>CM077163.1:161278865-161878865 GCA_039583875.1 Platanthera guangdongensis | reverse complement strand
TTGACTGAGGAGGGACGATTTATCTATCAAGCTAACTTCAATACTTGATGATTCCTCTACGAGCCTGGCATGAATTGATACACAGGATATGGACGTAAGAGAATATATACAAAATTACAAATGCATATCACCTCAAAATTATAAACAATTCAAACCATGAAACCTAAAAATGAAATATGGGCAGGTGGTGGTGTATCATTGATGTAGGGTAGGCTACGAGGGTGCACAAAACCTAGACTTCTAGGAAGGGATGCAAATATGACACACTAACTCACAAATAAATGCAATGGAACACGTCGAAGACGGCGACAAAATAATTAGTGCAATGTAATTCCAACGCACGTGGATAATTAAAAGAACAGAAAATTAGCATTCAATAAGCAATTATTTAATTGTTTTCCTCCGCTCGGAGGATCAAGGCTAAGCGTGTGACGAATAGATCCTGCCTGCAATTATAAGTGTATTGTCAACAAATTTCTACAAGCACGTTTCCAGACAAATATAATAATCAATCCAATGATAATGTTGAATCAAATAATCCAATACAATAAGGAAGTCACCAAAGTAGTGGGTTGACCGAGGCACTGAAGATTTCGAAGTCGGATGCTTAGGACGGCGATCGAATGTGGAACCGGCGGCGTGGAAATGACGGAGGTGGTTGTCCTCGACGGTGGAAGAGGGAATCGGACCGGGAATGGATGGATCCGGCCATGTAGGTATAGACCTGGGTGAGAAGGGGTAGATCCGACAATAATAGATCGGATTCGGGCTGAAAATACCAGATCTATGCAAATCTAGGAAGGGAAAGGTTAGGATTTGTGGTTCCACGTGGAGGGGGGCTGGCGGTTTGGATGGCGGAGGCAATGGATCTGAGAGGGGGAGAAGCCGGCGGTGGATACTGGATAGAGGGGTGGTCGGCCGGGGATGGAGCTGGAGCTGGGAGGTCGACCGCTTGGAGGAAATTGGCAGCGGTTCAGGAGGGGGAGGCGGGTGTAGCAGGGTGGTTCCACGGTGGGTGATGGAGGATCGACAGTGGCTGTATATGGGGGGCGGTACGGCGGCAGCATTAGGGATCGGGAAGACCAAACTGCACAGATGTTTGGGGGATTGCTAGTGCAGCAACTATGGCCTATTGTAGAGAGGGAAGGGGGTGGATGGAGGATTTATGGTGGAAGAAAGAAGGATATGGATAGGTAGTACCTTGGGGGGAAGATAGAGCGCCTAGGAGTCATCACTTAGGGTTCCATAGAGTCAGCACCGTGGAGGGATTGTGGAATTCCGAGAATAGTTTCTCTAAAACCTGCAATAACCTAAAACCAGCCCACTACAAGCCTATTTATATTGAAATAAAAATTAGAGCATTCCACCTTCAACGGCTATGATTGGTCGGAGGGGGGGGCACGCAAAATACACTAAAATAAACCAAAAAAAAATAAAGTAACATATGATTTTGACTCGCGACGCAGATCCGGACACATCTGCGGAGTCGGATCGGCAATCCGATCAAGCCTTCCTGCGCGAATACACGAACGTGGGTGATGTGATCCTAAACCTAGGGATGTAGTTTTCAAAATAATAAATACGATCTTTCAAAATATTTGTGGCGCAGGAGGCATTCGCAGGTTGTTTCTAACGAACTAAACGGTCGAGGCGTCGCTCGCGGACTTAAGGCTACCGCACACGTATGATAACATCACAAATACTAAATCCACAGGCATAGTGAGTAAGTGGGTGACAACAAGGATATGAAAATGACGGTAATTAGGAGATAAAGAAACTAGGGCAAGCTCAAATTAATTACTATTCATTTAATAATTGAACATAAATTTTAAACTTCGGGATGGAGCAAGGAGGGGCAGACGTATACCAGCAGGGCTCGGGTTCGGGCGCGACTCCACCACACAGAGCCTGGAGGAAGGAGAAAGGTGACTGGAAACTTGCGGGTTTGCCGGGGGTAATTGCTGGAGCAGTGCAGGAAGCTTTTTGGGTTGCTCTAGGAATGAAGGAGACCAGCACAGGAATGGGAGGACTCGTCGGAGCTGGAGGAGGAAGTTGGTGGGGCCGCCTGAACCCTAAACAGGTTCCTGCTACAAAAACGGCGGCCGACGGGAGCTCTGCGGTTGGATTCGTCGAAGAGGTAGGGCAACCGATGCAGAGTCGTGATCGCTGGGAGTCGGGCTGGGAACGACGACTGGAGAAGAGGTGCAGTGGCTCAGGGAGCTTGCTGCCGGGGGATGAACTTCACGGGAGGGAGCGGTTTCAGGTGGTGAAGATTCACGGGCACTGATCGGGGGCTTCCATCGAACAGGAGAGAAGTCGTGGGTCGTGGGGGGGCCAGCGCTGGGAAGAACCAAAGGAAATACCAAATAGGATTTCGTTCAATTAAATTTTCCAGCCTCATTGAACAGTGGCAAGAGTAGGTTTTATAAGGGGAAGATTATGGTTAGATGAGTTTGGCTAATGGCAGATTTTAAGACAATATAGAGATATCATTTAATAAGGGTCATGGAAGAACATGTGGAGACGATATTCGAAAGCGGAGCCGGCTGCGGCGTACGAAAATTATAATAAAATAGTTAATTAAATTTAGCTTGCCCTAAATTAATCTACTTCCTAAAATACCGGATCTATGCATTTAGGGTTACGTTGGTCGGTCACACCAACGCGCCAAACCAAAATTGCACGAACAATATGCGCGATACAAAATTACACAAAAGCACTTATAATACGCGCGATACAACTTGATGCTACATTATAATCCAAAAAATGCGCAAAAACATGCGCTGCAATAATAAAAGTCACGTGCAATAAAAATTAATAAAAACGAAGCGACGCGGGTTGCATCAATTCTCCCGGGGTTGAAAGAGCTCGACCCCGACGAGACTCGATGTAACCTGCAAGTAGAAAGTCCACACATCGATTGAAGAGATGTTGCATGTTGTCCTGCTGATGTCGTGGCTGCGACCCAAAACCTGCAAGTAACCTCTCATCCCCAAAGCTCGCAATCCATTAGTCAAAATTTCATGTCAAATATTTAAATAAACAGTAATTATTAGAGCTTTCAGGGGATGACAGAGGCTCTATGTGGAGAGAACATGTGGCAGTAGGGAGAATAGGAAGCAAGTGGAATCAGTAACTCATGATGCAACATGCACTCGTCCGATAGACACCTACGAACGCCAGCTAGACCAGGATCGTCTATAGTCATGATTTCACCCGATGAACTTCCGCTCGAGTCACAAAATTTGAAACAGATCCCAAATTTGACGTGTAAAACTTTCCATAAAAATCCTTTGAAGCGGGTGTCCCGATGGGGAGTAAAAAATCTAAGTATTTTCTCAACACCCTCAAGACTGCAAAACCTAGAAGTGTCAGGACGCAAACGGTAGTAGTGCGGTGGTGTGACATGTCCTATATCCATAAAGAAGTGATGCGAACAAAACGCGTGCTCGCCAAAAACAAAATCAATATGGGGTGGTGACTCGAGGGCCACAGGTGAGGGATCACCAAATACAGTGTTTGTAGGCTCAAGGGTTTGTGGCGGTAGTGTGCTAAGAAAGTCAGGACATAAGACGCACGAGTCTGTGTCACCCAAGATGAGGGCCTCATCACTAACCAACTCCTCTGGGAGAAGAGAAAGCGATGAAGTGTCATCCGAGGTGAGCGACACATCACGAGTAAGTCTTCCCTGGAGTGGGGCCTCAAGGAACAACTCGGCAACTGAAGAGTTTGAGTCAGTGGGGGAAAGTGGGCACACCATATCAATCGGGAGGAAGGAAGGAGAGGGAAAGAACTCATCTTCCTAGAGCAGGGGCTCGGGAAGAACATCCTCGATCGAAAGGGGTGCTAAAGCGGAGACTGGTGGAGACACGGCATCAGTCGGGGTGATAAAGATAGGAGGAAATTTTTCTTCCTGGAGCAGGGGCTCGGGAAGAACATCCTCAACTAAAGTGAGCGTCACAGTGGTGGTGCGTGGAGCTAAAGTGCTCGTCGTGAAACTGAGGAGATGTGGAGGACTAACGAAACACCTAACCTCGGGTTCCACTATGTGAGAAGTGGGAAGGAATACAGGAGCAGCATAATACGTGCGCGTTGTCACCTCGAGGTTGTGAATAGTGGTGCACAACCCACGCAAATTCTATCGGACGTCAGCAGTGACGCACTCAACATCTTTCATCAAAGCTTTAATGTGCGCGTCTAAATCACTCGTCATTTTAAAAAAAAAACAAAAACAAAATGTAAACCTAGAATTTAAAAACGACCTCCGCTCGGCTATCCCACGATAGGAGTGAGATATCTCAGCAGCCACACAAAACTGATGTGATCCTAAACCTATGGCTGTAGTTTTCAAAATAATAAATGCGATCTTTCAAAATATTTGTGGCGCGGGAGGCATTCGCGAGTTGTTTCTAACAAACTAAACGGTTGAGGCGTCGCTCACGGACGTAAGGCTACCGCACACGTATGATATGAAAATCCACAGGTATAGTGAGTAAGTGGGTGACAACAAGGATATGAAAATGACGGTAATTAGGAGATAAAGAAACTAGGGCAAGCTTAAATTAATTACTATTCATTTAATAATTGAACATAAATTTTAAACTTCGGGATGGAGCAAGGAGGGGCAAACGTGGCAAGAGTAGGTTTTAAACAGGTTCCTGCGACAAAAACGGCGGCCGACGGGAGCTTTGCTGTTGGATTCGTCGAAGATGTAGGGCCGCCGATGCAAAGTCGTGATCGCTGGGAGTCGCGCTGGGAACAACGACTGGAGAAGAGGTGCAGTGGCTCAGGGAGCTTGCTGCCGGGGGCTGAACTTCACGGGAGGGAGCGGTTTCAGTTGGTGAAGATTCGCGGGCACTGATCGGGGGCTTCCATCGAACAGGAGAGAAGTTGTGGGTCGTGGGGGAAATAGGGCCGGCGCTGGGAAGAACCAAAGGAAACACCAAATAGGATTTCGTTCAATTCAATTTTCCAGCCTCATTGAACAGTGGCAAGAGTAGGTTTTATAAGGGGAAGATTAGGGTTAGACGAGTGTGGCTATTGGCAGATTTTAAGACAATATAGAGATATCATTTAATAAGGGCCATGGAAGAAGATGTGGAGACGAAATTCGAAAGCGGAGCCGGCTGCGGCGTACGAAAATTATAATAAAATAGTTAATTAAATTTAGCTTGCCCTAAATTAATCTACTTCCTAAAATACCGGACCTATGCATTTTGGGTCACATTGGTCGGTCACACCAACGCGTCAAACCAAAATTGCACGAACAATATGCGCGATACAAAATTATACAAAAGCGCTTATAATACGCGCGATACAACTCGACGCTATATTATAATCCAAAAAATGTGCAAAAAACATGCGCTGCAATAATAAAAGTCACGTGCAATAAAAATTAATAAAAACGAAGCGACGCGGGTTGCATCAGTGGGTCCCGCTTTACGGCGAACCCCTCCTGGTGCACGATCTGATGGATCCCCATCAACTCCTCCCGACTGAAAAGCATTCATCTTCGATGAATGGAGACAATCGTACTGGAGTCGAAGCCCAGGGGCGACTCGATCGAGCTCTGTTGGTAGTATCCAAGCATCATATGCATCGGGGCGGCCCTGCCAATGTACCAAGTAGCGACATCGCGGCCCGCCTGTGGTTGGAACGAACTGATGTGATCTGATCTCTGTGATGCTCTCATCGCTCATATCTCGAGTGGTGAATCCCGATGCGATCGGCGTTATCGTCGGTGAAACCAAAGAAGACTGTAAGAAACTACGATGGGACCCATTTGAGAGGGGCACATGATATCCAGATCTGTGGTCGACTGCAGTCGAATGGCGGAGCATCCCCAACCAAATCACCCTGGATGAATTTAACAGGGACAAGTTGTTTAGGTTTAATACCCAACTGAGCTGCAGCTCAGTTGGGTATCAAATCTCCGCTAATAAGCTTGATAAAGGAGGTCCCACGCCTCAACAACCTACCACAGTTAAATTCAACCTGGGTGATTTGGTTGGGGATGCTCCGTCATTTGACTGCAGTCGGCCACGGATCTGGATATCATGTGCCCCCCTCAAATGGGCCCCACCGTGGTTTCTAACAAAGACGAATCCACAGGTGGGTGGGTGTTCGCAGTAGGTGGATTGTGGTGGCCATCAGACGTGGGTGGACTATGATGGTGGTAAGGTAATGGTGGGGCGAATGGGTGTCTCCACTACTTGGATCCACATACTCGCGAGGCTCGTAGTATGGCGTCAGATTCTCAACATTAAATACTGGAGGGATTCTCATACTTGCTGGGATATCGAGTCAGTAGGCGTTTGTCCCAATGTGACTTATAACCGAGTAGGGGCACATTCGTCTGGCGCTTAGTTTTTTGGCAGGCCACGAAGGGAGCCACTCAGGGCGGATTCACACCATTATATTTTTGCCTTCTTGAAATGCTTGATCCCATTTTCTCCTATCTGCATGAGTTTTATAATTATCATTCCTCGTTATTATCTGTCGGAGGACTGACTCATGAAAATGTCGTGCAAAAGACTCAGCAGACTCACTAGGGCGCGACTCTAAGGGACTAGGGATAAGTTCTATAGGCTTCCTAGGGTCGTATCCTGACACTAAATGAAACGGACTCAACCCACTAGACCTATTGACTGAACTGTTGTATGCAAACTCCGCGACTGAAAGGTCAAGATCCCAACTACCTAGATGCTCTCTCACTAAACACCTCAATAGGTTCCCTAAGCTACGGTTTACTACTTCAGTCTGCCCGTCCGACTGTGGATGATATGCAGAGGAGAACCTAAGGGTGGTGTCAGTCTCATGACAGGGTCTTCCAGAAAAAACTTATAAATCTAACGTCGCGGTCTGACAAGATAAACTTGGGCAGACCATGCAGTCTAAAAACATCCCTCATAAAGATGGATGTTACGTTTGAAGCATCTGTCGTCTTCCGTCACGCAATAAAATACGTCCTCTTCGAGAATCGATCAACCACCACGAAGATGGAATAGTGTCTATGAAGAGTGCAGAGGAACCCGAGCACGAAGTCCATGCTGATGTCCTCCCAATTGTGGTGTGGAACAGGTAAAAGTGCGTACAGACCCGTATTCTGCTTGGTGTGCTTTGTCGTTTGGCAGATACGGTAGTGGAGGACAACGTGAGCCACGTCCTTCTAAAGACTGGGCCAGTAGAGGCGATCCCAACAATGGTTATTGATTTATCTCGCCGAAAGTGCCTAGCGGCTCCGCCCGTGTGCAACTCCCAAATTAAGTAATCGCGGTAGGAAGTATAGGTTATAAAAGGCGGGAGACCCGGTACAGATATCCCTCAAAGATCCGACAGCCCTCAGCAGGGTCAGGGGGGGCTCGGGATAAGGCGGTACAAATCTCGCCAAAATCCGGGCATGTCGAATAACCCAGAATCACTCTCTCAAGCTCATCTACGTGTGCGGTCATCGTCTGAAGCAAGGAGACATGGCGACTCAACGGATTAACCGGCTGGTTCTCGACACCCACTCGGTGTTTGAGAACGTAATGAAAATCATGTAGGTACTCGACCCACTTGGCATGTCGATGCCCAACTTCCGTTGTGAATCTAAATATCGTAACGTCTGGTGATCCAAGTAGAGCGCAAACTCCCGGGGAGCGAGATAGTGTCTCCAGTAGAGCAGAGAGTGGACAATCGCATAAAATTCCTGATCATAGTTCGAGTATTTTTGCTTGGCCTCGTTCAGTTTTTCACTAAAGTAGAAAATTGGATGTCCCTCTTAGCTCAATACGCCACCAATACCTACACCAGAAGCGTCACACACGACCTCTAACGCACGGCTAAAATCAGGAAATCTCAGAATGGGAGTCCTCGTCAATCTCTCTTTGATCTCCTCAAAAGCTCGTGAATGGGGTCATGATCGTACTGAACCCTTGGACAAATCTCTTATAGAAGGTGTGAAGTCCGTGGAAGCTGCGAGCCTCATGAATGTTCGCTGGCACGGGCCAGTCGCGAATAGACATGACCTTCTCAGGGTCAACAGATACCCCAGTAGATGATATGATGAATCCCAAAAAGTGAACAGACTCAGAATGGAATGAGCAATTCTTCAAATTCACATACAACTCCCGCCGGAGGGTGCCAAAGAGAAGTCTCAAATGATCAAGGTGATCAGCCTAAGTCTGGCTATAGATCAGTATATCATCGAAATACACCACCAGAAACTTGCACATGTATGGTCGTAACACTTGTCATAACTCTCATAAACGTGCTCGGGGCGTTAGATAGCCCAAATGGCATGACTAGCCACTCGTACAGACCATCTTTGGTCTTAAAGGTCGTCTTCCATTCGTCCCCCTCACGAACTCGTATCTGACGGTACCCACTACAGAGGTCAATCTTGGAAAAGATCTGGGCACCAGACATAGTATCCAGTAGGTCATCGAGTCGTGTGATAGGGAAACGATACTTGACCGTGATTTTACTAATGGCGTGGCTATCGATGCATATACGTCAACTATCGTCCTTCTTAGGGGTAAGATGGGCAGGAACCGCACACGGACTCTTTAGCTTCTTAGGGGTATGCTTGTTTTCTCTCGAGTATGCTTTATTTCTCTCGGATAGTGATTTTTTTATTTCTCGCGTATGTTTTATTTCTCCCGACGCTAGGGTTGCTTCCTGTCTCCCGCAGGCTCGCTCCGGCTCTTCCCGTCTCCCGCAGGCTCGCTCCCTCCGGCTTTTCCCGTCTCCCGCAGGCTCGCTCCCTCCGGCTTCGCTCCCTCCGGCTTTTCCCGTCTCCCGCAGGCTCGCTCCCTCCGTCTTCTTCTTAATTTTCTTCTGCTTCTTAATTTTCTGCTTTTAATCTGTTTGTGGGAAATAAATTTTCTGTTTCTGAATTTAAGGCTCTATTACTTAATAAATTTTGAACCTGCTGACCCGTTAATGTCTCATGTTCAATTAGCATTTTTGCTAATAAATGTAATTGTTCAACATGTTCAGTCAGGATATTTTTTGCAAAATTATATCCTTGTTCAATAATTCTTTTTACCTCTTTATCAATTAACTCTGCGGTATGAGGAGACATGTGATTATGCTCACCTCCTCTGCTGTGAGTATATAAATCTTCGTTAGCTACCCCATGATATACTGGTCTTATTACTTCACTTAATCCCCAATTTGTTACCATAGCTACAGCCATTTGAGTAGTCATTTTAATATCTGAGGAGTCACCAGAGGTAACTTTAGCTGGCCCAAAAATAATTTCTTCTGCTACTCTATCATTCATTGCTACTATTCTTATGTTCTAAGAATAAATCATCTTCTTCTGAGTTACCTTTAGTAAAATTTAAATTATATTTTTAATGTTAAATTGCTATTTAATTCTTTATCTATTAAGCATCAAACATAAAATATAGTTCAATCATTTCAGTGACTTGTTAATTGCAGTGATTTGTACATATTTTTATGCTAGTTTGATAATTTTTTTTATCCTTGAAAGGAGCTAAGATGTCCATTGTTCAGAGAGTTGTTGGATCTGAGAATTTAAGCAGCTTAGGTTCAACCCATGATCCAAAAACAGATCCAAAGCACAGAGCAAAATCAAACGATCTTGGATGGAAGTATGGGTATTGGGCAGATTTAAATGATAAAAATTTGGTTATGTGCAAGTTATGTGACAAAGATACTAAAGGAGGAATTAGAATATTAAAGGAGCATTTGACTGGAGGGTATGTAGATGTTAAAAAATGTCTAAAAGTTACTGAAGAAATCTCTAAAGAAATGAGAGATTTCATGGCAAAGCATAAAAAAATGAAGGCCGCAATTGAGATCGATGAAGAGCAGCCACAGAATGAAATGGGAGCAAGCCAAAATAGTAGAACTGAGCCGAGTTCTGGAACTGTTGCACAAAGAAGAAAAGAAATATTTTTTGAAGAGAAAGCTCATAAACATGTTAGGGGTTCCATGGATACTTTTGTTAGGCGTACCCCAGAAGATATTATTGATGAAAGATGGAGCAAGGGAGCTAGCCAAACAACCTTGGAAAACAGAATGAGATCAGAAGATGAAAGACATAAACTGCGTTCCTACTTTGATCGATGGGCATATGAAAGTGGTGTCTCATTCAATGCATTGAAATCAAAAACTTTCACATTCTAGTTGAGGCAATTGGACAATATGGGCCAGGCTTCAAACCTCCATCTATGCATGACTATAGAGTCAGTCTATTAAAGTCAGAGATGGAATCTATTAAAGAAATAAAGGAGAAACATCAGACTGCTTGGAGAAAATATGGCTGCACTTTGATGTCAGATGGATGGACTGATAAAAGAGGTATGCATTTAATCAATTTCCTTGTGAATAGTCCAGATGGAACATTTTTTTGGGGTCTGTTGATGCATCTAGTTAAATTCAAGATGCTAATATGTTATTTGATTTATTTGATAAGAAGGTTTGTGAGATTGGCGAATATAATGTCATACAATTGGTGACAGATAATGCCGCTAATCGTAAAAAAGCAGGTGAATTTTTGATGTGAAGAAGGAAGAAATTATTTTGGACTCCATGTGCGGCCCATTGCATTGACCTAATGCTTGAGGATGTTGGAAAGATAAAATCATTCAAGTATGTTAAACGCTTTGGTCGCCTAGGCGACGCCTACTCGTCGCCTCGCCTTGGTACACCCTTTAACGCCTTGGTCGCCTTGTCGCCTTGACAAGCTTGGCTAGAACATCAGTAAGACAAAATACCTCCAGATCGTTGGTCATCAGTGGCGATGGTCTTTCCCTTCGTGTCTGTGGGAACACGTAAGGACGCAGCCGCGGTGGTCTGAGCCGGCAGTGCTGGGGCTCGGGGAGGCATATCACGACGGTAGCGGTCTACAGGAGGCTGACCATCCATCAGTCGTTGGCCAAGACGAGGAGGAGCATCAGGGTCATCCTTTAGCGAGTCGTCGTGCTGTGCTGGAGTGTCCCTAACATTCTCTAAGTGGTCTAAACGGAGATTCACCTCGGCAAGATCATGACGCATCTCGTCGAACTGGGCACCTAAAGTGTCAAAACGATCGAGGATAAGACACTGAAACTCAACAAAAGCGGCACCTGAATTCGAGGTCGCCGCTCGGTCGTCGATGATTAGTAGATCTGGCATGCTGGCTCTAAAATTCCAACAACTACGGAGCATGCAAACGGCCTGACCTGGGCTCTGATACCAATTGGTGCAGGGTAGGTTACGGGGGTGCACAAAACCTAGACTTCTAAGGGGTGTACAAAACCTAGACTTCTAGGGGGATGCAAATGTGACACACTAACTCACAAATAAATGCAATGAAACCCGTCGAAGACGTCCACAAAATAAATAGAACAATGCAATTCCAACCCACGCAGATAATTAAAAGAACAGAAAATTAGCATTCAATAAGCAATTATTTAATGGTTTTCCGCCGCTCGGAGGGTCAAGGCTAAGCGCGCGGCGAATAAATCTCACCTGCAATTATAATCGTTTTGCCAATAAATTTCTACAAGCATGTTTCCAAACAAATATAATAGTCAATCCAATAATAATGCCGAATCAAATAATACAATACAACAAGGGACTCATCAAAGTAATGGGTTGGCCGAGGCACTGAAGATTTTGGAGCTGGATGCTTAGGACGGTGATCGAATGTGGAATCAACGACGTGGAAATGACATAGGTGGCTGTTCTCGGCGGTGGAAGAGGGAATCGGACCGGGAATGGATGGATCCGGCCACGTAGGTATATATCCGAGTGAGGAGAGGTAGATCCGACAATAATAGATCGGATCCGGGCTAAAAACACCAGATCTGGGCTAATCCGGGAAGGGGAAGGTTAGGGTTTGTGGTTCCACATAGAGGGGGGCTGGCGGTTTGGATGGTGGAGGGCTTAGGATGGCGGTGGCGATGGATCTGAGAGGGGGAGAAGCTGGCGGTGGCTACTGGATAGAGGGGTGGTCGGCCGGGGATGGAGCTGGAGCTGGCAGGCCGACGGCTTGGAGGAAATTGGCAGCGGTTCAGAAGGTGGAGGCGGGTGTAGTAGGGTGGTTCCACGGTGGGTGATGGAGGATCGGCAGTGGTTGTATATGGGGGGCGGTAGGGCGGATGCAGTAGGGATCGAGAAGGCCAAACTGCATGGTTGTTTGGGGGATTGCTGGAGTAGCAACTATGGCCTATTGTAGAGAGGGAAGGGGGTGGATGGAGGATTTACGGTGGAGAAAAGAAGGATATGAATGGGTAGTACCTTGGGGGGAAGATAGAGCGCCTAAGAGTCGTCACTTAGGGTTCCACGGAGTCAGCACCGTGTGGGGACTGTGGAATTCCGAGAATAGTTTCTCCAAAACCTACAATAACCTAAAATCATCCACTACAAGCTTATTTATAATGAAATAAAAACTAAGGCATCTCACGTTCAACGGCTATGATTGGCCGGAGGTTGGGTCACTCAAAATACACTAAAAAATCAAAAAAACATAAAGTAACATATGATTTTGACTCGCGACGCGGATCCGGACACATCCGCGGAGTCGAATCAGCGATCTGATCAAATCTTCCAGCGTGAATACATGAACGTGGGTCCCTCCTTGCGGCGAACCCCTCCTTGTGCACAATCTGATGGATCCCCATCAATCATGAACATGTACGATGACGAAGATGAGACAACATATTAGCTAAAGACAGTGAGGATAGATTAAACAGTTAAAGTCAAGGTCACAATTCAGATTGCAAGTGAACAAATTTCAAATAATTTTGATATGAGTAGATTCACACAGCCTCACATTACTGCAAGCGCTTACGCATTTTATCATTTAACATCATGGAGGGCCTTGAAATATGTCAATAGATATAAATCAAACAGATGAATGTTATAAACTCGCACTTCTTGCCAGTTTATACGCTGAAAAAAAAAGGTTAATGAAACTCCAAGATTTTGCATATAACTTTAATTTTCAGTTCGGGTAAAATTACATATAAAAATTCAATTTTTTTCTAGTATGAACGGAAGGATAGAAGAGGCCCTTCCTAATGCATAGAATATTTAAGAGAAATAACTGCTAATACTGTCTAAATGGATATGCTGGCATATTGAGTCCACAACATTGGGTCTCTTAGAGCATAAGGTTATATGCATGACTTCAGCATTCAAGATCAAGGTTATGAATAACTGTAATGAGCAAAGAACAAAAATGAAAGCATTATAATCAATCTTACATTTTCACTGAGGTTTCGATACTCCGAAGAATTTGCAATAACCAATGCAGCAGCCAGATACACAAATGAGCTCCCCTGAACCAATGGAAGCCTAGTACCAAAGAATGAGTGCACAATAGTTGTAATACCAGAGATTAGTAGTACAGTTGAAATAACATTAGCTGTTTCCCCCTGCCAACATGGAAAGGAATATGCTGAGATCATTTCCAGGGTTTCAAAACTGCAAGCAAATACAAAAAAAGAAGGCTTACATCCGTTCCACCCATGGTGGGAACCATGATCAGAGGTATAAATACAAGTGAGCCAATCAATGAAAGATACTGTTGAATGCCATACAAAACCAACCGGCCTGTAGACAAGGATATCAGCAGAAAATGTGAAAAAAAATGGTATTTCAATATCTATTCTGAGAACTCATAACATTAGGAAAAGCCAAAAGACTGTGATTTCAAACAGCTAGTGTAATCTACTTAAAAGGATAATTAATATAAAAGCTGCAAAACACCAAATAATTTCTTGTTTTGAGATGCCAAAAAATATTAGAGAACTAAAATACATTCGTCGAGATAATTTATTTGTGTGGAAAAACACCAGAATAGAAAAATATAAACAATATTTCTATTAATCTTCTCCAATTGTTAATTACATGCATGGATTTGTACATTAATATAGGAAGAGAGAAAGGAGAAGCAATCTCAATCTAAGATGTGGGACAAAAAACTTGAGGAAGAGGGCCCAAGATGGGTTTTGCATTGGGCCTTAACATATCTTTCTACCAACACTCCCCCACAAGCTAGAGAGTACAAATCGCAAGCACCCAGCTTAGACAAAATCTGATAATATACGGGCGTGGTAAGGCCTTAGTGAGAATATCAGCAACTTGTTTAGCAGCCAAAACATGTTTCAATTCCAGTTTCTTCAATTGAATTTTCTCTCAAATAAAATGGCAGTCAACTTCAATGTGTTTAGTCCGTTCATGTAATACAAAATTATTAGCAATATGTATAGTCGCTTGTTTGTCTCAAAATAAAGTGATTGGTGAGAAATGTTTGACTCCCAAATCATCTAGGAGATGCTCTAACCATGTAAGATCGGACACAACAGCTGTCATAGAACGATACTCGATTTCAGCGGAAGAGCAAGCAATCACAGATAATTTCTTGTTGCGTTGGGTAATAAGGTGTCTTCCGAAGTAAGTACAAAGTCCACTTGTGAAACGTCGATCATCCAAGGATTCAGCATAATCAGCATCAGAATAGACAATCAAAGACAGAGGAGAAGAGAAAGAGGGTTTGTATACAAGTACTTGTCCATGAGCAGTCTTCAAATATCAGAAGATGTGATCGACAGCCTGGAGGTGAGACATCCGTAGCGAATGCATGAATCAGCTGACAACTCCAACAACAAATGAGATATTCAGTCTTGTAACTATAAGATAGTTCAATTTTGCTACAAGAAGACGATAATAATCTGCATTTGGAGGTACATCCGTGTTGGAGGCATGAGCACAGAACTTGTGGTTGACATCCATAAGAGTATCAGCAGACTTGCATCCAGAATAGCCAGTGTCATGAAGAAAATCAAAACAGTATTTCCGTTGAGATTGCACGAGACAATCAGGATTCGCAATCTCAAGGCCAATAAGTACCGAATGTTGGATCTTACGGCACCCTTAGAAGGGGGTGAATAAGCGTTTGTAATCATATTCAGATTTTAAAATCAGAAACGGTAAAGTTATAGTACCACCAGCGATAGTAACTACCCCTCGATGTTAGTAATAAAAATTCCCTTTTCTATTAAATTTACAACAACAACACTCAAGCCTTTATCCAGCTATAATGGGGTGAGCTATAATGGGGTCGGCTATATGTATCCTTTGTCGCCATTGTGCCTTATCTTTTGTCATAATCTCACTAATGCATAAGTACATCATGTCTTTCCTTATAGTTTCATTCCAAGTCTTTATTGGTCTACCCCTCTCTCGTTTAACATGTCTAGTGACTAGACTCTCACAACGCCTAACAGGTGCCTCTAATGGTCTCCATTTTTATTAAACTTTGAAATAATTAGTGAGCGAATAATGAAAGAACAACAACAACACTCAAGCCTTTATCCCACTATAGTGAGGTCGGCTATATGGATCCTTTGTCGTCATTGTGCCCTATCTTTTGTCATAATCTCATTAATGTCTAAGTATATCATATATTTCTGTATAGTTTCATTCCAAGTCTTTATTGGTCTACCCCTCCCTCGTTTAACATGCCTGGTGACTAGACTCTCCAACGCCTAACAGGTGCCTCTAATGAAAGAACAAATGCTTTTATTTTAGAAATAATGATTATAAAACTGAGACCCCAATGACGCTTGGGATCGAGTCTGTTAGAAAATACTAGGAAAGATGATGTATTGACTTATGTAGGAGTTAGTGTTTAGTCTCACATAATTTGTATAGTTAGATCGTACACTCTTCTCACTTATATATTGGTACTCATACTTGTTTTTGGTATTCAAGAAGTATATACAAGGTTTGGAATTTTCTCTATATGGTATAAGAGGGATACGGTCCGGCCTGTTCTTTTCGAACCGCCTGCTTACTAGGCGGCTTGTTCTCCTGCTTAGCCGCAATGTCTTGCGGCCTGCTCCCTTTCTAACAACTTCCAGGTGGTTAGAATTTCTGTTAACTGCGGCTTCCCGCGGGGTTAAGGTCATTCTAACTGCTTCCTCTGCTCTCTCTCTCTCTCATGGCTTCCACCCCTTCTTCGCATTCTCCCTTTTATAATCTTTCTAACAGGTGGGGACTTCCCTCCCTTATTTCCTCTGCACGCGCGGTTTCATCCTATCTAACTGCTTCCCTTCTACTCGGTGTGGTCTCCTTGTCTACCCGTCGAGATCCTCCCTTCTCGCTGCTCTCCACCCTTCTCTTTGTGACTTCCCTTAATCGTTACTCAATGTGGTCTCATTGTCTGCCCGCCGAGTTCTTGCCTTCTCGCTGTCATGCTCCCTGCTCGCCGCGACTTGTCTTAGTCGCCAAGACTTCTCTTAGTCGCCGGGACTTCTCTTCTCGCCGCGATTTGTTATCTTAGTCGATGCGGCTTCTCTCATCCATACGAGCTCTGCATCTAGGTCGCGGCATCTTCCCTTGTCGCTGGTGTGCTCACCGTGACCGTGCGGTCTTCTCGACCGGCTTGTTCACTGCCTAGTCGCTGCGACTTATCTCCTCGAAAGCAACTTCTCGTATCTGTTGTGGGCTCCGCATATTGGTTGCGGCATACTCGTCGTTGGTGTGTTATCAACGTGAACGTGCGGTCTTCGTTGTTTTGTCACTGCGGTCTCCTTGCACATCACGGCTTCCCTTCCCGATGCAGTTCTCATGTTGTTGTGTGCTTCTCGTGCGGGCTTCGCTTAACAACTGCGGCCTCCTTAGTTGTTGTGGCTTCTCTACCCGCCGCGGGCTCCGCATCTTGGTCGTGGCTTCTTGCCGCTGGTGTGTTGACATCGAGACCGTGCGGCTTCCCCTTTTCTCTCTCCAGGTGGCCTCTCTTTTCTGATCACTGCGGCGAGGCCTTCTCTTCTTCTTGCCCCTTCCCGTTGCAGCCTCTGTCTTCCCGCCGCGGCTAGGCTCTTCCTGCGGCTAGACCTGTTTTGATCTTGGTGCGGTCTGCCTCTATCCGCCCGGTCTAGTACCTGTTCGTCGGCAAGTGTTATTCGTGTTGCGGTCTTCTCCTAACAGTGTTGTCTGCTCGGGTATTTTAACCGCAGCGGCGTGTTGCTATCCGTCGCGGGCTCGTTTCTTACCGTGCTAGTCGTGGTCGTTTCTTGCCGCTAGTGTGTTGTCATTGTGACCGCTGCGGGATGTTCCTTGCAAGATGAGCAACTGTCCGCCGGGCTCTATGGCGTCTATTTTCGATGGCGGTACCTGTTGCCTTGCTCATAGCTCATCCTGGATTTTAGATTCCGGGGCCTCTCACCACATTATCTCACGGAAACCACCACAATATTTGAACTCAGTGCATCCCAAGTTCATTACTGTTGCAAGTTGGGACACAATTCCCGTTTTTGGCGCGGCAGATATTCACCTCACTCCCTTCATTACTCTTCGCTCTGCCCTTCATGTTTCGGGCTCTCCTTTCAACCTTCTCTCTGTTGGTTGACTCACTACTGACCTCGATTATGATGTTATTTTTTCTTCTAACTTGTGTGTTGTGCCAGATCGCAAGACGCAATCTATCATTGGAAAAGGGCATTTGTCGAATGGTCTCTATATCATTAACCGCTCTCCCCCAACGGTGTTGTTCTTTATTAGCTCTGTTGATTGGAATCGACGTCTGGGTCACGCTCCTCTAAACATTCTCAGAAAATCTCTCTCTGACGTGTCCCTCAAAGATTTCACGTGTGAGTCTTGTATCTATGGGAAACATCATCGATCTACGTTCTCACCACATCCTACTCGAAGTCCTGCTCCCTTTGATCTAGTACACACTGATATTTAGGGACCCTACAAAATTGCGAGTGTTTTTGGATATCGTTACTTTGTCACATTTGTAGATGACTACTCTCGGGTGACCTGGATGTATCTCCTTCGTGACCGCCCTGAATTGTCCGGTGTATTCCGTACCATTTTTATTGAAACTCGCAACCAGTTTTCCACTACAATTAAAACTCTTTGCACCAATAATGCCCGTGAATACACGAGTCATGCATTCGCTCTCCTCTGTGATGAGTTTGGGATCATCCATTAAATCTCATGTGTCTATACCCCCAACAAAATGGTGTTTTTGAACGCAAGAATCGACACCTGCTTGAGGTCACCCGCTCTCTTATGATTCAAATGAATGTTACCAAACAGTATTGGAATTTTGCGGTCTCTACTGTCAGCACTCTTACTAACCACATGTCTTCCTCTATTCTCAATTTTGCGGTTCCCTTCAATCTTCTTTTTCCCTCCAAACCTCCTTTCTCCATCACCCCTCGCGTGTTTGGTTGTGTGTGCTTTGTTCATCATCTTGGCCCGTCCACTGACAAACTTGCTTCACGTGCCACTAAATATATGTTTGTGGGCTATTCTCGGACTCAGAAGGGCTACGTTTGTTTTTCTCCCAAAGATCGCAAGGTGTTTACTTCTGCTGATGTCACCTTCCTTGAAGATCAGTCATATTACTCTCAACTAGCCGATTCTCCTCTTCCACCACCTCTCCCGCGGCTTTTTATCCATGTTCATTCAATCCTTCCACCTCTCACGCATCTAATCCCACCTAAACCACCTACACCACCTGTCATTCGTGTGTACACTCGACATACCTCTTCGTCTAATGCCCTACGGGAGCTGCCCTGCTCTAATGATGTTTTGCAGCCTGCAGATCCGACAACTGCTTCCACTGCCCACCCACTGGCCAACTATGCCTTTTTTCACTGCCTCTCTCCGGAACTCCGATAGAGTATTCTTTCTTTATCCTGTATCTCCACCCCTATTTTGTACAGAAGGCTCTTTAGCATCCCGGGTGGTGGGCGGCTATGTATGGGGAAATGTCTGCTCTTTGAGCAAACCACACTTGGGATTTAGTCCCGCTTCCTCTTAGACAATCTTGTGTGGGATGTAAGTGCGTGTTTGTCGTCAAACAGGGTCCGGATGGGACAGTTCACCGGTTGAAAGCTCGTCTTGTAGCTCGCGGCATCACTCAACAACAAGGATTGGATTATGATGAGACCTTTTCTCCAGTCGCTAAACTCAATAATGTTTGTGTTGATTTCCCTCAATATTCACCGCCACTGGCCCTTGCACCAACTAGATGTCAAAAATTTCTTTCTTAATGGCGATTTACAGGAGACCGTTTATATGCAGCAACCTCCCGGGTTTGAGACCACGGGGGAGTCTCTTGTTTGTTGTTTGAAGAAGTCTCTTTATGGTCTCAAATAGTCTCCTCGGGCGTGGTTTGACAAATTTAGCAAGACCGTTAGTGTTGTTGGGTTGACTCGGAGTTTGGCTGACTTCTCTCAGTTTACTCGTCATCGTCCAACGGGCACAGTAATTCTGTTGGTTTATGTGGATGATATTCTGATTACAGGAGATGATCTTTCAGGAATACAGATGATCAAACAGCATCTAGGAACTGTGTTTCAAACAAAGGACTTGGGAAGCCTTTGATATTTTCTTGGTCTCGAAGTGGCTCGGAGACCTGATGGGCTTGTGTTATCTCAGAGAAAGTACTGTCTTGACCTACTTCATGATGCGGGATATTCTGGATGCAAGACTGTTGACACTCTCAAGGATATCAATCACAAGCTTTGTGCTCATGCCTTGGACTCTGATTTCCTCCTTCCGAATCCAGAGTATTATCGTCGCTTTGTGCGAAAGTTGATATACCTCACTGTTACTAGACCTAATATATCATTTGATGTTGGAATTGTCAGTCGATTCATGCATGAGCAACGTATCTCTCATTTTCAGGCTGTCGAACGTATTCTTCGTTACATGAAGACTGCTCCTGGACAAGGGCTTGTATACAAGCCCTCTTCATCTTCCTTTTTCTCTGATTGCATATTCTAATGCTGATTATGCTGGCTCTTTGGATGACCATCGTTTCACAATTGGATACTGCACTTACTTTAGAGGACATCTTATTATATGGCGCAGTAAGAAACAGTCTGTGGTTGCTTGCTCATCTACTGAGGCTGACTATCGATCTATGGCAGCTGTTGTGTCTGAGCTCACGGGGCTTGAGGGTCTCCTTGATGATCTAGAAGTGAAGCTCTCCTCACCCGCAACTTTATTGTGCGACAGTCAAGCTGCTATACACATTGTCAAGAATCTGGTCTTCCATGAACGGACAAAATATATTGAAATTGACTGTCACTTCATTTGGGAGAAGGTTCAGTTGAAGAATATAGAGTTAACACATGTTCCTGCTGCTCAGCAAATTGTTGATATCCTTACCAAGGCCTTACCACGACGTCTCTACTATCAGTTCTTGTCCAAGCTGCCAACGACTTGTACGCTCCAGCTTGCGGAGGAGTGTTAGAAAATACTAGGACAAATGATGTATTGACTCATGTAGGAGTTAGTGGTTAGTCTCACATTATTTGTATAGCTAGATCTTACTCTTTTCTCTCTTATATATTTGTACTCATACTTGTTTTTCGGTATTCAAGAAGTATATACAAGGTTTGGAACTTTCTCTACAGAGTCGATAGTGGAAACCATTTGGTTTTCTATACCGACCCTTCTCCTAAGGACCGGTTGGTTCTATCTTATCTCTCCAAGATACGGTCTCGAACCGCCCCATAGATCTATCTTAGACCTAGTCTCCACAGCACGCGGCGAATTGCGGAATCCTCCCAGGAAACCCACGTCCACACCGGACAATATTCCCCTAAGTCTCGCAAGACTTGGTCACCCCTACTTGCGGCAAATTTACAACAATCAGAAAATAAAGGAAAATACAAAATACAAATACAATATTTAAAAAAAAACTCCCTCAATATAAAGAACTCGAAGGTGGTGAAGGTGGCGAAGGTGCGCCAAGGATTATTACAGTTTGTTGGGCATGTCCTTCGTGTAGAATATGCGTGATCAATCCTTCTTCAAGTTTGTGGCCTTTTCGAGTGTTGACGGGAGCTCTTGACAGCAAGGGAACAGGCTACCATGAAGGTACAAGAGTTCTGACTTTAAGTCATGATCCTTATCATGTGTCTGGAAGGAGTAAGTCCGCTCTTTTTATAGGCACGGAAACTAACTCCAGCATTAGTATTATCGCACGGTGATAGCTACTTTAGGAAACTTTTCTATCTTTGAAAAGTAGTATTTTAGGCAACATTTTCTACCGAAAATAAACCTTCCAAAAGATATCACCTGGCGTTAGTGATACCGCTCGACGGTAGCACTTTTTGTTTTTTTAGCAGCATCCTTCAAATTTTGGCAGACTTTCATTTCTTCATAATCTTGACTTTTTTGTAACAGGTACTAGCGAGAGCGGTAGAGGTAATGCCTGGAGATAACACCTAATTTGTCGTGCTTCTGCTCCTGTTGCCAGATTGCTAGTGCTAGCGCCAACTGTATCGATACCGTCAGGCGGTAGCAACAAAAGAGTATCATCTTCATCATTCTGACTTGTCTTCCAAGTAGTAATGAACATATAGTTCTTGCACACTATAAACACAAAGCATGCAAGGTCAAATATAAATTGGGATTTGTTATTCTCAAATCAAGAGATGAGATGTGGAACGCATTTTCCAATAAACTCTCTATTTTGATAATAACAAATCATCTACGAAGAAATAAAGCATATAAAGAAAGTGTAGTGTTTATAGCAAGTGATAAGCGTTATGTGCATACTCCCCCAAGATGGATACTCTCCCTACATCGAGGCTTCCTATTTTGTACTACACCTAAATGATATATTTCTTTTAAATAATTTCCACTTTTTGGTATTATCAAAAGTGGGTGAGCTATAGTGTTTTAGCAAGTAGAGTTTTAGCATGTTAGTTAATTAAAAATACATGACATATATAATGGAATATACAAGGCATTAAAGTACATAAATAACTTTACTTCCACACAATTCCAATACACATAAATATCAAGTACAACTATTAAAGTTTTACACACAATGCTCATTAAGACTTATCAGGGTGCAGAATAGTATTTGGGGGATCACATTTAGTTTTTATATTACTATTTTATTATATTTTTAAAAAAAATTATGATTTGATGTACTAAGAAAAGTAAAATAATTTGTTTGTTGCAAGATACTTTAGAATACTTATTCAAGTTGTTTAACCTCATAATACTCATTAAGATTTATCAGGAGTGTGAGTAGTGTTTGGTAGAGTTTTTTTTCATTTTGATTTGCAACTAAAGGAGACTGAATTCACTTGTTTTGCAAACAACAGCATTATAATTTTTGAACCACTTTTTTAAAATAAAGTAGTGCATGAAAAACATAAAATTGCAAAAAAAACAATTTCATTGGTGTGTAGGCAATTTATTTATGCAATTTAAGATGTCATTGGATTACACTACACAATCATGCAAGTTTAAAATTATCAGCACATATAGGTTATCAAAAATGTGTGAGTGAAATAATCAATATCAGACAAACCATTACTCATACTTAGAGACAGACTAACAAGTCCTACATATATGCACTATAATAAATTTCATTATATTTTTAGAAAATAGTTTTCAAGGCATGATAATAGCAAAACAATGTTTGAAAAAACTTAACATGAAAATTAAACATTTTACTTTAATCTTGAAAAGAAATCTAATCATTCTTGAAAAAATATTTCTAATATATTAAAATAGTTTTTTTTTTGTTTTTTTAGTAAAAGAAGAAGAGCATATTTTTGTCTTTTTATGTTTTTCAATTTTTATAGATTTTGTAAAAAAAGCAAAAAAAAATTGAATTTTTCAAGCGTTTTAATTTTTTTGTCTGGTCCTAATTAGAGAAAGAAATATTTTATAAAGAAAAACGATTGAAAAGAAAAGGAAGAAAGTCAGATTTTTTTTATGCTAGCGTAAGCAGTAGAAACTAACGTCTGACACTAGTGACAGAGTTTTGGTTTTTGTAATAAAAATTATGTTTTCCGAGATTTTTTCTTTCGAATTTTGCATGGTTATGATTTTGCAATATAAGGACTATCCAGTGTAGAAAAGAAATCAAGAAAAAACACACAAAAATTGCAAATTTTAGGTTAAAATGTCTAGATTTTAGGAGACGTAATTATTAACCAGTCATTTGACATTTCTGGGGTTGAATTCATTAACCATAGACTTAGATTATTATGATAACTCTAATTGACTTATTTTTGACTTTAAACACAGTTGATTTTTAAGTCTAGAGAATAGTTAGAGTGTAAAGATAATATAGTTATGAAATATGTATTTTTGTCTTATAATTCCCCTGAAAATTACAAATGTGATCTGAGGAATGTGATTTTCAAGATTTTTGATATTTCAAAAAAATTTTGAATTTAAAAAAAAAATTTATAAATGCTAATGCCAGCGGTAGAAACTATTGTCTGTCGGTAATTTGCGAAACCGTATAAAAAAGGTTCGATTCGCAATTTTGGGTCACAATCCTAGGGTTTTTTTGTTCTTCCAAGTGCTTGGCGGGTTCCTGTTCATCTTCCGTCGGTGACACTGAGTAGAGGTAAGGAAGCTTCTTCTGTTGGCGCTATTCTAGGATAGTTTTTGAGTTTTTATACCGTCGGCGAGATCGAGTCCTTTAAAAAAAATTGGGCTTCCACAAGTGTGTACTCAGTTTTTCCCTTTCCGGCGGCAAGATCTACCTCTTTTTTCGTCCGCACTAATGTATTTTTTGTTTGATATGTCTATACCGTCGGCAAAATCTACATGTCCCCCACCCCCTTTTTATTTTTTTAGATCTTTAACCCATTTTGTAAATCTAGATTTTTAGTTGTGGATCTTTGATGATATGTGTATATCTAAAAGTTTTGAGGTTAGAGTTTTGTGTAAATTTTGTGTAAAATAATTTTTTTTCTTGTGATTTTAGAAGTAAAGCAAACTAGTCCTATGATGAGTTTTTGAAGAGATTTTGAGGTATTTGAAAAAATTTCGAAAGAAGATGATGAACAGTATTCCGACACTAACGCCCCACGGTAGTTAGCTAACACTGGCGGTACTTGCATAGTGTTCGGGTCCGGATCCTTTCTTCCACGACGACTCCTTCACTGTCTGATGTCTGCTCAATGCTGCTTCGAGTTACGCCTCCTACTGAGGCTCCTCTCGGATTTGCATCTGGTCTTCTTCAACAGCCTCTCCTTCCGACCACCCCCCCCCCCCTACTCGTGGATCTTCCACTCGAGGGGGCCGACCTCCGTCTCGGGGACGAGAACGTGGTGCTCGTTCTTCTATGAAATGCACATATTGTGGTCGGGGTGGTCATCTTGAGGCTATCTTTTACAGCAAGCATGGGTTCCCTCCCCACCTCGCTGCTACTTTCTCTGCTGCTCCTGCTCCCACTGGGGATTCTACCGAGGATCCGGCGTCCACTACCCGCCAAGATATCGATAAGCTCCGCACACAACTCCACCAGCTACAGGGTGCCCTCGGCCGCTCCTACGGCTCGGTTGCGTCTTTCTCTGCGGAAGGTATAATCTGTCTCTCTCCTATCCCCCACTGGATCGTCGATTCCGGCGCTACTCACCATATTACCTCCCAGAAGCCCTCCCAGTATCTCCAGACGGCTCATCTTTCGTGTATCACTGTGGCCAATGGTGACACCCTACCGGTCTCTGGCGCCGTTGCACTCCAGCTTACCCCGGCCCTTTCTCTTTCCTCGGTTCTTCACGTTCCGGGGTCTCCTTTCAATTTACTTTCTGTTAGTCGTCTGACGCACGATCTTGATTGTTGCATAACATTTTCTCCTTCTTCCTTTCTTATGCAGGATCGTCGCACCCGGAGTATAATTGGTAGGGGGTAGTTGTTGAATGGGATCTACATCTTGGATATCTCACCCACTCTTCTCTCCGCCACCTCCACTGTCGATTGGCATCGCCGACTTGGGCATGCTCCACTTCCGATTCTCAAGCGGGCTCTTCCTGATGTTCCTTTACGGGAGTTCTCTTGTGAATCTTGTACCTACGGCAAACAGCATTGTTCTACCTTCCCCCTGCCTGTACCAGGAGTAGTACTCATTTATCTTTAGTTCATTCTGATATATGGGGCCCTTATAAAGTCTCTACTATCTTTGGATTTCGCTATTTTGTAACCTTTACTGATGATTACTCGCGTACTGTGGCTATATTTAATGCGTGATCGTACTGAACTTACATCTGTGTTTCGTGTTTTTTTTAACTGAGATGCGTACGCAGTTCATCACCCCCTCAAAATCATCTGCACTGATAATGCTCGCGAGTATAAGGGTGGCACCTTCTCCAATCACTGCACTGAATTTGGCGTCATCCATCAAACTTCGTGTGTGTATACCGATCAGCAAAACGGGATGGCCAAACAGAAGAAACGTCATCTACTCGATGTTGCTCGGTCCCTCATGTTTCAAATCAAGGTTCCAATCGAATATTGGAATTTTGTTGTCTCCACAGCCTGTCATCTCATCAACCGCCTACCCTCGTCTATTCTTGACTTTGCCTCACCTATCCAACTCCTCTATCCTTCTACCAACCCCACCTCTCTCACCTTGTGTGTCTTTGGGTGTGTTTGTTATGTTCATCTTCTTGGCCGCCTTCCGACAAACTTGCTCCTCGGGCGGCCAAATATATGTTTATTGGCTACTCTCGTACTCAAAAGGGGTATGTTTGCTACTCCTTCGGATGGCAAGCTGGTCGCCTCAGCGGATGTCACCTTCTGCGATGACCAGCCCTTCTACTTACCTTCCCCCACCTTGTCTTCCTCGCCTCCTCTTCCCCGGCCTGTCGTACCTATCACGCCCTCTTTTCTTCCATCTCCTTCCTCCTCTATCCATGCCCCCCTAAGGTTCCTCCGCCTGTTATCCGTGTATATACTCGTCGCGGCTCCAAGGATGGTTCCCTGCACCAGCTCCCTGCTCCCAGCGACACCCCGGCAACGGGGGATCCGGCTCCTGCTTCTACGGCTCGTTCCTTGGCCAACTACGTTTCTCTCCATCGGCTCACTCAACCTCTCTACGCCTTTGTCACCTCTCTTTCCTTTATTTCTATTCGTAACACTATGCAGGAGGCGCTTCAACATCCGGGGTGGCAGGCGGTCATGGACGATGAAATGCGAGCTCTCTGGGCCAACAGGACCTGGGATCTGGTTCATCTTCCTGCAGGTCAACCCTGCGTTAGCTGCAAGTGTGTCTTTGTTATTAAACATGTGGCGGATGGCGTCGTTGAGCGTCTAAAGGCTCGCCTCGTGACACGGGGTTTTACTCAGCAACATGGTCTTGATTATGAGGAAACCTTCTTGTTGGGTACATTGGGAATTATGTACCTGATTTGGAGAAGCCCCTTGTCAATTCAATGATATACACTAAGTTGTATTTGATGCATATTAAGTTTACATGTGTCGGACTTACAGTGAAGAAATTTACCTAAGCATAAATGTGTCGACACAGTTCAAATGTGTCGACACCTCTGCAGAAGCTGTGTCGAGACAAGTCAGTTGTCACGACATCTTGAACACTGAGTCAGCATAATTGACAAATTAAAGAGGATAATTATGTTGAGTAAGATTGAGTCGAGACAATCTCACTGTCTCGACACAAGACAAAATCAGAAGATGTCAACACAGCAGACAGATTGTGTCGAGACAATCTCACTGTCTCGACATAAGGCAGAATCAAAAGATGTCGACACAGTAGACAGATTATGTCGAGACAATCTCACTATCTCGACACAAGGAAGAATCAGAAGATGTCAACACAGCAGACAGACTGTGTCGAGACAATTTCATTGTCTCGACATAAGGCAGAACCAGAAAGTGTCGACGTAGCAGACAGAGTGTGTCGAGACAATCTAACGGTCTCGACACAAGGCAGTATTAAGAGATGTCGTCACTGAAAATGGGTGGGTTGAGACAAGTCAACTGTCTCGACACTTTCAGCTTCTGATGAAAATTATTCCAAGTTAGAATGTGTCGAGACTACTAAGATATCTCAACACATGTGTTGAGACATCAGGAACATCTCGACGCTTATGTTTCAGAATATGCTGAGTCGACACCAACCAAGTCAAGACATGTCAGAACTGTCAAGTCAGTCGCGGCAAAATCGTACTTCAACAGAAATAGGTCAAGGAAGATCGTGATATATGTTGCTGACGTCATCAAACAGAATTCAGCCATCTGCAAAGTCTATAAATAGGCAGTGATGCCTTCACAAAAGAGTGACAGATACGAGAGAGCCAAATCAAAAAAAAAAAGAACCGACGGATCAAATCAAGCAATCAGAATTTCTCGTTTTAATTTCTTTCAAGTCCTAACCAGGCGACATATTCGAGAAAGAGAAAGAAGACGAAGGTCTTCAAAAAGATCCTCAGATCCCTTTTACTAGGTTGATCTGAAGATCGAGTTGCATCTGATCCACAATATCTTCAAGATATTCACGTCGATCAACATCAAGAAGATTGTTGTTTCAGAAAAGGAACTTTTCAGTCTGCAGATCTATCGAGAAGAAATCCAATTGCAGCTGATTTGAAGAATCTGTGTGAACAGATATATCAGATTACAGGTTTTCTGTTTTCTGAAGTTGATTTTATCCCTTTATATATTGTAAGAACTCCTGAGATTGTAAGCCTAAATTATAAAGGCTGAGGTAGGGTTCTAAGGGACCTAAGGTAGGTGGTTTGGGTTAATCACTGAGTTGTAGGCATATTCTATAAAGGCTGAGGTAGGGTTCTTTAAAGGGCCTGAGGTAGGAGATTGTGGGAATCTCTGAGGTAGGACCAGTTGGTCTGAGTGTAAGTTTCTTGACAGAAACCGAGCCTGTAGGATCTTTGGATCCGAGTTGAGAAGGAGAAGCTATAACCTTATCTACCACATTGCTAGTGAGGAAGAAGGGGGAAGGCGGATGTACCCTATAGGGGAACCAATATAAATTTTATGTGTGTTGTGATCTGTTCTTTACTTGTGATGTGTGTGTTTTAATCTGTGATAACATTATTCCTATCTAATAAGGGACAAGAATTGCAAAGGAATATTTTAAAAAGGCCACATATTCACCCCCCTAGGTGACTATTTACTCATAGGCTTGACTTTCAAGTGGTATCAGAGTCAGGTCGTTCAAAGAAAGACCTAACAGTCTGAAAAAGATCCTAAGGGTATTAGAAGATTATCAGATCTATGCCTTCTGAATCTCACAGAGAACTTAGTTATATGAAATTGCCTCAGCGGATGTCACCTTCTGCGATGACCAGCCCTTCTACTTACCTTCCCCCACCTTGTCTTCCTTTCCTCCTCTTCCCCGGCCTGTCGTACCTATCACGCCCTCTTTTCTTCCATCTCCTTCCTCCTCTATCCATGCCCCCCTAAGGTTCCTCCGCCTGTTATCCGTGTATATACTCGTCGCGGCTCCAAGGATGGTTCCCTGCACCAGCTCCCTGCTCCCAGCGACACCCCGGCAACGGCGGATCCGGCTCCTGCTTCTACGGCTCGTTCCTTGGCCAACTACGTTTCTCTCCATCGGCTCACTCAACCTCTCTACGCCTTTGTCACCTCTCTTTCCTTTATTTCTATTCGTAACACTATGCAGGAGGCGCTTCAACATCCGGGGTGGCAGGCGGTCATGGACGATGAAATGCGAGCTCTCTGGGCCAACAGGACCTGGGATCTGGTTCATCTTCCTGCAGGCCAACCCTGCGTTAGCTGCAAGTGGGTCTTTGTTATTAAACATGTGGCGGATGGCGTCGTTGAGCGTCTAAAGGCTCGCCTCATGACACGGGGTTTTACTCAGCAACATGGTCTTGATTATGAGGAAACCTTCTTGTTGGGTACATTGGGAATTATGTACCTGATTTGGAGAAGCCCCTTGTCAACTCAATGATATACACTAAGTTGTATTTGATGCATATTAAGTTTACATGTGTCGGACTTACAGTGAAGAAATTTACCTAAGCATAAATGTGTCGACACAGTTCAAATGTGTCGACACCTCTGCAGAAGCTGTGTCGAGACAAGTCAGTTGTCACGACACCTTGAACACTGAGTCAGCATAATTGACAAATTAAAGAGGATAATTATGTTGAGTAAGATTGAGTCGAGACAATCTCACTGTCTCGACACAAGACAAAATCAGAAGATGTCAACACAGCAGACAGATTGTGTCGAGACAATCTCACTGTCTCGACATAAGGCAGAATCAGAAGATGTCGACACAGTAGACAGATTATGTCGAGACAATCTCACTATCTCGACACAAGGAAGAATCAGAAGATGTCAACACAGCAGACAGACTGTGTCGAGACAATTTCATTGTCTCGACATAAGGCAGAACCAGAAAGTGTCGACGTAGCAGACAGAGTGTGTCGAGACAATCTAACGGTCTCGACACAAGGCAGTATTAAGAGATGTCGTCACTGAAAATGGGTGGGTTAAGACAAGTCAACTGTCTCGACACTTTCAGCTTCTGATGAAAATTATTCCAAGTTAGAATGTGTCGAGACTACTAAGATATCTCAACACATGTGTTGAGACATCAGGAACATCTCGACGCTTATGTTTCAGAATATGCTGAGTCGACACCAACCAAGTCAAGACATGTCAGAACTGTCAAGTCAGTCGCGGCAAAATCATACTTCAACAGAAATAGGTCAAGGAAGATCGTGATATATGTTGCTGACGTCATCAAACAGAATTCAGCCATCTGCAAAGTCTATAAATAGGCAGTGATGCCTTCACAAAAGAGTGACAGATACGAGAGAGCCAAATCAAAAAAAAAGAACCGACGGATCAAATCAAGCAATCAGAATTTTTCGTTTTAATTTCTTTCAAGTCCTAACCAGGCGACATATTCGAGAAAGAGAAAGAAGACGAAGGTCTTCAAAAAGATCCTCAGATCCCTTTTACTAGGTTGATCTGAAGATCGAGTTGCATCTGATCCACAATATCTTCAAGGTATTCACGTCGATCAACATCAAGAAGATTGTTGTTTCAGAAAAGGAACTTTTCAGTCTGCAGATCTATCGAGAAGAAATCCAATTGCAGCTGATTTGAAGAATCTGTGTGAACAGATATATCAGATTACAGGTTTTCTGTTTTCTGAAGTTGATTTTATCCCTTTATATATTGTAAGAACTCCTAGAGATATGAGTGGGTAGAAGAATCTTTTCTCTGAGATTGTAAGCCTAAATTATAAAGGCTGAGGTAAGGTTCTAAGGGACCTAAGGTAGGTGGTTTGGGTTAATCACTGAGTTGTAGGCCTATTCTATAAAGGCTGAGGTAGGGTTCTTTAAAGGGCCTGAGGTAGGAGATTGTGGGAATCTCTGAGGTAGGACCAGTTGGTCTGAGTGTAAGTTTCTTGACAGAAACCGAGCCTGTAGGATCTTTGGATCCGAGTTGAGAGGGAGAAGCTATAACCTTATCTACCACATTGCTAGTGAGGAAGAAGGGGGAAGGCGGATGTACCCTATATAGGAACTGTAGAAATGGAGAAAGCCAGCCTTGTATATATGTCCACTTGATACAAATACAAAGAATGAGTACATATATATAGATGAGAGAAAGAGAGAGAAAAGTCCTATACACAATGTGGGACTAAAGAGAGGAGAGAAAAAGCAATAAATGCTATACAAATGGGCCTAATGTTAAGTGGGCTTTTCCAACACTCCCCCGCAAGCTGGAGCGTATAGGTCATATGCACCCAGCTTGGACAAACATTGGTAGAACAGAGTGCTTGATAAGGCCTTTGTGAGGATGTCGGCAACTTGATCAGTTCCTGGAACATGCTTTAATTCAAGTTTCTTCAATTGAACCTTTTCACGAACAAAGTGACAGTCAACCTCGATATGTTTTGTGCGCTCATGAAAGACCGGATTCTTTGCGATGTGTATGGCGGCTTGACTATCACAAAATAGAACAGCAGAGGAGGGGAGTTTTACTCCCAGGTCAGTAAGGAGACTTTCAAGCCATGTGAGTTCTGAAACAACTGAGGCCATCGATCTGTATTCAGCCTCTGCAGAGGAACGAGCCACCACAGCTTGTTTCTTACTCTTCCAAGTAATAAGATGCCCACCAAAATACGTACAGAACCCACTAGTTGACCTTCGATCGTCCAGGGAACCCGCATAGTCGGCATCAGAATAGGCAACCAATGCGGGAGCAGAGTCGGAGGTTTTGTAAACCAGCCCTTGGCCTGGAGCTCCCTTAAGGTATCGGAGAATCCGCTCAACCGCTTGGAGATGAGAAGCCCGGGGGGCATGCATGAACCTACTGACAACCCCAACTGCAAATGATATATCTGGCCTTGTGACTGTTAGATAAATCAACTTGCCCACAAGGCGTCGATAGTATTCCGGGTTCGGAAGTAGCAAATCGTCATCCGAAGCATGAGCGCATAATTTGTGATTTGCCTCCATCGGGGTACATGCTGGCTTGCAACCAGACTGACCAGCATCTTTGAGAAGATCGAGACAGTACTTTCGTTGGGAGAGTACCAACCCGTCCGGCCGCCGGGCGATCTCGAGACCAAGGAAGTAGCGAAGTTTCCCCAGATCTTTAGTCTGAAAAACAGTGCTCAGGTGTTGTTTGACGTCTTGAATCCCCTTTGAGTCATCCCCAGTGAGAAGGATGTCGTCAACATAAACCAACAGAAGAATGGTGCCAGTGGCCCGGTGTCGGGTAAAGAGGGAGAAATCTGCAGAGCTCCGAGTGAACCCCATGTCCCGAACGACCTTGCTAAACTTGTCAAACCACGCCCGTGGGGACTGTTTCAGACCATAAATTGACTTTTTGAGAAGACAGACCCGAGACTCCCCCGTGGTCTCAAACCCGGGCGGTTGGCGCATGTAGACAGTTTCCTGAAGGTCGTCATTCAAAAAGGCGTTCTTGATATCAAGTTGATGAAGAGGCCAGCGGCGGTGTACCGCGACGGAGAGAAGAACGCGGACAGTGTTAAGCTTGGCCACCGGAGAGAATGTTTCCTCATAGTCGAGGCCCTCCTGTTGTGTGAAGCCACGGGCCACAAGACGGGCCTTCAGTCGGGCAATAGTGCCATCCGGAGCATGCTTGATGACGAAGACCCATTTGCATCCAACAGGGTGCTGACCGGGAGGTAAGGGAACCAAGACCCAGGTCTGGTTGGCCCAAAGGGCCGTCATTTCTTCGTCCATGGCAGCCCGCCAGCCAGGATGGTGAAGCGCCTCCTGCAAAGAGTTAGGGACTGAAACAGAAGATAAGGAGGTGGCAAAGTGAAGAAGAGAGGGGGAGAGGCGATGGAGCGAGACGTAGTTCGCCATCGGATGAGCGGTGGAGACGGGAGCCGGAGCAGCAGGGAGCAGAGCACCAGAGGGCGAAGCCGACTGCAGAGGAGCCACAGAATGAGGAGAGCGACGAGAATAGACCCGGATAACCGGAGGTGGTGGACGGACCGGAGGCGGGGAAGGGAGAGAGGCTGAGGAGTGAGGAGCAGGAATGACAGGACGAACGACGGGAGCGGGAGGCAGAGCGATATCCGGAGCAGGGAAGAAAGGAAGATCTTCACGGAAAGTTACGTCAGGCGAGACAGTAACCTTGCGGGTAGTAGGCGAATAACATACATAACCCTTCTGAGTGCGCGAGTACCCAACAAAGATCTGCTTGGTGGCACGAGGGTCCAACTTGTCCGTGGAGGGACCGAGGTGGTGAACGTAGCAGGTACACCCAAACACCCGTGGCGGAAGAGGAAAAGGCGAAGTTGTGGGAAAGAGGAGGCTGAAGGGAGTAGCATACTGGAGGACGGAAGACGGGAGGCGGTTGATGAGGAAGCAAGCCGTGGAGAGAGCGTAGTTCCAGTACGGTTTGGGGACCTGCATTTGAAGCATAAGCGAGCGAGCGACATCAAGAAGGTGACGATTCTTGCGCTCGGCGACACCATTCTGTTGCGGAGTGTACGGACATGAGGTTTGGTGAAGAATGCCGAACTCAGAGCAGAGAGTGGCAAACGTATGGCTGGTGTACTCCCGCGCATTGTCAGTACGAATAGTGCGAATAGGCGCAGAGAACTGAGTGCGAGTCTCGAGGATGAAAGCCCGGAATATGCGGGGAAGTTCAGAGCGATCCCGAAGGAGATATAACCATGTCATGCGAGAGTAATCATCAATAAAAGTAAGAAAATAGCGATAGCCAGAAATACTAGTAACTTTGTACGGACCTCATATATCGGAGTGTACTAAAATAAAAGGAGCGGAGCTCCGAGTACAATGAGGGGGGAAAGAAGAACGGGGCTGTTTGCCCAAAATACATGTGTCGCAACGAAAAGCGGGGAGAGTGACATCAGGAAGAGCCTTCCGGAGGACTGGAAGAGGAGCATGTCCCAGACGGCGATGCCAATCCGAAGAGGAGGTAGATGCGAGGACAGTAGGAGAGTCGTCAAGAAGATAGAGCCCATTCTGCAGCCGTCCTCTACCAATGATAGTCTGCGTCTGCTGATCCTGTATGAGAAAAGAAGAAGAAGTAAATGTCACTGAGTAATTAGAATCAGTAGTAAGGCGACCGACAGAGAGTAAATTGAAAGGAGAGCCCGGAACATGTAGAGCCGAGCGTAGGAGGAGAGAAGAGGTGAGAGAAATAGGATAGTAGGAGAGTCGTCAAGAAGATAGAGCCCATTCTGCAGCCGTCCTCTACCAATGATAGTCTGCGTCTGCTGATCCTGTATGAGAAAAGAAGAAGAAGTAAATGTCACTGAGTAATTAGAATCAGTAGTAAGGCGACCGACAGAGAGTAAATTGAAAGGAGAGCCCGGAACATGTAGAGCCGAGCGTAGGAGGAGAGAAGAGGTGAGAGAAATATCAGCACATCCAGAGACGGGAACCGACGCCCCATTAGCAACAGTAATGTACTTCGGGTGAGGTGAAGACAAGTACTGTGGTGGCTTAACAGAGGTGATATGATGAGTGGCACCAGAATCAAGGATCCAGCGCGTGCCAGAGGATAGGCAGGCGATACCTTCATTGGAGAGAGAGGCAGCAGAGGCAACCGAGGCAGGCGGACGGCTGAGCAAGCCATGAAGATGCTGGAGCTGAAGACGAACCTCATCGAGCTCAGTACGAGAGGAGGCAGAGTCGGTAGTAGCAGCAGAGGCATGTGGACGAGGAGGTCGGCCATGTTTGCGAAAGCAAGTGGCCTCAAGATGACCAACTTTACCACAGAACGAGCATTGAGGCCTAGACCGGCCACCGCGTCCCCGGCCGCGAGAGTCAGAGCGGCCACCACGGGCAGAGGGGGGAAGAGGTAATAAGGGAGCAGGTGCCTGTTGAACAAGGGCCGGAGAAGGAAGTCCGGGAACATCCGGAGGCGGGGAGACTTTGAGAAGCATTGAGCACACGTCGGAAAAGGACGGTGTAACAGTAGAGGAGAGGATGTGAGCCCGGACACTGTGAAGATGAGGGGGTACCCGGGCCATCATCATGGCGATACCCACAGCTTCCTTCTGGGTACGTTGAGCAGCGAGATCTAGAGTGGGAGGCTGATGGTGGATCCAAGCCTCAACCAGAGACCGGGCTTGAGCAACAAAGGACGTCAAGTCGGTTGCGTCACTGCTGTCAAGGGCCTGGAGAGCGGTGATGATATCATAGAGATGGTGGAGACTATCTTTGCCGGAGTAGAGGGTGTGTAGCTCGTCCCACATGCCTTTGGCCGTCTCATGATACATGGCCAGACGATAAGATTCTCCATCAAGAGAGTTGAGGAGCCAAGTCTGCACACGCCCATCATTGCGTAACCACTCCTCAGTAGGGACACCAATAACGGTCTGGGTCAGATGATGAAGGAATCCCTTGGACTGAAGGACACGGCGAACTGAGTGTGCCCATTCCACAAAGTTCTTCTTGCCAGTGAGCGAAATTGTAGTGATCCGGAGCTCGTCGCGGACTTCCGGTATAGAGGCCGGGCGTTCAGGAGGAACTGCCGTACCGACGGAGTCTGCAGATGTAGACATGGAGGCCGCAGCGAGCTTGAAGGAGGCCGCAGCGAGCTTGAAGGAGGCCGCAGCGAGTTGGATGAGACCGCAGCGGGCTGGAGGCCGCAGCGAGCTGGAGGAGACCGCAGCGGGCTGGAGGTCGCAGCGAGCTGAAGGAGGCCGCAGCGAGTGGGAGGAGGCCGCAGCGAGCTGGAGGAGACCGCAGCGGGCTGGAGGCAGCAGCTAGAGGAAGCAAACAGACAGCGGACTGGGTGAGGACGCGGCGACCTGGATGAGGTCGCGGCGAGCTGGAGGATGTTGCGGGCTGGGTCAGGTCGCGGCGGGCTGGGTCAGGTCGCGGCGGTCTGGGTCAGACCGCGGCGGACAGGAGTGAACTGAGAAGAGAAGACAAGCCGGGGCTGACTTGCGAGCTGGCGGGCTGGCGGGCTGGCGAGCTGGCGAGCTGGCGAGCTGGCGAGCTGGCGAGCTGGCGGACTGGCGAGCTGGCGGACGCTGCGCGAACGGCGGATGAAGGAGATCAAGGAGAGAGGTCGCCGAGGTCGCGCCGGACAGGAAAAGGCCGCAGCGGACAAGGGGAAGCAGTGGACCCCACAGGATGGTTATAAAAGGAGGGGGGCCAGAGGAGGAAGGGAGAGGGGGGGGGGAAGAAGTGGATCCACGGGAGAGGAAGCGGACAGGATAAGTGAGGCCGCAGGAGAGATGCGACTAGAGGGTGCGGACTGGACAAGGGAGGCCGCAGAGACCGCAGGCTGCAGGGCGGACAGAAGAGGGAGTCCGCAGGAGATTCGAACCTCGCTTTGATACCATGTAGAAATGGAGAAAGCCAACCTTGTATATATGTCCACTTGATACAAATACAAAGAATGAGTACATATATATAGATGAGAGAAAGAGAGAGAAAAGTCTTATACACAATGTGGGACTAAAGAGAGGAGAGAAAAAGCAATAAATGCTATACAAATGGGCCTAATGTTAAGTGAGCTTTTCCAACAGGAACCAATATAAATTTTATGTGTGTTGTGATCTGTTCTTTACTTGTGATGTGTGTGTTTTAATCTGTGATAACATTATTCCTATCTAATAAGGGACAAGAATTGCAAAGGAATATTTTAAAAAGGCCACATATTCACCCCCCTAGGTGACTATTTACCCATAGGCTTGACTTTCAAGTGGTATCAGAGTCAGGTTGTTCAAAGAAAGACCTAACAGTCTGAAAAAGATCCTAAGGGTATTAGAAGATTATCAGATCTATGCCTTCTGAATCTCACAGAGAACTTAGTTATATGAAATTGCCAATTTGCAATAAGAATAACTTTGCAATATGGAAACAAAGAGTGAGATTGTTCATGAAAACCTCATATTCAAAAATCTTTGTCACAGTTCAAGAAAGACCATATGTGTCCATGAAAATTTCAGTCTTAGATGCAAATGATCAAACCCCCAAGAAATTGTCAGAAATGACAAAGGAAGAGGTGATTCTTGCTACTATGGACAAGAGAGCACAGAATATAATAGTTAATGGAATAGACAACTCAACCTTTCAAAATTTAGTGCACTGTAAAACATCCAAAGAGATGTAGGATACCCTCATAGTATACATGGAAGGCACAGAAGAGCTACGAGATGACAGGAAATCTCTCCTCAACCAGCAGTATGAAGTATTTAGACAAGGAAAAACTGATTCTATTGAACAATATTATGAAAAGTTCTTTAAAATAGTTAATGACTTGATAAACTATGGCAGAAACTTCTCAAACTATGAACTAAATGACAAATTTCTGAGATCCCTGAATAAAGAATGGGACGTCAAGATTTGTGATATAAGAGAGATGAGGAATCTAAGAAATATGTTACCCCAAGACTTATTTGGGAAGTTAATGTCACATGAACTTCAGCTAAATTCTAGGAAAGCTAAAGCTGAATCAGCGAGACACTTAACTCAGTCTAAGTCTGTGGCTTTGAAAACAGATACTTTTAAGAAAGCTAAAAGAGAAATCTCATCATCGCCCGAAAGGGATGAAGATACAGACAACACTGGTGCATGTTCTTCTTTAGAAGAAATATCAGATGATGAACTGGCACTGTTTACCAGGCAATTCAAGAAAATGTTAAGAAGGAGGAAACAGTGGAGCAATAGGAAACCTTCTGGATCAAGCTGTAATAAAAGCAAAGACAAGCACAGAGACAAATCTGTGATCAGGTATGATTCACAACAGAACAAACAATTTAAGACTGACATTATTTGTTTTTGCTGTAATACGTCTGGGCATGTCATTGCTGACTGTCCAGTAAAAAGAAAGGAGAACAGGAAGTCAAAAGAAAAAAAAGTTCAATAAGGACAGGAAATCAGAGAAGGGTCTGATAGTAAAGAAGTTAAAAACCTTGTCTGATAGTGATACTGATTCAACTGAATCAGAAGAACCTGTAGCAATGTTCTCCTATGAAGAAGAGTTTATCAGAAGGGCTATATACAAAGGGAAGAGCTCTACAACTTCATCAAACAATGGTAATTCTAAAGAAGACATGGTGATCAACTTGATGGCAATATATGATGACCTAGAAACAGAAGCACATGACTGTAAAAGTACACAACTAATCTATGACAACTCTTCCTGCTCTAAGACTTCTGTATATGAAACTGAAGGTGAGCTAAACTCATGTGACTCAATGGTTGACTCACAAGAGATTAACTCAGTGACTGAACTACAGCATCTCACAGTTAAATTTGGTAAACTGTTGGAACTTTAGTTAATAGCAAGAAGCTTATTAAAGAACAAGCTGAAGAAATTGCATCTCTAGAAAGTCTTGGGTATCAACACAAGATGTATACTCAGAAGATTGGTCTTCAAAGTTCTAAGTTGACAAAATTGACTAAGAACATTGTCGACCAAATAACATTAATTAAAAAAAAGGATGAAATCATTCGGGAGCTGGAACTCAAACTCCTGAATGAGAGAAGTCTAGTATAGCAATTTTCAAAACCCAAAACTGTATTGTCTATAATAGACACTTTCTCAGGAACACCTGGAAGTGGTCTTGGGTTTGTTAAACCTAAGAGAAAAAGGGGCAAAAAGCCAAAAGGATCAAAGAGTCCAATCATTACGCAACTGGTGTTCCAGACTAAGGATCCAAGGAGAAATCTAGTAGCTGAGAGACAAAACAAGTGTTGTGCTCCTACTCAAGATAAAACTTTTAAGTTTACTAAATCCTGCCCAAAAGAATGTCAGCTCAAGGATCCATCTGTTCCTCCAAAGAGGAGGTATAACAGATATGAATGCTGGTGTTGTGCAAAGATAGGACACTTTGTCTTAGATTGCTGGTTTAATTACTCGGTGTCTCATATACAGAAAAGATATCCAGTCAAGAAGTTTACTGGTGGCTTAAATAGAGCCACAGCTAACAAAAACCTAGGACCCAAGACAATTTGAGTTCTTAAGGAAAAGTAAATTCTTATTTTGCAGGAATGTCCAAGTCCCAGAGATAGACCAATCTGGTACTTGGATAGTGGATGTTCTAGACATATGACTGAAACAAGAGGAAATCTGAGGGAATACATCACTCGGGAGAATGGACCAAAGGTGATCTTTGCAGGAGCTGACAAAGGCATAACTAAAGATTATGGTAAGATCACAAATGGTTTAGTCACACTCACTAAAGTAGCTTATGTGGAAGTGTTGCAACACAATCTTATAAGCATAAGTCAACTTTGTGATCTGGGCTATGATATATCTTTCCACAAAGATGAGTGTCTAATAAAAAGGTCAAGTGACCATGAGGTCATCTTGACAGACACTAGCTGTGGGAATGTGTACTGTTTGAATTTTCTATGTATAAAGTCAGACTCACTCTTATGTTTAGTTGCAAGTGAGAAAGCCTCACATTGTGTCAAGTGGCACAAGAGGCTAGCTCATTTGAACTATTAGGTCATAGGTAAACTCTACAGCAAAGAGCTTGTTAGGAATGGTCCTAATCTTAAATACTCTAAGGAGAGCATCTGCTCAGCATGTCAAAAAGGTAAGCAGATTAAAGCTTCATTCAAGAGTTATGAATCCAAAGACTCAGTGGGGTGTTTATACCTCTTACATATGGATTTGTTTGGTCCTATGTTTGTTCATAGTTTGGGAAGGAAAGTCTATAACTTTGTAATAGTTGATGATTATTCCAAATACACTTGGGTTTTCTTCTTAAAGAAAAAGTCTGAAACTTCTGATGTCTTCAAGACTTTTGTCAAACCAATTTAGAATGAATTTAACAGTACTGTGGTCAGAATTAGAAATGACCATGGAACTGAATTTCAATCTAATTATATGACAAAATTTTGTGAATAACTGGGGATTCAGCAAGAATTTTCTTTGGCAGGAAGACCCAAGCAAAATTGAGTTGCTGAGAGGAAGAATGGAACTCCCATTGAAGCTGGAAGAACCATGCTGAGTGATTTCTCACTCCCAGAATATTTCTGGGCTAAGGCAATTAACACTGCATGTCATGTTTTTAACAGAGCTTCAATCAACAAAAGCCTAAATAAAACTCCTTATGAACTTATGCAGGGCAGAAAACCAAACATATCCTATTTTAGAATTTTTGGTTGTAAATGTTATGTCATAAATAATGGGAAAACATACATAACCAAATTTGCTGAGAAGTCATATGATGGGATATTTGTTGGTTATAGTAACCACAACAAGGTCTATAGGGTCTACAACTTGAAGAATCAAGTTGCAGAGAAGTCTGTACATGTTGTATTTGATGAAAGTTCTATGTTTTATAAAGATAAGTCAGGTACATCAAGCACAACAGGTGTAGATTTGAAGTTAAAAGAGCTGACTATAGAAGATACAGTAACAGCAAAGCATAATATGCAAGATGAAATCAACATTGTAGAGGAAGTACTTACAAAGGAAGAGCCAGGAGAAGCAACTCAGCAAGTTGATCAGGATGGTCCAGAAGAAGAAGTTACACTGCCTACAGCTATCAGGCATCTAAGGGATCATCCAAGGAAACTGATCATAGGATATGCTGATCAGGGAGTGACCACAAGAAGCAAACATCACAATTCTGTGTTGTATTCAAGTTTTTTGTCACAAACTGAATCAAAGAAATTTGAAGAAGCTAATGTGTATCCATTTTGGATAGGAGCAATGCAGGAAGAATTGAACCAGTTCAAGAGATGCAAGCTCTAGAAGATGGTTCCCAGACTAGATGATTGCAACATCATAGGAACCAAATGGATATATATAAACAAACTAGATGAGAATGGTGTGATAATAAGAAACAAAGCTAGACTGGTTGCAAAGGGATATAGACAAGAAGAGGGAAAAGACTTTGATCAAACCTTTGCATCAGTGGTCAGATTGGAAGTTATAAGACTTTTCCTAGCATATGCAGCCAACAAGGGTTTCAAAGTTTTTCAAATGGATGTTAAGTCAGTCTTCCTAAATGGCAATCTCAAAGAAAGAGTCTATGTAGAGCAACCATCAGGTTTTGTTGATCCAACTAAACCAACTCATATTTATTTGCTTTCAAGGGCTCTCTATGGTTTAAAACAAGCCCCAAGGGCTTGCTATGAGACTCTATCTGAGTTCCTTCTGGAGAATAAATTCCCAAGAGGGAAAATAGACAAAATAATATTTTTTAGGGAAGTCAAAGGCAAGACCATCCTGACACAAATATATGTAGATGACATTATATTTGGTCCTACTGATGAGTCATTTTGCACCAAGTTTGCCAATTTAATGCAAAATAAGTTTGAGATGAACAGCATGGGTGAACTCAAGTTTTTCTGGGGTCTCCAAGTTAAACAAACTTTAGATTGACTTTTCATTAGTCAGTCTAAGTTCACCAAGTAGTTAATCAAGAAGTATGGCATGGAAACAGCCACTCCAATGAGAACTCCTAAGGGATCCACTATGTCATTGGACAAGGATGTTGCTGGCAAGCCAGTTGATGTAACCTTATATAGGGGCATAGTCACATCACTGTTATATCTTACAGCCATTAGACCAGATATAATGTATGTCACTTGCATCTGTATCAGGTATCAAGCATGCCCTAAAGAATCTCATTATAAATCAGTCAAAAGGATATTGAGATATCTAAATGGTACACCTAATCTTGGTCTTTGGTATCTAAGGAATAGTGATTTTGAACTGATTGGCTTTTCAGATGCAGATTATGCAGGATACAAACAAGACAAGAAAAGCACATCAGGGTCATGTCAATTTCTTGGAAGGAGACTGGTTTCATGGAATAGCAAAAACAGACAAGTGTGTCAATATCTACAGCTGAATCTGAATACATTTCAGCTGAAAGTTGTTGTGCTCAACTGCTTTGGATTAAGCATCAGCTACAAGACTATAAGATACAGCTAAGTGAAACTCCCTTATTTTGTGATTCTACAAGTATTATTTCTATTGCAAACAACCTTGTGTCTCACAATAGAACAAAGCATATAGAAATTAGATACACTTCATTAGGGAGCATGTAGAAAATAAAGATGTTTGCTTAGAATTTGTTCCTACAACAAACCAAATTGCTGATATTTTTACCAAACCACTAGAAGAAGATAAATTTAATTTCTTTAAATTTGAACTTGGGATGTTAAATCTTGAGTAGCTAAAATAAGAATAATTAAAAATTAATTAAATAATAGTCAACCATACAGCATACTCTAGTAGATATAGACATCTCAAATATTATGAAGTAATAGTTCTGAAAAGAGTATTTTGACTGAGTAAGAAATTATGTCGAGACATAATTTATGTATGTCGAGACTATATATAGTCTTGTGTCGAGACTCAGGAAAGAGTGTCGACACATGTCGAGACATATGTCGAGACATATGTCGAGACACCTGTCGTGATACATGTCGGTGTGTCAACATATGTCGACACAACTTGGTCGTCGACAATTCGCTTGTGTCGACTTTAGGTCTTTTCCAAAATTTAGAATAAGCCTATATGCAGCGCGCCCTTCCGGCTTCTAGGAAGATTTGCCTATATAAATAAGATTGAGTGTAGGAGTCGACTACAACTTCTTGATCTCTCGCTAAGTGTCGAGACCTCATATTCCCTTTTGTCGACATTCATCGCCCCTTCCGTTCGACGAAATCAAGAACGACGGCAACAATGGCTCCAAAGAAGGATGAGAACATCAATGAAGGATACGAACTTGTGCGAAATGGATTCGCCTCCGCAGAAGAAGAAATTAGGAATGTCATTATCCTAATCCAAGAAGCAGGCCTTGAGTATATACTGTCTGAGCCTACAAGCATCTGGAAACGGGAGGTACTGGAATTCTTCAAAAATGCAACATTAGATTCCAGTTCAACAAAAATTAAATCCACTGTGAATGGGGCAAAAGTTAGAATCACAAGAAAAAGACTGGCTAAGGTATTTCATATGCCTCGAGTTGATCAAGAGGATGTAGTAGATTCGGACAAAACTGTTGAAGGACTGCTATGGCGAGGATTAGATTCAGTCAACAAAATAGGAAGTTCTTTGAATCGGAAGGGTATGAATACCCAAGGTAAAATTTTGTCTGAAATCGTTGGAAAGGTGTTGTTGTGTAAGACTGGCGCACATGACATAATTTCTGCTCACATGTTTGAGTTAATGACTATAATAATCTTCAAACTTGAGACTGATTGGAGTAGTTTGGTGCTTGATAAGATTTCTGAGAGTATCAAGAAGCCCAACATAGGCAGGATACTGAGTTTGTATTTATTTAACGTCATTCCTGCAGACTTAAATCACAAACTGGGGACAAAAATAAATCATATGAGAAAAATGGATATGAGGATTTTGTCTATATGGGATAGAGTTCTATCCAGAGAGTCTTCTGTAATTGAAAAGAAGAAAGAGAATAAGGAAAAGGAAGTGCTGATGAAAGACACCTCCTCCAGTGATTCTGAACTTCCTGGAAGTTCCAGTTCAGATCACAGTGATGCTCCAGATACAAACATTCCTCAAAGAACCTCACCTGAAACAAGGCATAAGGTGCAGGGGGAGAATGACCCCCCAGTAGACCAAATTGCTGAGACAAACCTGAATGCACCTACTATCTTAGATAGTGAAACTATCCATGAAATTGTAAATGATGTTCTCCAAGACCTGAATATAGATGTGATACAAAATGTGAATGAGGAACAAGATGAGAATATGTCTGACATTGAGGCAGAAGTCTCTAAGGAGATTGTGGAAGAAACCCCACTGAGAGTGGAAACTACCATCCAGGGGGGATACCTGCTCCTCCTTGGGATCATGTTCCTACTGATAAAGCTCAACAACATGAGACTACCTTAGAAGATCAAAATTTTGATCAAAATGATGCAAGAGTTGAGGGGGAGCTAGAAGACAAGTCCCCTAGGTATGGAAGTGCAGAAAAGCAACAATCTGTTTTCATTGTCAGTTCTTCTGAATCAGATGAGGAAGAAGAATCCCAGCTACAGAAAAGAAAGATAACTGAATTAAAGAAGAGAAGTCAGAGCTATAAAAAGGCTATACAGAAAACAAAATCATCTCATTCTCCTGCTGTGGATTTCAGTTCTCTCTTAGTTCAGCTACAAATCATGTTAGATAAACACAGGACAGATCTTGAAAAATATGTGGATGAAAGTAAAAGGACTTACAGTTACAGCTGTCCCAGGACATAAAATCAATAAGATTTAAAGTGAATTTACTAAAACAAGACATGACAAACTTCTTTGCAAAAGGTGCACCTGCAGTAGTCTACCTTGCAAAGCAGCAAGAAGTGTCAAAGAAAACTTTAGAAGAAAGTGCAGTACAACAAGGTTTTGTTCGGGAAAATCAGCAGAGATTAAATGATAATCTCATCCAAATGAATGAAGTATCACTGACAAAGCTTAGTGAACAAACACAAGCTTTGGAAGAAAAGATTACCACGACATCAGCAGCTACTGAAGTCAACCTCTCAGTTGAATCAGCTTATCTAGATACATCCATAAAGGAGTCAGGAAAAGGTATCACTGATCTGATTAAGAAACTTAAAACTCATTACACCACTGGAATTCATCATGTAGTAGATCAAGTCTGATTTCAGAAGGATGATTTGAAATATCACATTGACAGAAAAGTCATAAAGGGGGAGAGGGTTATGATAAAAGCCAGCTCCGATCATGCTAAGTGGACTTCCAATAGTATCAGAGCTACTCTTGACTACCCCCCACTATGTGATGATGATCAGACAGCTGAGTCTGGCTGCCAACCAGCTCTGTTGGAAGGAATTCCTCCACTTGCAGAACAGATAATATATTCTCCACCACACTTTGAGGATATTCAAGATGCAGTCCAGACCATGTATAGTCCTCCACCTAATGCTCAGAATGTTGTGTGTGAAGAGGTGGAAATGACTGATGTTGCCCTGCTAAAGGAAAGAGAAGTTCAAATGTCTAAGAAAAGATTTAGAGAGCAGGCAGAGGCTAGCTCTGATTTTGAGCAGTAGAGTCCAACCTCTAGAAGAATTATACTCATTGTTTGGCAAGCAGTTAATGTTAATAGACATGACAGGGGTAAGTGGTACACTGAGCAGGAATGGAATAAGCATCTCAAGCAACAAGAAGTTATCTATAAGTTCAGAAAAGATCAGAAGAATGGGGTGATTCCAGCTATTGCTGTTGAACCAAACAAATACTTCCTCAAGCCCTACCATTACTTTGAAAGACAAAGACTCAAGGTTGAACAGCTCACCAAGATCAAGGACAAAAAAGGCAAGAAAGTAGCTGATGACAGTATGCCAGAAGTTAAGGCCAAAATTCATTCAGGCAAAGGCATTGTCATTAAGGAGATGATCAATCATAGATTATTTTGTATTGTCTAGGAATTATGTAATTCTATTATAACTTGGTGTAATCCTTTGAACTGTTAATGTTAATAACTTTTGAAACTGCTCATTAGCATTCTATTTTTGTTGTCTTAATATAATCTGTTACCATGCTAAATCTTTTACATCATATTTTGGTATTATGGTGTATATCATTGAATTGGGGTTATGACTTCTCCAAATAGGCGGAGATTGTTGGGTACATTGGGAATTATATACCTGATTTGAAAACCCCTTGTCAACTCAATGATATACACTAAGTTGTATTTAATGCATATTAAGTTTACATGTGCAGGACTTACAATGAAGAAATTTACCTAAGCACAAATGTGTCGACACCTCTATAGAAGCTGTGTCGAGAAAAGTCAGTTGTCACGACACCTTGAAGACCGAGTCAGCATAATTGACAAATTAAAAAGGATAATTATGTTGAGTAAGATTGTGTCGAGACAATCTCACTGTCTCGACACAAGGCAGAATCAGAAGATGTCAACATAGCAGACAGATTGTATCGAGACAATCTCACTGTCTCAACACAAGGCAGAATCACAAGATGTCAACACAGCAGACAGATTGTGTCGAGACAATCTCACTATCTCGACACAAGGCAGAATCAGAAGATGTCAACACAACAGACAGACTGTGTCGAGACAATTTCACTGTCTCGACATAAGGCAGAACCAGAAGGTGTCGACGTAGCAGACAGAGTGTGTCGAGACACTTTAACGGTCTCGACACAAGGCAGTATTAAGAGATGTCGTCACTGAAAATAGGTGGGTTGAGACAAGTCAACTGTCTCGACACTTTCAGCTTCTGATGAAAATTATTCCAAGTTAGAATGTGTCGAGACTACTAAGATATCTCAACACATGTGTTGAGACATCAGGAACATTTCGACGCTTATGTTTCAGAATATGCTGAGTCGACACCAACCAAGTTAAGACATGTCAGAACTGTCAAGTCAGTCGCGACAAAATCATACTTCAAGAGAAATAGGTCAAGGAAGATTGTGATGTATGTTGCTGATGTCATCAAACAGAATTCAACCATCTGCAAAGTCTATAAATAGGCAGTGCTTCCTTCACAAAAGAGTGACACATACGAGAGAGCCAAATAAAAAAAAGAGCCGACAGATCAAATCAAGCAATCAGAATTTCTCGTTCTAATTTCTTTCAAGTCATAACCAGGCGACATATTCGAGAAAGAGAAATAAGATGAAGGTCTTCAAGAAGATCCCCAGATCCTTTTTACTAGGTTGATCTAAAGACCTAGCTGTATCTGATCCACAATATCTTCAAGTTATTCACGCCAATCAACATCAAGAAGATTGTTGTTTCAGAAAAAGAACTTTTCAGTCTGCAGATCTATCGAGAAAAAATCCAATTGCAGCTGATTTGAAGAATCTGTGTGAACAGATATATCAGATTACAGGTTTTTTGTTCTCCGAAGTTGATTTTATCCCTTTATATATTGTAAGAACTCCTGGAGATTTGAGTGGGTAAGAGAATCTTTTCTCTGAGATAGTAAGCCTAAATTATAAAGGCTGGGGTAGGGTTCTGAGGAATCTGGGGTAGGTGGTTGGTTAATCACTGAGTTGTAGACCTATTTTATAAATGCTGAAGTAGGGTTATTGAAAGGGCCTGAGGTAGGAGATTGAGGGAATCTCTGAGATAAGACCAGTTCGTCTGAGTGTAAGTTTCTTGACAGAAACTGAGCCTGTAGGATCTTTGGATCCGAGTTGAGAAGGAAGAGTTATAACCTTATCTAGTACATTGCTAGTGAGGAAGAAGGGGGAAAGTTGATGTACCCTAGATAGGGGGACCACTATAAATTTTGTGTGTGCTGTGATCTGTTCTTTATTTGTGTTGTGTGTGCTTTAATCTATGATAATATTATTCCTATCTAATAAGGGGCAAGAATTGCAAAGGAATATTTTAAAAAGGTCACCTATTCACCCCCTAGGTGACTATCTACCAGTAGGCTTGACTTTCAGTTCTCTCCGGTGGCCAAATTGAACACGGTCCGCTTTCTTCTCTCCTTGGTTGTTCATCGTCGTTGGCCTCTTTATCTGCTAGATATTAAGAACGCATTCCTCAACGGCGATCTGCAGGAGACTGTTTATATGCACCAACCTCCCGGGTTTGAGACCACGGGGGAGTCTCGGGTTTGTCATCTTCGAAAATCTATTTATGATCTCAAACAGTCCCCGCGCGCTTGGTTTGAAAAATTCAGCAAGGTTGTCTGCAATATTGGCTTCATTCGGAGCTCGACTGATTTCTCTCTCTTCACCCGACACCGGTCAACTGGAACTGTGATCCTACTTGTATATGTTGATGATATCCTCATTTCTGGCGACGATACTACAGGAATACAACATACCAAGCAACAGTTGAACTCCGCCTTTCAGACCAAAGAGCTTGGCAACCTTCGGTAATTTCTTGGGCTTGATGTTGCACGACGCCCTGATGGTCTTGTGTTATCCCAAAGGAAGTATTGTATGGACCTCCTTCATGATGCCGACTATTCTGGATGCAAACCTATGGATACTCCTATGGATGCTAATCACAAGCTCTCGGCCCACAGCGTTGACTCTGATAAGTTTCTTACAAATCCGGAATACTATAGACGCTTGGTTGGGAAGCTGATCTACCTTACGGTTACTCGACCAGACATCTCTTTTGTCATAGGAGTCGTGAGTCGTTTTATGCACGCTCCTCAGACATCTCATCTTCAAGCTGTCGAGTGCATTCTTCGATATATCAAGAACACTCCAGGACAAGGGCTTGTGTACAAGTCATCCACATCTTTATCTCTTGTTGCATACTCTGACGCTGACTATGCAGGATCCATTGATGATAGGTGTTCCACAACTGGTTTTTGTACCTACTTCGGTGGACATCTCATAACCTAGCGTAGCAAGAAACAGACTGTAGCTGCTCGCTCTTCTGTTGAAGACGAGTACCGGCTATGGCTGCTGTTGTTTCCGAGTTAACTTGGCTTGAGAGCGTTCTGGGAGACTTGGGTGTTCGCCTCACATCACCGGTGACCATATTTTGTGATAGTCAAGCAGCAATACATATTGTCAAGAATCCGGTCTTTCACAAACGCACAAAGCATATTGAAGTTAACTGTCACTTTATTCGGAAAAAAGTACAATCAAAGAAGATAAATTTGGAGCATGTTCCTGCTACAAACCAAGTTGCTGACATCCTGACTAAAGCTCTCTCCCGGCCACTATACTACCAGTTTTTATCCAAGCTTAGTGTGTACGACTTGTACGCTCCAACTTGCGGGGGAGTGTTAGAAAAGCCATAGTAAGGGCCTATCTAAGGGCTCATTTTTCTCTATTTTCTCTCTCTTTGTATTTATCCCACATCTTGGATTGGGATTTCTCTTCTTCCTCTCTTCTTATATAAATGTATTCATACTTGTAAGTTATAATTCAAGAAGTATATACAAGGTTTGAGGCCTCTATTTACAATATTTAACATGTATTTGGATTTTACTTGAATGTGTGGATTTATGACTTGTGAGTTTTTATTCAAAATTTTCTTGAGCAAATCGATCTATATTTTCAATTCTTTATTCTTAAGTTTTAAATTTTGTTAGGCTTTATTATATGCGATTGTGTTGTTCTTAAGAGTGGTGACTATTAAATTTATGTGAGTATTATAATCATTTCTTAAATTTTCAAAAGTGTCATTCATCTCCCTAATTTCAATTTTAAGGTCTTCACACTTGGCACGCATATTTTCACAAGATGAGTTTGTGGTTACACTAATTTTAGACACATCATTTAGTTTCTCTTTAAGAGCAGTATTTTCCAAACGTAACTTAGAATTAGTATCCCTTAATTTTTTAATCTTACACTTGAAAATTTCAAGAACGTGTAAGAGATAGGGGTTGTAGCCTATGAAGCACGTGTACCGGTACGTGGTACGGGTACCGGTACGTGGTACGGCAAAATTATAAAATAGCACGGTACGGGTACGTTTGGGTATGTGAAAAAAAATTAAAAAACACATATAACAAGTTAATTTGTAGCAAGAATATATTAAATGAAATGTTATTAGTTATCACCATACATGCACAACATGTTAAGATCTACACCAAATGAGAATGATTTCTAGTTTTGTATGTCATTATTTACAATTTTAATGGATATTTCCAAAGAGACTACTTATGGGAGATATGAGGTAATAAGAAGCATGTATAATCAGAGAAGAACCTTGAAATTAAAATTGGGGGTAAACCAGACCTCGTAGATTAGGGGTGAGAAGGCAATGAAGGGCGGTGTAGCACCGACCGAGCTTGCAGTCGCGCAGCTGGAACAGTCGGTGTAGCGCCGACCGAGCTTCTGATATAGAGAACGACGGAGCCCTGGAGTTCCGTTGAGGTCGACAGGGCTCGCAGGAGTCGATGGCGTCGAAATAGTGGAGACCTGGAGTCGTGGGTTTGTCGATAGGGTTCGCAGGAGGATGTCGTCGTCGAGGTTGCTCGCAGGAGATCTGCCGCCGTCGAGGTCGCTCGCAGAAGGGATGTCGCCGTCGAGGACGCTCGCAGGAGATCTGCCGTCGTCGAGGTCGCTCGCGGGAGATCTGTCGTGGGTTTGTCGAAGAAGTTAGCCCTAACGTGAATAAGGATCCGCGCTATTAATAATATCGGGAAGTACCCGGCAGTACCGGCCCGTACCAAAAAACAATAAATGTACTGGGTACTTTTTTGCCGTACCGGGCCGTACCAGTACCCGCAAACGTACCGTGTACGGGTACGGGACATTTTTTGGAGTACTTGTGCTTCGTAGGTTGTAGAGAAGAGAGAGGGATTTAGTTTTCTTACAATGCTATTGGAAGGAGCGAGAATTGAACATGAAGTTCCCTTGATATCTTCATTGTTCTACTTTTCCTCTTTCATTGATGAATGTTCGTCGTCTCTTTCAGTTGAGGTGCATTCTATAGATTTGTCAAGAATGGAGCTTTCTTGAATACCTCTGCAGAGTTCTGTTTTCCACTTCTTGAGCTTGATCCATATCTGCATGGGAAAGAAAGTAAATTTCATCATGGAAACTCCATATTTTGTAAGCAATAGCAAAACAATAAACTATCTCAAAAATATCTTGAGTGACTGCACAGAATAGACTATTCATTGCATTAGCGTTTAAAATGCATTTTCCCTATTTAGCTCTTTTGGGGGCTCTTTAATTGTAATTTACTAGATTTTAATGTCTAATAATTTGAGAAATTTTTCCATTAAAACATTCAACGGTGGATTTTCATTTATTAAAATTTCATCTTCTCTAGTGGAAACGAGATCATAAAGCGTTATTATCCACGAGCGTTAAGCCGATTTGGGATAACCTCCCTCTGATACCACTTGTTGAAATTTACAGTGCCCTTAGAGGGGAGTGAATAAGGGTTTTTAATAAAATTCAGATTTTAAAACAAGAAATAGAAAAGTTGTAGTTTTTGTTGCTACCGTCGGCGGTAGTAAGTACCGCTCGGCATTAGTAAGAGAAATTACTTTTTCTATTAAACTTAGGCTCTATTTGTTTGGACGTTTCGGTGCTCCGTTTTGGGCAAACGCCGCCGGAAGGCGGGTAAACAAATGAACCTCCGGCGGCGTTTGCTCCGTTTCCACCCGCCCGCCTTGAGAAACGCCCCAAAAAGCTCTGTTTGGAGCTGCCACCTCCCCCCTCCGTTTCGAACACTCTGTTTCCACCCGCCGGATCGACCCGCCACCGCCGAAACAAATGAAGCCTTAGAAATAGAAAATTAGTAAGTGATTATTGAAAGAACAAATGCTTTTATTTTGGAAACAATGATTACAAAATTGAAACCCCAATGGCGCTTGGGATCGAGGCTATAGTATAAACCTTTTGGTTTTTTATATTGACTCTTCTCATAAGGATCGGTTGGTTTTAGCCTATCTCTCCAAGATACGGCCTCGAACCGCTCTCTAGATTTATCATAGATCTAGTCGCCACAGCCGGTGGCGGAACTAGGATTTTTGTTGGACCCGTACACCATAAAAAAAATAACATGCGTATGAAATTCTAGTTAATTAAAAAATTAATTATAGTCGGTGCTTGAATGGGAAATATTAAAAAATATTAGTTAATTAAAATAAAAGTCAAATTACATACCGACTAACAAACTACTTTTCAGGTACACATATTTTGGTAGCGCGCGATGATTGCCCCAATAGTTATGATTGTCACAATGTCCTTCTCAATATAAGCAATTAAGCAATCGTTCATCAATTCATCTCTCATTCTGTTCCTCAAACGACTTTTTATTATCTTCATTGCGGAGAATATTCTTTCAACAAAAGCAGTTGCAACAGGTAAAAGACATGCTAACTTCAAAAGCCGATAAACAAGTTGAAAATGATCATGTTTTTTAGTCTCCACCATTTTTTGAACAAGTCCGCCAATTCTTTTTACTTCATAAAATACGTTAGTTGATCGCATATACAAAATGTACACATCCAATTGACCTTCAAGTAATTGCAAATCTATCGGACTAAAATCATAAGGATAGAATTCTGCTAGATAAATCAACTTTTGCTTATTAAATGATGCAAAATGATCATTCGGGTTAAGACATGAAACACAAAGAAGCAGTTCCGTATTTACTTCATTGAAACAATCATTCAACTCATTCAATACTCAATCAATTACTGTATTAAATAGCTCTACCCGAAAATGATGGATATTTGTGATATCTCTTGTTTTACGTCTTGATCTCCCAGGTTGAACAAATGTATTATCCATATTAGAAACATCAATCATATCTTTAGCACAAAATTTAGTTACTTCAGTGATAAATAACTCTCATTCAAGCTCAATACTTCTCAAATTAAATAACAACTGTTTCGTTAATTTCACGAAATTCATTGCATTGATAATATCTTTATTTTTCTTTTGTAATGTCTGTGATAACTCATTTGTCTTTGCCAGAATAATTTTTATTAAGTGCAGTAGAAACACAAATTCAAATGTTGATATACTTTTGATAAGATTGCTAGCGGTTCCTCTTTGATTACCATCAACTCCATCTTCTGTAATGATTTCAAGAACATCTACAATTGATGAGAACATACATATGAAAATCAACACAGCACCATAATGAGAACTCCACCGTATCTCCGGCTTTCTTGATTTCTAATGGTTGATTTAACCTCCGACCAGTTTCTAACTCTCCGCAGCCAGGTTCTTGGGCAACTCTTTCAACTTCTAATGTTCTGACATTATCACGGCACTTACAAGAGCCACCTACAACATTAAGTACACTATTAATAAAAGAGAATATTTCTGCAACTTCAGAATGAACTTCAGCAACGGCAACTAATATTAACTGTAACTGATGAGCAAAACAATGAATATAGTAAGCAGAAGGATTATCTTTCATAATCAATGTTTTAAGACCCTTAAACTCGTCTCTCATGTTGTTAGCCACATCATAGTCATGCCCGTCCAATTTAGATATGTGAAGTTCATGCTCCATAAAAATATTATCAATATCAGTTTTGAGTAATAAGACAACCGTGTCTTGCACATGAACAAAACCAATGAGGCGTTCAATAATGAAACCCTCTGCATCAATGTATCGCAAAACAACTGTCATTTGTTCTTTTGCTGAAATATCTCGAGATTCATCCACTAAAATAGCAAAACATTATTCGTCAATATCTGTAACAATTTTGTATGTTGTCTCACTTGCAATTGCCGAAACAATTTCCTTCTGAATTTTTGGTGATGTAAGTTGTCAATTACTTGCAGCGTTTTCAAATACAACTGCATTTACATCATTATTGTGTGTAGCAAGGAAGTCCAACAATGCAAAAAAATTTCCTCTATTGATTTATTTCTTTGACTCATCATGCTCACGAAAAGACAATCTTTGACACAAAAAAACGGACGCAATCAATGGATGCACATAAACGTGCACGATATTCTATAATTTTTGTTTTTTTATGTCTAGCAAGTACATTTTGAATGCTTTGCTTTTGATTCATCAAATTTTCACACATCTTTTTAGATGCATTTTGTGCAATATGATGTTTACCAACATGCTTTTCAAGTATTGTTCTGTCTTTCCAATATCAGAATCTACGGCTTACAAAGTTGGATCACAACTTGCTTGAGGAAAGACGTAGCAGTACAAACAAAATCCAGCATTTTTATGTTGACTGTACTCCAACCAACCCTTGTATTCACCAAACCACTCCTTATTGAATCTTCGAGATTTTTGACTCATTAATGTTTGCGGAAAATTAAATAAATATGGCTGACAATAACCATTTTGAAAGTAATATCTTTGTATGTGAACATTCACTTCATAACTTGTTATTGGTTGTCTCACTCCCGGATCAGCGGGTATGTCCTCTAATCAAGATCTCTTGGTTTCTTCTAATTCAACAATTTTTTCTTTCGAACTTACTCTTGAGAGAAATTTATCCATCACACTAGAAATATACTGGACAATACTCAAAAGTCAATGCTACATTTGAAAAATATAAGGATTTAATCAGGTATATGTAAAAAAGAAACAAACCAAAAACCTAAAACCAAACAAATAAACCAGATTCACTGTATGAGGTGAAATCAAACACTAAAAATAGAAAAGGTCTTCAAACATCAGAGTGAAACCAGATTTACTGTAATTAGAGAAGTTTACAGAGAGATCAGAGCAGAAATCTAAAAACCACTTGCGAGAGTTCAGTTGTCTGTCATTGCAGTCAGCGGCGTGAGTTCGGAATGGCAAAAACGGTTGGAGTCAGTGGTTTATATATAAACCCTAGAATAGACAGCGGTTAATATATAAATCACTGTCTATTCTACCTGAATCCTAAAATAGACAGCGGTTTATATATAAACCGATGTCTATTCTACTTGTACCCTAGAATAGACAGCAGTTTATATATAAACCGCTGTCTATTCTACCCGAATTCTAGAATAGACAGCGGTTTATATATAGCTGTCTATTCTACTCTGAACCCTAGAATAGACAGCGGTTTATATATAAACTGATGTCTATTCTACTCTGAACCCTAGAATAGACAGCGGTTTATATATAAACCACTGTCTATACTATTGAGTTGAACCCAAATCAATACCTCCTTCTGAAATTTTGAACCCGGGCACGTGCCCGGGTGTGCCCGTGAACAGTTCTGCCCCTGGACACAGCACGCGGCGAATTGCGGAATCCTCGCAAGGAAAATGACGTCCACACCGGACGATTTTCCCCCTAAGTCTCGCAAGACTTAGTCGCTCACCTGCGGCAAATTTACAACAATCAAAAAATAAAAGAAAATATAAAATACAAATACAATATTAAAAAAAAATCCATCAATATAATGAACTCGTAGGTGGCGAAGGTGCGCCAAGGATTGTTGCAGTTTGTTGGGCACATCCTTCGCGTAGAATATGCGTGATTTATCCTTCTTCGAGTTTGTGGCCTTTCGATTGTTGACGGGAGTTCTTGACAGCAAGGGAGGAGACTCGCAAACGTACAAGAGTTCTGGCTTCAAGTGGTGATCTGTGTCTTCTGTCAGGAAGGAGGAGGTCCGCACTTTTAATAGGCACGGAAACTAACGCCAGTGTTAGTACTACCGTACGGCGATAGCTATTTTAAGAAACTTTTCTATTTTTGGAAAGTAGTATTTATGCAATATTTTCTTCCGAAATTATCCTTCCGAAAAATATCGTCTGGCGTTAGTGATCCCACCCGGTGGTAGCACTTTCCTTATTTTAGCAACCATCCTTCCAATTTTAGCAGACTTTTCTTTCTTGAGAATCTTGTCTTTTTTGTCACAGGTACTAGCGCAAGCGGTAGAGTTAACGCCCGACAGTAGCACCTGATTTGTTGTGTTTCTTCTCTTGTTGTCAAATTGTTAGCGCTAGTGTAACATCTCATTTTCTTCTACACCCCCTTAACACAAATTAGGGTAGAGCATGTGGTGAGTGTGATGAGTTAGGCTAGGTAATGACCTTAGGACTCAATGAGTTAGGGTGAACTCACATGGGGCCCACAATAGTATACAAATCAACCTAGGTCAAAGTAGCTCAAATTGAACTCACAAGTGCAAATTGACCTCACCACTATGTCTCTAACCCTAAAAGAAACCCACGTGACACAAAAGCCTTATCATATGGTCACCAAATTGGTCAAATTGACTGAGGTACATTTTAGGTCAACAAAGGTCGATTCTTCACCAATAGGTTCAGTTGACCCCCAAAACACGAAGTTGACCTCACCCATAGTCTTAGGTCATCATAAGGGGCCCAATTGACCCAAAAGCTCCACATGGGGTCATCAATTGGACCAATTTGACCAAAGTCAAACTTCCCCCAATTTTAGTCAAAATCACACCAATTGGCTAAATTAGCCTAATTAGGGCATCACCGTGGCTAAATCAACATTGGGTGGTGTCAAGAGACTCAAGACACACATATGGGACCAGACCACACATCAGTTGACCAATTCAAACTCCCAAGTCAACCATGGTCAACATAAGGCCTAGAGGAAAATGAGAGCCCAAGTGAATTCTCAATGGGCTAAGGCCTCAATCCAAGCCCACCAGCAACACAATAGGCTAATTACAACATAACCCCTCTAAAATTTGAATGGGGAACATGCATAGAGGATAGGATGGGAATTTCCCCATTTTAGGAGGGAGGAGGAAAAGGAGGAATGGCAGCCACTTGGCCCTCCTCTCTTCCCAAGCTCATGTCTGAGCTTCCCAGACCATTTCTAGTAGAAATACAGGGGTGGTGGACACATGGCAGCAAGGAGGACCATCCTATGCTCATGGTCGGCCACCCCTTTAATGGCATCTCCCTATGAAGTCCACCCCACCCAACTCTGATCCATTCATTAGCTTTAGAACTCCCAGAGCAGTGGGTTTAGTGTCTTGGATCACTGCAAACGGTGGAGAACCGGGATTGGGAGCTAGCTCGCTGGAGAAGATCGTTGTCATGGCTCACCGTCACAACACCGGCCGCCAAGTCCATCTCCAGGTCCGTTTCTCCTCCCTTCCCTCTGTGCAAGTTGTCTAGCTAATCTAAGAGAGATATCGGGCCAATTGAGCCCGATTCCATGAGAGCAAAGTGGGATTTTGCCGAGCTTTACTTCTTGCTCAGGATCGCCAAAGGAGCCGTCGGAGGAGCCGCCTCCGGCAGCCATATCGCTGGCAATCGACGGCCACCACCTCAACGGAGGTGGTGGAGATAATGGCTGGCGGTGGTGGTGGCCCATTGGCCTGGAAATCCATGTAGAAAACCTCCAGGTCGGGTTGATCAGAGTCGTCGGCTCAAGGAAGAAGAAGAACAAGAGGCCTTGGATCTGCTTTAAGATTCGTGCGATGTATAAATTCATATACTATAGTTTATTTTATTTTTGCCACATTTAATGTAGATTTTTCCAACAGCAAATTAGGCCACTTGGAGGCCATTTTAGGAAAAACCTCCAAAGACAAAAGTTGTAGATATTGATGTCTAAATTCTGTAGGACTTTAAATCAACTCATTTGGAGCACTACAGCTCCATGTAGGGCTGTTATACTGAGGTATGTCCTGGTGAAGGGTCAGACCATTAAATGTGAATATCTTTCACATGGTGGTTTTTATGGGTCTGAAATTTTGGCCATGCTAGTATATAACATAGACACACCCCCTGTCCAAAAATGAAAATTTTTGGACAACATTTTTCTATAGTTTTTGTGAAAAATATGATTTTCATACGTTAATCAATTATGTGGTCAAATCAACTCCAAATGACCTATATTTTGGGTAACATACTGTTTAGGCTATAAGAAGTCACTGATAAATTTTGAGTCCAATTAGACCTTTGTATGTTGGTGGATTTCACATGCATCACCTAGGGCATATATGAAATTAAACGTGCATTAGTCAAAAATATTTATTTTGTGAATTTTAGCACAAAGGTCATGATGCATGTTAATAAATTTTGGTCATGCATCTATCATGATTAAAGGAGTCATCCCTACAAAAATTAGGATTTTGGGGATCAAAAATCAGGAAAATTAATTATAATTCTTTTTGTGACAAAAAATATATTAATGAAATAAATGTGACTTAATGACTTAGGAAAAATCCAAACTTCTGTCACATGGTTATAACTGATGTTTTAAACATCTGGAAATTTTGATAGGATTTTTGGAAGTCATGCATGAGAAATTTCCAAGAATTTAAATTGTCACATATTTGTATTAATGAAATATTTATGGTTAATATTATCTGGAAAATTCTGAAATTTTGGCTAGGCTTATTTTAAGACCTTTCAAATCAATGGTAATTTACTCAGGATTTTTGAATGAGTTATTTTAGTACTTACTGTGAAATGTTACATATTTACCTTTTCAATCATATATGAAAGTTATGGATATAATCTTTTTGGAAAATTGCGAAACTCTGCAAGTCATGTTATTTCATCACTTATTACCACTAAAAAAATTATTAGAGCATTTGGAGTTCTGGATATGATACCTCCTTTGAAAATTGATACAAGTCAAGAATTTAATGAATTTTTATTTATGGACAAATTAATTTAAAATGTTATTAAATACTGGTCATTCCTTAATTTAGTCATGATGAACATATGGTATGAATTTTTGCTCAATTGGACATGATATAGTGAAGGTTGTCTAATAGAAAATAAAACTAGTTCAATTTCATTATGTTCTGCAAATAGTATAAAATTAATGCATTAATTAGACCAGCAAGAACACTTAAGAAATTAAGGTAATTTGAAACATGGTTGTAATACAGCATCTATATCAGCTCCTAGAAGTTGTAGAATTTTTGGAGAACTTTTGTACTATAGTTTTGAAATTAATCTAGAATCATGTCACACTTCTAAATAAAGGAATAAATGGGGCCTTATTCATCTTAGAAAATTATGAAAATTATTCAGGAGGATATTATACTCATGGTGCATTATTAGTGTGAGTTTGGAGGCATGTAGTTAAATATTAATAGATTTGCACCACACATAGTGTATCGAAGGTCTTAAGGACGAATATCATTCAAGAGAATGTGTTGCTTAAGGGTAAACTATAAAATGTGATTATAGGAGTTAATCTTGATTAAGTTAGTGGCAAATGAATAACCATAAAATTCTGGTTGAAGTCTCAGGGCAAGTCACCAAGGGGTGACGAGTGTTAGTGAACATGGACACTAAGGGGAAGCGTTACTCTTGGAGTTCGATGAAAGATCGTCACTCCCCTATAAGTATCATAAGACATTAGGATAGCCTAAGAGTAATAATGAGAGTGGGTTATTAGTAAGGGGTAGCCACTAATAAAAGTAATTGTCTTGGAAAGGGGGATTTGGGATTCAGCTCATTGTATTCCCTAGTACCGCTGTGAGCCCTTCACCGGGTAGCCCTCGGGAAGTCCAGAATTCACCTTAAACTTCTAAGTACAATTATAATTAGACAAGAGTAGTCTAATTAGGAAAACAAAAAATATGGCAAACCCCATCCCGAGTTATGGGATGGAATGGTACAGGACGGGTTATTCCTGCGAGCTGAAGACTCGGGAGATAGAAATATCAGGACGAGTTAGTCCTGCGAGCTGAAGGCTCGGGAGAGAGTAATATCAGGACGGGTTGGTAATGCGATCTGGAGGCTCCGGTTGAGATAAACTTGTATGTGCATAAAAACAAATTATTGGTGGGTCTTCAGTACTGGGTCAGTCGTCACACCAATGGCAGTACATTAACTCTGGTAAGGTGTGAGGGTTTGAGAGGCCAGTGGGTTGTTTATACTGCGTTCTGGAGGACAATCCCTAAAAACGCATACTCGACCATAAAGACTGGTGGGATGTCCAGCAATTAGTACGCGGGGAGTCTAAAGTGCACCTAGGACGTGTACAGAGGCGTACGAAGGGTCTAGATCTGGTAGTGTGTATACCTGCCTAGAAAGTGGAGGTGTCTGCTCCACTGTTGTCGTAGCCACAAGGGTGGTACCGGAGAGTTTAGCTGACTCCAAAAATGGGGAACTAAAGGTCTGTGATCACAGAGTCATGTGGGTGAGTTGCACGTGTATGAATCATAGCATGCATAACATATCATAACATACATACTGATTATAGGTCATTCATACTGCAGATTCTTATCATATAAATTAGTATGCGCACTTTATATGATAAGTTACAATTCCGGAAATCTTAACTTATAAGTTTGTATGGGCATTCATATAAGTTAAGGTACTCTTGTGATGATATTGTAGTAGTACTTGTTTACTTTATATGTGTCGCACTTACTTACTTTTCATGCTTCTACTAGTTACTGCTTTTTTTGTTTATTGTTCTTTACTACTTGTTAACATGTTTATACTGTTAGTCTAAGTTCATAATCAATGGTAGATTATAGTCTTGCTAGTATAGTTCACTTGTCACCTGCTTGTTGATACTGTTCTTGTTGTCCTCCGTTTTCATCCTCCGCTGATTAGGAGTCGCGGGGGTGAGGCGAAGACAAAATGGCTTAGGCTTCATTTGGTTTAGCGTTTTTGGTCGGCGTTTGGAGCAAACGCCACCGGATGGAGTGTAACCAAACAAAACTTCGTCTCCGTTTGCACCCGCAGCAAGGAGGAAACTCCCCCCCCCCCTCTGGTTCGAAAGCTCTGTTTGGACCCGCTTGCTCCTCCAGCCACCGCTAAACCCAATGAAGTCTTAGTTTTTATGACTAACGGTCGGTCGTGACCGTAGGAGCTTGAGCAGTTGGAGCGTCGGCACAACCGGCAGGACGAGGTGGTAGGACCTGAGGAGTAGATGTCGTGCATTACTACTACTACTCAGCGACAGGTGACGATGATGAGTGTCTTGTTTTAGCTTCCGCTTAGAGATGTTGTGAGAGAGGGATTGTACATTCATTTTGGTATGTACCGGGTATATGCTCTTACTCTCTTTTTGTATTCATTGTGGACTATGTTTTCATATTTATGATGATGATTCGCTGTGATTTGTGGACTTGTTGTTGTTCTCTTATTGCTTTTCTCAAATTGATCTAAATGTTGAAATGATCGTACTAGCCGGCAGGATCGGCGTCATGTGATGGTGACTAACTCGTGAGTTGGTATCACCGTAAGGCGGCGGTTCCGGGCATAAGACCTGGGTAACTCCTTAGTAAGGGGGAGGTGTTTTACAGTTATCACTAGCGGTATCGATACTGTCCGGCGATACAACAGAATGAGTACCATCTTCATCATTTTGACTTGACTTCCAAGGAGTATTGAACTTATAGTGTTTGCACACTATAAACACATGGCAAGGTCAAATACAAACTAAGATTTGTTTTTTTCAAATCAAGAGATGTGGAACGCATGTTCCAACACCAAAGATTTCCCAAATCTTTAGTTTGAAAAGTTGAATTCAAGTGTTGCTTGATCATTTGTATTTCTTTGGAATCATCTCCAGTGATTAGAATGTCATTGACATAAACTAAGAGAATTATTGTGTTTGTTGAGTGTGACGAGTAAAGAGAGAAAAGTCTGTCGAGCTCGGAGTGAATCCAACATCACGAACAACCTTACTAAACTTGTCAAACCATGCACGAGAAGACTATTTCAGACCATAAATAGACTTCCTAGGATGACAAACAAGTGACTCTCCTGTGGTCTCAAACCGGAGAGGCGGGTACATGTAGACAGTTTCTTAACGGCCGTCATTGAGAAAGGCATTCTTGATATCTAATTGATGTAAGGTTCACTGGAGATGAACAGATACGGAGATTAGTGCACGAATAATGTTCAACTTGGCGACGGAAGAGAATGTCTCGTCATAATCAAGGTCTTGATGCTAAGTAAATCCGCGAGCCACAAGACGAGCCTTTAGGATATCAATTGTCTCATCTGGAGCATGTTTTATCGCAAAGACTCATTTATATCTGATACAAGTCTGTTCAAGAGGAAAGGAGACTAGATCTCAGGTCCGATTAGCCCAGAGGGCAGTCATTTCATCATCTATGGACGCACGCCACCCCGGAGGTTGGAGGGCATCCTGCACAGAGTCGGGAATAAAAATGGAGGATAAAGTTGCAAATTTGAGAAGTGTCGTGGAGAGGCGATTTAAGGATACATAATTTGTCAGGGGATAAGTCATGGATATAGGAGTCGGATCTTCAGGTCGCGAGGAACCACTGGTAAAGGATGACTGTTGTGTGGCATTGGAGCAAGGAGGACAGTGAGTGTATACACAAAGAAGAGGTGTTTCGACGGTATTGGAATCGGGGTTCGAAGGAGTGAGGGAGAGGAGATATAACTGGGACGACATGATGTAATAATAACGGAGGTGGAAGAGGAGCTAGAAGAAGAGAGTAAAAAGGTTGATCTTCTATAAAAGTGACATCAGCGAACATGACATCCTTGCGATCAGTAGAAGAGTAGCACACATACCCTTTTTGAGTATGAGAATAACAAACGAACGTATATTTGGTAGCCCAAGGAGTAAGCTTGTCAGTGGAAGGACCCATATTATGGACATAATAGGTACAGCCAAAGACCAGAGGTGTGATGAAAAAGGGCGGCGTAAAGGGAAATAGAAGACTCAACGTAGTGGCATTGTTGAGAATAGAGTAAGAAAGGCAATTGATGAGATAGCATGTCGTAAATACTGCAAAACGTCATTAAGACTTGGGAACCTACATTTAAAACATAAGTGAGCAAGTAACATCAAGAAGATTACGATTCTTACGCTTAGCCACAGCATTCTGTTGGGCGGTATAAGCACATGAGGTGTGATGAAAGATCCCAAACTCAGTACAGAGATCGTTAAAAGCATGACATGTATATTCACGAGCATTGTCTGTATGAATAGTTTTAATTATTCGGGAAAATTGTGTGCGAGTATCATTAATAAAGGCCTAAAACATACGAGATAGAACCGACCGATCATGAAATAAGTATGACCACGTCATGTAAGAATAATCATTAATAAAAGTAATGAAATAACAATAACCAGAAATACTAGCAATTTTATATGGTCCTGAAACATCAGTGTATTAGATCAAAAGGAGCATCGCTCTGAGAACAATGAGGAGAAAAAGAATGAAGTTGTTTGTCCAAGATACATGACTCACGGGTAAAGTCGGGAGGAGGAAGATTAGGAAGAGCCTTCTTGCGAATGGGAAGAGGGGCATGTCCAAGACGCCAATGTTAATTCACTGAGGTGACAGATGAGAGAATGGTGGGAGAAACGTCCAGAAGATAGAGCTTGTTGCATAGTCTTCCTCTACCAACGATAATCTGCGGTTGTCGGTCCTGCAAAACAAAAGATGTGAAGATTACAAAACAGTCAAGGGCTTGAGTAAGGAGACTAACAGAAAAAAGATTGAAATGAGAGCCCATTACATGAAGGACCAAGCGAAGAGAGATGAAGGGGTTGAGAGACATATTAGCAGAGCCGGAGGCAGGGGCGGTGTCACCATAGGCCACCGTGATAAACTTAGGATGTGGGGAGTCCAAGTACTATGGTGGTTTCTGCATAGTGAGACGGTGGGTGGCACCAAAGTCCACATCCATTATGGAATATGGAAGAGACAGAAGATACCTTCATTGGAGATAGAGGAAACAGAACCAGACGGACGATTGAGTAACCTTTAGAGATGTTGGAACTAGAGGCGCATGTCATCAATGTCGGCACGGGTGGCAGAAGATGTATCAGCTGCAGCGAAGACATGGGGCGGAGGACACAGACCATGCTTACGATAACAAGTTGCCTCAAGATGTCCACTATACCATAGTGAGTACACTTGAGTCTAGGCCGGCCGGTGCAACCTCTACCTTGGGAGTCGGTGCGACCTCCACGGGCAGATGGAGGAGGGGGTGAGGTATAGATGAGTGTTGGAGGAGGGCCAAAGATGGAGGTCCGGAAGCATTTGGGGGTGGTGTCAACTTAAACAACATTGAGCAAACAATGGTGAGAGAGAGAGGGAATGGTGGATGAGGAGAGTATCTGAGCCCGGACACTGGAAATGAGACGGAACATGAGTCATCATCATGGCAATACCAACAACCTCTTTTTGAGCATGTTGTGCTGCAAGATCAGTAGGAGGAGGTTGATGTTGAATCCAGGCCGTGAATAAGGTTTTGGCCCATGCAATAAAGGAGGTTAAATATTCAGCACCTCCTTAGTCGAGAGATTCAAGGTCTGTGATGATATCAAACAGATGTTGAAGGTTGCCCTTGCCGGAATAGAGGGAATGCAGTTCATCCCACATTGTCTTGTATGTCGCATGGAACATGGTCATACAATAAGGTTCATCATCCATGGAGTTGAGGATTCACATTTGGACACAACCATCATCACGAAGCCAGTCGTCAGTGGGTGTAGGAGTGTCCTTAGTTAGATGATGCAAAAGTCTCTTTGTCTCAAGAACACGGTGGACGGAGTGCATCCACTCAACAAAATTCTTCTTCCCCCTAAGAGAAATGGTGGTGATCTGAAGTTTATCACGAACTTCAGGAAGAGGTGTTGCAGCACAAGCAGGAAGGGACGGAGTATCAGTCGACTCCATGGAGCTAACACAGGCGGCTAGGAGAACTGACAGAGGAGAACTTGCGGCAAGAAGCTTCGGACAAGCAGCAAAGAGCGAGTGCAGTCATGAGTTGTGGTCAAGCAGCAAGTGCGGCAAAAACATGCAGTCAAGCGATAATAGCAGAAGAGATAAATATAAACAATAGCAAAAAAATTTTAAGGAAGCCTGCCTCTAATACCATGTGTAAAAACACAAGATAGATAAATATAAACAATATTTCTATTATTGTTTTCTAATTGTTGAATACATACATTTATTTGTACATTAACATAAGAAGAGAGAAAGGAGAAGCAATCTCAATCTAATATGTAAGACAAAAACTTAAGGAGGAAGAGGACCCAAGATGGGTCTTGCATTAGGCCTTTATATATCATTCTTCCAACAATTTGAAAATTTAATATGTTGATTTTCCTCTATTCTATAGCATACCTGTCATTGTTGGACTAAACAAAATAGGTTCCAATGTCCTGTAAAACCATTCCCACATAATCGCCACTAAAGCACTCATGCATCTAAATATAAGTGCAAACTTGAAGTGGTGGTGGCATTCGTGTTAGGCAGGAAGGAACAAAACGCGTGAGTTGAATTGACCCACACTGACTAACATCTAACTCACTGCTACTGTTAGAAAATTGATGCATGGTAGGTTGAGTGACGTGGGTCTGCCGACACTAATGCAATCCAACGTTAATGTGTAATGTGTGGGACAGACTCAAACAATCCAAATTCAAATGATGCGTATATGATTTTCAATTAATTCGGAAATAAGATGTGAGCAATAAAATTAAATTACTTGTTTGCAAGACAACACAACTTGAACAAAAAATTTCGGGCAACAAACAATATCAAAAGTTTTCTCCGCACGAAGGATTTTCAACCACACTTGCACGAATAAATTTTATAGGATTTCAAAGAAACTAAACAATGGCATTAACAATTTTCAGCGTCCAAGCAAATATAACATATTTATCCAATATTCAATAAAGAAAGAGATGATGCAATAGAACGATACTCACAAGCAAGGGGATCCAGTAGTAGGTAGTTGATAGCGGGTTGTTGCTCTGTGGAGACAATTGATGGTGGGCTGCTGCCTTGTGGAGACGAATTCGGCAACATAAAAGAGAGGGAGAAGGGGTTGTACTGGTCGGGTCTGGAATTTGTAGCAAGAAACAATAGCTGGTAGAAGGATGGAGAAGCATAGGAACCAGGAAATAGCAAGAGGTTGACAAAGAACGTGTGGATAGAAATTGCAGAATGAGGAGTTAGTTTTTGCGTCATTACTTGAATGGGAAGGGGAGAAGTGCGGCTGGGAGGAGGGGATTTAGTGTGAAAACAGCAGGACAACGCAGGTGGGTTGGAGACTTACAGAGAGGGCTGAAAGGGAAATCCTGAACCACGACTGGAAGAAGAATCAAGTGACAGGGGATGTATCGAGAGGTCGGAGAGGAACGTCGAGCAGTAGAGGTTAGAGTTGGGCATGGATGAAGGCGATTTGCAATTGGGGAAGAGGATGTATAGGAGCCATGGATTTTGCGGTTAAGAGAAAAGGAAATACAGGGTGGCTGTGGAACTCTGCGGTTAGAAGGAAATCGTGGGAGATAGGAAGCAGCACGGGAGAAATAAACAAGGAAACAAAAATTTCATGAAAACAAATTGGGAAGTCACACCCCGGGATCTAACGGTGTTGCACCATGTTGTATTTGTCGGTCTGAAATCTCTCACAAGACAAACAATGACTGAAAATGAAATCTTCCGCCCTCATTTATAACGAGAGGGGCGATTAAGCACCCGACGTGAACGACTATGATCAGTTGTTAAGTCTGGTGTCCTAATAATGCCAAATAATGTCCAAAATGATGCTTCGGACGCAATCTCGGATCGTCGATTCGATCAACATATCTTGTGCAAGTACACAAATGCGGGACCCGCCGAGTGGTGTCACAATCTCCTTTGTCGATCACGATCATGCGGTTGATCCCCATCAAAAATGATTTATCCAAATAGCGAGTAAAGAGATCATTGTCTAAATGAAGTTGGAGAAGACAAAGAATGCCATTACCAGCGAGAAAGTATCTCCTTCCCTAGGGATCTACATCAGAAAGACGGCTGAAAAATAATGACACAGAGGAGATAGTGAAAAATAAAGAGAGTAGAAAAAGAGAAACAAGTCTACCATAAGTATTCAAGTATTCATAGTACAGCTACCTTAAAAGGACAAAACATTTAATTAAGGACTCTCATTTGGGCCTTTTGCCATTCATTCCTCTTTTAACAACTAAAATCACTGCCAAATCTGTATGGTGATACTTTTATGAGGATCGTGTTTAATTTTGACATCCAATAAGGCGAATTCTATACCAAGGCCTCTGGCATAGTGATATTTGCAGGCCTCAAACGAATAGTTGTAGACCTCAAAATATTGGTCCATGTTGAGGAGACAATAGCTAAAAGCCTTCGAGTCCATGCGACCATCGAAGGTGGGAATGTCAATACGAATGCAAAGAGTGATGTCGTCCTCCTGAGCGTAGTCGTAGCGAGCGGGCTGGGGACCACACTGTCTCTGACTCGGGGGATAATACTCATCACGGTGATGATCATGGCAACCGAGTGGGGGCACACGATCTCTGTGGTCATACTGAGGCTGACGGGGCATACGATACTCATCACAGTGGTGTGGGTGATTAACATAAGTCGGGACTTGTCTTATGCATGATCGGGATTTTGCCACACAGGTAGTGTTGGAGTTTGGGTGGGAGTATCGCAATGGTGACGATCCAATGGAGGTTGACCACTCGTATGATGTTGGTCGGGGAGAGGAGGAACATCGGGGTCATCCTCAAGGGGGTCATCGTGTTGTGCAGGAGTGTCCCTCACGTTCTCTAAGTGTTTTAACTGGAGGTTCACCTCGGCTAGATCATGACGCACGTTGTCCAACTGGGTGTTTAATGTGTCTAAACGATCGAGAACAAGGCGTTGAAACTCGATAAAAGAGGTGTCGCAGTTCAAGCTCGTTGCTCGGTTTTCAATGACTAGTGGATCTGACAAACTGGATCTAAAACCCTACCACTACGGAGCATGCAAGAGGCTACTACCTGTCTCTGATACCAATTGATGTAGGGTATGCTACAGGGGTGCATAAATCTGATACTACTAGGGTGAGAAATGATAACCTGACGCACTGAACCCTATTTTATATGCAATGCAATCGACAATGATGAAGACAAATCAGTACAAGAAATAAAAACAAGCAACCCACGTAATAATATATGTAAATGAGAAAACAAGGCATTCAGTTAGTTAAAAAATTAATGGTTTTCCTCCGCTCGGAGAGCCAAAGCAAAGTCCGTGGCAAATAGGTCTCACCTGCAAATCACAAGCGATCTAGAGTGATTTATCCACAAAAAATTTTATCTAAGAAAATATGAGATCAAACGATAATATAATGATGAAAATAGTAGTCTCATACAACAAGTAGCTCACCAAGTTTTTTATCCAAGGCAATGGAGATACAGAGAAACGATGCGCTTTGACGGCGATTCGAGGCCGAACCGGAGGTGGGACGATGAGGGAGATGGCTGGATCTGACTATGGGAAGCAAGATCGGGCCAAGGAAGGTAGATCCGGCTATATGGAGGCGGATCCGGGTAATGGCAAGGTAGATCCGGCTGTATAAAGGTGGATCCGAACGGTGGGAAGGTGGATCCGGCTGTATGGAGGCAGATCCGGGTTGTGGAAACTGGAACGGTAGATCAGACTATATGGAGGCGGATCTAGGATGAGGGGGGAAGGGCTATGGGGAGGCTTGTTGTGGGTCCACGGAGGGAGGATGGTGGCTAGAGGGGGTCAACGGTAGCAGGGAATCAAAAAGGAGGAGGCGGTAGCAGGGCAGGGTGGTGTAGGCGGCGGCGGTAGCAGGAAGGCACGGGATGTGCGGTGGCGGTAGCAGGAAATCTGCAACAAAGGGGCGATAGTAGCAGGAAATCAGCAACAAATGGGTGGCAGTAGCAGAAAAACAACAACAAAGGGGAGTGGTGGTAGCAGGAAACAACGACAAAGGGGAGGAAGTAAATGGTTTTGGAGGTGGAGGAAGGTGTCTAGGGGTTAGGGTTACCTTTGGGGAGTGGGATAGGGCTCAGGAGTAATCACCTAGGGTTCCACGGAGTCGACACCGTGGAGTGATCGCAGGAATTTGGGAATAATGTTCTCCAAATTCTGCAATGTCTTTAAATAGACTCCTACTCTTCTATTTATAATAAAGAGGCACTATGGCGTCTCACCGTTAACGATTATGATTGGTCGGAGATTGGGTATCCCGATTACATCAAAAGAAAAGCAAACATAATAATATAATATATGAAAATGTGTCAGAACACGGATCCGGACGCATCTGCGGGGTCGGATCAACGATCTGATCATTTCCTCCTGCGTAAGTACACGGACGTGGGTCCCTCCATGCGGCGAGCCCCAGCTGGTGCATGCTCTGTTGGATCCCCATCAAGGGGTGATGGAAGGGGAACTGGCGATCGATGGAGAGGAGAAGAACAAGGAGAGGACGGCAGAGGCTAGAGTTAGGCATGGATGAAGGCAATTTGCGACTAGGGAAGAGGATGTACAGGAGCAATAGATTTTGAGGTTAAGAGAAAAGGAAATACGGGGTGGTCGTGAAACTCTGCGGTTAGGAAAAAATCATGGGAGATAGGAAGGGGCGCGGTAGAAATAAACAAGGAAACAAAAATTTCTGGAAAACAAATCGGGACGTCGCATCCCGGATCTCACGACTTTGCACCACGATGTGATTGCTGGTCTGAAATCTCTCACAACACAAACAATGACTGGAAATGAAATCCTCCACTTTTATTTATAACGAGAGGGCGGTAGGGCACCCGTCATGAACGGCTAATATTGGTTGTTACGCCTGGTGTCTTAATAATGCTAAATAATGTCCAAAAAATAAAAAATACATAGAAATAGTAAAACGATGCTACGTACGCGCACGCGGTCTCGGATCGTCAATCTGATCAACATTCATATGCAAGGCACATCGTAAATAGTGAGGGAGATAAAGAGAGTAGAAAAAGTGACTAGTCGGCCATAAGTAATATTTTTATTCTCTACGAATTTTCACCCCACACTTTTCAAGAGACGGAAGGGTCCTATTCAAGTATTCATAGTACAGCTACTTTACATAGACAAAATATTTAATTAAGGACTCATTTGCGCCTTTTGACATCCATTACTCTTCTAACGATTAAAATCACTTTCATGGTTAAGTTCAAATTGGTTAAGTTCATCATTCAATAGATAAAAATCAAGATTCATCATTTAAAGCGATTGAAATATCTTTAGGTTTTATATCGGAAACAAAACATAGTTTGAAAATAGATCATGCAAAGAGAAACGAGTACCAATCCCTCTTGATCGTTCTTCAATAACTAATACATTTGGATGATCTTTTGAAAATCTAAGTTCACTTGGAGGGTCATATTCTTCAACTTTTTCTTCTCTTTCCTCTTTTTCTTCGCCTTGATCTCCAAATTAAAGAAGGAAGTGGTTCTTCGTTTTTTGTAGGATTAGTATCCACTATACAAGGATAAAACTCATCAAACTTAGCATGAATTGATTCTTCAACTATTTAAGTCCGTTTATTATAAACTCTATATACTTTATTAGTTGAAAATAGTCAATAAAAATTCTTTTGTCACATTTTTCATCAAATTTTTCTAATGCGTCTTTTGTATTCAAAAAGAAATATTTGCATCCAAAAACTCCAAATATGATACAATAGGCTTCTTTTAAAAATAAAGTTAATACGGAGTTAATTTTAAAAATAGACGAAGCATAACACGATTAATAACATAACATACAGTAGTAACACTTTCAGCACAAAAAGATCTAGGTAATTTACATTCAGATAACATAGTACGAGTTAGTTCTTCAAAAGTTTTATTTTTCCTCTTTACTACATCATTTTGTTGTGATGTGCGAGGAGCGAAAAATTCATGTTTTATTCTTAACTCGGTACAAAAAGAAATAAATTTATCATTCTCAAATTCACCTTCATGATCCAAGCGTATACATTTAATTTTAAAATCAAATTCATTTTGAATACGAATACTTAATTTTGTAAATTCAAAGAACGCATTGGATTTGAAATATAAGAACATGGTCCAACAAAATCATGAGTAATCATCTATTAAAATAAAAGTATATTTTCTACCTCCTAGACTTTGTTTAGTAACCGGGTCAAAAATATTCATATGAATTAATTGAAGAGCTCTAGTAGTAAAAATAGCATTCTTACTCTTAAATAAAGATTTTGAAAATTTTGTTTTTAACATGGCGTGCATAAAAAAGATAACTTTTCATCTAATAAAGGTAAACCTTTTATCAACTTGTTTTTACGAAGTTTTACAACTAATTTAGCACTGGAATAACCAAGACGCATATGCCACAATTCTAATTCTTCATATTTAGAAATAAAACATTTTAACATAGAATGTGAAAGATCATAAAACACTATCATATAAACATTGTGACATCTAGGTGCAGTAAGTACAATTTCAATTTCATGTGACTTTGAATTTATAATTTTGCACAAGTTTGTAGATGATTCAAATAAAACGTTTAATCATTTATCACACGGTTGACTTATAGAAATTAAGTTATGTTTTAAACCATCAACATATAAAACATTTGAAATAATAAAAGAATCGTTACCCGCTACACTGATATTCATGATCCTTCCTTTTTTAATGTCGTCAAAGGTCACTACTTCTCCTTTCTTCATTTTTACGCTAAGGAACTTTGATTTGTTGTTCGTCATGTGGTTTGAACATCCTGAGTCTAAGTACCACACGTATTCTTTGTCATTAGTCTGTCAACACGCCTAGAAAGGAGATGCAAGTAAATATCTGGCTACTCAAGTAGTTCCACCCATAGTATAGGTGAAAGTCTTAGGCATCCCGAGTTTATATAAACTACGACATCTCTTCCTACAAGAGTCAGTAGTGTGTCCAAACCTATTACATTTAGCACGCGTAATAAAAACAGATGAAGCATTTTTCAAAATTGATTTTGGATTCTTACTGGAAGATGTGTTAACAGTAGAATAAGCAATTTTAGTTTTGAAATTCACATTTCTGGATTTCTCATTATCGTCGGGTGATAGCTTCCGGCAACATAACCCAGCCCATACTTAGCAGATCCATGACAGATTGGTTAAAATCAAATTCTGTGTTTTTTGTCCAATTCTAAATTTTTAATAGTCATATTCAAATCATGGATCCGGATTTTCAAAGCGATATTTTCTGTGACAAACATAACACACCGGTTTGCAAATGTCTTTTTTCATCTTCTACTTAAGAATAAGAAGATTTAAGAAATCTTTCTAAATCCCTTTTTCTTAGTAAGGATTTCAATATTAGATTGAAATTTATCTATAGTTTCTTCTAAATCTTGAACCCTTGTCAGAGAGTGATCATACTCTTGACAAGTGATCTCCTTCCCTAACATTTTTAATTCACTTGATAATTTTTTATTTGTTTTCATTAAAACTTTATTTTCAGATTTTAATAAAGCAGTATCTTCTAAATTTTTATCAAAAAATTTACAAGTTTGTAAAATTCAGAATATAATTCATCGTAAGTAGAATGAGCTAACTCAGTATCATTGTGGACACTGTATTCGTCATTTGATAGTGTAGTACTCTTTCTCATCAAACACATGTTGGCTTCATTGTCATTGTCTGAACTTGATTCACATGAACTTTCAGATGAGAAATCATCTCAAATCTCCGTCTTTTGTATTTTCTTTGTCTTTTTTTTTGTGCCTCTTTTTTATGTTCTTTCAGATATTTTTGGCACTTGCTTTTAATATGTCCAACTTTTCTACAGTGATAGCATTCTAGTGGCGGACGTTCCTCATCATCATCATTCACCTTTCTTTTTCCTTTCTTAAAACCCGACAGTTTATTAAAGTACTTTCTAACCGAATTTCTAGTATTCGGATTTCTCACATACTTTTTAAACTTCTTCACAAATAAACTCTCCTCATGCTCTTTATCATTTTCATGAGTTTCACCTTCTTCCTCCTTCTTTGACTTCAACGTCAGCGTCTTCTTCTTTGGCTTCAAGGTATACTCTTGTTGTTGAATTTTTAACTCCAACTCATGAGTTTTTAGATTCCCGATGAGGTTCTCTATTTGAAGAGTCTTTACATCGTGTAACTCTGAAATGGCGGTCACCTTCGGATTGAACTTCAGGGGAAGTGATCTAATAATCTTTCTCACTAAATCACCGTTGGAGATATTTTTGCCAAGTACTTTGGAATCGTTTATAATTTTTGTCAAGTACATTGGAATCGTTGATAATCTTAATAAATCTTATGTGCATAGAATCAACATCTTCATCAACTTTCATCCTGAACTTTTTTAATTCTGACTCCAGTTGGAATAACTTTAAATCTTTTACCTGCGAAGTACCTTCATGAGCAACTTCAAGTAAATTCCAAATATCATAAGCAATTTCGCAAACGCAAAACCTATTGAACTCATTTACATCTAACGCACAAAATAAAGCATTCATTATCTTAGCGTTATTTTTTCACCTTGGCTTGTCAGAATTGTCTCATTTATTTTTGGGTTTTTCCATAAAAACACTTTCAACTACCGTTATAAGTGAAGTGTAGCATTGTTCTACCATACCCCAGACATCAATATCTAACGCAATGAGAAAACATCGCATTTGAGTTTTTCAATAATTATAGTCAGTGTCAGTGAATAAGGGAAGTCTATTAATTTCTTGCCCCTCAGAAAATGTATGATCATTATGTGTCATTACTCCCGGTGGTAAAACCGTTTTGGAGTAACCTTGCTCTGATACCAAGTGCTACATCTTAAGGCGCCCTTGAAGGGGGGTGAATAAGAGCAAATAACAATTTTACCAAAATATTTAACTTAGCAAAATAATTATGAAATTTAAGCAGATTTTCACACAACCAGAAATATGAAACTAGTAATTAGAAATTTTATGAGAAAATGAAATGAATTTTTTTTCATAAAGAATAAAGAGCAAGAACTATGATTTCAATAGAGCAAGAAATTGATGCTACAAGTGAAAATCTTCTTTTATGCGGCTATAGTCTATCTCTCCCTAGATAAAGCCTCTAGCCTCCCCATAGATCTCTCCACGATCTAGTAGTTGCACACAATGCGGCGATTTCCTCTTAAACAGCACAAAGGCCTAGTCGTCACTCACATAGTCACAAGTCGGCGAACTCTCTACCGATTACAAAGTATAAAAGAAAAGATTACAAAAAATAGAATGAAAACAAAAACTCCCTATGGTCTTGAGCGTTGAATAAGACCATGAATACTCGCGAATATCGCTGGAGTTGAAGTACACGAACGGGTTCTTCGCTCTTGAACTTTCTTAGGCACTTAGGAGTCTTTCTAATTTATGTAGTTATCTGTCTGTGGATGCACGAGAATGAAGGCTCCTGGAGATGTGTAACTGAAATTTCCTGAAATCCAGCCTATTTAAAATTTCCGCGCTATTGCCCGGCGATAGGTGGTTATCGTCTGCGATATCTCTGTTGAAGCCAAAATCAGACTTCGACAAAAGTTCGAAATTAGGGGCGTAGCCAACACCTACTCGTCCCAAGCTCTGACCTCCGACTGGTTGTGTAGGACTAGAAACCGACCCAAAGCCTCAGCAGGGAGGTCACACCGCTTACCCGGAAGATCTCAGAAAGCTTCCCCTCCAAAACCAAAAGCTAGGTTTGGAGCTCCTCAGAAAGCACAGGAAAACTCTTAAAATTCCGGGAAAAAAGGTGCTTCTGAAGAACTCCTATGGGCCTATTTATAGAACTCTGAGTTTGAACTGTCAATAACCAAACTGAACCGACCTGAAATTACCAAAATACCCCTGGTTGGGTCTGTCAATAGTCAGACTCCATTATTCTGAAGAGTTATATGCAGACCATCAAGGGCAAAAGGGTAAAATTACCCGAGGTAGAAGGGTAAAATCCCTCATGGGTATAGAATTGTCAAAACGGCCTTCTTTCTATATGGCGAGTAGGGAAGCACCCAGCGGCGAGACGAGCCCTCCTGGCCGTCTCGCAGGCATCCTTCGCTATGGGGCCCTCTCGCTGTTAAGGGCCTACTCGCGTCCCAAAAGGGCGTCTCGCCCACTGCAGAGACCACCCGTCTCGCCTCCTACGAGTGGACCACATGGTCCCACTCGCCTATCCAATACCTCTCGCCAGCTTCTGTTGTTTGCACCTTGAGGGCCTCTCGCGAGCCCGAGGTTGTACACAATCTCTGCTCTTTTCGAGGTTGTTTAAAGCTCGGAAAGAAAGTCCAACCGAGGGTCGTGTCATTAAAGCGTGTTTGAGGCGTATTTATGAGGGAATCTTTGGTGAGGCCCCCCACCGAAGCCTATAAATATAGGGTTCCTACCCCGAATGGAGGATGCCCCCTTTTCAAACTCTCCTTCCTTGACTTTACCGCAACCATCTCTCACAGCCAGAGTTTTCGCGAGCGCCCTGCAATGGTGCGTAAACAGAACAAGGCCAACGTGGCCGCTCTTACCTCAACTCTAGTTCGCCCCCTACCCTCTTTACCGTCCTCATCGTCTCGCCTGAAGAGGGAAAAGATAGGTGGCCCCTCCTCCTCTGCCGAGGAGCCATCTCGCGCAGTCCTGGAAACCTGTCCCACTCCTCCTCCCGCATCTCCTAGAGAGAAGGAGGTGAGCTCTCGGTTTTGTCTTTATTACTCCTTCAACATTCGTATCTGCCTTTTCATTATTTGCTTCTTCAGGGAGCCCCCGCAGCTCTATAGCAATAGGAAAGTCCGCGAGACGACACCGTCGTCCGCCGCGAAGATTCTGACTCGCAACAACCTTCCACTCCTCCATCTACTCCTCCCAGCGAGAGGAGGGACGACCCTTCCCAGGCCGCCGGGACCTCCCGTCATCCTGGTAAAAAACCTTCCCTCTCGCTTCTCTATCCCACTCGCTACTCCCACACCCTCCTGCGAGAGCCTCTCTCACCCTGCCCCTCCACTCCTTGCGTAGGCGCCCAGACCGACTCGCCCGCTGAGGAACTCTTTAGACGGGATTGAAGACTACCTGGGCGATCCCACGGACCCGGTGGAGATGAAGCGCAAGACGGCCGAGTTGTTCAGGAAGCACGCGTGTATCATCCATTCGCTGGCGCAGGACAAGCAGGCGGCGGATAGGCGCATCGAATGGCTAGAGAACGAGTGTGCTCGCCTGTCTTCTGAGGTTGACCCTGGGCAAGAGGTTGAGGAGACCGACCCTCGGGCCATTATCAGTGAGGTCGACGTGCAGCTTCGTGTCACTCGTCGTGGGCTTGACGTTGTTCGCGCCTTCCACTCGCCGAGTAGGCCCCCCTGCGCGGGAGCTCTCGGTAGCCACTGGAAATGGCTCCCGTATTAAAGGCCGACCGTCTCGCCCTTTTCTTCTTTTCCTCTAAGCGTTGTAATAACTTTGTAATATATTATGTCTTCGTCTCGCTAATAACCTGAGGTTTGAGAACACGGTGTCCGCATTATGCGGGACGGCACATTTTTAAATTTCTGTGGTTGGCTTAATCTCTTAATTTCCTTAATTTCTTTTCTTTTTTTTATTTATTTATTCTGCCTTGCTGAGGAAGTTTGCGATAGACCGCGCGAATCGAGATTTAGGAGAGAGAAAGTGAACCGCCGACCGACTCTTCCCCTTCCTGCATATCTTTCTTTCCCGCCCATTTCATGTTTGTCAATATCCGCTATAAATACCCCGGCCCCGGATTAGAAGGATATCCGCTCTTTTTACCTCTGTCGTGTTCAAGCTCATGCCCCCTTGCTCCTTCCATCTTGACACTCCCTCTCGCTCTTTTCCTCCCCGGGCCGTCTCGCCAATTCTCTTTTCTCACTTCTTTTCTCCAACCGTCTCGATTGCATCTGTCTCGCCAAACATGGGGAAGAAGAGAGTGGAGGACGGCGAGGGGCGCAGCCGCTGCGGGAAGCGCTTCACTGACCATGACTTCCCGCTCGGCAGGCTTTCTGAAGAAGACTACCGCGGCTTTGTTCGCGAGCATCTGGGGGAGGGGCTCGAATCGCGGCCCCCCAAGGTCGGCGAGGCGATCAATACATACTACCCGGGAGAGCTCACCTTCCCCGTCTCGCACTTTGAGGCGGGGTTGAGATTGTCTCTCTGGCCGGAGGTAAAACAAGTCTTCAAGTACTTCGGCGTCGTCCCGGCGCAGTTTAACCCGAACGCAATTTCGGTGTTAATCGCTTTCGCCTGCTATATGCGCCGGGAGCGAATCAAGTTCAGCTTGACGGTTTTCCGCAAGCTTTTCATCTACCATGCCACCGCCGACGGCGTCTCGTATTTCACCGGGCAAGGGCTCAAGGTGTGCGAGACGCCCAATAAGAATCATCATTTGCTCACTCGGTTTGTGTTCATTCGCGGCGACTTCGGAGGCCTCCCGCTCGCGCCGGTGTCTCCCCCCGAGAGCTTTTATGCAACCCTACAGGTGGGCGGCCCAGAGAAGCTGTTGTACGACTACTTCGTCGGCAAAAATTTCGAAGTTAACTTCCTGCGGCGAGGCCTCGACTCGCTGCCTCTGGTGCTCCCTGGCAAAGGTATTCACGCTTTCTTGTCTCGTGTTTCATTATTTTTTTGTCTCGCCGTCTCATCACTTCATTGTCTGTTTTTAGGGAAGCGAGTTGTACCAGTCCATCCTCCCTATAAGGGCAATATCCATCCTTCCAAAGGCCTCAGTCTTGCCAGCGCGGCGGCTGAGGCGGCGGGAGGGTCTCTGGCGCCTGCCCCTCCGAAGAGGCCTGCAGACGACAACGCCCCCTCTCGCCCCAGCCCTCCCAAGAAGAAGATGAGGAAGGCTGTGGTCGTCTCCAAAGAAAAGAAAGCCCCGAAGGAGAAGAAAGAGATGTCGGGGTCCTTGATCCCCATCTCTGTAGGGGAGTCCCAGTCACCCTGCTCGCATCCCCATCAGGCCGTCTCGCCTACTCGCGAGACGGCTCTTCCTGACCAGCCTGCCGCCACATCCAATCAACCGGCTGCCACCACTTCTCGCGAAGCCGCTTCCTCCAGCCGTCCCGCCCCCTCTTCTCATATGAACTTCAACCTGGGCCCCGTGGTCCAAGACGTCGTCGGCGATCCAGTTCTGATGTGGGGGCGGGACGTCAATCGCGTGTCCATTTCCACCCTCCTTTCCCCTTGGAAGGAGCAGGAGCTTCCCACCAGCCACGCTTTCGCCGTGGGGTACGGTCTTTACGGCTGTCTCGATGCAGTCTCCCCCGAGAGCGAGTCCACGCGGGATCTCGTCCTGAAGTCCTCCCTTGCCCAAATGCGCGCTTTGGAGTTCTCGCACCGCGCCTCGCGCCGCCTAATTTACATCAACAAAAAATGGAATGACAGCGAGACGAGCCTGGCGACGGAGCGAGAGAAATCAGAAGACCTTGCGAAAAGGTTGTCTGGCGCCGAGACCCCCCTCGCGAAAGCCCAGGGCGACGTGGTAAGCCATAGCCTTATCCTTGGATTTTTCTTTCAAACGCTCCTTGTTAATGATCGAGCGTCTCGCAGGATGCCGAGACGGCGGAGCGGTTGCACTCGCGCGTGGCGGCCCTGGAGGAGGAGGTTAAGGATTTGAAAGCCCAGAACTCTCGCCTTCAGGACAACGCCGCATCGTCGTCTCATCGCGAACCCTTCCAGGCACCTCCGCCTCATTATTCTTTTGACGAAGTCGAGGAGCAGTGTCGAGACGCCAGCATAAGGGCGGCGGAGCTGGTCCTGAAAATGATGGAGCTGGGGGTCGTGAAGGACGACTCCGAAACGGTGACCGTTCGCGATCTGGTCCCCCAGCTTTATGGCGAGGAGAGCGAGGATTTTTCTTCCGGCGAGGAGGAATGACGTGCTACCTCCAAGATCAAGAATCCCTCTCTCCACCCTCCTTTTTGCTGTTGTACCACTTAAAACTTTTTGAGTTTCTTTTTGAGATCCAAAAATAAATATTGATGACACTTGCGATGGACTGATTGATCCAATGTACACTTGTCATGTTACTTTATTTTTCATTTTGCGAAACGAACTATTGGTTTGCTTTTGTTTGCGAGACGACGCTACCCACCCGTCTCGCCGCCTCACTTTTTCTCTTTTCTCTTTGCCTCGTTTTGTTTACTGCGAGACGACCCTTCGATGCGCTCACGCCTGCGAGAAGGTGCTCTGTCTTGTCTCGCCACTTCGTTGAAGAGTTGACTTTTTCTAGAGCGCGAGTCGTCTCTTCACTCATTTTACTTGTTAAACTAACTGACCTAACCTTCTCGTCTCTCCTTAGGGTACTCCCTGCGCGAGCGGCTCTTAGTAATATAACTTGCCCCCTATCATTAGGCCGAGTCTTCTGTCTCGCGTGAGTGCCCACTCGCCAGGGGCGAGACCGTCCCCGAGGCCGCCAGCTGGGAGTGCCTCCACTCGCACTGCTCTGGCCTTTGCCTTCCATAATTTATTTTCACAAGGTCAAGCTGGAAAGTTTCTTAAGGAGGTTTTCTCAATCATTCCGTCATCGAGTGAATTTACTGCCCCGCTAACTTGATGAGAGTCTGGGCAACGGGTCTACCGTGGACCGAGCCAGGCTCGAGGTGGTGTAGAATTCCCAAGAACCAAGAACCAAGACTTCAAGAATCAATCCTCTCCCCCACAGGTGAGCCTTTGGACCTGCCAGCTAATGAGAGTTTGCGCAGCGGGTCTACCTGGGGCCGAGCCGCGCTCGGGGTAGCGCAAAAGTAACCAAGAACCAAACCTCTCCCACACAGGCGAGCCTTCGGACCTGCCAGTTAATTAGAGCATGCGCAGCGGGTCTACCTGGGGCCGAGCCGCGCTCGGGGTAGTGCAAAAGTAACCAAGGACCAAGAACCAAACCGCTCCCCCACAGGCGAGCTTTCGAACCTGCCAGCTAATGAGAGCCTGCGCAACGGGTCTACCTGGGGCCGAGCCACGCTCGGGGTAGTGCAAAAGTAACCAAGGACCAAGAACCAAACCTCTCTGTAACGCCCCCGAATTTTCGGCAACTATTTGAGTCCTCGTTTGGCGTTACGTTGACGCATTCCCGGCTCGTGCCGTTGTTAGAGTACCTCGTTAGGTGTTCTTAGAGGTTATAGCCTGTTGTATGGTTTCCCCAGCTAGTCGGTGTCTGTTTTGGAGACCCGGCTGAGCCTCTTAGGGAATCCCTGTACTTTGGCTTCGGGCGAGGTATGCCCAAGTGTGTGGTCGTCGGAGGTTGTGTCCGACTTCGCCGATGTTTTTGTAGCCCGAGTGTTTAGCTACGGTGCGGATTTGGTCGGAATCCGAGAACGTTAGTTTTCGCGCCTTTCCGACGGTCGCTAGTTAGCGAGCCGTCATTTATGTGAGCGTATTTGCATGTTTACGCATTTAGGGCATAGCGAGCGATTTGGGCGTGCCGTTGCGTAATTGCACGTGCACGTGCTTGCAAGGTTTGTAAGTTATACGTGCGCGTGCGTGTGCTTGCGTCCGGGGTAGAAAATTTGTGTGCGCGAATGCATGTTAATAGACGTGTACATGTATTTTAGTGCTTGTAGCTAGTGTGGTTAGCGGTTGTCTTAGTCAGTTAATAAGTATATTTATATGTGTGTGTAGGAATATATATATATGTGTGTATTTATAAGTATGTATAAATATATGTATATATATGTGTATTTTTGTGTGTGTGTAAATATATATGTGAGAGTGTGGTGTGCAAATATATAAGTATGTGTAAGTAAATAATAGGTTTATATATATATATTCATATGCAATCGGTTAGGTTAGAAATCCCCCCAAACCCGACGCAGGCGACCGAGCGGAAGCAGAAGTCGGGCGGAAGCCTCCCGCAGCGCTCCGGCCGCCCGTTCGCCGGCCATTTCTGCCCGAATCTTCGTTTGAGACCGGATCCGAACTCCTCTAGGCTAGATCTTCGTTCCGAGGTAATTTTTTCTTTGGATTTCTCCATCTTTGTTTCCCGATAGGTAGGTTAGGGTTGCATTTTTTTCTCGTTTTTATGGTATTGTTCTTCCCCGGTTGGGTTATCCAGGAAATCTTGTGATCTTTGCTGCTTAAGGCCGGCGGTTTAGAAGCTTAGGTGCTGCCGTTTGATTAGGTGGCCGGAGGTTTGGAGGGGTTGCGTTGGCCGGCCCTTGCTAGCCAGTTTTTTTGTCCAGATTTTTATAAGTTATCGCTGCAATCTTGACCTAGTGGGAAGATCATTGCCGCCGAACTCCTCCTTAAGCTGAGGCAAGTACTCTCTTGCCAAAGTGAATTTTCTTCATGCTAGTTTTGTTACTTAATTCATGATAAATTCTTGATATGATTGCAGCCCTAGGGAAATTCTTGATATTATTTTAGCATTTAGAATTTTGATATGATCTCGGCGCTAGGAAATTTTGAGGTAATTTCATTATTTTTTTTTGGCAAGGATGTTATCGTAGTTGCCCCTTGGTTGTCCTAACGAAAATCGGATGGGTATCGAAGCCACCCAACCCTCTTGTCATTTTCTTTATTTGGTGTCAATTCACGTGTTCGCATTAGTGTTAAGTCCCTTGCTAATGTATGTGTCGAACCACCCAAGTATAGTGTTTATGAGATGTAGTAAGCTAAATGTGTACGGTGGTAGTAAGTTAACTTTAAGATCTTAGTTGGAGGTCGAGCTACTTTGTCGTATTTAGTATCACATTACCGGTACGCGTTTAGTATCAAAATACTTAAACTAGGATTCGTGTCACCTTCAATTTAATTGTGTCAACCCTCTTGCTTGGGCGAAGTCGATGTTTAGTCCGTTGGTATGAATATAAGGCTCTTATGTGGGTCGCTCTAGATGTGTAGGGTTCAGTATTGACGTCATGGTGGTTCATGGGACTACCAGGAAGGGGTTTCCCGAGTCACTTAGTGCTGGAGTTGGATGTGGTTTTGAGGTGGTCGGACCGATGCCGCCACCCTTGTTTTACTTCTTGTCTTATTAAGACAATGTGAGCTGTTTGGTTGAGTTGGACCGATGCCACCACCACAGCACCTTGAGATGTTTAGGCCTGTTAGACGTGGTTGGACCGTTGCCACCAGTCTAGGCCCCTATTTCTGTTTTGTCCATCTCCAGTACTAGGTGGCTCTTCCTGCCCTAGCTTTATACTTGAATTTATTTGTTATTTTGCTAATCCTTCCTGCAGAAATGTGAGAGGCTTGACCTCACCCGTGCACTTGGTGCACCCCCTTTTTACTCACTCATGGCGAGTATTTTTCCTGCACTCGTTTATTTACTCACTCACCCGTGCCTTAACCTTCATTAGTAGAGGAGGGAGAGGAACGGGATAAGACTTTTGAAAATGCAACTCCTCCTCTGGCTGGTAAGACATTAAAGACTTCATTATCAGAAACCCAGGCCCTTATTTCAGACTGCAAATTCTTTTTGCAACCGGTGGAACAGCTTCGCACACCTTGATAGAAGCCAACGTATGTGCTGATTTCCTAGCAAATGAAGGCCAAAAGCATAGAAAAAGCTAAAAAACATAGACCCTGGAATGAAGCTTTTCCTCTTTGAGTTGAGGCTAAAGTGGAGGAAGAGCTAGATCACGCTTGGATGATCCAAGGTTAGGGTAGAGAAAGTCTACATTCTCATTTGGTTTTCCTTACTGAAAAACTGCTTTTCTCACATGTCTGCGCCCACTTTCTCGAATAGAACATCTGATGAGCTCAAAATCGACTTCCTCGCAATTTCTAGTCAGGGGTGAAAGGCCTTGTTTGGCTTTCTTCTTTCTTTTTCCGTACGAAAGGGAATGAAACAAAAGAAGATTTGATCTTCTTTGCGCCTAGTAAAGCCCAGTCTCTGGACAAGAACCAGGCGTGTTAGCGAAGCCGTTGGGAGTGCCTTCCAGGTTGGCTCGAAACGAAGACCCTGAAAGAGGGGTATCGTCGAAATCGTAGGGGTATCTTCTTTCTTATGCTATTGTTCCATTTTCATATTTATATATTGCTTTGCTGAGGCGTTCTTTTCTTTGAATGCCTCAGGTTCAGGTTTATAGCCGACTGAGCGGCTAGGGTTCTTCTGGAGTTTGCTAGTGCTGTAGCTGCTGCTGAGTTTCTTTTCCTCACTCCTGGGAGGTAGTTCTTTAGACTTGTAGTACAGATATACCTACTCACCAGTGGGTTCGTGTCAGTTGTTGGCGCCCACTGGTGGTTTCTCTTTTAGAAGCTTTGTACCTTGCTTATACTGCTATATTTCCTGTTTTGGAGTTTATTCAACTTGCTTCTGGGATGATTTATGTTAGGTTGCTAGTTATTTTAAAACCTATAAAAGAAACTAACTATTATATCAAAAATATAGTCATCATGTTTTCCTTTCCAAAAAAAAAAGTCTGATCACTATTTTCAAACCACGTACAAAAAGGATATTTCCTATATATATAATACATAAATTAAACCTAGGGTTTTGCATAGCCTTAGGCGTCCCCTGGGGACGCTTAAGCATTCTCTTAGGGTGTTAAAAAGAAAATGAATAAAGTATTTTCCGCTACGTACAAGTATACTTTTGAAAGGTGGACTAGTTGATCCACAAAGCCGAGGGATACGGCCTCTAAAATATAATGGGTTTTCTCATCATTAAAGTTTTGAACTTTTTTTAGTCTTAGCAGTTAGTGGTTGCCTGAGCGTCGACAGTTATCCCCTGTCTGACGTGGCATCACAACGCGCGTTTTCTTCTACTCTGATACTCCTTAAATTGCGGAGAAAATGCGGGTTGTGACAGTTGGTATCAGAGGGAGGTTGCTTGACAAATTTGTCGGGCAACCTTTCCTTGTGAGTATTAGAAGTTTAGCATCATGTCATACACACACCGATATGTCATCGGCACGTCTTGGCTGAAGCACGAACACTACACTCATAGCATAACATGAAGTATACGGGGCATATTATGTAGTATGGGATGCATAATATGTGTTCGTATATGGATCCACCATAGGAGGCAACATGTGATGGTTATGTAGTATGGGATGCATAACCTCACCACATGAATGCGACTAGCACGTTTTCTTTTTCGTTGCATGAAAATGTTATGTAGTATGGGATGCATAACATTTTCATGTGTACGCCGCTCATAACATGCATTATGGCCTTTTTAGAATGCATAGCACAATCATGCATAGCATAACATTGCATAAGCACAACGTGCCAAGCTAAAGACTTGCAGGATGACATATGTACACACATGGTTTTGAGTCAAAAAGAGATTATAAATTCATGCATGCTCGACTTAGGCACAAGAGTTAGTGTGATGGTGGTGAACCATCTTAGGTTAAGCATGACGTTATTTCCCCTGTATAAATATATATTTACTTATATAAAAAAAAAAAAAAAAACCCCAGAGCAAGTTGGCAGTGAAAGCAAGTACTTATGTAGGTTTGTCTGTACCTGTTGTTTTGTCCTAGTAGTTGAACTAGGTTCTGATGTTTGTTTGTTGATCTTTTTAGGATGGCGCCTAAGCGTAGAGTGGCGAGATCGACTCCCCAATCTGAGGGCGGGTCTTCTGGTACACAAAGCGGTACAGTTATGGAAAGTCTGAGGCAGAGCAATGAGGCTCTATCGAGGCAGATGGTGGACGTTCAGTCTCAGATCCAGTCCCTGTTGTCTGTGGTGGCAGGACTAGCCCCGAGAGCGCAGGACCCTGCTGCGGGTTTAGCTGTTCCCGCACCTCCTGCACCCCCAGCCCCTTTGGTGCCTCCAGTGGTGGTGCCCCCGGAGATGGCTTTCATCACTCAGTTCCAGCGACTGCGTCCCCCTACCTACGATGGTAAGGCGGACTTCATGGTATTGGATGACTGGTTGATTATCATAGAAGAAATGTTTCACTACTCTGGAGTGTCTGATGATCAGAAGGTGATGCTGGCCGCCTATCAGCTGAAGGGGTTAGCGAAGAGCTGGTGGATGAGGGAGAAGGAGGGAATGGTAGGAGGAAGCACTTGGGCTTCCTTCAAGGAGATCTTGATGCGGAAATTTCTACCGTCAGTGGAGCGAGACAGGCTGATGAATGATTTCTTACATCTGAAGCAGAGGCAGCTTTCAGTCAGCGAGTATGAGATTGAGTTCAGCAAACTCAGTCGCTTTGCCCCTAGTTTGGTGAGCTCAGAGGAGGATAGAGCAAAGCGGTTCCTCGGTGGCCTGCGGAGCGAGGTACAGCAGCTAGCGGTGGCTCATGGAGCAGTGAGTTATGCTGGGGCAGTGGAGGCCGCTTTGAAGGTAGAGGCCATCGAAAACGCGAAGCATAGAGGACAGCAGGCGAGGAATGAGAAGAGGAAAGCTGCTGAAGCGAAGAGTCCCCAAGTGCCCGGTGCTCCTTCGGGGAAGAGGAGCAAGGAGGTTTGTAGTTTTTGCGGCCGGTCGGGCCATCCTGCTGAGAGATGTTTCAAGAGGGTTGCGGCGCAGAAGGTGCATGTGCATGCTATACAGGATGCTCCCAGACAGAATGCGGTGTGTACTTTGTGCAAGAAAGAGGGGCATGATGTTGCCCGTTGCTGGTTGAAGGACAAGGTCTGCTATCAGTGCGGACAGAAAGGTCATACCAAGGCCCGATGCCCGCAGCTCCAGTCTGTGCACCGACCAGTTCCTCTTCAGGCGTTGCCACCGCCTCAGTCTATGGATAGAGGCAAAGGGAAGCTGAACGTGATATCTTCAGCGGAGGCTCAAACTTCGACGCAAGTCATTTCAGGTAAACCTTCTTGCTAGTATTTTACCTTCATTGCAGTTTAGTTGGCTTTTGTTTTCTGTATTGACTGTGCAATTCCCCGTTGATATTTATATAAGGAGTTTTAAGGTAAAGAACCGCTGGGCGCGCGTTCTCTTTGACTCAGGTGCTACCCACTCATTTGTGGCTAGGGCCTTTGTAGAGCGGTGCCAGCTGGTTCTTGATCGTGTCGGTGATGCCTTTTGCGTCAAATTCCCCTCGGGTGATTCTGTGATATCAGATCAGGGCATTCTGGATTGTCCTATTATGTTGGGGGATTTCCCAGCCAAGGCGGATCTGAAGGTTATAGACTTGGAAGATTTCGACGTCATCCTGGGTATGGATTGGTTGTCCAGATACGATGCGGTGATCCATTGCAGGGGTAAGCGCTTGGACTTCAAAAAGGACAACGGTCAGCCTGGGAGTATTTATGGCGATCCGTGTCAGGCCTCTCCGGCGATTTCTGCGGTATGTGCTCAGAGGTTATTCAGTTCCGATTGTTTTGCTTGTTTAGTCTCGGTGCTGGGGACTGTTAGCAGTGTGCCGTTGTTGGATGAGATCCCTGTTGTCCGTGAGTTTTCGGATGTGTTTCCTAGCGACCTTCCCGGTCTTCCCCCTGCCAGAGATGTCGAGTTCGTGATTGACTTGGAGCCGGGTACGCGTCCTATTGCTAAGGCGCCGTACCGGATGGCCCTGCGAGAGCTGGAGGAGCTGCGTACCCAGCTGGATGAGTTATTGGAAAAGGGTTTCATAAGGCAGAGCTCGTCGCCCTGGGGTGCACCCGTTCTTTTTGTGAAGAAGAAAGATGGTTCGATGCGCCTTTGCATCGACTATAGGGAGTTGAACAAAGTCACCATCAAGAACAGGTACCCCCTGCCCAGAATCGACGACTTATTCGATCAGTTACGTGGCAGTTCTGTGTTCTCCAAGATTGACCTTCGATCAGGATACCATCAGCTCAGAATCCGGGAGTCGGATATTCCGCGGACGGCTTTTCGATCGAGGCATGGACATTTCGAATTCCTAGTTATGTCTTTTGGGTTGACCAACTCCCCATCAGCATTCATGGACATGATGAACCGAGTGTTCAAAGATTTTCTGGACAAGTTTGTGGTCGTATTCATAGACGACGTTCTGATTTACTCACGGAATGCTGCGGAGCATGATCAGCACTTGCGGTTGGTGTTATCTGCCTTGAGAGATCATCAGTTGTATGCCAAGTTGAGCAAATGTGAGTTCTGGTTGCCGCAGGTGTCCTTCCTGGGTCATGTGGTGAACAAGGATGGCATTTCAGTGGACCCGGTGAAGATTTCTGCAGTGATGGATTGGCATAGGCCGAGCACACCCAAGGAGATTAGGAGCTTCTTGGGGTTGGCCGGCTATTATAGAAGGTTTGTTGAGGGCTTTTCTACCTTGGCAGCGCCCTTGACTAAGTTGACGCAGAAGCATGCGGCGTTCATCTGGAGTGAGCAGTGCGAGGAGGCCTTTCTGGAGCTAAAGAGGAGATTGTGCACTGCTCCTGTTTTGACATTGCCTACGGAGGGCAAGGACTATGATGTTTATGTGGATGCCTCGCATGTTGGGCTCGGAGGCGTGTTGATGCAAGAGGGGAAGGTGATCGCGTATGGGTCGCGGCAGTTGAAGACTCACGAGCGGAATTACCCTACGCATGACCTCGAGTTTGCGGCGGTGATTTTTGCGTTGAAGCTGTGGAGGCACCTACTTTATGGGGCTCAGTGCAAGATTTTCACAGATCATAAGAGTCTGAAGTACGTGTTTACTCAGAAGGAGCTGAATCTGCGCCAGCGGCGGTGGCTGGAGTTCGTGGCCGATTATGACGTGGAGATCCAGTACCATCCAGGCAAGGCCAACGTGGTGGCCGACGCCCTGAGCCGCAAGACAGGGAAGATCTTCAACCTCACGGCGGACCGTTTAGTGGAAGAGTTCTTGTTGATGGACATCTCTGTGGGAGGCTGTGATTTGCAAAGCAGTTTGGCAGTGGCAGAGCCATCTTGGATTTCGCTCACCAGGTTGCACCAGAAGGATGATCCAGATTTGTTACACCTGTACCTCAGGGCTGAGAGAGGGGAGTTGCCGGATTTCTCCATCGACGATTCGGGTACCTTGAAGTACCGCGGCAGGTTTTGCATCCCCGCGGTTGGAGACATCAGGAGCACGGTATGCAAAGAGGCTCATGGATCCAGTGTTGCTTACCACCCAGGATCCACGAAGATGTATCATGATTTGAAGCAGATCGCCTGGTGGCAAGGTATGAAAGGGGATATAGCTCGGTATGTTTCTGAATGTTACACTTGCAAGCGGGTGAAGGCCGATCATGGGAGGACTGGTGGGAAGCTGACTCCTTTGGAAATCCCGACTTGGAAGTGGGAAAGTATCTTTATGGACTTCATCACGGGCTTACCAAGATCTCCAAGAGGATTTGACTCAGTTTGGGTGATCGTGGACCGATTGACGAAGTGTGCGCACTTCGTACCATATAAGATCGACTACCCGATGAAGAAGATAGCAGAGTTGTATTTGAGCGAAGTCATCCGATTGCATGGGGTTCCCGTGAGCATCATTTCAGACCGAGACTCCAGATTTACTTCCCGTTTCTGGAAGAGTTTGCAGGAGGGTTTGGGCACAGACTTGAGATATTCTACCGCTTACCACCCTCAGACAAATGGGCAGACCGAGCGTGTGAACCGCATTGTGGAGGATATGATCAGGTGCTACATTCTAGATCACGGTGGAGCATGGGATGAGCGTTTGCGGCTCATGGAGTTTGCCTACAACAACAGTTACCAAGAGAGCTTGCAAATGGCTCCCTTCGAGGCATTATACGGGAGGCGCTGCAGAACTCCGTTGTTTTGGACTGAGGCCGGTGAGAGGCCTTTGTTGGGTCCTGATGCTCTCGAGGAAATGGAGGTTGCTGTGAAGCTCATTCGGGAAAAGCTTCGGTTAGCTCAGGAGAGATATGAGAAAAACGCCAACCGGCGTAGGTCTGATCTGGAATTTTCGGTAGAGGATTTGGTTTTCTTGAAGGTGTCTCCGATGGTTGGAGTGAAGAGGTTCGGTAAGAACCGTAAGCTGGATCCGAGGTATGTGGGCCCATTCAGAATTTTGGAGCGTATTGGTGTGGCAGCATATAGGTTGGATCTACCCGCCAACTTCCCAGGCGTGCATAATGTCTTTCACGTGAGCCAGCTGCGAAAGTGTGTGCGGAGCAGAGGGCAAGTCTTGGATGCCGTGCCCCAGTTGGAACCCAATCTCTCGTATGTCGAGGTGCCGATCCGCATCTTGGATACTCAGGACCGGGTGCTGCGGTCGAAGTCTATCCCGATGGTGAAGGTTCTTTGGAAGAATCAAGATTTGGAAAGCGCGACTTGGGAGCTAGAGTCGGCGATGAGGGAGGCTTACCCTCGCCTGTTCTCCTGATTTGTTGGGTATGTTTTATTTCTAGTAACTTTTATATTGTTACTTCCCTCTTTAGTAGTGGTAGTGTACGTAAAGTTTCGGGACGAAACTTTCTTTTAGGGGGAGTGACTGTAACGCCCCCGAATTTTCGGCAACTATTTGAGTCCTCGTTTGGCGTTACGTTGACGCATTCCCGGCTCGTGCCGTTGTTAGAGTACCTCGTTAGGTGTTCTTAGAGGTTATAGCCTGTTGTATGGTTTCCCCAGCTAGTCGGTGTCTGTTTTGGAGACCCGGCTGAGCCTCTTAGGGAATCCCTGTACTTTGGCTTCGGGCGAGGTATGCCCAAGTGTGTGGTCGTCGGAGGTTGTGTCCGACTTCGCCGATGTTTTCGTAGCCCGAGTGTTTAGCTACGGTGCGGATTTGGTCGGAATCCGAGAACGTTAGTTTTCGCGCCTTTCCGACGGTCGCTAGTTAGCGAGCCGTCATTTATGTGAGCGTATTTGCATGTTTACGCATTTAGGGCATAGCGAGCGATTTGGGCGTGCCGTTGCGTAATTGCACTTGCACGTGCTTGCAAGGTTTGTAAGTTGTACGTGCGCGTGCGTGTGCTTGCGTCCGGGGTAGAAAATTTGTGTGCGCGAATGCATGTTAATAGACGTGTACATGTATTTTAGTGCTTGTAGCTAGTGTGGTTAGCGGTTGTCTTAGTCAGTTAATAAGTATATTATATGTGTGTGTAGGAATATATATATATGTGTGTATTTATGAGTATGTATAAATATATGTATATATATGTGTATTTTTGTGTGTGTGTAAATATATATGTGAGAGTGTGGTGTGCAAATATATAAGTATGTGTAAGTAAATAATAGGTTTATATATATATATTCATATGCAATCGGTTAGGTTAGAAATCCCCCCAAACCCGACGCAGGCGACCGAGCGGAAGCAGAAGTCGGGCGGAAGCCTCCCGCAGCGCTCCGGCCGCCCGTTCGCCGGCCATTTCTGCCCGAATCTTCGTTTGAGACCGGATCCGAACTCCTCTAGGCTAGATCTTCGTTCCGAGGTAATTTTTTCTTTGGATTTCTCCATCTTTGTTTCCCGATAGGTAGGTTAGGGTTGCATTTTTTTCTCGTTTTTATGGTATTGTTCTTCCCCGGTTGGGTTATCCAGGAAATCTTGTGATCTTTGCTGCTTAAGGCCGGCGGTTTAGAAGCTTAGGTGCTGCCGTTTGATTAGGTGGCCGGAGGTTTGGAGGGGTTGCGTTGGCCGGCCCTTGCTAGCCAGTTTTTTTGTCCAGATTTTTATAAGTTATCGCTGCAATCTTGACCTAGTGGGAAGATCATTGCCGCCGAACTCCTCCTTAAGCCGAGGCAAGTACTCTGTTGCCAAAGTGAATTTTCTTCATGCTAGTTTTGTTACTTAATTCATGATAAATTCTTGATATGATTGCAGCCCTAGGGAAATTCTTGATATTATTTTAGCATTTAGAATTTTGATATGATCTCGGCGCTAGGAAATTTTGAGGTAATTTCATTATTTTTTTTTGGCAAGGATGTTATCGTAGTTGCCCCTTGGTTGTCCCAACGAAAATCGGATGGGTATCGAAGCCACCCAACCCTCTTGTCATTTTTTTTATTTGGTGTCAATTCACGTGTTCGCATTAGTGTTAAGTCCCTTGCTAATGTATGTGTCGAACCACCCAAGTATAGTGTTTATGAGATGTAGTAAGCTAAATGTGTACGGTGGTAGTAAGTTAACTTTAAGGTCTTAGTTGGAGGTCGAGCTACTTTGTCGTATTTAGTATCACATTACCGGTACGCGTTTAGTATCAAAATACTTAAACTAGGATTCGTGTCACCTTCAATTTAATTGTGTCAACCCTCTTGCTTGGGCGAAGTCGATGTTTAGTCCGTTGGTATGAATATAAGGCTCTTAGGTGGGTCGCTCTAGATGTGTAGGGTTCAGTGTTGACGTCATGGTGGTTCATGGGACTACCAGGAAGGGGTTTCCCGAGTCACTTAGTGCTGGAGTTGGATGTGGTTTTGAGGTGGTCGGACCGATGTCGCCACCCTTGTTTTACTTCTTGTCTTATTAAGACAATGTGAGCTGTTTGGTTGAGTTGGACCGATGCCACCACCACAGCACCTTGAGATGTTTAGGCCTGTTAGACGTGGTTGGACCGTTGCCACCAGTCTAGGCCCCTATTTCTGTTTTGTCCATCTCCAGTACTAGGTGGCTCTTCCTGCCCTAACTTTATACTTGAATTTATTTGTTATTTTGCTAATCCTTCCTGCAGAAATGTGAGAGGCTTGACCTCACCCGTGCACTTGGTGCACCCCCTTTTTACTCACTCATGGCGAGTATTTTTCCTGCACTCGTTTATTTAGCTCTTACCTGTTTCACTTCTTTCTTATGCTATTGTTCCATTTTCATATTTATATATTGCGGGCGTTCTTTTCTTTGAATGCCTCAGGTTCAGGTTTATAGCCGACTGAGCGGCTAGGGTTCTTCTGGAGTTTGCTAGTGCTGTAGCTGCTGCTGAGTTTCTTTTCCTCACTCCTGGGAGGTAGTTCTTTAGACTTGTAGTACAGATATACCTACTCACCAGTGGGTTCGTGTCAGTTGTTGGCGCCCACTGGTGGTTTCTCTTTTAGAAGCTTTGTACCTTGCTTATACTGCTATATTTCCTGTTTTGGAGTTTATTCAACTTGCTTCTGGGATGATTTATGTTAGGTTGCTAGTTATTTTAAAACCTATAAAAGAAACTAACTATTATATCAAAAATATAGTCATCATGTTTTCCTTTCCAAAAAAAAAAGTCTGATCACTATTTTCAAACCACGTACAAAAAGGATATTTCCTATATATATAATACATAAATTAAACCTAGGGTTTTGCATAGCCTTAGGCGTCCCCTGGGGACGCTTAAGCATTCTCTTAGGGTGTTAAAAAGAAAATGAATAAAGTATTTTCCGCTACGTACAAGTATACTTTTGAAAGGTGGACTAGTTGATCCACAAAGCCGAGGGATACGGCCTCTAAAATATAATGGGTTTTCTCATCATTAAAGTTTTGAACTTTTTTTAGTCTTAGCAGTTAGTGGTTGCCTGAGCGTCGACAGTTATCCCCTGTCTGACGTGGCATCACAACGCGCGTTTTCTTCTACTCTGATACTCCTTAAATTGCGGAGAAAATGCGGGTTGTGACACTCTCCCCCACAGGCGAGCCTTCGGACCTGCCAGCTAATGAGAGCCTGCGCAGCGGATCTACCTGGGGCCGAGCCACGCTCGGGGTAGTGCAAAAGTAACCAAGGACCAAGAACCAAACCTCTCCGCCACAGGCGAGCCTTCGGACCTGTCAGCTAATGAGAGTCTGCGCAGCGGGTCTACCTGGGGCTGAGCCACGCTCGGGGTAGTGCAAAAGTAACCAAGGACCAAGAACCGAACCTCTCCCCCACAGGCGAAGCTTCGGACTTGCCAGCTAATGAGAGCCTGCGCAGCGGGTCTACCTGGGGCCGAGCCACGCTCGGGGTAGTGCAAAAGTAACCAAGGACCAAGGACCAAGGACCAAACCTCTCCCCCACAGGCGAGTCTTCGGACCTGTCAGCTAATGAGAGCCTGCGCAGCGGGTCTACCTGGGGCCGAGCCACGCTCGGGGTAGTGCAAAAGTAATCAAGGACCAAGAACCAAACCTCTCCCCCACATGCGAGCCTACGGACCTGCCAGCTAATGAGAGCTTGCGCAGCGGGTCTACCTGTGGCCGAGCCACGCTCGGGGTAGTACAAAAGTAACCAAGGACCAAGAACCAAACCTCTCACATACAGGCGAGCTTTCAGACCTGTCAGCTAATGAGAGTCTGCGCAGCGGGTCTACCTGGGGTCGAGCCACGCTCGGGGTAGTGCAAAAGTAACCAAGGACCAAGAACCAAACCTCTCCCCCACAGGCGAGCATTCGGACCTGCCAGCTAATGAGAGCCTGCGCAGCGGGTCTACCTGGGGCCGAGCCATGCTCGGGGTAGTGCAAAAGTCTCATCTTCCTGTCGTTAGAATTTCATAGTAAGTAAAGGAAAAAGTAATTTGAGAATCATATTACAATAAATTTGACTTGAGTGTTACAATTTTTTCTTTCTTCTCATGAGTAGAAGCGCTTCAAGTCATCGTCGCTCCAGGTGTGGCTCATGGACCTACCCTTCACATCCTGGAGGTGGTAACCTCCTGTTCTTAGGACCCTCTCGACAATATAGGGTCCTTCCCAATTTGAGTTGAGCTTGCCTACGGGGGCAGATCTTCCCGCGGCATCAACTTTCTTCAGCACCAGATCTCGCTCCGCGAACTGCTTGATCCTGATATATTTGTCAAAGTATTTTGTCATTCGTCACTTGATCTCTTCCTGCCTTATAGCTGCGACATCACGTAGCTCTTCCACCATATCCAATGAGAGGCGTAGCTACCCTTCGTTTTCCAACCTCCAAGCCTCATCCTCGTCACCCGCGGCTGCGACTCGTGGGGACCGAACCTCGAACTCCACGGGCAGCACCGCCTCACACCCATGAGACAGTTTGTATGGGGTCTCGTCGGTGGCCGTGTTCGGGGTTGTCCGCAAGGCCCACAATACTGAGGGGAGCTGCTCCACCCAGCTTCCCCTCAAGTTCTCCACCTTCTTCTTGAGTAGGTTCACGATGATCTTGTTGGCCGCCTCCACCTGGTCGATGCTCCTGGGATGGTGTACGGAGGCAAACCTGAGGTCTATCCCCAGCTGAGCGCAGAAGCTGATGAACTCTTCGCTGGCAAACTGGGGCTGATTGTCTGTTACTATCGCCTGGGGGAGCTCGTGCCTGCATATGATCTCCCCCAGACAAAATTCTGGATGACCTGTGAGGTGACCTTGGCCAACGCCTTGACCCAGCTAGCAGGATTGGAAGTCACTCGGTGTCATCCTTAGACCTCGAGCAGATCCCGCTGTCAAGCTCTCACCTAACTGGCAAGGCTGGAAGTCACTCGATGGTGTCAGCCTTGGACCCCGAGCAGATCCCGCTGTCAGGCTCTCACCTAGCTGGCAGGGCAGGAAGTCACTCGGTGTCATCATTAGACCTCGAGCAGATCCCGCTGTCAGGCTCTCACCTAGCTGGCTGGGCTGGAAGTCACTCGATGGTATCAGCCTCGGACCCCGAGCAGATCCCGCAGTCAGGCTCTCACCTAACTAGCAGGGCTGGAGGTCACTCGGTGTCATCCTTAGACCTCAATCAGATCCCGCTGTCAGGCTCTCACCTACCTGGCAGGGTTGGAAGTCACTCGATGGTGTCAGCCTTGGACCCCGAGCAGATCCCGCTGTCAGGCTCTCACCTAGCTAGCAGGGCTGAAAGTCACTCGGTGTCATCCTTAGATCTCGAGCAGATCCCACTGCCAGGATCTCACCTAGCTGGCAGGGCTGGAAGTCACTCGATGGTGTCAGCCTTGGACCACGAGCAGATCCCGCTGTCAGGCTCTCACCTAGCTGGCAGGGTTGCAAGTCACTCGGTGTCATTCTTAGAGCTCGAGCAGATCCCGCTGCCAGGCTCTCACCTAGTTGGCAGGGCTGGAAGTCACTCGGTGTCATCCTTAGAGCTCGAGCAGATCCCGTTGTCAGGCTCTCACCTAGCTGGCAGGGCTGGAAGTCACTCGATGGTGTCAGCCTTGGACCCCGAGCAGATCCCGCTGTCAGGCTCTCACCTAGCTGGCAGGGCTGGAAGTCACTCGGTGTCATCCTTAGACCTCGAGCAGATCCCGCTGTCAGCCTCTCACCTAGCTGGCAGGGCTGGAAGTCACTCAATCGCATCAGCCTCGGACCCCGAACAGATCCCGCTGGCAGGCTCTCACCTAGCTAGCAGGGCTGGAAGTCACTCGGTGTCATCCTTAGACCTCGAGCAGATCCCGCTGTCAAACTCTCACTTAGCTGGCAGGGCTGCAAGTCACTCGATGGTGTCAGCCTTGGACCCCGAGCAGATCCCGCTGTCAGGTTCTCACCTAGCTGGCAGGGCTGCAAGTCACTCGGTGTCATCCTTAGACCTCGAGCAGATCCCGCTGTCAGGCTCTCACCTAGCTGGCAGGGCTGGAAGTCACTCGGTGTCATCCTTAGACCTCGAGCAGATCCCGCTGTCAGGCTCTCACCTAGCTGGCAGGGCTGGAAGTCACTCGATGGTGTCAGCCTTGGACCCCGAGCAGATCCCGCTGTAAGGCTCTCACCTAGCTGGCAGGGCTGGAAGTCACTCGGTGTCATCCTAAGACCTCGAGCAGATCCCGCTGTCAGGCTCTCACCTAGCTGGCAGGGCTGGAAGTCACTCGATGGTGTCAGCCTTGGACCCCGAGCAGATCCCGCTGTCCGGCTCTCACCTAGCTGGCAGGGCTGGAAGTCACTCGGTGTCATCCTAAGACCTCGAGCAGATCCGCTGTCAGGCTCTCACCTAGCTGGCAGGGCTGCAAGTCACTCGATGGTGTCAGTCTTGGACCCCGAGCAGATCCCGTTATCAGGCTCTCACCTAGCTGACAGGGCTGGAGGTCACCCAGGGAAGTCCTGCACCCCCCAGGTAGCGCCTAACAAACTTGGCCCTTCTAAGATTAAGAGGAGAGCTCGGCAGGGGCGAGTTTGGGCTCGCTAATTCAGCTCGGCCTCGACAAAAGGGTGACGAGCCAGGCCCTTGGACCTCGCTAAGGGGAGGTGGATCCCGCCGAGACGCCTCCCCCCCCCCCCCCACTTTGTTTTTTATTTGGAAAAATTTAGTGAATTTGGTTTTCAGTTGATAAGATCATGGGCAGCCCGCGAGCGAGCTTTGGCGAGGCCTGAGAATTGTCGAACTCTCAAGATATGCTCTCAGGGGCGAGTCCTAACGACTATCCTACTCGCAGTACCTATCTATGCGAGGTCGCTGGGGAGAGTGCTCGCAGACAAACAAGGCACGGCAGAGAAATCCATCAAAAGAAAATATATGTATAATGACATTACTATAATGGATAAAAAGTATCAAAAATATTCTTTCATTAAGTAAAAATATTTACAGGTTGAGCTCGTCTCGGCGAGACTACAGGTTATATATATTTAGACCTCGCGGCGGACCAGCATGTGACGAAGCTCCATGGCCCGCAGGTGGGCCTGCAGGCCCTCATGGCCGAGCTGCCGCAGGGTCATATTCTTGTAGGCCTCGGCGTCCTCCCGGCCATAGAGGCCGAAGCCGAGGGCGTAAGCATGACCGGTGGCGGGCTCGCGGTCATGCCAGAAAGGGTGCAGGGTGGAGATGGAGATCCGATGGGCCAGCTCATCCCACTGCACCATGGGCTCGCCCGCCGAGTCCTTCCACCGCCCCCCGAAGCTGAAGAGGGGATGAAGTTTCGGCGCCCCGCGCTCGCGAGCCGCCCTCTTCGCCGAAGGAGGTGGGGAGATCGCCGCAGGGGGAATAGGAGCCTCGCCGCCCTTCCGCCCCTTGCTGATGATCTCCTTCAGCGGGCTCTCCAGCGACGAGTCGGGGACGGTCTCGGGCGAGCTTATGTACTTGGGGCTGGATTGATGTTGTTGATGTTATTTCCCCCGCGGAGCGAGCACGGCTTTCATCTTTTTTGGTAATTGCTGGCGGTGTGGCGGGTTCGATCCCGCATCCTCAGAACGCCTCTTGCTGGAAGAGGGTTGGGAGAAGGCCGCCTCATCTCGGCAGGCCGCCGACGCAGCCGCCTTCTCGCGAGCAAGGGGGTCCGGGTACAACCCCGAGTCCGTAAACGGCGGGTTCACGGGAATTAGCCGCTCCCCTGCAAGAAAAAACTTGGAAAGAGTTAGAAGATTTTCAACAGCAATATGGCGAGCTCGGCAACACCTTCGCCGGGTAGGAAGGGGAGAAGCGCGTCGAGGCCCCTTTGCAGGAAGGCGACCTCGAAGTCCTTGTTGAGGAAAAACTTATGGAGGTCGGCATCGTTGCCGGACAAGGCCAGGGGGCGGTATACCTCCTCGCCCTTCTGCTGCGGCGAGTACGGGATGTTGCCGAGATCGCCCTTGATAAAGGCGATCTTGGTCATCCAGTTATGATGCTTGTTCGCGATCTCGCGAACTTTGATCAGCGAGCCGCCGAAGTAGGCGACCCCATCCGGCGTCGCCTTATAAGAGAAGAGTTTCCTGAATACTGTCAGGTTGAACTCAATCCTCTCTCACCGGAGATAGCTCGCGAACGCCACCATCATGGCGATGGCGTTGGAATTCAGCTGCGCGGGCACCGCGCCATAATACTTCAGAATCTGCCGGATCTCCGGACAGAGGGGGAGGCGCAACCCCACCTCAAAGTGAGAGATGGGGAAGGCGAGCTCGTCATCATAGAAGGTATTGATGGCCTCCCCCTGCCTCGGCCGGCGCACCTCGAAGCCTGGCGGCACATGGTCGCGAACAAACTCAGCGAGCTCGTCCTCGCTGGTGTGCCCTTCGAAGAAGCAGTAATCGGTGAAGAGCTGGGCGCACTTGGTGCGGCCATCAGCGTCAGGGTTGGTCTTGCCCATGCTCGCGAGAGAAGGCGGAGCACGAGTAGACAAGAAGAAAACCGCAGGAAGAGAGAGAAAGAGTATGCAGTAAAAGCAGCAGTACGGGGGTTGGGGGGGCCTATTTATAGAAAAAGTAATCAGAGGGTCAAACTGTCCAATCGGCCCAGCTCGCCAACCCCCAGCTCGCCGACTTCCGGCGCGTTCCAACCAAGGCTAAGTCAAATAAAAAGCAATATATCATTTGAATACCGCATGTCTAAGAATGTTTAAGGTTATTTATTACAAAGACCAAGTGCATGAATAAGAAAGCGGGGCGCGCGGGCAGGGGGGAAACCAGGAGGCGAGTACCAGTCGGCTCGGCAAAAGAGCCGCCCTTTATCTACCCCGGCCTCGCACCCCCCGTCCCCCAGACTGTCGCGCGCGGAGCAGCTCGCGGATCCTCCCCGAATTCCTCCGCGCCACTGAGAGGCCGTCGTCTATCTCATCCAGAAGCCGGGAAGGGGACGTCAGCTCTCCAGCCTGGCCGCTTCGCAGCTCGTCAGCAAGACGCGCGTAATCGCGTTGTAACGCTTCGTTGACCCCCTGCACCTCGCGCAGCCCGCACACCAGTTTCTTGAAAAGCTTAACCTCCCTCCTCGTCAGCTCGCCTTGATCCACTTCGGGGCCCAGGTAAGAGTCCAGCGAGCTTGGGGAGGGGAGGGGAGAGTAATGGGCTGCCCGCGAAGATTCCTCGGCAGCGGATTGCTTGGGGGGAACTGTGGAGGCAAACATCAGCAAAAGGAGGTATGCTGGAAAATCGCATGAGGCAGGAATCCAGGCAAAGTTTACCTGACGAGCTCGGCAACTCAAAGGAGATGCGGGGAGGGATAAATCTCAGATCCTTCCCGCGACCTGGGCCGCGCGTTCCTGGTGAGAGAAGCTCGAATCCCGGGATGGGGATGGTTTCCAGACCCTCCCCCGTGGTCACGACAGCTTGCTGGGGAGAGCGGGCGCGCACCGGCAAGCTCGGCCTCTGCGAGCTCACCCCCAAGGTCCCAAAGGGAGGGGATGGGTCCCGGGGACGGTTCTCCGGAGTCGTGAACCGCGAGTCCCCAAGAGTGGTCTTGGCTCGCGGGGTGGTGTCTCGCGGCGCGGCGTCCTCCGCGCCATCAGGGTGGCTGTCTGGGCCGTCGCAGATCTCGACAATATTCATCCCCTTTTCAGGGGCAGGCAGGGTGGAGGAGTCGGTCCCGTGCTCCAAGGTGGTCCTCAAGTCGTCAAAGATGGGCTCGGCCGCCTGAGGGAATGTTTTCATCTTCTTGGAGTTAGGCTCGACAGAGCCACCCTGCGGCACGGCAGCTGGGACCGCTGTCAGGGCGGCTACGCGAGCAGCTGAGGTCTGGCGGGCGCGCATGAGCCGCTCTTGAATCTCCTTGGGGATCGGCATCTTGGCAGGATAAGAGCAAAGGGAATGGCAAAAGTCAGGCAGGTATGCAGGTGCATATATATAGCCACAGGTGGACCCCACCCGAAGATTCCCTCCAGTCCACCCCGCACTCGCCGAACACTTGGGATTGGATGTTTCTTTCCGAGCTTTATCAAGCTCAAAAATAGCGGGGAGTATGTACAACCCCGTATCCGGCGAGTGAGGTCGCCAGGAACCAGACCGGTCGGTTAAGATCGTCCAAGCAACAGGCGAGCCCAGCAGAGGAATCTGAAGATAGTGGGCGAGCTCGGCATGGAGAAGCCGAACCCGAGCTCGGCATTCGTCGACCGTGAGCTCGGCATTTGCCGAGCTAAGTCAAGACTCGTCGGGCTGAGATCGACTAATGGAGGCCGACGGACGGGCGAGCTCGCCGTCCCAGCTCGCGCTCTCGCAACGGAGCTCGGCAACAGTAGGCGAGCCGGATCTGCCGAGGTGGCCAGGCTCCCCAGCTCGCCTAGATCCACGAGATACTTTTTACTGTTTTGCCCCAGCTGGTCTGCCCATAACCCTTCAAAACAGCGGATTTTGGCTGTTGGCAGACCCAACCAAGGGTATTTTGGTAAGTTCAGGTCAATTCAGTTTGGTTATTGACAGTTCAGATTCTGAAAACTATAAATAGGACCCAAGGGGTACCCCAGAATGCATGCTTCTTGTGCTCTCTTGCTCCAGTTTTCAAGTGCTTTCTGAGGGTACCTTAGCTCGGCCCTTGGCTAAGGAGGGGAAGCGCTCTCAGATCTTCCGGGTGTGTGGTGGGTCCTCCCCGCCGAGCCCTTGGGTCAGTTCTCCCTTGTTTCTTTTGTTGTTTTGCTTGCAGGAGTGAAGTAGGCGCGCGATCACCCCTTCCCTAAGGGTGAACTCCATAGGAGACCGTTTTTTGGTTTCAACAGTGAGGGGTAACGCTATCCGCGAGAAGTTCTCCACGAATCGCCTGTAATAGCCGGCAAGCCCCAGAAATCTCCGGACTTCCGCTACCGTAGACAGCACAGGCCACTCTCGTATCGCAACAATCTTCGCCGGATCCACCGCAATTCCCTCTCCACTGACTATGTGACCAAGGAACGCTACTGAGGACAACCAAAACTCGCATTTGAAGAACTTGGCGTACAATTGATTCCTCTTCAGCGTCTCCAACACCAAATGCAGATGCTTAAAGTGATCCTCCTCACTCTGCGAGTACACCAATATATCGTCGATAAAGACGATCACAAAGAAGTCTAGGTACTCCCTGAAAGTCCTGTTCATCAGATCCATGAACACTGACGGCGCATTAGTCAGCCCAAACGGCATGACCGTAAACTCATAATGCCCGTATCTCGTACTAAAAGCTGTCTTGGGGATATCACTCTCCCCAGCTGATAATAACCAGACTTGAGATCCAATTTCGAGTACACCGATGACCCGACTAACTGATCGAACAGATCATCAATCCTCGGGATCGGGTACTTGTTCTTCTCCGTTAGCTTGTTCAGTTCTCGGTAATCGATACAAAGTTTCAAGCTTCCGTCCTTCTTCTTAACAAAAAGGATCGGTGCACTCCAAGGCGACGAACTTGGACGCACATACCCCTGCTCCAACAACTCTTGAAGTTGAACCTTGAGCTCCGCCATTTCCTTAGGCGCTAGCCGATACGGAGAGCGTGACACAGGTTTCGCACCCGGCACTAGCTCGATGGTGAAATCTATCTCCCGTTGAGGTGGGGCTCTAGGAAGTTCGCCAGGGAACACGTCAGGGTACTCGGATACCACCGAAATACTGTCCAACGTAGGCTTAGGCTTTGCAACCTCCACTAGCGTAAAGAAGAGCTCTGCACCAGCTAGAACCGCCTTCACCACCTGAAGAGCAGACATCAAAGTCTTGCTCGAACCTTTCAAGCCCGTAAAAGTCGTCTCACGACCTGATCCCAACTTAACCTCTATGCGACTGCTATCAATATAAGTTTGCTGCTCCGAGAGTCAATCCATGTCAAATATCACGTCGAACTCCACCAGCGGTAGTAACGACGCTTGCAAATCGAACTCTTGACTCCCAATATGAATCTTAACGCCACAGAGTCTATCCGCGTGCATCGAACACCCATTCGACAACAACACATCCAGTTTGTCCTTCGTCATCGAATAAGGTACTCCGATCCGTGATATGAATCCTTCGGACAAAAAGGAGTGTGAAGCTCCCGTATCAAAGAGTGCTCTCGCCGGATTATCACAAATCAAAACAAAGCCTACACAAGTAGTGGTAAGGTAACACGCGCATAACAAGTATTTAAAAATTAACTTGTTATAAATTTAAACCGTACCTGTCACCACGTCCGCTTGCTTGATGGCCTCCTGTTGGCCAAGATTATAGACTCTAGATTGAGCATAATGGGATGCAGTTGACTCCACCGCCTTGCCCTTTTCCTCATAGGTTGCTCCCGGCTTCAACTCAGACTTTGGACGTCCACCCCGGCACTCACGGTAATAATGCCCCAGCTTCCCACAGTTGTAACATGCGCCCGGGGTTCGACCCGTAGTCGCCCCAGAAGCACCAGAAGAGGGGGCTGGACCCGAAGTCCTACCTTTCTTGTTCCACTTCCGGAACACAGACTTTGAGGAGTTCGGCACTTTGAACTCCGACCTCTTTGCACTAGAGTCTTTCTTCGCTTGCGCATTCTACAAATCCTTTTCCATCGACCGAGTCGTATTGACCAGGGTCAAGAAGCCCTGCGTCATAGGCCCCGAGAGCAGTATCCTTAAGTCGTCTCTCAAACCTTCATAGAATCGGTTTGTCTTACGCACCTCATCCGTGAACGTAGAGCTAGCGTACCGACCCAACCGAGTAAATTCGTGGAGATACTCATCAACGCTACTCTCTCCTTGTGTCAGCTTCTGGAACTCATTCTCCAATGCTATCCTCTGAGCCGAGGGAAGGTACCTTGTCAAGAACAGTCTCGAGAACTCTTCCATCGAGACGTCCGTAAGATGTCTTCCCCTCAAGTGATGTAGCTCTAAACCCTCCCACCACAGCCTAGCATCTCCGCCCTACAGGAATATAGCTATAGTAGTCATCTGTCACTCCTCCGTTTTCATCGCTGTCAAGACTCTCTTCACTCGGGAGAGCCAGTCTTCAGCTTGGGATGGGGTTCCCGTCCCTGAGAACACCGGAGGATTGAAGCCCATAACATGTTTGAGCTGTCTTTCAGTTGCTCTCCTAGGCACCAAAGGCTCCATCACCACCTGCTCCACCCTTCTCTGCTCAGCCGCTTGAAGCGGTACCTGCTCCATCGCAGGAGCGGGCTGCTACATTTGCCTTGCAGGCTGCGCGTTGATCATGGCAAACACTGCTTCGGCCACCAATCGTATGGTTTCAGCCGAGGGAGGTGTTGCAGGAGCATCATTCGGTGCGCTACTAGCCTCAGAAACCGGGCGTTCTGACGGCCCTGCACCACTTCTGGTCACCTATAGTTGTACAAAACCTTGTTAAGCGACCAAACAAAATTGCAAAAAGCAATTATAGGAACACGCAGGTTCCTCAAACACGTGTATTTTCATTCCTAAGTGGACATTCATGGGTTCTTTTGATGTTATAACGATGACGCACGCACATGTGTTCACCACCTCTTAAAAGAATTCGTCCACGAATTCATTTAAGTTGACCGAAACCTGGCTCTGATACCAAATTGTAACACCCACTATCCGTCGCATAGCATATAGCAGTAGGTCCGGTCGGGGCCCGACGTCATATACCACAGACAGACCGGAAGGTTACTCAATGAAAACCATCCAACTAAGAATCAACGTCCTACGCAGAGTGCATTCTAGCGGAAGCAATTTAAAAGTTGCAATAATCAGAACTCAGCCAAAATCATGAATGTCCACTACAAAACCAAACAGGAATGAACGTACAAATACACAAGTACTTGGCCTTTAGACCTTACAATAGTTTGCTCAAATATAAGTGTTTTCCAAACTTCGGCACGCAGATCGGTCACACATGAACAATACAAGTAAACATTCATAAATAGGCCTTCGAGGGCCAGCTCAGCAACAAGGTCTTTTGCCCGCTATTTACCACTTGGCTCTGCAGCACCTGCAAGCAACAATCCACCGCACGGTGGCAAACAAAAGCAACAGTCAGCTATGCTGACCAAATTATAACGATCACGCACCAAAACTCGGGGCGGCGATACTCCTTCCCTGCACATTATTAGCACAACCAAGCAGTAGAGTGTAAATACACTTCATCACATGCGTAGGCACTAACGGTCACACACTCCGTGCTCTCAGGGCACATTCTTGATGAACCCGGTCAAAATCCGCGGTCTCACCACCGCTACTTGAACGGCAAATCTCGTGAGCATTTGAGTCTTTCAGGCAGAAGTCACGTCACTTGAAAACATCAACAGCCTAAGACCCGACCTCTATGCCATCGGTAGGCCTCTAACACCGAACCGCATAGAGCAGGAACGGTTCCACTCAACCCGTTGCTCACCTTGCCACGATAATTGAAATCATCGGCACGGGTTAAGTTTCCCTGAAGCCCAAGTATCGAATACACAATATTACATGACCCAGTTATGTGCAAGTTGGCTCTCAGGCCAGTAAGACGGCAGACCACGCATCTGCCCAATTTTTTGGGTGCACCTTGGAGTTAGTCCCCAAGGCTCCCTGTTGCAATCTACCGCGTAGAAAACCTGAAAAACAACCATCGGCGCAGAGTCTTCTCCGGCCATTTATGCAATGCAACATCACCGATCCAGACTAACTTGTCCGGGTAGACTTCACGCATCATGCCTATGTTCGTTTCTCGATTACGGACTCTACATGTAACACAACGGGGACTATTCATATCTATTCGAAGGAACGCCTCACACACACCGCAAACTCGCGAGAGCGGGCTTCCTATGCAAAGTAAAAGAGAACTTCACATGTCCTAGGATGAGAATCGTTACCCTAGCATTCCTTTTTGGCGCCATGGAAATCTATGCGGATGAAAAGCACCGCAATGTCCTCGCCTCCGTAGATCCGAAGTCAGCTTGCGATTTGGGGCTCCGAAGCTCCGTCGGCGGCCGGATATATCTCCCTTCTTCTTCCTTGCTTTCCACTCTCTCTAGAACTTTAGAAAGAGATTACTTAAAGGAAATGAAGGCTTCAAAACCCCATTCCAGGTTATAACCCAGCAAGAGCAGCCCTGAACCGTCGGATCCCAAAATAAGGAAACGGACGGCCACGATTCGGACTTAAAATCCAAAACCTGGGCCGAACACGGCTTGTGACACGCCCGTGTCCAAGGCCGTGTTCCCCATTCGCCGTCGAAACCGACGCGTCCCGAAAAGAACACAGGCTCTCGACACGCCCGTGTCAGGCTTGACACGCCCGTGTCACCCAGTACACGTCCGTGTACCCGGGCGTGTTCCTCCATCAACACAGGAAGAAAACGTCCCGCAAGGGACACGGGTCCCCGACACACCCGTGTCACATTTGAAACGCCCGTGTCTACCCGTACACGCCCGTGCGCTAACACCGTGTGTCTCCCACGACACGGCCCGGTCTTCACCCCATGAAGGACACGGCCAGGGACACGCCCGTGTCTCAGGCCGTGTTCGCTGCTCGACGATCGTCGACTCCAAATTCGTCGACCTCTCGGGCAGATCGTCGACCCGAGCACGACACGCCCCTGGGACACGCCCGTGTCCCAGGCCGTGTGACCCCTACCAAGTTCCAAACTTGGCTCAAAACGCCTCCCGTCACTTTTTTAACTTTCGGGGCGTTACACCACTAGCCGGAGAGAAAGGTCCGACCAATTCCATCCCTCGGATGGCGAAAGATCATGGTGTTGTGATGCTTCGGAGCCTTTGAGCGGGCAAGAGCTAGAGGGGGGCGTATAGCTGACACTTCCGGCACCTCCTCGCAAATTCAGCTGCATGCTTCCTCAGGGTCTGCCAGAAGTACCCTTGTCACACCACCCTTGCTTCCAACATCCTTCCCCCTGAGTGACCGCTGCACTCTCCTGAATGCACCTCCTCCAGGATCCTCGGGACCTCCTGCTCGGTCACACACCTTGCTAGGAGCCCTGACAACATCTTCCGATGCATCCCCCCTTCCAGCATGAGGTAGTGAGCTGCCTTGTTCCTGAAGCTTTTCCCGTCCTTGGTCCCCTCCGGAAGCTCGCCAGTGGTTAGGAAGGTCACCAATGGATCCACCTACGAGGGTCGCTGATCCACCTCCATCAATTCTCCTTCCTCGATAGCCGGTCAAAATAGCTCCGTCAAGGTCCCTCCTCCCCGAGGTCCAAACATAGTCAATCGATCGGCAGCTATACTTTTTTCCCTTGGAACATGTTGGATCGAGAACGTCTGGAACCCTTCGATGATCGCCCTCACCTTGGATAAGTACTTCACAAGGGTGGGCTCCCGAGCTTCGAACTCTCCTCGGATCTGTGATGTCACCACCAGCGAGTCCGTGAAAGCTTCCACATCCTGGATCTCGATCTCCTTTGTCAAGCGAAGGCCGGCTATCACGGCCTCGTACTCGGCCTGATTGTTGGTTGCTGTAAAGTGTAATACCACTGCTTGCTCTATGGCCTTGAGGACTTATCAACACCACCCCTGCTCCGAGGGAGTGCTTTCCCGAGGCAACATCAATCATCATCTTCCACGCCTCCTGCGGTCGCGGCTCCTCGGCTCCGACCTCAACAATGTAGTCCGCCAAGAAGTCGGCCACCGCCTGAGCCTTAATGGAGAGCCTTGGCACGAAGGAGATATCAAACTCGCTTAATTCAATGGACCACTTGGCCAACCTACCCGAGTGCTCCACTCCCTCAAAAATCTTGCGAAGGGGATGGTCCGTCACCACCTTGATTGAATGCGCTTGGAAGTACGGTCGGAGCTTCCTGACCGAAACGATCAAAGCATATGCCAGCTTTTCCAAGATGGGGTAGCGGAGCTCCGCCTCTTCAGGATCCTGCTAACATAGTAGATTGACAATTGTTTCTTCCCCTCTTCCCTGACCAGGACCGAGCTCACGGCCTCCGCTCCTACTCCGAGGTACAAGGCTAGGTCATCCCCCTCCTTTGGGCTTTGAAGTAGAGGAGCCTGGGAGAGCTGCCTCTTCAGCATTTGGAAAGACTCTTCGCATTCGGCAGTCCACTCGAACCTTTGAGTTCCTCTCAACACTTTGAAGAAAGATGAGCATTTCTCTCCCGACCTGGAGAGGAATCTGCTTAGCCCGGCCAGCTTGTCGGTCAAGCGCTGGACCTCCTTAGTGTTACGTGGTGATTCCAGCTCCAGGATGGTCTTCACCTTATCTAGGTTAGGTTCCACCCATGCGGGAGTCAGTATATGCCCAAGGAACTTCCCGTGGTCCGCCCCGAAGACGCACTTCAAGGGGTTCAGCCTCATCTTAAACTTTTGTAGGGTGGCGAACGTCTCCTCCAAGTCTTGAAGATGCGAGTCCATACATTTGCTCTTAACCATCAGATCATCAACATAGACTTCCAGGTTCCTCCCCCGCTGACCCTGGAAGACCCGATCCATCATGCGCTGGTATGTAGCCCCTGCGTTTTTCAACCCAGAGGGCATCATCTTGTAGCTGAAACACTCATCCCTTGTGATGAAGGAGACGTCCTTAACATCAGGAGGGTGCATTCGGATCTGGTGGTAACCTGAAAAAACATCCAAAAAACTCATAATGGAAAAACTAACGGCTGAATCAACCAGCGCGTCGATTTGAGGCAGGGGGTAGCAATCCTTGGGGCATGATTTATTTAATAAAGAAAAGTCAATACACATACGCCACTTCCCTCCCCCTTTCTTCACCATTACCACGTTAGAGATCCAGCCCGGATATTGGATCTCCGAGATGAAGCCAGTCTCCAGAAGCTTTTTGACCTCCTCGCGGATGGGCTCCGCCAGCTTGGTAGCGATGGTGCTCATCTTCTGGCGAATGGGGCGCGTCCGGGGATCCAGGTTTAGGCGATGGCAGGCCACGTCTGCATAGATGCCCGGCATGTCGACGTTGCTCTGGAAGCAGGCCCTGACTCGCTCATGATCCTCGGGACTCAAGCCCCCGCTGATCTAGACCCTCTGCACCTGGTCGGCGCTGGTGAAGACTTCCATCTCCACCACTTCTCCAGCCGGCTCCAGCCGCGACTGCTCCCAGCCGGCTCTTGCCCCCTCTTCCTGCCCATACTCTTCCTCTCCTCCTGCTTCCTCGACCTCCATCGCCTCCCATAAGCTCGCACTCTGCTGCTGCTCAACCTCCACGCCTCTCCAGGCCTCCCTCTCAACTCCTTCTCCTTCTTCCTCCACCGGCCGACCCTCCTGCGGCTCCAACTTTCCGTCCCTCTGGACCTCCTGCACACCTCCTCCTTTTTGCACCTCAATCTCCTCCCCTGCCTCCTCCGGGCTCACTTCCCCAACCTCCTCCGGGCACACATCCTCCTTTCCGACAACTTCTTCCTGCTCTGTCATCTCCCTCTCCAGCTCTTCTGCCTCTGTCATCCAAGAAATGGTGTCGAACGTCGTCATGTAACATTGTCTTGGCACCTTCGGGTCCCCCTGACCTTAAACTGCCCCCCCCCCCCCCCCCCCCGTTGTTGAACTTGAGGCATTGGTGAAACGAGGAGTGGACGCAGCGAAAGGCGTTGATGAGGGGGAGCCCAAAGATGGCGCTATAGCTGCTCGGGGCGTCCACGATCATGAACCTGCAGTTCCGTGACACGCCCCCTAACTTCACATGCAGCCCTACTCCTCCTTCTACTTCTTTTCTTTCTCCTGAGAAACCAAACAACGGCCCGTCCGAAGCTAAAACCCCCTTGGCCTCGACCTGCATCTCATCGAAGGCCTTCTTGAAGATCACGTTCACGGAGCACGCGTTGTCCACCAGGATCTTGGAGACCGTGAAGTTTTCTACTGCCGTCTGGATCACCAAGGCGTCACAGAACGGGTCCTCATAATCCGGCATATCCGCTGAAGAAAAGATAATTTTTTTCTTTTAGAGGGGGAGCCTGGGACATGGTCTGGAGGCTCACCTTTCGAGTTGCCTCAATCCCAACTCCTCCGGGGATCACCCCGATCCCTCCCCGGGTTCCTACATCCGCCCGGTCCTCACACATGTCTTCCGCCTCCCCCTGCTGCACCTCCTCGATCCTTACCGGCGGATCCTGCCTCCTCAACCCCCTGGCTTCCCTCATTTCCAAGAACTCTGGGCAGGTGGCCGTCGCGTGACCCTCCTCCTAATGGAAGTCACAGAAGAGCAACGCCACCTGGCCCCTTCTTCCTTCTCCACCTTCTCTCCTTCCGGCTCCTCCCCGAGCTCCTCTCCTTCCTCCTTTACCTCAGCCAACCTCCATTGCCTCCTGCTGATGCGGGAAGTGATCCCTCAGCTCCTGCCTCCTCGTCGGCTGATCAAACCTCCTCGGCTCGCGGAAGTTGTCTCTTCCCTGAAAGCCTCCTACTTGCTCCTGGGGGCGACCCTCCTGAGGCCTCCAACCTAACCGGTTGTTCGGCTCCCGGGCCCCCCGTCCTTGGTGTTGTCCCTGCTGCCCCTGTCCTCGGAGCTCCTCCCTTCTTCTCTCTTCTCTCTGCTCCCTCTGCTTCCCTGCTCCCGGCTCCTTCACGTCATCCTCCGTCAACCTGGCTAGCTTCCTGGCAAACGCCGGATTGGCCCTCTCGAAGTCTATCTCTTTTGCCGCCCTCTCCATGAACTCCTCAAAAGAGAGGGGGGCACTCTCTTCAACTTCATGCTAAAGAATCCCGGACTCAGCCCCCGGGTAAAAGCGAGCATCAGTGCGTACCCTGGGACCTCCTGAACCAGGAGAATCTCTTCCTGAAACCGGTCCACATAATTACCCAACGTATCATCTTGGTTCTGTCTCACCGCAAACAGGCACTCCGCCTCCTTCTTACGCTTCTTCGATGTCGAGAACCTCAACAGGAACCCTCGACGCAGGTACTCAAAACTGTAGATCAAACTTGCCGGCAACTGGTGGAACCAGTCTCGTGCCTTCTCCTTCAACGTGATGGCAAACAGCCGACACTTGAAGGCATCCGTCATCTGCCTTATCGAAACAACGTCTTCAAACCACTGCACATGTTGTACAAGGTCATCCTTCCCCGAGTAGTAGGACATGTCGAGCTCCCGGAACCCCTCCGGTACCGGGGCCGAGATGATGAGCTCACTGAAAGGGCTCTCGCCTCTTGCCTGCCGAGAGGGCACGTCTCGCGGCCTCGGCTGGCAGGCCCGATCCGCGAGACCATGCCCAGGGAAGAGCTCTCGCACAGCTGCTTCCCTCTCGCCAACTTCTGCTGGAATCTCCTTCCCGGGGCGCAGACCTGGGAAGAGCTCTCGCGCGGCCACGTCCCTCTCGCCAACCTCCGTCGGGACCTCCTTCCCAGAGCGCTGCCCAGGAGCGTTCTCGCCCAAGAGCGGAACCGCCTCCACTGGGAATTGAGGCATTGCCCACTCGCTCCTTGCCGAGAAGGCCAAGCTGATGGTCTGCATGACCTCTCGCCTGAAGTCCTCCAGCATCTTCCTCGTCGCCTCCTCTCCCCGGGAGGGGGAACCTCCTGAACCAGATCCTTCACCTTCACCTCCTGTCATCGGACTAAACTCAAAACTTTCTTGTATCAGCTACCTTCCACGCTCACCGCAACAGAACTGTTGAAGCCAAAATCTGACTTCGACAAAAGTTTGAAATTAGGGGCGTATTCAACACATACTCGTCCCAAGCTCTGACCTCCGACTGGTTGTGTAGGACTAGAAACCGACCCAAAGCCTCAGTAGGGAGGTCCCACCTCTTACCCGAAAGATCTCTAAGAGCTTCCCCTCCCAAGCCAAAAGCTGGACTTGGAGCTCCTCAAAAAGCACAGGAAAACTCTTAAAATCCCGGGAAAAAAGGTGCTTCTGAAGAACTCTTATGGGTCTATTTATAGGACTCTGAGTTTGAACTGTCAATAACCAAACTGAACCGACCTGAAATTACTAAAATACTACTGCTTAGGTCTGTCAATAGCCAGACTCCGCTGTTCTGAAAAGTTATATGCAGACCACCAAGGACAAAAGGGTAAAATTACCTGAGGTAGAAGGGTAAAATCCCCCATGAGTATAGAATTGTCAAAACGGCCTTCTTTCTATATGGCGAGTAGGGAAGCACACAGCGGCGAGACGAGCCCTCCTGGCCATCTCGCAGGCATCCTTCGCTATGGGGCCCTCTCGCCATTAAGGGCCTACTCGCGTCCCAAAAGGGCGTCTCGCCCACTGCAGAGACCACCCGTCCGCCTCCTGCAAGTAGACCACGTGGTCCCACTCGCCTATCCAGTACCTCTCGCCAGCTTCTGTTGTTCGCACCTTGAGGGCCTCTCGCGAGCCCAAGGTTGTACAATCTCCTCCAGAGGACATGTGTCCTCTGTAATAACCGTGTCGGGAAGATGGAGAACGTGTTTGATCGTGTAGCTATCGCACCGCAATATGTAGATATCGCCTGGTGATACCATTGAATAATGTGTGTCGTGTCTGATCGTACGAAACGTGGCCCGCATCATCATACTATCGCCTGACGATAGTAAGTTATCGCTAGCGATATCTCTGGTTTTCACAAAATGTGGCTTGGCTCCAAGGCAAAATCATCAGAGTATTTTACTTATGATACCTGCTCACCCTAAACACGTTGATCAAATACATTCGGAATTTGTTATTTTCAAATCAAAGAGTGCGGAATGCACGTTCCAACACCCAATCCCAAGATACGAATTTGCTTAACCCTAATGAAATGTCCATGACTCGAAGAAACTTCATTGTTATGCAACAAAATCAAATAAGGGAGACAGTTTAACTGCTCCCACTACAAGTTGATCGCTGATGCAGTGAAATAGCAAGATATTGTTTGAAAATATCAGCTAAAAGGTTATTAAGAAAACTTTTAACAGCAATAAAAATAGTGTCAAGACTCAAGACAAACTAACCAAACCCCTGATTTTCCAAGAGATCGCACGTAAGCCCAGATTTGAATGGAGCCGAGTTATGCGGGTCAGGAGAATCCCCAAAAAAGTCAATCTCCAGGTCCTCCTCTTTGGGCTCTCCATTCCCAGGAGCAATGGCCGCCACAGCCTCACCATTTCCACTCCGGCCACCCTTTATCACCTCATCATTGGCTCTCATCGACCGATCATTCCCCTCCAATCTGACCTCCTTCAAACCAACATCAATATCAACGACAGATCTCTGCTTCTCCTTCTCGTGTCTCCTCCCTACATCCTTCAAACCAACCGGATCCGGATCCTTCAAAGGGTTGATCTCGGCGCCAGCGCTTCTTTGCCCCAAAATAGGATCCATGTCGACCTTGGATACCGCTCCGTTCCCTCGGTCGCGACCGATGCCCTTTTCCAAATCAAACTCTGCGTCTCTTCTGGTCGGCGGAGGTGGTGCGGCGTCCTCAGCTCCCTCGTCAATGAGGCTACTGAGAGTGGTCTCGGCGGAGAAAGTGGAGTTAAATCCGGTTCTCTTCGCCCATGATTTGAGCTCACGGGGATCGTGATCCATCTTGGGGAAGAACGGCATGATTCCCGGCGGCCAGGGGCCCGGACGCTGCCTGTCGTTCTCGAAGCTCGGCCCTGCTTCTTTCGCAATTTTTTTCTCCATTTCGGATGGAGAGTAGAGAAAGGGCGAGAGAGAGAGCGCGCGCGAGAGGTGAGATAGGAGGGAAGTAAGAGCCTTCGGACGACTGTTGAGTGACAGTGTGGTGTGCAAGGAGGTCAGAGATGTGCTGGGCGTTGAAGGAGGATGCATTTGTCCATCCTATAAATAAGATTTTTCTTCAAAATATTCAAAGGTTGTGAGTTTTTTTACTTAACAAAATATAAAAATTTGAAAATTAGTGAATCCATTTGATCCTCTCAGAGAAATTTGGACCATGAAATGAATCATCTTCTTTCTGACTCATCTATTGAAGGATAGGAACATGTGAACAGTGCGGTGAAATTACACCTCAAAAATAGTGCTCACGTGATTTTGCACATTTAAAATACACATGGGAAGCCTCATGTGCCCCGACTCAACAATTGCAGCAGTTCTTAATTTTTATATATCTTTATTAATTATTTAAAATTTAAAAATTATTATGTTTATTCATTTTTTAACACTTTTTTATTATATTTTTTCTTTAGATTTTTATATAGATTTTTTATTATATAATTTTTAAAATGTTTATATAGTTTTTTTAAGAAAACACCCTTTGCGGGACCTACGGGAAGCACCCGCCACCGTCGGAGGCTTACCCTGCGCCCTCTGGCGGGTTCGTCGGACCCCGACGAACCCGCCAGGAGTTTTCCTATGGTGATTGGGCAGGCCGTCGACGGCTTCGCCAGCGGCGGAGACCTAAATCTTGTGCGTGAGTTTTTTTTAAGTGTTTTTGCACGACTTGGGGAGGAGGGGCAGAATCTAACGATTGGGATGTGTTCGAGGCGCCTCGCCATTACATGGTATGGCAGGAGACGTCTTTGTATATAGTATATGAAAGAAATTGTACATAATCACCTAGAAGGGGGGTGAATAGGTGACTTAATCTTTTTAAAACTTTTTAGGCAGATTGCAGATTATATCACAGCTTTATAACTAATTCTACACAGCAGTCAATCAGCAATCACAGCAATCAATCAAGCACACAGTGAACACACAAATTTATAGTGGTTCCCCAAGGTTTGGGTACATCCACTTTCCCCCTTCGCCTATCTAGTAGTGTACTAGATTCGGCCAAACTCCTTCACTATCTCAGATTCTCAGATCTTACACTCAGAACCCCAAAACAGGTTCTTACAGCTCAGGCCCAAGGCCCTACAACTCAGTCTTCTCCAAAGACCTACACTCAGCTTCTTCACAAAGCCTACACTCAGTCACAACAGGCCTACACTCAGCCACAACAGGCCTACACTCAGAGATAAGAATCTCCTACACTCAGGCACACAGGCTCTACCACTCAGCCTTTATAATTACAGGCTTACAACTCAGATCCCTAAGAATCCTACAAGAAAATAAGAATACAAACTATATATACCTACAACTCTGAATAGAGAGATGAGTTGATAGGTTCTTGATGAGTTCTTGGAAGAACTCTGCTGAGAACAATCTCACTTGACTTTTCTTCAAAGCTTCTTGAATGTAGAAAACAATAGGATTGATTCTCTGCAGCTGATCTTCAATCACTGCAACTTAAGATTCAGAACTAGGTCTGAACCCTTCTTCACAGCTTGGTTCCAACGACTGTCTTCTTGGATGGAGCTCTCTTTCTCCAACTACTTAGATTTTCAGATCTTCTCAACTGATTTGTGTTAATCTGTGTTGAATTCTCAGTTGAATCTTCAATGAATCCTCTCTTTTTGTTGACAGTATAAGCCTATTTATAGACCTTCTTCATGGTGACCGGCTGGTCTGGTTCCTAACTGATTTCGGACAACTCTGACAGGTGCAGTAGACTGGCTGGAATGACAGCTGTCAAGTCATCCAGTCAGTTCTTGAAATAATTGTAACTGTCTGAAAGTGTTGAGACAATCTGTCTTTAAGTGTCGACACTTATAGACTAAGTGTCGACACAAGTTGACTAAGTGTCGACACTAGCCTTCAAGGTGTCGACACAACTCCTTGTGTTGTAGAATTCACTTCTCGACACAGCTTCTTTATCATGTGTCGACACTGATATTCTGTGTCGACACAACTTCTTGTTCTTCAACACTTAGTTGAATTCTTGTAAGTGTCGACACAACTCCTCTATGTCGTCACATCTTCATGTGTTGAACTTGTTCAGTGTCGACACATCTTCTTGGTGTCGACACATGCCTTCTGTGTTGATACTTGCTGAGTGTCGACACAGCTCCTTGTGTCGACACATTCTTCTTCTGTTGAGACTTTGACTGAGTGTCGACACATCTCCTTTGTGTCGACACTTGTACTTAGAATTTTTGTTGAACTTTGCTGAGTGTCGACACAGACTCCTAGTGTCGACACTTTCTTCAAGTGTTGAGTCTTCTGCTGAGTGTCGACGCATTCTTTATCATGTCGACACTTATACTTAGACTCTGCTGACTTTTGCTGAGTGTCGACACATCCTCCAAGTGTCGACACTTTTTGATGTAGACACAGTTCCTCTAGGTGTCGACACTGCTTCTGAATGTCGACACTGCTCCACTGGTCTTCTCTTCATTGAGTGTCGACACAACCTGTATATGTCGACACTTTCTGTCTGGTGTCGACTCTGTATCCCTGGTGTCGACACAATTACTCCAAGTGTCGACACTGCTTGCCTGGGTGTCGACACAAGTCTTCTTAAGTGTCGACACTTTGCTCCTAGGTGTCGATACATGGACTTAGAATCTTTTCAGCTTTCCCTGTGAATACTTGACCTGCACAACTAAACTCAAAATACATCAAATACATTTTGATGTATATCATTGAGTAGGGTGAGACCTCTTCAAATCAGGTACATTTAAACCAATGTACCCAACAATCTCCCCCTATTTGGAGAAGTCATAACCCTTAGTCAATGATATACACCATACATAACAAAATCACACTATGATGTAAACAGGATTATACAATTAGTGAAAGTACATAACATGTATTAAACAAACATGCATACACAGATATCATCTCAGAACAATTATGAAATAGATTTATCACACAACACATTGTTCTATCAACTTTGTCATATTCATTTTACAAAAGTTTATAAAGTGTTTAAAATCACAAGATTACAATTGTCAACTGAAGAAAAATTCGATTCTATTTTTGCTCAGCATCCTTGATCACTATGCCCTTCCCAGTCTGTATCTTTGCTTGCACAGGGGCTTCAGCATCTTCAGCAGCAGCAGGCTTCTTGCCTTTAAGATCCTTCTTCTTTAGCTCTTCAGCTTTGATCTTTTGCCTCTCAAAATAATGATAAGGCTTGGGAAAGTACTTGCTAGGCTTCTGGGCAATAGGAGGTAGCTTTCTCATCTTTGTCTTTCTTATATATTGCACTATGGCTTCTTGCCTGGTCTCATGTTTTCTGCACTCTAGTTCAGAAAACCATTTGTTTCTGTCTTGAATATTATCTTTGGCAGCTTTCCAAGCAGTCAAAATAATATTTCTTGAAGTGGGGCTCCCCTGCTCAAAATCAGGTCTTTGTTCAGCTTGCTCTCTGAATCTCTTCTTAGATAATCTAGCTTCTTGTTCAGCTTGTTCTTTCAGTATAGCTTCTTATAAAACCTCAGATACTGGCTGAACCATCTTCTCTATGATAACATTTTATTGTCCCTCAGGTGGGCTATACATTGAGTGTATATCAGCTTGTACCATATCAAAGTCTGGTGGAGGATAGATCACCTGGGCCACTTCAGCTTGCTCACCTCCAAGATAGGCAGGATTAATCCCAGACTCAGCAACATTATCATCATCACATAAAGGAGGATAACCAAGAGTTGCTCTGATAGAATTAGAAATCCACTTTGCATGATCAGAACTGGCTTTGACTAACACCCTCTCCCCCTTTATGACTTCTCTTTTTATGTGATCTCTTAGATCATCCTTTTGAAATCTTATTTGGGCATTTAGATAATTGACTCCATCCTTGTAAAAAGGTTTCAACCTTTGGAGTTTTTCAGTGATCAACTTCTGAGAGTCTTGTATAGCAGTTGTAACAGCAGTTAAGCTCTCTTGCAAGTACTTATCAGAAGTTTCTTTGGCTGTGACACTTTCTTCATACTGTATAGGGGCTATATTCTTTATCTCAGTTACAATAGCATTGTGAGAAGCAGTCAAATTGTCATTCATTCTGATTTGATTCTCCAGTACATAGCCTTGCTTAACTTCAAGTTCATCCACTTGAACTTTTATTTTCTCTTGATGAGTAGCTAGATAGACTACTGCATTCCCTCCCTTGTGGAAGCAGTCAGTCATCTCCTTCTTATTTAGATTCATCTCAAATCTAATAGACTTTATGTCCTGGGCCAGATCAAACTGTAGAGATTTTTGTCCTTCATCTACATACTTTTCCAGTGCTTGTCTCTGCTCATCAAGCTTGATTTGCATAGCAACCATCAAAGCACTGTAATCTACAGTTGGTGCTGGCTGTAGTGCAGGCTGTGGTGCTATAGTTTGCAGAGCTTTCTTATAAGTCTGGCTCCTTCTTTTAAATACTTGGAATTTTCTCTTCTTTGCTCTTGTAGCATCCTCATCTTCAGAAGCAGATGTGCTTGTTATTTCTACCCTCTCCTTAGGTAGCTCCTCAACATCCTTTTGCTTCTCAGGCTCTTTTCTTGTTGTTTCTTCTAAAATTTCCACATGCTCCCCCTCAACTTGAGCATTCTCCCCCTCAGCAGCAGCACTTTCCTTCTCAAAGTCTGTCTGATCCAACTTAAGGAAGAGATCTTCCATAGTAAATTCTTGTTGAGGAAGAGATGGAGATTATCTTATCTCATTAGTTACTTGATGGGGTTCCACTTGATCTGTAACATATGTGTCCTCCATGACAACATCTGGGGGTTGACTATCAATCTGTGGTTGCTGATTAACATTATTTAATGAATCAGACAAAATAGTATCCTCAATAAGGAAAACTAAGGTATTGATTTCATTGAGTACCTCAAGTATGGTGTTTGTAGCTTGCTCACTTTCTAGTGGAGTTGTCTCTTCCACTGCTAGAGGCTCCCCTGGATAGTATCCTGATGTACTGGGCTAGCTTGAGGTAGCTCCCCCTGCCTGTCTGCATCATCTTGTTGAGCTGGAGACTTTCCAGCAATTCCAGTGTCTTCTTCATCAGGAGTGAAGATAACTTGTTCTTCTGAACTGCTGGATGATTCTTGAGCCACTGGGGCTATCTTCTTCTTCTTCTTCTTTTGTGGAGTTATTTTCTCAGGAGTAGACAATTCTTTGGTCAAGACCCTATCCCATCTTGAGAAGAGTCTCATGTTCATCTTCCTCATGTGGTTGATTTTTGATCCAACAGCTTGACTCATTACTTCTGGTATACTACCAGCCAAGTAAAGACTTAGTATCCTACCCAAATTTGGCTTCTTCATACTCTCCTTAATCTTATCAAAGACTACAACAGACCAATCAGTTTGTAGGGTGAAGATGATCCTTGTCATGAGACTGAACATATGAGCTGAAACTCTGTCATGCCCTCCAGGCTTGCTCAAGATCACTTTGCCAACAATTTCTGAGAGAAATTTGTCTTGGTTGTTCATCCCCTTTCTATTGAACACTGATCCAATTTTCAGCTTGGAATCCAGTCCACACCATGTTAAAGCTTCTCTGGTCTTAGAAGCAGTAACTTCATATTCTTCATTTGTCCTTGGTAGGTTTAGTACCTTTCTTAAACTCTTTGGTGAGACCTTCACCTTTTCTCCATGAACCCTTGACTTGATCTTGAATCCAGAGTCGTCTAGGGTTGCTCCATTCAGAAATTCTAATACTTCTTTCTTCCATATTTTGGTTGCTCTGAAACAAGAAAATCTAACCCTGAGTTTGCGACTTGGGTTACCACATCCTTGATTTCTTGTTCTGCATCGTCAAACGCATGCCGCACCAGTTCATAGCCTTCATTTACGTTCTCCTCGAGCTTGGGAGCCATTAGGGTTTGAAGAATTTGAATTGAGAGAAGAGAGGTGTCAACACACAAGTTTAGTCTCGAAACTTTGGTGAGCGTGTCGACAGACAATGTTGAAACCCTATTTATACCTTTCTAGGATTGAAGATGAAAGGGCGCACTAACAAACTCAAATTGTGTCGACACTATTGATAAGTGTCGACACTGACTTATAATGTCTCGATACCTATGTGTCGACACAAGTTTAGTCAACAGAATATATGTGTCGACACTTGTTTATGTGTCGACACCACTTAGCTCGACACATAGTCGAGACTTTACTTTACTAATTCTGAGTAAAGCCTAAGTGTCGACACCACCTTGGATGTGTCGACATCTACTTATCATGTGTCGACACAAATTCTCTGAAGTGTCGACACCAACTTCCTAGATGTGTCGACACCTTTTCCCTGAAGTGTCGACACCAATTTTCTGTCTCGACACAGACAACTCTGTGTGTCGACACTATTTTACTTAGTCATTTCTGTAAACTTATTCTAAGTTTATCATACCTAGTTCAATTTTAAACCTATTGAACTTTGTTTCTTCTAAAGGCTTAGTATACATATCAGCTAGTTGATTATCTGATTTAACGTACTCTAGGGAAATATCTTTTTTTTCTACATGTTCCCTTAGAAAATGATATTTTATTTCAATATGTTTAGTTCTACTATAGGAAACATGACTGTTTGCAATAGATATAGCACTAGTAGAATCACAAAACAGTGGTGTTCTACTTACTTGAATACCATAATCCTCAAGCTGATGTTGTATCCATAGAAGGTGAGCACAACAACTTCCTGCAGCCACATATTCTGATTCTGCAGTGGAGATAGCCACACTTGTTTGCTTCTTGCTACTTCATGAAATCAGTCTACTGATGAGTACGATTATGATAGGCTTTTTACTATCATAATTGTAATCATGTCTACTATTTCCTACCCCTTTTTGTGTTGATTTCATGATAATAGTAAAGAAATTGTCGTATCATAGATAAAAGAGCGTATTTAGAAGTCTTTGGCAGTTCTTGTAACAAACTATTTACTGAGTCTATCATTTTTCTATTGCAGGTAATGCCAACCAATGGACCTAAAAGTCTCGGAGCAAACAGAGGAGTTCACGGAGTCTACATGGCTGATGACAGGACAAAAATTTGGTGCACACGGCCAAACACACGGCCGTGTGCCTACCCGTGTCCTATGCACATGGAGCTGAAGAATTTGGGCGCAGACGATGGAACCTCACACGGGTATGGCATACGCCTGTGTGCCTACCCGTGTCATCTTTGCACACGACTGCAGACCAACCCGTATCTGAGGAACACGGCTGAACACACGGCCGTGTACCTACCCGTGTCATCTGACCCGGCCCACGACCAGACACGCCTTCTCGTGGGGAACCGCCCAGGAACCGCCTAGGAACCGTCCACACGGCCTGCCACACGGCCGTGTGCGACCCCGTGTCCGACCTGTTTGCAAGGGAACTATAAATTTCCTGTATAAAAATTTGTTTAGGGCTTTTGGATCATTTCTGGATTGGAGAACTGCTGGAGGCCGAAGGGGAGCATCCAAGACAAGGAGGATTGAAGGGTATTCCTATGTATTTTCATTTAATCATTAACCCCTTTGAATCCTTCCTTTATCTTGATGATTCATCTTCAATTTATGTTTTAATTTGCATGAACTTCTCTTTGAACATTCTAGTAATCATGTATCATCTTGTTTATGTTACATTTGTAGTATTCTATTTGTGTTTATGCAATCAAACAAAGAGTTTAATCCTCCTTATAAATTACTTATTTGTTTTACACAATTTGCAATTGGCTAGATTGAGATATTGGTTCTTTGCAATAATTTTGGTATGTTCATATTGTGATGATAATTCCCTTTGTAATTCAAACTTTATGATCGAGAGATATTTTGTTTGGAAAATTAGAACACGAATAAAAGGATTCATGTTAATTTAGAGAAAAAATTTATGAATTTATGTAGTAATAAAGGTACTTTACTTAATGCGAACTTGAGTGTTGTGAATTGTTCGAGAGAAAATTTACTATCTTAGGTTTAGATTTGGAATTGCTCGAGAGAGAATTTTGATGAAAAATTAACCTTTACATTGCACAAATGTAACAATCTTTTCATGTCATGATCGCTTAGAATTGAATTGATAAATGAATTTGTTCATGTAATTATTTAAAAGCTTCATGTTGTTATCGTTTTTATTTCTCCAATACTAAATCATCCAAATGGTCATAGTTAGGTTAATGTAGTTTAAATATCACTTTTGTTTAGAGGTATGATAATAAAGGGAGGGTGAGTACGAATAGTTGAAACGACCCTGTGGAATACGACACGAGATGCAGATTTCTCATATATTACGATTGATAGGTGCGCTTGTCTGAATGCTAATTCAATCTATTTTAAGTTCATCTACATAATTGTATTAGAATGTAAAATGAAATCACATTGAGTTATTACTTGTTAGCAAGAAAAATCATCAAGTTTTTGGCGCCGTTGCCGGGGATCGTTTTCAATATTTTGAAATCCTAATCTTTATTGATCTACCAATTTTCATTTATATAGTTGTAAATTAGTATTTGAATAATTATATTACGTAATATTTTTTTTGTAGTCTGTTAGTCTATGACCAGGGGCAGAAATTCTGGGCTAGCACCATTTCATCCTGACCCAGAACGAATTTTCCATAACACTAACTTAAGGGACGTGGGAATTAATACCACAGATATTTCAAACGGACTATCAGAAGAGGAGACAGTAAACCAAGGAGAGAATCATCTTGAAAACTTAGATACCATGACCAACCAAAATGAGCAAACCATGTCTGACTTTGCTAGACCTAATCTCCAAGGAACCGGGTCGAGCATCGTTAGACCACCGATAGCTACCAATAACTTTGAATTGAAGCCTAGTGTGATACAAATGGTTCAACAGTATGTCCAATATGATGGCTTGCAAGATGAGGATCCTAACACCCACTTGGCCGGATTCTTAGAGATATGCGACACATTCAAGATCAATGGTGTTTCCAACGACGCCATTCGATTGAGATTGTTTCCATTTTCTTTAAGGCATAAGGCGAAGTAGTGGTTGAATTCCTTACCTAGAGGGTCGATCACTACTTGGGACATGATGGTTGAGAAGTTTCTGATGAAGTATTTTCCACCTGCGAAGACTGTGAAGTTAAGGAATGACATCTCTACGTACATTCAATTAGAGTCTGAATCGTTGTACGACACATGGGAACGATTCAAGGAGTTGTTAAGGAGATGTCCCCACCATGCTCTACCTTCATGGCTTCAGATTCAGACCTTCTATAATGGTCTAAATCCAGCCACCAAACAAATGATTGATGCGGCTAGTGGAGGAACTTTGAACAACAAGACACCTGAAGCGGCTCAGCAGTTGATAGAGGACATGGCAATGAACAATTACCAATGGACTACAGTAAGACAAAAGCCTAGCAAGCCCGCAGGAATTTATGAAGTAGATGCCGTCACCGCCTTAGCTATTCAAGTGGAGAAACTTCACCAAAAGATGGACAACCTTGCCTTAGCATCACCTTCCATGGCACCTCAACAATGGGACCCTTCATGCACTGGAATGCCTGGATGTGAACCGCAAGTTCAAGAGCATGTTGACTATATGGGTAATAATATTAGACCACCTTTCAATCAAGCCAACAACCCATATAGCTCTACATATAATCCTGGATGGCGAAACCACCCCAATTTCTCTTGGGGAGGACAAGAAAATCAAGGGAAGCAACCCATGTTTGGACATCAACTACAGTTGGAACCAAGGAAGCCTACATTGGAAGATGTGCTTACCAAATTCATGCAAACTACCGATGTAGCCTTCCGGAATCAAGAGGGTTCAATTCGGAACTTGGAAAATCAGATTGGTCAGCTTGCAAGGATGGTTTCTGAAAGGCAGCAAGGAACACTTTCAGGGAATACAGAGATAAATCCAAGGGAGCATGCAAAAGCCGTTCAATTGAGGAGCGGAAAGGAGTTACAAGACCCAAGGCCTGCAAAAGAAGCACCCCAAATGGAGTCTAGCGGCGAAGGACCAAGCGAGATGAACGTACAACCGATGGAGTACCAACCAGCATTACCATACCCAGCAAAGCTTAACAAGGAGCGCATGGATGTGCAATATGGTAAATTTTTATCTATGTTTAAGCAATTACATGTTAATTTACCTTTTTCTGAAATTATTCAAATGCCTAAATATGCAAAATTTCTTAAGGATTTGATTTCTAATAAAAAGAAAATAGAAGAATTATCATTAGTAACATTAAGTGAAGAATGTTCTGCTATTTTGCAAAATAAATTGCCATTAAAACTTAAGGATCCCGGTTCATTTTCAATTCCATGCTTAATCGGTGATTTACAAGTAAATAAGGCTTTAGCAGATCTAGGAGCAAGTATAAATTTAATGCCTTATAAACTATATCTGAAACTAGTCCTAGGAGAACTTAACCCAACAAGAATGAGTATTCAATTAGCAGATCGATCGGTTAAGTATCCTAAAGGAATAGTAGAAGATGTATTAGTTAAGGTAGATAAATTTATATTCCCTACTGATTTTGTTATTTTAGATATGGATGAAAATGTCGAAGTACCACTCATACTAGGTCGTCCATTTCTAGCTACATCTAGAGCACTTATTGATGTTTTTGATGGTAAATTAGTATTGCGAGTAGGAGAAGATGAAGTCACTTTTCAAATTGGCAATACTATGAAACAATCCTTAGATAACGATGATTATTGCTATTTTTCTCATGGTATTGATGACTTTATGTCTTCTATAAATTCAAATTTTTATTATAAAGATCCTTTAGAAATTTGCATAACTAACAACTATCTAGAAGATGATAAAAATGATGACATTATTGAACATTTATTTTTTCTAGAAAATTATGTTGCTATGAATAGAACAACGGAATATAGTTTAATTACTGAAGGAGATCATGAAATTCTTAAGAATAGTACTAAGGATCCACCAATAGTAGAATTAAAAAAATTACCGGATCATCTTGAGTATGCATTCTTAGGAACAAATTCTTCGTACCCAGTTATCATATCTTCAAATCTTTCCAATATTGAAAAAGAAAAATTGATAACTGTATTGAAGAAATGTAAAGGTGCAATAGCGTGGCAAATATCTGATATAAAGGGTATTAATCCTAGTTTTTGCACTCATAAAATCCTTTTGTAAGAAAACTATAAGTCGTCTATTCAACCGCAACGTAGGCTAAATCCTAATATAAAAGAGGTAGTTAAGGCTGAGATTGTGAAGTTATTAGATGCTGGTATTATATATCCTATTTCGGATAGTTCATGGGTTAGTCCTATCCAAGTAGTTCCTAAGAAGGGTGGCCTGACTGTAGTAGCAAATGATAGAAATGAATTAATTCCAACGCGAACAGTAACAGGTTGGTGTGTCTGTATAGACTATAGGAAATTAAACGATGCCACTAGGAAAGACCATTTCCCTCTTCCTTTCATTGACCAGATATTAGAACGCTTATCAGGACACTCTTATTATTGTTTTCTAGATGGACTTTCTGGATACTTTCAAATTCCTATAGCACCAGAAGACCAAGAGAAAACAACATTTACTTGCCCATTTGATACCTTTGCCTATAGACGTATGCCTTTCGGGTTATGTAATGCGCCCGCCACATTTCAAAGGTGCATGCTAGCCATCTTTAACGAGTATGTTGAAGATATCATGAAAGTGTTCATGGATGATTTTTTGGTATTTGGCGACTCCTTTGAGTTGTGTTTGAATAATTTAGAGAAAGTTCTTAGGAGGTGTGAGGAGACGAACCTAGCGTTTAGTTGGGAGAAATGTCATTTCATGGTACAAGAAGGGTTAGTACTTGGCCATAAAATTTCAAGCCAAGGAATTCAAGTAGATAGAGCAAAAATAGAGACCATAGAAAATTACCACCACCAACCTCCGTAAAGGTAGTGAGAAGTTTCTTAGGACACGCGGGATTTTACCGCCGTTTTATTAAAGACTTCTCTAAAATAGCTAAACCACTTACAAGGCTTTTAGAAAAAGACACACATTTTATTTTTGAACAAGAGTGTCTACATGCCTTTGAGTTCTTAAAAGAAAAATTAATTAATTCTCCTATTATGATCGCACCTGATTTTAGTCAACCATTTGAGATCATGTGTGACGCTAGTAGTTTTGCGGTAGGGGCTGTTTTAGGACAACGCCGAAACAAACATTTTCACCCAATATATTATGCTAGTAAAACACTTAATAATACTCAGGAGAATTATACAACTACTGAAAAAGAACTCCTAGCAGTGGTATTCGCCTTTGATAAATTTAGACCATATTTAACATTGTCCAAAGTGGTAGTTTATACGGATCACTCTACACTTAGATATTTGCTAGCCAAAGCGGAATCAAAGCCTCGTTTAATCCGATGGGTTCTTCTTCTACAAGAATTTGATCTAGAAATTAGGGATAAACGAGGAGCGGAAAACTTAGCGGCAGATCATCTTTCACGTTTAGAAAACCCACTACGATCAATGTTAGATGAATCTGAAATTTCTGATACATTTTCTGAGGAATCATTATTTGCCATATCTACCAATATACATCTAGATTATCCATGGTTTGCAGATTATGCAAACTATCTTGTGGCTAAGGTCCTTCCAAAAGACTTTTCATATCAGCAGAAAAAGAAATTTTTCTCTGACTTGAAATATTACTTTTGGGAGGACCCTTTTCTTTTTCGGATATGTGCAGATTCTGTTATAAGAAGGTGTGTATCAGCGGAGGAAGGTTGGAAGATTTTAGAGCAGTGTCATTCAGGTCCTGCTGGTGGTCACTATGGAGCGAATTGCTCCGCTAAAAAGGTTCTTGATTCCGGTTTTTATTGGCCCCTTCTATTCAGGGATGCCCAAAGGTATGTGTTTTCATGTGATTCTTGCCAAAAAGCAGGTAATATTTCTAAATTACATGAAATGCCTCAAAAATTTATCCTTGAATGTGAAGTATTCGATGTGTGGGGTATAGATTTTATGGGACCATTCCCAGTTTCTTTTGGGAATAAATATATTTTGGTAGCTGTAGATTATGTATCAAGATGGGTTGAAGCGCAAGCTTTGCCTACTAATGATAGTAGGGTTGTAATTAGATTTTTGAAATCCTTATTCGCACGATTTGGCACACCACGTGCACTTATTAGCGATAGGGGTTCACACTTTTATAATCTACAACTAGACAAAGTATTAGAAAAATATGGAGTTACACATAGGATAGCCACTCCGTATCATCCTCAAACTAGTGGGCAAGTTGAAGTTTCCAATAGAGAGCTTAAGAGAATCTTAGAAAAATCTATAGAAGGGAATAGGAAGCAGTGGTCTAGGAAACTTAACGACTGTTTATGGGCTTATAGGACCGCCTACAAAACACCTATAGGGACCACCCCCTTTAGATTAGTCTACGGTAAATCTTGCCACCTACCTATAGAATTAGAACACAAATCATATTGGGCAATACGCTCCTTAAATTTTGACGCTAGTTCTATAGGAGAGAAGCGTAAACTTCAACTTAACGAATTAGATGAGTGGAGAACTATGGCCTATGAGAACTCCCGGATTTATAAGGAGAAAACCAAACTATTTCATGACTGTCACCTTCGCAAACCCAAGGTATTCCAAAAAGGTGACCAAGTCCTCCTTTATAACTCCAGATTACGTTTATTCCCAGGGAAGTTAAAGTCTAAGTGGTCCGGACCCGTCAAGGTTAAAGAAGTCTTTCCCTACGGTACCGTCGAGTTAACTCACCCTGAGAAGGGATATTTTAAGGTTAATGGTCACCGACTTAAGCCTTATTATGGTGATATCCCTATGGACTTTGCTCGTCTAGAGACTTGCCTCCGTCTAGATTATTTTCATATTAACTATAGTAGGTGTTTTAAAGTATTCTTGTTTTAGTATAAATCTAATTAGTTGCAATGAAAAATTAAAGAAAAAAATTTTTAATGAAAAGAAATTTCTATCAAATTTTAATGAGAGAAAAAAAAAATTTTTTGTAAATTTTTTTTTCAAAATGGGAGTGGCATACGGCTCCCCACACTCCCGTGTGGGTAGCCGTGTACAGGACACAGGCTCAGGCCCAGCCGTGTGGATTAATTCCGGAAAAAGACCAATTTCATCCCGAGCACAACACGGGTTCGCACCAACCCGTGTTCATAACCGTGTCTATCGCTCGACGATCGTCGAGACCGATATGTCGAGACACCGGACACGGGCGTGTCGGATAACACACGGCCGTGTCACCATCCTACCCGTGTTTGTGTACCGTGCCAGCTGCGACACGGGGCACCACACGGCCGTGTTGCAGCCCGTGTCCACCTGACGCGCTGTCCCCAGCCAGTTTGACCACACGGACCGAGGCAACCTCGTGTTCCACGAGGCCTCGGATCCCCTAACACGGGTGCACACACGGCCGTGTACGCACCCGTGTTCCAATTTTTTACACGGACCGACGCACCCCGTGTTCCACGAGGCTGCTGATTCCCTAACACGGGTTCACACACGCCCGTGTGCGAACCCGTGTGCACCCCCTATAAATATGGCCGTGTGGATTTTCTTTTGTGCTCATTCCAATCCTCTCCCAGCATCAGTTCTTCCATAGCCTGATCCTCAAGGCGCCTCCTTTTCCAATTCTCGTCCCCCTTCACTCGTATTTTTCCCTTCTATATTATGTCTTCCGGAATAAGTGGAGGTCGCCTTCGCCGACCGTAATTACAAGTCTCAACGGAGAGGCGGGATGCCGCTGCTCCGCTAATTTTCACCGATGCATCACACACCGCCCGCTTCAACCGCTTGCAATCAAAAAATTTTCAAGACATACGTATAATTGATTGGAGCGTGCTTGAGGAGATAAACTTAGCTGAAGATGTCAGGGGGTTAATTTCTGTAACGGGGTGGGGTCAATTTTTTGCCATAGAGGAGTTAGGCTTTAGGGAACTCACTTTAGAGTTCCTATCTTCATTTTATTCCAGCTTTCGGCCTAACTTCATCGATGCGCCGCACGCGCCCGAGGGGATAGTTTCATTTCGAGTGGGTGGCACATTTTATACACTCACCATGCTCCAGTTCACCCAATATTTAGGGGTGTATGAAGAGTCGTTCCTTTTCAGTGCTGCCTACCCCGAGCTCCACTTCGAACTCCCCAACCGCGATATGGCCGGTGGTATCTGGCGCCAGATTTCTTTTGACACTGGCGTCTACGAGGCCAAGAGATCTAAGGCATCTAAATTGATTTCTCCCGCCCTCCATTACATCCACCACCTCCTCAGCCACATGTTGAGCGGCCGGGGCGAAAGCTCCGGAGTTGTCAGTAGGCAGGACCTGTTATACCTCTACAGCATGACTTCACGATATCCTCTACATCTCGGTTATCTTCTAGCCCAGTTCATTCTCCATCAGTCTGACACCCCTCGTATAGGGTCTATTTGCGTAGCACCCTACATTACTCGCCTCGTGAAGAATATGAGCATCTTTTTAGCCCTCCCCCAGATGATAGTGGTCGCCAAGACCGTGCCTATCACGATGGCTAGTCTTCGCGCCCTCCGCCTCGTCACCGCCCGTTAGGGCCGGGGAGGGGTTATATATTCTATTGCTCGACGTGGACCGCATGTACAGGATGACAGTGATGATGAGGTAGATCCCGACCTCGATGTGCCGTTGGTGCCTCCACCCCATTCCACCTACGCTCATGGCGAGTCGTCTACTGCACCTCCTCCACCTCATTCACGATACTCGCGCGAGTTCCGACAGTTTTTCGACACCGAGCTATCGCCGCGCCTACAGGACATTAAGGAGTCGCAGAAGCGGACCGAGGACCTCCTCATACAGATCAGAGACCACCTTGGGCTCGCCCCTCGCCAGCCGCCAGCTCCAGCACCGCCTTCCTTCCCAGACGATTCGACAGGCCACCATGATTACTTCTGATATGTATCGATGTAGTGCTATCTTCATGTATCGTATCTTGTATTTTTTTTACATATCAGTGTATTCAGTTCTGTCAGCTATTATATATCAGTGCATTCCATTATAACTCCTGTTTCTTTAAAGTACTCTTCTACTTATTATGATAGCAGTTTTTTTTATATATCATCATGAAATCACTCTATGTTTCCTTTTTACTTTGCACTGAGGACATTGCAAATCTTAAGTCTAGGGGTAGAATGGTTATTCATGTGGTTACAATTGATTCTAATCTGCTTATCATAATACTCAAGTTGTTATACCCCCCTTACAAATTTTTGTTTGATCGTTTAAGCTCTCATTATTCTTTCATTTGGGATTATAAATATTTAATTTAACTTCGCACACTGATTAAAATGAATTGATGTAGACTCATAGAGTATTCAACTTTGTTGATTTCGTAATTAAGCATAGAAATTTTTTTAGCTTAATTTTCTCTATATAATTTAATTTTAAGATTACTCCTCTATATTAGTAACTATCCAACACTCTATTTTAGAAAATATACTTATCTATAATAAAGTGAGTCGATGAGTGTAACATTTTTATAATTTGGTATTAGGGCTTTAAAATTAAAAATTACTCCCTATTGATGTCTAGGACTCACCCTCTAGCATTCCTCAAAACATTACATAAGTTAATTAGTAAGGGCGGAAATGACTTAGGCCTCCTATTGGATAGCTTGAGCCTTGTTATCCCAACACCTTTAACATGATACCCTTGCACACCCAATTTGAACCTAATCCTCATCCTTTTGATGCTCTACTATTAAAATTCACCAAGGCCAAATCCTTACCTATTAGCACACCTATCATTGATGCCTGCTTGGAATGATTTGTTCATTGTGATATGTGGCCTGAGTGCGTGTATCCTTGCACCCACTTGGAATGATCCCTACTTTGAACCTATATATATATATATATATATATATATATATATATATATATATATATATATATATAAATAATAGAGTGCCCTTCAAAATGTGGGAAATATACAAATTGCAAAGCCTGAGGGGTGTTTACATAAAATTGAAATATGTTAAGGTATCTTCCAACATAAGGCTCAATCAAGATTTAGGTGTGAAAAATTCATCGAACTTATCCTTCATTACCTCACCTTTAATCTTCTATCCTAAGCCAAAAAGGCTCCACCAAAATTCAAGTCCTAAGGATCCAACCTTACTAATTCTAAATTGTGCTGTGATGAGGGTGTAAAAAGGGTAAGCTCATGATTATCAGTAAGAGTACTTATAAGTTTTGAAACACTAATACGTATCTTATAGAGATTGTTATTTTCTCCTCATATTTGTTAAAGATGACTATACTTTTATTTCTAAAAGCGAGTGAGAGATAGTTAAAATGATATATTAGAGGAATTTTAAGATAAATCTATATTTAGAAAAGTCTGCTAAATTATTTCCAACGCGATTACATCATCAAAGTTCTCTTAAATTCATAGCAACCAGTGTGCGGAGGCAAAATTATTTAATGGTAACCCAGGTGTTTGAATTAGTTTGCTTAGGGACAAGCAAACATCTAAGTCTGGGGGTATTTGATGAGTACGATTATGATAGGCTTTTTACTATCATAATTGTAATCATGTCTACTATTTCCTACCCCTTTTTGTGTTGATTTCATGATAATAGTAAAGAAATTATCGTATCATAGATAGAAGAGCGTATTTAGAAGTCTTTGGCAGTTCTTGTAACAAACTATTTACTGAGTCTATCATTTTTCTATTGCAGGTAATGCCAACCAATGGACCTAAAAGTCTCGGAGCAAACAGAGGAGTTCACGGAGTCAACATGGCTGATGACAGGACGAAAATTTGGTGCATACGGCCAGACACACGGCCGTGTGCCTACCCGTGTCCTATGCACCTGGAGCTGAAGAATTTGGGCGCAGACGATGGAACCTCACACGGGTATGGCACACGCCCGTGTGCCTACCCATGTCATCTTTGCACACGACTGCAGACCAACCCGTGTCTGAGGAACACGGCTGAACACACGGCTGTGTCCCTACCCGTGTCATCTGACACGGCCCACGACCAGACACGCCTTCTCGTGGGGAACCGCCCAGGAACCGCCTAGGAACCGTCCACACGGCCTGCCACACGGCCGTGTGCGACCCCGTGTCCGACCTGTTTGCAAGGGAACTATAAATTTCCTGTAGAAAAATTTGTTTAGGACTTTTGGATCATTTCTGGATTGGAGAACTGTTGGAGGCCGAAGGGGAGCATCCAAGACAAGGAGGATTGAAGGGTATTCCTATGTATTTTCATTTAATCATTAACCCCTTTGAATCCTTCCTTTATCTTGATGATTCATCTTCAATTTATGTTTTAATTTGCATGAACTTCTCTTTGAACATTCTAGTAATCATGTATCACCTTGTTTATGTTACATTTGTAGTATTCTATTTGTGTTTATGCAATCAAACAAAGAGTTTAATCCTCCTTATGAATTACTTATTTGTTTTACACAATTTGCAATTGGCTAGATTGAGAAATTAGTTCTTTGCAATAATTTTGGTATGTTCATATTGTGAAGATAATTCCCTTTGTAATTCAAACTTTATGATCGAGAGATATTTTGTTTGGAAAATTAGAACACGAATAAAAGGATTCATGTTAATTTAGAGATAAAATTTATGAATTTATGTAGTAATAAAGGTACTTTACTTAATGCGAACTTGAGTGTTGTGAATTGTTCGAGAGAAAATTTACTATCTTAGGTTTAGATTTGGAATTGCTCGAGAGAGAATTTTGATGAAAAATTAACCTTTACATTGCACAAATGTAACAATCTTTTCATGTCATGATCGCTTAGAATTGAATTGATAAATGAATTTGTTCATGTAATTATTTAAAAGCTTCATGTTGTTATCGTTTTTATTTCTCCAATACTGAATCATCCAAATGGTCATAGTTAGGTTAATGTAGTTTAAATATCACTTTTGTTTAGAGGTATGATAATAAAAGAAGGGTGAGTACGAATAGTTGAAACGACCCTGTGGAATACGACACGAGATGCAGATTTCTCATATATTACGATTGATAGGTGCGCTTGCCTGAATGCTAATTCAATCTATTTTAAGTCCATCTACATAATTGTATTAGAATGTAAAATGAAATCACATTGAGTTATTACTTGTTAGCAAGAAAAATCATCATCTACCACCTAGGAATTTACAGGTTCCAGTTGTACTTTTCCTATCCTCTTTGCAGCCTGCAAAATCTGCATCTGAATAACCTGTCAATTCAAAGTCCCCATTCCTAGGGTACCAAAGGCCTAGATAAGGAGTGCCCTTTAGATATCTCAGTATCCTTTTGACTGCTGTCAAATGAGACTCTTTAAGGCATGCTTGGTACCTAGCACAGACACATGTAGCATACATGATATCTGGTCTACTTGTAGTCAAATAGAGTAGGGAGCCAACTATCCCTCTATACAAAGTCTCATCTACATGTTTCCATGCATCATCTTTGCTAAGAGACATACTTGACCCCATAGGAGTCTTCATGGTACTGGATGAATCCATACCATACTTCCTTATCAGTTCTAGGGTGAACTTAGACTGGCATATGGATAAACCATTCTCAGTCTGTCTAACTTGGAGACCCAAGAAGAACTTAAGTTCCCCCATACTGATCATCTCAAATTGTCCTTGCATAAGTTTTGCAAACTTTTTGCAAAGACTACTTTCAGTAGACCCAAATATGATGTCATCTACATATATTTGGACTAGTATTATCTTGTCTCTGGATTCCCTAAGGCATAGAGTCTTGTCTATTTCCCCCTTGTGAATTTATTCTCAATGAGGAAACTAGACATGGTTTCATACCAAGCCCTAGGGGCTTGTTTTAACTCATACAAAGACTTCCTAAGTCTATAGACATAATTAGGTTGAGTTGAATCAACAAAACCTGATGGCTATTCTACATAGACTTCTTCCTTTAGATTACCATTCAGAAAGGCTGACTTTACATCCATTTGGTATACTTTAAATCCTTGATAGGTTGCATAGGCCAGGAACATCCTTATGGCTTCCAGTCTGGCTACTGGAGCAAAGGTTTGATCAAAGTCAATACTTTCTTCATGCCTATATCCTTTAGCAACCAATCTTGCTTTGCTCTTGACAATTACTCCATGTTCATCCATCTTATTCCTAAAGATCCACTTGGTCCCAATTATGTTGTGGTCTTTTGGTTTAGGAACAAGCTCCCAGACTTTGCACCTTTTGAACTGATTCAGCTCTTCTTGCATTGCCTCAATCCAATGAGGGTCTAGGATGGCTTCTTCAAACTTCTTTGGCTCTACTTGGGATAGAAAACTGGAGTAGAGTGCTGCACTCAGATTTCTGCTCCTTGTTTGTACCCCTTGTCTTAGATCACCAATGATTTGATCTGCTGGATGATCTCTTAGATACCTATTAGCTGGAGGCATCATGGCTTCAGGTTGAACTTCTTCAGTTTCTTCATCTTGCTGCACTCCATGGTCTTCTTCTGCATTAGGTACATGTAGTACTCCCCCTGGACAACAACCACTATCTTATACTTGTTGTCTTGTAGTAGGTCCTTCTTCTATAGTGAGCTTGTCCATCTTCTTAGTTATACCTGTGGAGCTGCAAATACTACTAGACAACTCATTGTTAATAAGTCTAGTTTCATTAAATACTACATATACAAACTCTTCTACAACTTGAGTAGACAAGTTGTAGACTCTATAAGCCTTACTATTATTGTTGTACCCAACAAAGATCCTCTCTTGGGACTTGACAACAAACTTAGTCAAGTAAGACTTTCCATTGTTAAGTATAAAGCACTTACAACCAAAGATCTTGAAATAGGATAGGTTTGGTTTTCTGCCTTTCACAATCTCATAGGGGGTCTTATTGTGGCTTTTAGTAATGGTAGCCCTATTAATTACATGGCATGCAGTATTAACTGCCTCAGCCCAGAAATATTCTGTTAGAGATGTGTCACTTAATAGGGTTCTACCAGCCTCAATCAAGGTTCTATTTTTCCTCTCAGCAATATCATTTTGCTGAGGTGTCCTTGGTGAAGAAAATTCCTGAAATATCTCAAATTCTTCACATAGTTTTGTCATACTATCAGACTGAAATTCAGTACCATGGTCACTTCTTATCTTGACCACTGTACTGTCTAGTTCATTCTGAATTTGTTTGACAAAGCTATAGAAGATACTAGGTGTTTCAGATTTCTGTCTAAGGAAGAACACCCAGGAAAACCTTGAGTAGTCATCTACAACTACAAAGGTATAGACCTTCTACCTAGGCTGTGAACTGGCATAGGACCAAAGAGATCCATATGCAAGAGGTATAAACACCTCACAACATCTTTGTTTTCAATGCTACTAAAGGTGGATCTAGTCTGCTTGCCCTTTTGACAAGCTGAGCATATTCCATCTTTAATACACTTAACTTGAGGACCATTCCTCACTAACTCTTTGCTAAAGAGTTGGCCAATTGTCTTGTAGTTAAGATGGGCTAGCCTCTTGTGCCATTTGACACAATGAGAGACTTTCTCATCAGCTACAAGACACACTGGAGAACCATTGTTCTCAACCATAATGTCTAGGCAATAGACATTCCTCTTTCTATAACCTGTCAAAATGATCTCTTGATCATTTGACCTCCTGATATGACAACCATCTTTGACAAATGAGATGTTATATCCTACATCACTCAGTTGACTTATACTAATAAGGTTATGTTTCAAACCTTTAACATAAGCCACTTGAGTAATAGTTATATGGGTGCTAGAAATGTTACCAAAACCCTTGATGATTCCTTTTTCAGAACCACCAAAGGTGACTTTAGGACCATCCTTGATTGATGTGAAGTCCTTTAGCAATCCCCTAGTTCCAGTCATGTGTCTGGAACATCCACTGTCCAAGTACCATATTGGGGCATAGCCACTTGGACTTACCTGCAAAACAGATTAGTTGACCTTAGAACCCAAAGAATTCTTGGGTCCTTGGTACTGGTTAGTTTGCTTCCTAACAAAGCTACCTGCAGATTTTCCAACAGGCAGTTTGCTACTCACTTTGGCACTTGCATTGTGTCAACAGTCCATGACAAAGTGGCCTACCTTGCCACAACACCAGCACTCAAACCTATTGTACCTTTGCTTAGGTACATTCTTAGCTGTTTTATCTACAGCTGGCTTGTTGAGAGCTGAGGCTTTGCCCTTAGACTTGTACTGAACAATCCTAGCAGGTTTAGTAAACCCCAGTCCAGCTTTACCTTTTTGATGAACAAATTCATCAATTAAGGGTAGAACTGACTTTGGTTTAGAAAACCTAGCAACTAAATCTCTCTCCTTCTGAAGACTAATCTCCAGACTTCTGATTTGATCATTCTTAAATGTTATAGTCCCCATCTGAATCACAGTTATGTGCTTCAGTCTGGCTATTTTATTTAGCTTTTGATTAATCATCTTCTCAAAATCAGTTGCAGCAACTTTGAGACTAGCAATTTCCTTTGCCTGACTCTTGGCTAGGGACTTTCTCTTCTTAAAAGCTTGCAACAGGACTTTATATTCATCAATCAGTTGATGAATATCCCCTTCTGATTCAGATCCACTAGCATCATTTGATGCTGATATAACTGAATCAGAACTAGCACAAGAGATTGAACTTAATGAACAATTTTGTACCTTACTAGGTCCAGGCTGCTCCTGGATTTTGTCACATTCTGTTAAGGCCATCAGTCCTTTGCACTAGATGTCCTCTTGCTCATATATGGAGTTCATGATCTGGATGAACTCTTTTTCCTCTTCTTCAGCAAATAGTCCTATGTAAGCTTCAACTTCTGACTAAGTTTCTGAAGAAGACATGTCTGACAAGTCTTTGTCCTTCTTGACAACAAAAGACTTTTCCTTATTGCCCTTGAATTGAGTCTTTTTCTTATCATTAGACTCTTTCCTTCTCTCAGGACAGTCAGCAATAACATGTCCTTGTCTGTTATAGCAATAGCAAACAACTTTTGATAAAGTTGCTTTGCTTGACTTGGTCTTTTTCCTGTCTTTCTTTGATGACTTCTTGTTCTGATAATAGTCATCTTTGCCCTGTGAAGTGGATGGCTTTGACCTCCACTGTTTCTTCTTTAGAAATTTCTGAAAGTGTCTTGTGAATGCTGCAAAGTCCTCATGACTTTCACTGCTTTTAGACTTTCTGCTTTCTGAATCATCTGACTCAGTCTCAGCTACTTTAGGAGGTGGAGTTGGTGACTTACTTCTGTATTTTCTGGTGGCTTCTGTCTTGAATGCCACTGTCCTTTCTTTTTGTTCACTTCTTGTAGTATTCTCCTCTTCTTTCCTTACCATCAACTGCATCTCATAGGATAGCAGTTTTCCAAACAGTGTTGGTGGAGGGATATCTGCTAACTTTGCCATTTCTCTTATGACACAGATCTTGGTGTCCCAATCCTTTGTTAGAGACCTCAAGAACTTATCATTTAACTCATAATTACTGAATTCTCTGCCATAGGACATTAGCTCATTCACAATCCTGTAGAACTTCTTATAGCATTCTGTTATGCTATCAGATCTACCTTGCCTGAAACTTTCATATTCTTGGTTTAATAAAGACTTTCTATCCTGTCTCACCTCTTCTGAACCCTCCATGTACACTATAAGAGTATCCCACATCTCCTTAGATGTCTTACAGTGTATCAAGTTCTGAAAGGTAGCATCATCTATGACACTCACAATGATATTCTGAGCCCTCTTGTCCATTGTGGCTAGAATTATCTCATCTTTTGTCATTTCAGAGAAGTCTTTAGGTGTTCTCTGATTTGCATCCAGGACTGAAACCTTCATAGGCACATATGACCCTTCTTTAACTGTGATATATATTCTAGGGTCTGAGGCTTACAGAAACAGTCTCACCCTTTCTTTCCAGATGCCAAATATTTCTTTTCTGCAAATGGGCAACTTCATGGATCCAAGTTCCTTATGATTCTCAGTTGAACCCATGCTTCTTGATTTTCTTGATTCTGCAATTTACTTAGACTGAATCTGCCAACAGGATCTACTCAGACAGTTATGTCCCTTTTTGAGTAACCTCCCTCTGATACCACTTGAAAAAAATTGTACTTAATCACCTAGAGGGGGGGGGGGTGAATAGGTGACTTAATCTTTTTAAAACATTTTAGGCAGATTGCAGATTATATCACAGCTTTATAACTAATTCTACACAGCAGTCAATCAGCAATCACAGCAATCAATCAAGCACACAGTGAACACACAAATTTATAGTGGTTCCCCAAGGTTTGGGTACATCCACTTTCCCCCTTCGCCTATCTAGTAGTGTACTAGATTCAGCCAAACTCCTTCACTATCTCAGATCCTCAGATCTTACACTCAGAACCCCAAAACAGGTTCCTACAGCTCAGGCCCAAGGCCCTACAACTCAGTCTTCTCCAAAGACCTACACTCAGCTTCTTCACAAAGCCTACACTCAGCCACAATAGGCCTACACTCAGCCACAACAAGCCTACACTCAGAGATAAGAATCTCCTACACTCAGGCACACATGCCCTACCACTCAGCCTTTATAATTACAGGCTTACAACTCAGATCTCTAAGGATCCTACAAGAAAATAAGAATACAAAGTGTATATACCTACAACTCTGAATAGAGAGATGAGTTGATAGGTTCTTGATGAGTTCTTGGAAGAACTCTGCTGAGAACAATCTCACTTGGCTTTTCTTCAAAGCTTCTTGAATGTAGAACACAATAGGATTGATTCTCTGCAGCTGATCTTCAATCACTGTAACTTAAGATTTAGAACTACGTCTGAACCCTTCTTCATAGCCTGGTTCCAACGGTTGTCTTCTTGGATGGAGCTCTCTTTCTCCAACTACTTAGATCTTCAGATCTTCTCAACTGATTTGTGTTAATCTGTGTTGAATCCTCAGTTGAATCTTCAATGAATCCTCTCTTTCTGTTGACAGTATAAGCATATTTATAGGCCTTCTTCATGGTGACCGGCTGGTCCGGTTCCTAACTGATTTCTGACAACTCTGACAGGTGCAGTAGACTGGCTGGAATGGCAGCTATCAAGTCATCCAGTTAGTTCTTGAAATAACTGTAACTGTCTGAAAGTGTCGAGACAATCTGTCTTTAAGTGTCGACACTTATAGACTAAGTGTCGACACAAGTTGACTAAGTGTCGACACTAGCCTTCAAGGTGTCGACACAACTCCTTGTGTTGTAGAATTCACTTCTCGACACAGCTTCTTCATCATGTGTCGACACTGATATTCTGTGTCGACACAACTTCTTGTTCTTCAGCACTTAGTTGAATTCTTGTAAGTGTCGACACAACTCCTTTGTGTCGACACATCTTCATGTGTTGAACTTGTTCAGTGTCGACACATCTTCTTGGTGTCGACACATGCCTTCTGTGTTGATACTTGCTGAGTGTCGACACAGCTCCTTGTGTCGACACATTCTTCTTCTGTTGAGACTTTGACTGAGTGTCGACACATCTCCTTTGTGTCGACACTTGTACTTAGAATTTTTGTTGAACTTTGCTGAGTGTCGACACAGCCTCCTAGTGTCGACACTTTCTTCAAGTGTTGAGTCTTCTGCTGAGTGTCGACACATTCTTTATCATGTCGACACTTATACTTAGACTCTGCTGACTTTTGCTGAGTGTCGACACAGCCTCCAAGTGTCGACACTTTCTGATGTAGACACAGTTCCTCTAGGTGTCGACACTGCTTCTGAATGTCGACACTGCTCCACTGGTCTTCTCTTCATTGAGTGTCGACACAACCTGTATGTGTCGACACTTTCTGTCTGGTGTCGACTCTGCATCTCTGGTGCCGACACAATTACTCCAAGTGTCGACACTGCTTGCCTGGGTGTCGACACAAGTCTTCTTAAGTGTCGACACTTTGTTCCTGGGTGTCGACACGTGGACTTAGAATCTTTTCAGCTTTCCATGTGAATACTTGACCTGCACAACTAAACTCAAAATACATCAAATACATTTTGATGTATATCATTGAGTAGGGTGAGACTTCTTCAAATCAGGTACATTTAAACCAATGTACCCAACAGTATAGATTTTCCACGCATGTTACACGCACTATACTGTTCAAGTGCTTTGTGCTTACCCAAAAATTCTTCGGAGGATCGAGACCCTAAAGCCCAACCCCACATTTTGATGTCATGAAAAATTATTGGGGATAGGACTACATAATCAGTTGGAAATAAAAGACGGTTATTATTCTCAAGCCAAATTTCTCTATTTGCACATCAATTTTTACTCGTTCTATTTTAGTTTATAGTTCTATTGTACTTCTTCATCTCTCTATTTACAAATCAAGTGCCCTGACTTGGGAATAAGCCTTGCAAACACTCCCCCAAAAATTCAAGGTTTGGGATCATCTTCTTGAGGCAGGGAGGTGTCGGGTATCCCTTCAAGTAAGTTTTCATCTCAGGATTGGTGAGGGTATTGTTAGAAATTTTTTTGTTTGGTGGACATTCTCTCCAGACATCCGGGTGAAGCCATACTCGAATATTTAGTATATTAGGACTTCCATGAGCATGCATTAATTTTGTTGCGCAAATGATCAAAACTTGTGATAGATGGATTAGACCATTTCGTAATTTCATACTACAAATCTGGTCTCTCCCTTGACACATTGTTATTTGCATGATGAATAAATCCTAATTTATTCATAGAATTTAATTTGATGTTTGGATATTTTTATTTATTATGAGAGTTATGGGGTTTGCCCTAATTTTGTAACTCTCATTTTACCTACCTATTAAGTAATGGAGAAACCAACATTTTAATCATGCAATTTACACCGTGAACAAGAAGTGAAAAAGGGCAACCAGTAGTTCTCTTCCTCCCATTCGCCGATTTGGACAAAGCGCAGAGCATCGAGGTTCGCAATCTGGGAACTTCGATTCCTTATCCAGATCTTGTGAGTCGAAGTCGGTTGTACGGGAAAGTGAGATCGGCAAGCTCATGGTATACATTTCCTGGAAGGAATAAAGGTCGACTTTAGTTGACCATGTCTATGAGGTTCGATCAAGGTTTACCTCCACAGTTTCTGGATCAACTATAAAGAAGACTGTTGCTGCGAGTATTCTTCCCTATTTCTAGAGTATCAGGAGTTAGATCTGGAGCTTGGGGCGGTAATTTTTCGGAACTGGAGTTGGAATCACTACTCTCTATTTTTTCATAATCTGGTTTACAGTTCCAAGAGGAAGTATGGGTTATACTTCGAGGGATTTCATTTGGTGACGTGGAGCAGTCTTGTTGAATCCGGAAATCACGGTTCTATGGGGAGTTCGGACCGGAGTTGTAGCTTGCCTTTACTTCTCCCAAACAAGTACACTGAGCTGAGGATTTAGAGTTCGGAGACCTTCTCACCAGAACATCAAATAGACCATTGAGCCGCAGTGAGGAGGTCCTGTCACACACCCAGAAAATCCTAGATCACTTTCCCTCCTAATTCAAGATTAGATCAGGCACCTTCGGAGGGCTTGGAGAGCTCCTGACTTGTAATGCCCCAAAAATTCTAAAAAGGGAAGGAATTGATTTCTGAAAGTTAACGCGCGGCGTTAGTGTTAACGTCGGCGTTAGCTATGGGATTAACTCGTATGGGTCTCGGGTATCTACCGCGCGACGGTTGATAGGTACCGCGTGGCGCTATCACTCAACGCACTCAACGCTCTCAACGAAGCGTTGAGTGACTACCGCGTGGCGGTAGTGATCTATCGCGTGGTGATAGATGCTCTCAAAGCACTCGACTCTCGCAACGCACTCAACGCTCTCGACAAATCGTTGAGTGACTACCCCACAGCAGTAGTAAGCTAACGCGCGGCGATAGCTCGAGATAAAGTACCGTTTGGCGGTAGCTTGCCACGTGGCAGTAAGGTGGAGGTTGTTTTGGGCGACAAAGCGATGTCCATTAGGCCAAGCGAAGACCGCCTCAGATACCGCGTGGTGGTAGCCTCCAGATATAATCTGTGTATGAGAATGAATTCTCATTGTTCTCTCTCTCTCTCTCTCTCAGTTCTTGAAGTTCTTGAGAGCAAGAGTCTGGGGCTGAGCTTTGCAAGCTAGGTGAAGGACATCATGTGGTCAGATTTAAGAGCTGAGGTAAGATCCGTGAGGGGAAAAGCAAGGCTATCCTTTCCATCCGGATAGAATACTTGGTCATGGCTCCAAAACGACCTATGAGGGTAATGACTTTCTCCTTGAACGAGTGAAGTCATCAATTTGCATACGTGCATGGAACCCCTGATCAAAAGGTGAAGAAAAGGGTGGTTTCCAGCGGGTAGATCGTTGTGATCTCCGATAAAACTTGCATATAGATCCAGAATCGAAGTACAGAATATACATGTTGTGTGAAACTCATCTGGACAGGTTGGTCTGGATTGGTGATGAATTGATTTGTGTGTCGGAGAAGACTCCGTGGATAAAACGTGTGGTTAAACGTGTAGAATATGGGGTCTGCGGGTGTGCAGGATGCTGCAGTGATAGTACTGGAGGTGATCTCCATGAAAACACCCAAAAATGGGGAAGAGGTGACTTATGTCCCTACCGCACGGCGGTAGTACTACCGCCGGCTATAGCTTTCAGTGAGCTATGAGGCCTGTCTCTGGGAGACCTGTGGCCATTGTTTGAAGTTGAGTCTTGTGAGCCCAGCTAAGGTGGCCATGCGAGCCAGCCTAATTGTTGTTGTGAAGCCTGTGTCTGTGAGACAAGGTGCGTAGCATGAAAAGCTGTGAGCCTTGTGAGCCCAGTTATTGGCCATGAGAGCCATGATGATCGTTGCATGCTTAGGTCCTGGGGACATGTGAGCGGCAACAGAAGCTAACAGCCTGGAGTGACCAGCAAAAAGGCCAGAGAGCCGAATGGAAAAGGGGAAGCTGACTCGCGTCTTTTCATGGGGCTTGATTGCTTCGGCCTTCGTCAATGACATGGTGATTTGAGCAACGGGAAAAGTGATGAACTGTACCTTCGTTATATCGTTCGGGCTAGATTGCCTAAAGTAATTGACTTTCGTTGTTGACATGATGAGAGTCTTAGGCCATGTGCCTGAAAAGACTAGAATGCTCAAGAATACCATCAAGTCTGGGACTGTGGATGGTGGTGGGACTCGGTAAGTCCGGTACTCTGAGAATATGCCCCGAGTGTACGGGGAGTGTGGTCGATCGAGCATGCGTCTGTGGCGAATGGTGATTAAGTGCACGCTGTTATTTGCCAAAATACATATATGTTGCTGCTTACAGGGAAGAAGAACCATCGCCCCGCATGAGGGGTGGGGTCGTTATAATTTAGTCAGTTAATGCTGACTGTTGCTCTGAAAAGTTGATCTTGAATGTTTTGAAGAATAAGAGAGACCGAAGGCTTTGAAGACTTGATCCGAACACACAGATCAACTAGATCTGAGTAGAATGGAATCTTCAGAGATCAACGATCTAGTCGGCTTGCTTAAAGAAGAGTGAATTATGCGGCAAGAAGTTGTCGGCCGAGCGGGTAGCGAAGATCGTATCGTGTGCCGACGGGAATAGTTTTGTTCTTGAGATTTCTCGTTTTTTAACAATAAACACGATTAGGGTTGATTGAAATCCACCCTATATATATAGGAACCTTCTTCTATAACGGCTTTCTGAGCCCAGTTATTGGCCTTGACCGTGTAATAAATAATTTTGACTTCTTTTTATCTATTCTAAGTGGCGAGCTTCAATCTCGCGTTGGGTTTATGACTTATATTCTTTGCGATGAGCCAACGTGGATAGAGCAAGACACTACCAATGGGGAGGCCTTTGCATTCGCCTTCGGGTTGTACAGCCGGGAGGACGGTAGCCTCTACGACAAGGAGTCGACCCGGACCCTTGTGCATGAGGCTGCACTGGCCTAGCTGCGCGCCCCTGAGCTCGCGCACATGTCGTCGCGCTGGAGCCTCAACCTTGAACGGAACCTAAACGAGGTTCAAAAGTCGTGGGATCTCGCCGCTGTAGAGGTGACTTCCCTGAAGCGCTAACTGGCAGCCTCCGAGGTGCTTCTCGCCAGTCGCCCAGCGCATGGGGGTGAGTGAATTATTCAATAAGCTTTCATACTTTTGCATCGTTCCCAGCTAACTCGTTTCAATGCCATTTCCGCAAGATTTCACGAATGTCGAGCTGTTGTGCACGCGGGTGGCCGGCCTTGAGCACAAGGTCATGGGATTGAAGGCCGAGAACAATCACCTGCATGAAACTCTCCTTCCGCCGCCCCAGGGCGAGAAGGTCAAACGGAATCAATACATCAAATATGAAATTTAAGTGATGATGCAGGAGAATGCCTGGGGGACGACCAAATATGTGATCGAGGCGCTGCCAGTTGCTGGATTGCTGAATGAAGGCGGCGGGAAACTTATGGTGCGCAGCGTCCTCCCCTGGTTGTTCACTCCCATTGACAAGCCCGAGGGGGAGGGCGACCTTCAATTCGAGGATGAAGCCGACTCACTCTTCGGCGGGAGCGAAAGTTCCTCCAGCGGGAAACCCGACGACTACTCCTGAAGACCTTTTGCTCTCTTTTTTTCTTGTATTTCATTTTTGTTCATAGCCTTCATGTAACGGGCAAGACCCCTGGCATATATGTGTATATATAAAAGATTCTTTTTGAGCATGTTAATTCTTTCATTTTTATAGGTATGACTGCTGCTCTTAGTTTCTCGCTTTTCGCTTTTAACCATTCGTAGACGCTTTCGCGCATTCGCATAAACCTTAGGCTCTTAGGTGATGTCAGCAGTGTTTATCGCAACTCGCGCTCGTAAACCGCGTTTGGGGGGGAGATGTCTTTGACTCCTTACTCCGCAGTGCAGGTCCACTAAGTAGGTCTGCCTAGTAAACCTTGCCAAGAGGGTCTTGCCATGAGAGGCTTGCCGAGAGAGGCTTGCCGAGAGAGGCTTGCCGAGAGAGGCTTGCCGAGAGAGGCTTGCCTAGAGAGGCCCACCGAGAGAGATCTGCTGAGAGAGGCCCGCCGAGAGAGGTCTGCTGATAGAGGCCTGCCGAGAGAGGTTTGCTGAGAGAGGCCTGCCGAGAGAGGCATTTGGATTCTGCATGTCCTTTAAATGAATGTCGTTCTTGGAATATCTACCCGCCGCAGCATTTAACGTCCACTAAGGGCCCACTAGACCTGTCAGCTAGGTAAGAGCCTGACAGTGGGAGTACTTTCCGACCTTGCTTCAGAATACCTCATCTCGTCCACCAAGGGCACTTCAGTCACGTCAGTTAAGAGAGCCTGACAGCAGGAACAGCTCAGGACTTAGTTTTTCATCATTTCACAATGTCCATCAAGGGCCCAACAGACCTGCCAGCTAGGTGAGAGCCTGACAGCGGTAGCAGCTTGGGACTTAGTTTTTCATCATTTTATAATGTCCACCGATGGCCCAACAGAGTTGCCAGCTAGGTGAGAACCTGACAGTAGGAGTAGCTCGGGACTTAGTTTTTCATAATTTCACAATGTCCACCGAGGGCCCAACAGACCTGCCAGCTAGGTGAGAGCCTGACATCGAGAGCAGATCGGTACTTAGTTTTTCATCATTTCACAATATTCATTGAGGGCCCAACAGACCTGGCAGCTAGGTAAGAGACTGACAGCAGTAGCAGCTCGGGACTTAGTTTTTCATCATTTCACAATGTCCACTGAGGGCCCAATAGACCTGCCAGCAAGGTGAGAGCCTGACAGCGGGAGCAGCTCAGAACTTAGTTTTTCATCATTTCACAATGTCCATCGAGGGCCCAATAGAACTTCCCGCTAGGTAAGAGCCTGGCAGCGGGAGCAGCTTGGGGCTTAGTTTTACATCAGTTCACAAGCCTTGAGGGGGGAGAAGAAAAGAACATGCTAAGTGAGAAAAGAGTCAGAAACAAGGTATTCATTCTATTTTTTTCATGGATAGAAGTGTTTCAAGTCGCCACCACTCCAGGTATGGCTGATGGTTACTGTAACTTCCCAACTTTTATTGGGTCATCAGAACCCAAGTGGGCCCAATAAAAGTGACCCGAACCCCTACCTGTGACCCGGTAGAAGGTAACCATATGCGGGAAATAGAGCTAGAGAACTCTGATTTGAGTTCCGTCAGTTCCTGTGGCCTCGTATAGTCGATATGAGCGCGTCGAAACTCGTTCTTTTGGACCCCAAAGTCATGTTGTGGATGTAACCATTCCCCGTAAAACGCCATGAGAGCCAGACTTTGGATATTGGTCTAAAGGACTTCGATTTGAGTTCCGTCAGTTCTTGTGGCCTCATATAGTCGATATGAGCGCATCAGAACTCGTCGCGTAGCGATCCGAGGTCCAACGATGAATATAGACATTTTGACTAATTTAGTGCGCCGCGACACGCAGATTTTGAATATATAGCAAACGAACTCTGATTTGACCCCGATCAGTGGCATTGGACTCGTATGGTCAATATGAAGTCAACCGGGTTTGCCCCAGTCAAATTTCGATACGAGTAGTCAACCTATGGTCAAATCAAAGCATACTCGTGCACCGAAAAGTGTGCACGCACAAATTATGACGCAATACCCCAACTTTAACCCAACTCCCGGTGTCTCAGACTCACTTTAACCTTGACTAGCATGGGGGACCCACCCTAGGATTGACTTTGGTCAAACCCCCCAAAAAGTCCAAATTTTTGGATTTTTCCAAAATAAATATGCATTTTCCCCCTCCTCATTAATTAATTAAGACTTTACCTTACCCCCTCGTCCACTTTGGGCTCCCAACCAGCAAGCCCACCCTTGGAGGCAAGTGGAGGCCCACCAACTCAATTTCCCCCACCTCTCTCTCTCCCCACTTTGAAAGGCCCTTTCCATGAGGGTAGATTCATTTACCCCACATGGGGGAAATACTTAGGCCTCCAACTGTCCTTGGCTTGCAGGAGGGTGGGGATTAATCCCTCCTTGAGGAGGGATTAATCTCACATTGCCTAAAGGGAGAATGATCCATCCCCTCCATCTTATATAAAGACAACCCCCCTCCCTTGCCAGAACACAACTGATCAAATATCTCCCTCACCCCTACCCCCTCGCCCTACCTGGCCAGAGCTTCAACTCGCTAGGAAAAAACTCCTCCACCAGAGCTCCACCACCACCTCTAATGGTGGCTCGGCCAGGACCCTCCCAAGCCTCTCCTCCACAAGTAGAAACCTTCCCTCTCCCTCGTCCCTATCTTTTGGACGCTTTGCATGCGAGCTCCGGCGGCCGGAGTGCCGCCGCCGTCACCCCCGCTCTCCCATTCAAAAAAAGAGCTTTGGCGATGATCAGCGGCGGCAGGCCGTCGGACCACCGCCGGAGGGTGCAGCCACCCTCGGGCAGTCGGTCGGGGGCGGAGTCATGGCTGGCCGGCCGGCGGCGGGGAAGGCCCGTAAGGGCGGTGGGTTTCGGTACAGCCGGGGGAAGATGAATAGTTATAAAATTTTTATATATTATATAAATTATATTATTATAATATTTATAAATATTATAATATTATAATTAATAATGAGTTTGATTTTTCAGAGACTAAAATAGGCTCCTAGGAAAAAAGTGTTGAATATGATAATTGTTCCCCTTATTGAGGGCTTTCTCTACAAAACTTTTGAGAATTTTTGTAATTGATTTGCTATTTTTAAAAGCTCAAATAAAATTTGTTTGGACAAATTAAAGGCTCAAAACTCCTTGAAAAATTATGAAATTTTTCTAAACTCACTTTAATCCCTCTTAGAAGTTGTGGCAAAAATTTGGGATCATGGTGATGAGATTTGATATTTTTCCCAAATTATGGAAGCATGAGATCGCGCTTGGTGTTTATTACGCTCGTTTTCTCCAAAAATGAAAATTGGAGCGCGCGACTATCCTTTCTAATTTGAATTATAAATTCAAATTGCCTTATCGACGAGAGTGGCCGAGGCAAGTAACCAAGCTCCGTGTGCTCCGAGATTTCGTGAAACCATCGAGCGTCTCAACTCTCGGGTGATTTGGGCACGCTCGAAAAGTGAGAGTACAAATAGTGCGTTGTGAATCTTTCTCGACGGATAATAAGGAAGTAACTCCTAATAAGCCCCGATCTGATTAAGCTGTGATTAATAAAGCGCAACCTAATTACCATCGGATCTTAATAATGGGAGTAACCCAAGGAAGCTTTTTTAAAAAACTGAAATAGAACTGAATGTGCCTCCTGTGAACGGAGATGGAACTGAATGTGCCTCCTGAGAACAGAGATGAAACTGAATATGCCTCCTGAGAACGGAGAAGGAACTGAAAGTACCTCCTGAGAACAGAGATGGAACTGAAGTCTCCTGTATGGACTGATTGGACTACTAACCATTTTCTTTGTGATTATTCTAGTCTTGCATTGGTCCAACTCCTTTATTCATTTCAGTTCAGTACTTTCAATTCAGCACTACTTCAGTCCCGTACTTGTCAAGTTCATTTCACTTCAGTACTTTCAATTCAATACTACTTTAGTATCGTACTGGTCAAGTTCATTTCAGTTCAGTACTTTCAATTCAGTACTACTCCAGTCCCGTACTGGTCAAGTTCATTTCAGTTCAGTACTTTCAATTTAGTACTACTCCAGTCTTGTACTGGTCAAGTTCATTTCAGTTCAGAACTTACGTTTCAGTACTACTCCAGTTTCGTACCGTTCACATCTCATTATGCAGCATTTATTATCAGCAGCTTAAATTACTGCATTCTCGTTACTGCAATTTACTATTATAAGCACGAGTCCTGCTTTAACGAGTAGTTGTTTGTTAAGGTTGAGCCTTAGTTGGGGATAATCGGAGTTGAGATGTTCCTCCGGGTTTAGCCTCAAATAAAGTGCTCCCACGCTCCTTGTCGAAAGTTGAGCTAAATGTCGCTGCCTGAGGGTTAACGTATAGTAGGGCAGGCATCTGCAAACCCGGCACATATTAGCATGATTGTTTGATTGATTGCTTGTGAATTGTTTGCGGTAAATTGTGGCGGGCCAGTCCCTTTCGTCGACCGTTCGTATCGGTGCGGGAAGGTTTTCGACTCAAGGTGACAGAGAGATGTGTACCATGGGTGACCGACCATTATATTATCCCCGTTGGGTTTTCCTCCACTGGTTGGCCAAAATGTTGAATCGTCGGATGTCGCTCACATCCAAGAGTACACGAGATTGTACGTTAAGGCCTGAGCTGTGCGGTACGACCACCCCCAGAAGTGGCAGGACTGGCCACTATCACCGACGACCACATTAATGAGGCCCGCGAGGCTCGCTACCTTGCTTGAAAAGAAGCGGTCCACACTATGTCGACATAGGGTTGTGTGCGCGGTTGTGAATGCCTACGGTATGTGTGCGACTGTGAATGCCTACGAAAGGGTGCAGGTCAAAAATACCTAATGTGTTGTTATGCTAGTGGAGCTTTAATTTATAACTGATATGTATTGTCCTGCCTTTCCAGTTATACTATGTTGCTCTTCTTTATAATTGCTCCTAACCTACATATATGAATTATTGTAATAACTCTCCCTTACTTTGGCTATCTACTTTCGTTGGGTGGGTGTGTACTCGTCCCCAGGATATGAATATGGGGAGGAGATTTGTTTCTACTTAGCTCTGTGACTAATGGTTATTTAAATAATCATTCACAGGAAATGGATCACCGTAGTGGCCCGCTGCCGCAAGAGATTGCGCCAGCAGATAGAACAACTCAAGTAGAAGCACCCCGACGTCTTTAGAGTTTTGAGACGTGAGTACCGACGAGCTGATTAGGGAGAGAGTGAGGAGTTGTATGCAGTACTTGTACAGCCTCCGGGCTTATATATATACATAGGTTATGACCTTATACTAGTGTAAATATTTATGATGATATATATATATTATATACTGGTTTCCTATTAATGGTTCTACAAATCTCTGATGTGTTGTGAATGTTGTAATTCTAGCTAAGCGAGGCGGCCACCTAGTGCTTAGATAAGGTGGGATGTTGCCCCTAAAGAGCACTAGGTGGACGTCTTGGGCAGTAAGATTCCCTCCAGCCCGACCCGGGTAAACGTTGGGGGAAGGGGTCTTACAGTGACCCCCTCCACATTTTGGAGGCGATAACTTCCCAACTTGAGTGCTTCCTCGATTACATAGAGTTGGGTACATTGGAAACAATGTAATTGATTTGAAGAAGCTTTTTCAACTCAATGATATACACAAGTTTGTATTTGATGTATGTTTCAATTTATGCATGCAGGTTAGTCTATGTCATGTTGATTGGACAGGTGGTCCAAATGACATTGACATGTGGACACATAAAAGCTGACTGGAAAGACAGAAAATTGACTAATTCCACAGGTGTAAAGCGAAGCCAGTTCACTCAACGCCATACAACTAATAGTTTTGAGTGAAGTCAGGACAGTCAAAGCAAAAAATGACTAAGTACAAAAGTGTCGACACACTTCACAACTATATCGATACCTTTGTAGAAGAAGTGTCGACAGATCAAGTCAGTTGTGTCGAGACAATTCAGTTATCTTGACACTTTGAAGATTCAAGACAGCAGTATCAATACAGGTCAGTTATCTCAACACCTTACAGGATCAAGTCAGCTGTGTCGAGACAATTCAATTATCTCGACACCTTGAAGATTAAAGTCAGTTGTGTCGAGATAATTCAGTTATCTCGACGCCTTGAAGATTATGTCAGCAGAGTCGAGACAAGTTAGATATCTCGACACCTTAAAGCTCAGGACAGTAGCGTCGAGACAATACAACTGTCTCTACATAATGAAGAACTGAAGTGAAGACTTAAAGATGTCGACACCCAGCAGATAGTTATGTCGAGACATTTCAACTGTCTCAACACAGTGAAGACTTAAAGATGTCGACACCAACAGATAGTTGTGTCGAGACTGTTAAGATGTCTCGACACTTTGTAGTTTACACTAAGTATTATTATGTCGAGACACTTGGGACATCTCGACACTTATGATTCTGAAGTTGTACAGAGTCAACAAAGAAGTTTCAAGTCAAGCCAGAAGTGTCACATAAGCTACAGTAACATGATATCTCATCAGAAACTGTTTGAAGGAAGAATTAGAGTATGATGGCGTAATGATGACGTCATCAATCAGAAGCCAACAACCCAATAAGGCTATAAATAGAGGGATCGTCTACACATGATACAACAATAAGAAGAATCACACAATCAATCATTTATCTCATTCTGATTTCTCCTAAGTCAGAGGAGGGCGACAACCCAAAGTAGAAGGAAGACAAAGGTCTTCAAGAAAATCTTTTTGATCCTTTCAGCAAGTTGATCAGAGGATTAAGGTGGATTTGTTCTACAAGTTCTTCAAGGAAATCATGCCGATCAACATCAAGAACTTGCAGACCCAGTGAAAAATCATTTCAGCCAGTCTGCTCATCAAGAATCTATCACGTACTACTGAATTGAAGAATCTGAATTCTCAGAAAAGTCAGATTACGGAATTGCTATTTTTTGAGATTATTTTCTTTCTTATTTACCTCTTAATTTTGTAAGATCTCTTTGAGATCTGAGTGGGTAGGAGATAAATTCTCTGAGTTGTAAGTCTGATTTATAAAGGCTGAGGTAGGATTCTTGAGGGACCTAAGGTAGGTGATTTGTGTGGGATCACTGAGGTGTAAGCCTATGTTATAAATGCTGAAGTATGGTTTTTGAGGGACCTGAGGTAGGAGATTGGGTGGATCTCTGAGGTAGGACTAGTGGGTATGAGTTGTAGGTTTCTTAACAAAAACTGAGCCTGTAAGATCTGTTGATCTGAGTTTAAGAGGAGGAGATATAACCTTATCTAGCACATTGCTAGTGAGGAAGAAGGGAGAAAGTGAATGTACCATAGATAGGGAAACCACTATAAAATTTTTGTGTACTCCGTGAATTGCTTGTCTTGTGTGCTTGTGAATGTTTATTTTCATGATTCTGTTGAACCTTAAGTACAAGTAACGAAGAAATTAAAAGGACACATATTCACCCCCCCCTCTTGGTGATTAACAACCCATATATTTATCTTTCAAGTGCTATTAGAGGGATGTTATTCAAAGAAAGACCTAACAGTTAGAAAAAGATCATAAGGGTGGTTAATACATATCTGATTTCATGACTTTGGAATCTCACAGAGAACTTAGTTCTATGAAGCTTCCTATTTGTACAAAGGATAATTTTGTTATTTGGAATCAGATGGTGAGATTGTTCATGGAGGCATTAGATCCAAGAATCATTGTCATTGTACAAGAAGGACAATACATTCCCATGAATGTATATGTCTTAGATGCAAATGTGTAAATTCCTAAGAGCCTATCTGAGATGACAAAGGATGATGTGGTTCTTGCCACTATGGATAAAAGAGCACAAAACATAATTGTCAGTGCAATAGATAATTCAACCTTTCAGAACTTAGTCCACTGTAAAACATCCAAAGAGATATGGGACACTCTCATAGTCTATATGGAAGGCACAAAAGAAGTCAGAGATGATAGAAATTCTCGACTCAACCAGTTGTATGAGGCATTCAAGCAAGGGAAGACTGATTCTATAGAAGTATGTTATGAAAAGTTCTTTAGAATAGTCGTTGACTTAAAGAATTATGGCAAAAAATTCTCAAACTATGAGCTTAATGACAAGTTTCTGAGATCCCTAAACAAAGAATGAGAAATAAAGATTTGTGATGTAAGAGAAATGAGGATTCTCAAACTATGAGCTTAATGACAAGTTTCTGAGATCCCTAAACAAAGAATGAGAAATAAAGATTTGTGATGTAAGAGAAATGAGGAATCTGAGGAATATGTTACCCTAGGATTTGTATGAGAAGCAGTTGTCACATGAGTTTTAGTTAAATTCTAGAAAAGCTGAAGTTAAATTTGCCAGAAGTTCAAATCAAACTAGATCTGTGACTTTTAAAGCAGACACATCAAAGAAGGCTATAAGAGAAATTCCATCATCACCAAGAAGGGATGAAGATACAGTTAGCACTGGAACTAGTTCTTCATCAAAAAAATTATCAGATGATGAATTGACACTCTTCACCAGACAATTCAAGAAGATGATGAGAAGAAGGAAGCAATGGAACAAAAAGAAATCATCTGGACCAAGTTCCAGCAAAAGCAAAGACAAACACAAAAATAACTCTGTGGTTAGGTATGGTTCAAACCAGAACAAATAAATTAAGACTGATATTATTTGTTATTGCTATAACAGGCCTAAACATGTTATTGCTGATTGTCCTGTAAAGAGAAAGGAGAATAGAAAGTCGAAGGAAAAGAAGTTCTACCAAGATAAAAAGTCAGAAAAGTGTCTAATGGAAAAGAAGTCAAAGACCTTATCTGATAGTGATTAAGATTCAACTGAATTAGATGAATAACATGCTCATATTGCATTGCTCTCCTGTAAAGAGGAATTCATCAGAGAGGTCATATACAAGGGCAATAACTCCACAACTTCATCACTCCATGGTGACTCTGAAGATGATATGGTGGTTAACTTGATGACACTGTCTGATAATACAAAAATAGAAATTGCTGAATGTCAGGATACTCAGGTAATCTTTGACAATTCTATTTATTCTACAACTTCTGTTCATGGGACTGTGGATGAGTTAGACTCATGTGACTCAAAGTTTGATTCATATAAGTCCAATTCTTAGACTGAACTGCATCAGCTCACAATTAAGTTTGGACAACTGCTAGAGGCTCTCGTAAAGAGCAAGAAGCTTGTCAAAGAACAAGTCATTGAGATTGCCTCACTAAGAGGTCTTAAGTACCATCATGAGATGACTACTCAGAAGATTGGTCTTCAAACTTCAAAGTTGGCTAAGCTAACTAAGATCATTGATGAACAAATCATGTTGCTAAAATAAAAGGATGAAACCATTCAGGAGTTAGAACTTAAACTCATGAATGAGAAAAGACTTGTTCAGTTGTTTTCTAATCCTAAGACTGTGTTTCCCATTATAGATACCTTCTCAGGAACTCCTGGAAGTGAACTTGGTTATGTTAAACCTAAGAGAAGGAGATGCAAAAAGCTGACAGGACAAAAGTGTGTTTCAGACTAAGGGAAAAGAAATCCAAAAGTCTGGACCAGTAAGACCAAACTCATATGTGAATAGGAAAGCTATTCCTAATGTTCTTGCTCCAAGGAGGACTGTTATGACTGAGAGGCAAAACAACTATTTTACTTCCAGTCAAAATTCTACTGTCAAGTTTGATGATTCCTGTCCTAAGAAATGTCAGCATAAAGTTCAACCACACTGTGTCTCATGACCAGAAAGTGTACCTAGCTAAGAAATTTTCAAGTGGTCTCAATGGAGCCCCAGTTAACAAGCACTTAGGACCCAAGATAATTTGGGTTCCTAAGGATAAATAAATTTTTATTTTGCAGGTATGTCCAAGCACCAGAGATAGACCCATCTGGTACTTGGATAGTGGATGTTCCAGACACATGAATGGAACAAAGAGCAATTTGAGGGAGTTTATTCCAGTAAAGGATGGACCAAAAGTTATCTTCGGTGGAGCTGATAAAGGGATTACCAGAGGTTATGACAAGATCTCAAATGGCATAGTCATTTTCACCAAAGTAGCTTATGTGGAGGGGTTGCAACACAACCATATAAACATAAGCCAACTTTGTGATCTTGGCTATGATATTTCATTCCACAAGGATGAGTGCCATATAAAGAAGTCAAGTGACCATGAGGTCATCTTGATAGGCACTAGGTGTGAGAATTGTACTGTTTAAATTTTCTTTCTCTAAATTCAGACTCCCTCATATGCCTAGTTGCCAATGAGAAAGCCTCGCACTGTGTCAAATAGCATAATAGGCTAGCTCATTTGAACTATAAGACCATAGGCAAGATATTCAGCAAAGAGCTAGTTAGGAATGGTCCTAACATTAAATGTACTAAGGAGAGCATTTACTCTGCATGCCAAAAAGGCAAGCAGACCAAAGCTTCCTTCAAAAGCACTGAAACCAAAGACTCTATGAGGCGTTTATTGTAACGCCCCGAAACTCAAAAGAGCGACGGGAGGTGTTCTGGGCCAAATTTGGAATTTGGCAGGGGGCACACGGCCTGGAACACGGGCGTGTCCCAGGGCGTGTCGTGGTTGGGTCGACGATTTGGCCGAGAGTTCGATGAATTCTGGAGTCGACGATCGTCGAGCAACGTACACGACCTGAGACACGGGCGTGTCTCAGGGCATGTAGAGCTCGTGTCGACGATCTGCCAGGGGAGTCGATGATTTTCGCTCGACGAAATATCGAGACACGGAACACGGCCTAGGACACGGGCGTGTCCAAGGCCATGTCGGGTGGTCGACGAAATGCGCTCGACGAAATGTCGAGTTTGTGAACACAAACTGGAGCCCAGGTGTATTCGGGTATGACACGAGCGTGTAAAATATGACACAGGCGTGTCCAAGACCCATGTGAGTCTCGGGTTGGTGTTAGTCCTGTGTTGATGGAGGAACACGCCCGGGAACACGGGCGTGTACTGGATGACAAGGCCTTGTCAGGTCGAACACAGGCGTGTCGGGTACCCGTGTGTTTTTCAAGACGCGTCGATTTTGATGGCGAATGATGGACACGGCCCTGGACACGGGCGTGTCGCAGGCCGTTTTCGGCCTAGGTTTTACATTTCAGCTACGAATCGTAGCCGTTCGTTTCCTTATTTTGGGATCCAACGGCTGGGGGTTGTTCCAACTGGGATATACCCGGGATTGGGCCTTTGTGTAACATCCCGCCTTTTATTGGGCCACCAGAGCCTTAGTGGGCCCAATAAAAGTGGCCCGAACCCTACCCATGACCCGGTGGGAAATAACCCTAAGCGGGAAATAGAGCTAGAGAACTCTGAATTGAGTTCTGTCAGTTCCTGTGGCCTCGTATAGTCAATACGAGCGCATCGGAACTCGTTCAGTTGGACTCCGAGGTCTAACGACAATTTTACACATTTCGACCATTTTAGCGCGCTGCGACGCGCAAATTTCGGACTTTCGTCAAACGGACTCCGATTCAACCCCAATCAGTGGCGTTAGACTCGTGTGGTCAATACGAAGTCAACGGAAGTCGTCCCGGTCAATTTCGATGACGATTGGTCAACCCGTGGTCAAATCTAGCATAGTTGTGCACCGAAAAGCATGCGCACACCGATTATGACACGACACCCGAACTTTGACCCAACCTCGACGACTTGGACCCACTTTGACTTTGACCAGCAAGGGGGACCCACCATATGGTTGACTTGGTCAAACCCTCCTAAAAATCTATTTTTTGGATTTTTCTCCAAGTGAGGGTCCAACCTCCTCTCCAAAGAAGGATGACCCATGCCCCCCTCACTCTCCATGGGCCCCAACCAGCAAGCCCCCATACCACTACAAGTGGAGGCCCACCCATTTCTTTTCTCTCCCCCTCTCTCTCTTTCCCACCTAAAGGCCCAATCCCACAAAGGGGCCTCATCCATTTTCCCCACATGGAAGAAAATGGGAGACCTCCAGCTGTCCTTGGACAGCTGGAGGGTAGGATTAATCCCTCCCTAAGGAGGGATTAGTCTCACACCACCCAAAGGGAGGAAGATCCCCCTCCCCAATCCTATAAAAGGACCCCACCCTTATCTCTTTCCCTCACATCTCTCAGAGCAACCCCCTACCCCTGCTTCCCCCTCTGCCGGAGCTCAGGTGGCCGGAAAAAAAAACCAAGCCGGAGCTCCTCCTCCCCTCCTCCACCACCTTGAGCCATGTCCGACCAAGCCGACCCCTCCCGAGCCCACCAAACTCAGGTGGAAGCCTTCTCCCTCCTCCTTCTCCATTTTGGACGTCTTGCATGGCACTCCCGGCGGCCGGAGCGCCGCCGCCGTCACCCCCTCCCCTCCCGTCCATTTTTTTTTAAAAAAAATGCTCCGGCGGCGGCCGGCGGCGGCAGGCCGCCGGACCACCGCCGGAGGGAGCGCCTACCACCGGCGGGTTGGCCGGTGGTGGAGCCACGGCCGGCCGGTGGCCGGCCGGCGGCTGGAGAAGCCCGTAAGGGCGGAATTCCTGTACAGCGGGGGGAAGGGATAATGAACAGTAAGTTCATTTTATAATAATTTATATTATTATAATAATCATAATTATTATAATATTATAAAGTGTTGATTATTTATTTGAGACTAAAATAAGCTCCTAGGGAAAACGTGTTGAACATGAAAGATGTCCCCTTTGTTAAGGGCTTCCTCTACAAAAAGTTTGAGAATTTTTGGTTTTGATTTGGTATTTTTAAAAGCCCAATTAAACTTTATTTGGCCAAATTAAAGGGCCAAAACTCTTTGAAAAATTATGAAAATTGTTCTATGCTCATTTTATATCCATATAAGGGTTGTATCAAAATTTGAGCTCATGGGGATAAGTTTTGATATTTTTCCCAAAATATGGAAGCCTAGGACCGCGCTCGATATTATTACGCTCGTTTTCTTCGAAAATGAAAATTGGAGCGCGCGACTATCCTCTCTAATTTGAATAAGTTTCATATCGACGAGAGTGGCCGAGGCAAGTGACCAAGCTCCGGGTGTTTCGAGATTTCATGAAAACTGTCGAGCGCCTCGACTCTCGGGCGATTTGGGCACGCTCGGAAGATGAGAGCACGAGTGGTGAGTTATGAATTATTCTTGATGAATAATGAAAGTATAACTCCTGATAAGCCCCAATCCGATTAAGCCGTGGTTAATAAGGCGCAACCAACTCATAATCGGATCTTAATAAAGGTGTAACCCAAGGAAACCTTATTAAAAACTGGGATGAAACTGAAAAATCTCTCCTGAGAACGGAGATGGAACTGAAGCCTCCTGTATGGAGTGATTGGACTACTAACCATTTTCTTTATGATTATTCCAGTTTTGCACTGGTCCAGTTCCTTTATTCTTTTCAGATCAGTACTTTCAATTCAGTACTACTCCAGTCTCGTACTGGTCAAGATTATTTCATTACTTTCATTTCAGTACTACTTCAGTCTCGTACTGGTCAAGCTTATTTCAATACTAATCCAGTCTTGTACTGGTCACATTTCTTTCCAGCACTTTAAATAAGCAACATAACCACCGCACTTGATCTTATCGCAATTTACTTTTATATTCCCGGGTCCTGCTCTGACGAGCAGTTGTTGTTTAGGTTGAGCCTTAGTTGGGGATAACCGGAGTTGAGGTAGTCCTCCAGGTCTAGCCCCAAATAAAGCGCTCCCACGCTCCTTGTCGAAAGTAGAGCAAAGTGCCGATGCCCGAAGTGTAAGCCTAGTAAGGCAGGCCGTCGTAGACCCGATGTTATATTGTTTGCAATTGTTTGATTGATTGTAAATTGCTTGCGGTGAAATGGTGGTGGGTCAGTCCCTTCCGCAGACCGTTCGTACCGGTGCGGCAAGGTTGACGACTCAAGGCGACAGGGAGATGAGTACCACAGGTGACCGACCGTTATATTCCCCGTCGGGTTTTCCTCCGCTGGTCGGCCAAAATGATTCGCCGGATGTCGCTCACATCCAAGAGTACACAAGGTTGTACGTGAGGGCCTGGGGTTGTGCGGTACGATCACCCCCAGAAGTGGCAGGACTGGACACTATCACCGACGGCCACATCGGTGAGGCCCGCGGGGCTCGCTACCCTGCTGGAACAGAAGCGATTCAAACTATGTCGGCATAGGGTTTGTGTACGCGGCTATGAATGCCTGCGGTTTGTGTGCGCGGCTATGAATGCCTGCGGTTTGTGTGCGCGGCTATGAATGCCTGCGGTTTGTGTTCGCGGCTATGAATGCCTGCGGTTTGTGTGCGCGGCTGTGAATGCCTGCGATAGAATTCAAGATATGAAAACCTGTTGTGCTGATGAGCTAGTAGAGCCTTGCTATAACCGTTTTATATTATTGCTGCTTTTTTCCAGTTATACTGCACTCTTTTATAATTGCTCCTAGTTGTTCATATATGAAATGTTGTGATAACCCTCTCTTGCTTCGGCTATTTACTTTTGTTGGGTGGGTGCGTGCTCATCCCCAGGATGTGGATCCGGGGAAGAGATTTGTTTCCACTTAGCTCTGTGACTAACGGTTATTTGATTAACCATTCACAGGAGGTGGAGCACCGTAGTGACCCGCTGCCGCAGGAGATTACGCCAGCAGCTAGGTCTACTCGAGAAGATGCACCCCCGCCGTCTCCGGTGTTTAGAGACGTGAGTACCGCCGAGCAGTTTAGAAGAGAGAGTGTGTGAGAGACTTATGTAGTACATGTATAGCCCACGAGCTTTTATAAACGCATAAGGCTTCGGCCCTAGAACCTCTGTATTAATATGATATGTAGTGGTTTCCTGTTAATGCTTCCGCTATATTCTGATGGGTTGTGAATGTTATGATTCGAACCACTCAAGACGGCCATCTAGTGCTTGAATAGGGTGGATTGTTTCCCATATGAGCCCTGGGTAGACGTCTTGGGCCAGTAGTACCCCTCCGGCCCGACCCGGGCAAAAGGTTGGGGGGGGGGGGGGTACTACAAATGGATCAGAGCGATCACGATTCGTCCTTGTGGAGCAGTCTCAGGATCCCTCCGTCCCTCGCTTCGTTCTAGGTTCGGGACGAACCTTGCAGTGGAAGCCTGGTGGACCCTAGTGTAGAGGCTTAGGGATTCTAGACTGTGCGTTAGTACGCCCATACACCATTGTTTTCCGCTTGGGTTGTCGCTTTTGCAAATTCCCTTACTTTTGCAAAATACTGACACTCTTTCATGTTACTTCTCCAGATACCGGAGTACAGTAACGGGGGATCCTCGTCCAGAGGATACGTTCCGGCCACCCCACCACCAGACCCGGTTGCTCCCGCAGCCGTACCGTTTGCCGAGTCAGATATAAGGCAGACACTGACGGCTATACTAGCGACTTTCCGAGATGCCCTGGTACAGCCACCGCGGGAGATGACCGCACCCACAGATCTGCTGACGACTTTTCGAGGACTGAGGCCTCCCCCTTTCAGGGGTACAGAGACAGCCATTCAGGTAGAGGAGTGGGTGGAGTGGGTGGAGGAGCTGTTGGTAGGGATGATGTGCCCAGCTGTGGCAGCAGTCTCTTTGGTGGTGACCCTCTTGGAGGGATATGCGAGGGATTGGTGGAGAGCGTCTAGTCACTCTACCTTCCGAGGTCGGCCAATGAGCACGATCCTTTGGGGGGGAGTTCTCCGTGGCTCTGCTAGAACTTTTCATCACAGATGCAGACCGAGTCGCGCTGCAAGAGAGATTCCTGCTCATTCGACAGGGCAACCGCACTGTGGCAGAGTATGAGAGAGAGTTCATACACCTGGCACGCTTCGCCGGGAACCTGGCTGCCTCCGACAGGGATAGGGCTTCTCGGTTCTACCGAGGACTACGAGACGACCTGAGGCAGGCCTTGATTATGCTCTCTCAGGCCACCTTCCACACCATAGCCACCCATGCGGCAGCTCTAGAGTTGGACCAGCAGTTGGTGGCTCAGCGACGCAGAGGTCAAGTTGAGCTTCCTCGAGACCAGAGGAGAGACGTTGGAGTCGCTCCCCATAGACAGGATAGAGAGAGCAGACAGCGACGCCGCAGGCTGCCTTATAGGCGCCCACCAGCACCCCCAGCACCCCCAGCTGCACAGCAAGACAGTAGAACAGCTCCAGCTCCACAGCCCCCACTAGTGGCCCGACGAGATGTTCCCTTCACAGGGAACTGCTTCTTGTGTCAGCAGCCGGGACATATGAGGGCCTTCTGCCCTCAGGTGATAGGGAGACCAGGACTAGGAGCAGTCTAGGGTGGACAGCCGGCACGGGGACAGGGTCAAAGAGGCCGTAGAGGCCGAGCTGGCAGGAGAGGCCAACAGGGCCGAGCAGCTCCCCAGGAGGCCTATGCACTGGACCTACAGCATGGACCAGCCCCTGACGTAGTCATAGGTATATATCTTAGGCGATAGAAGATATCAGATCTTCCACTATTGTTGTATATTTCATATATATATATATGTATATTAGTTGGATGATATATATCTATATGTTTTCCTATGACGTCAGGAATCTTGTTGGTAGAAGGTCACCCTGCCAAAACCCTTTTTGACACAGGAGCGACTCATTCTTTCGTCTCCCACGATTTCATCGCAACAAAGGGAAATGTTATTCGCTCAACCGGACTGTCTATACGAATCCGTTTACCAGACGGGTCGGATATGACATCCACCGAAAAGTGTTCGTTCCAGGCTATGCTGGGAGAGGTAGAGTTTGAAGTCTACGCAACCATCCTAGCTATAACTGGATTTGACATAATTCTGGGAATGGACTGGCTGGCTGAGCACCAAGCCAAGATAAACTATTCCACGCGAGAAGTCCGGCTACAGAATCCAAATGGCCAGAGCGTCGCGTTGACAGGTGTGCCATCTGTCTCTCGTATTATCTTGACTTCTACACAGATGGTGAAGTGAGTCCGTCAGAAGGATGAAGTATTCCTTATTTATTTCGAGATGGAAGATAAGACCCAGGCGCTCGCCAAGGTCCCAGTAGTCCGAGACTTTCCAGATATCTTCCCTGAGTCCCTCCCGGGATTGCCACCTCAGCGAGAGGTCGACTTCCAGATCGAGCTCGTGTCCGGAGCACGACCAGTATCGCGAGCCCCCTACCGGATGGCCCCAAGGGAGCTGACTGAACTAAAGATCCAGCTACAAGAACTAATAGATGCTGGATTCGTCCGTCCAAGTTCCTCGCCCTGGGGAGCCCCGGTACTTTTCGTCAAGAAGAAGGACGAGACTCTGCGACTGTGCATCGACTATAGGGAGCTAAATAAGCTTACTGTACGCAACACGTATCCCCTTCCTAGGATCGACGAACTGTTCGAACAGTTACAAGGTGCTTCAGTATTCTCCAAAATGGACCTGAGGTCCGGTTATTATCAGCTTCGGATCCGAGAGGAAGATATTCCTAAGACTGCCTTCAGCTCCCGATACGGTCTTTACGAGTTCCTAGTGATGCCCTTCGGGCTCACCAACGCTCCCTCCGCCTTCATGGCCCTGATGAATAGAGTCTTCGAACCCTTCTTGGATCACTTTGTCATCGTCTTTATAGACGATATCCTAATCTACTCGAAGACCAAGACAGACCATACCCGGCACCTGCAGATGGTCCTATTAAAGCTCCGGGAGCACTCTCTCTTCGCCAAATTCAGTAAGTGCAAATTTTGGCTAGAAGAAGTTGGATTCTTGGGCCACACGATAAACAAGGAAGGAGTGGCAGTGGACCAAGCCAAGATCCAGGCAGTACAAAATTGGCCGCCACTCAGGACGGCTGTGGATATCCGGAGTTTCCTCGGCCTTGCCGGATACTACAGGAAGTTTGTCGAGGGATTTTCCAAGATTGCCCTACCCCTGACTGCTCTCACCAAGAAGGACGCCGTATTTCGATGGACGTCGGAGTGCGAGGCTGCGTTCATCGAACTGAAGAAGCGTCTGACTTCCGCGCCAATCCTTACGATTCCTTCAGGGATCGAGGGATTTCAAATCTACACTGATGCCTCCCTGAAAGGATTGGGAGCAGTCCTAATGCAGCATGGTAAGGTAGTGGCCTACGCTTCGCGGCAATTAAAGCCGCATGAATTAAACTACGCAGCACACGATTTAGAGTTGGGCGCCGTCGTCTTCGCCCTTAAAATCTGGAGGAATTATCTGTACGAAGTAAAATGTGAGATCTTCTCCGACCACAAGAGCCTCAAGTATATTTTCACGCAGAAAGAGCTGAATCTCCGGCAGCGCCGATGGTTGGAATTCTTATGCGATTACGACTTCACTCTCCAATATCACCCCGAGAAGGCTAATAGAGTCGCTGACGCCTTGAGCTGCCAGCTTGCGATAGTCGGGAGTTGGATGGAGCAGATCCCTAAGGAACTTTTCCAGTCTTTGATAGACTTGGAGATCACCCTGGTTGCCCGAAGAGATCCGGAAGAGTACTATTCTCAGCTGTATTGGATGGAGATCCAATGCGAGATCCGGGACCGGATACGAGAAGCCCAGAAGATCGACCCAGAGGTAATGTCGATCATCCGATCTCTGCAAGGAGGGGCACAGGAGGATTATAACTTGCATGATGGGATTCTACAATTCAAGCATCGCATATTTATTCCCGCTACTGGAGGGATTCGTGGGGAAATTCTGCAAGAGGCCCATCAGTCGAGGTACTCGATTCACCCTGGCGTAGTTAAGATGTACGTGGACTTGCGTAGGACCATTTACTGGCCCGGAATGAAGAGAGATGTCACCGACTTCGTGGCCCGGTGCCAGACCTATCAGAAGGTCAAAGCTGAATGCCGCAGTCCAGGAGGCCTATTGCAGTCCCTGCCGATACCAGAATGGAAGTTCGAAGACATCTCCATGGACTTCGTCCACGGCCTACCTCGATCCCGTGCTGGGAATGACTCAATATGGGTGGTCGTAGATCGACTCACCAAGGTAGCGCGGTTCATTCCAAACCGACAGGGTGACGGAGTAGATATCCTGGCCAGGATGTTCCTAGAACAAGTGGTACGATTTCACAGAGTACCAAAGTCCATCGTGTCTGATCGTGACGGTCGTTTCACATCTAAGGAATGGAGGCGGGTGCAGGCATATTTGGGAACCAAGTTGGCCTTCAGCACTGCCTTCCACCCGCAGACAGACGGACAGACGGAGAGGACGAACTGGACGATGGAGGATCTTCTTCGACTGTGCATAGTGGAGCACAATGAGCCGTGGGAGCAGCTGTTGCCGTTAGTCGAATTTTCGTACAATAACAGCTACCAGGCTAGTATTAAGATGGCTCCGTACGAGGCATTGTATGGAAGGCGTTGCCGAACACCGTTGACTTGGGCTCAGGAAGAGGACCCGGAAGCCTTGGGAGTGGCTTACATCAATGACGCTACGGCAGCGATACGGCTGATTCAGGAGCGAATGCGGGAAGCGCAGAGCCGGCAGGCTAAGTACTATGATGCGCGACACCGACCGGTAGAGTTCAGCGTGGGGGAAATGGTGTTTCTGAAAATAAAACTCATGCATGGTGTCTCCCGGTTGAGGAAGCAGAAAAAGTTAGATCCCCGCTTCTTGGGCCCCTATCCGGTGATAGAGCGTGTTGGCCCCGTCGCCTATCATTTAGCCTTACCCCCAGAGTTGGGGAATCTTCATAATGTGTTTCATGTCTCTTCCTTGAGACGAGTCCTCCGGCAACCAGAGCAGTACCTTCCTACCCCTCCGGCGCAACTACTGTCAGATAGATCCGTCCGGCTCGAACCCGTCAGAGTAGTAGATTACAAGGTGAAGACACTACAGAACAAAACCATTCCGATGGTTAAGGTGCTATGGTCAAACTGTGGACGAGAAGAGTTCACATGGGAACCTGAAGCACTCCTCCGAGAAAAGCACTCAGAGCTCTTTCCCCAGGTATGTTACTTTTTCCCCCTACTTCAAGCAAATTTTCGGGGACGAAAATCCTTTTATTTTTATTGGATTGTAACATCCCGCCTTTTATTGGGCCACCAGAGCCTTAGTGGGCCCAATAAAAGTGGCCCGAACCCTACCCATGACCCGGTGGGAAATAACCCTAAGCGGGAAATAGAGCTAGAGAACTCTGAATTGAGTTCTGTCAGTTCCTGTGGCCTCGTATAGTCAATACGAGCGCATCGGAACTCGTTCAGTTGGACTCCGAGGTCTAACGACAATTTTACACATTTCGACCATTTTAGCGCGCTGCGACGCGCAAATTTCGGACTTTCGTCAAACGGACTCCGATTCAACCCCAGTCAGTGGCGTTATACTCGTGTGGTCAATACGAAGTCAACGGAAGTCGTCCCGGTCAATTTCGATGACGATTGGTCAACCCGTGGTCAAATCAAGTATAGTTGTGCACCGAAAAGCGTGCGCACACCGATTATGACACGACACCCGAACTTTGACCCAACCTCGACGACTTGGACCCACTTTGACTTTGACCAGCAAGGGGGACCCACCATATGGTTGACTTGGTCAAACCCTCCTAAAAATCTATTTTTTGGATTTTTCTCCAAGTGAGGGTCCAACCTCCTCTCCAAAGAAGGATGGCCCATGCCCCCCTCACTCTCCATGGGCCCCAACCAGCAAGCCCCCATACCACTACAAGTGGAGGCCCACCCATTTCTTTTCTCTCCCTCTCTCTCTCTTTCCCACCTAAAGGCCCAAGCCCACAAAGGGGCCTCATCCATTTAACCCACATGGAAGAAAATGGGAGACCTCCAGCTGTCCTTGGACAGCTGGAGGGTGGGATTAATCCCTCCCTAAGGAGGGATTAGTCCCACACCACCCAAAGGGAGGAAGCTCCCCCTCCCCAATCCTATAAAAGGACCCCACCCTTATCTCTTTCCCTCACAGCTCTCAGAGCAACCCCCTACCCCTGCTTCCCCTTCTGCCGGAGCTCAGGTGGCCGGAAAAAAAAACCAAGCCGGAGCTCCTCCTCCCCTCCTCCACCACCTTGAGCCATGTCCGACCAAGCCGGCCCCTCCCGAGCCCACCAAACTCAGGTGGAAGCCTTCTCCCTCCTCCTTCTCCATTTTGGACGTCTTGCATGACACTCCCGGCGGCCGGAGCGCCGCCGCCGTCACCCCCTCCCCTCCCGTCCATTTTTTTAAAAAAATGCTCCGGCGGCGGCCGGCGGCGGCAGGCCGCCGGACCACCGCCGGAGGGAGCGCCTACCACCGGCGGGTTGGCCGGTGGTGGAGCCACGGCCGGCCGGTGGCCGGCCGGCGGCTGGAGAAGCCCGTAAGGGCGGAATTCCTGTACAGCGGGGGGGAAGGGATAATGAACAGTAAGTTCATTTTATAATAATTTATATTATTATAATAATCATAATTATTATAATATTATAAAGTGTTGATTATTTATTTGAGACTAAAATAAGCTCATAGGGAAAAAGTGTTGAACATGAAAGATGTCCCCTTTGTTAACCTCCACAAAAATTTTGAGAATTTTTGGTGTTGATTTGGTATTTTTAAAAGCCCAATTAAACTTTATTTGGCCAAATTAAAGGGCCAAAACTCTTTGAAAAATTATGAAAATTTTTCTATGCTCATTTTATATCCATATAAGGGTTGTATCAAAATTTGAGCTCATGGGGATAAGTTTTGATATTTTTCCCAAAATATGGAAGCCTAGGACCGCGCTCGATATTATTACGCTCGTTTTCTTCGAAAATGAAAATTGGAGCGCGCGACTATCCTCTCTAATTTGAATAAGTTTCATATCGACGAGAGTGGCCGAGGCAAGTGACCAAGCTCCGGGTGTTTCGAGATTTCATGAAAACTGTCGAGCGCCTCGACTCTCGGGCGATTTGGGCACGCTCGGAAGATGAGAGCACGAGTGGTGAGTTATGAATTATTCTTGACGAATAATGAAAGTATAACTCCTGATAAGCCCCAATCCGATTAAGCCATGGTTAATAAGGCGCAACCAACTCATAATCGGATCTTAATAAAGGTGTAACCCAAGGAAACCTTATTAAAAACTGGGATGGAACTGAAAAATCTCTCCTGAGAACGGAGATGGAACTGAAGCCTCCTGTATGGAGTGATTGGACTACTAACCATTTTCTTTATGATTATTCCAGTTTTGCACTGGTCCAGTTTCTTTATTCTTTTCAGTTCAGTACTTTTAATTCAGTACTACTCCAGTCTCATACTGGTCAAGATTATTTCATTACTTTCATTTCAATACTACTCCAGTCTCGTACTGGTCAAGCTTATTTTAATACTACTCCAGTCTTGTACTGGTCACATTTCTTTCCAGCACTTTAAATAAGCAGCATAACCACCGCACTTGATCTTATCGCAATTTACTTTTATATTCCCGGGTCCTGCTCTGACGAGCAGTTGTTGTTTAGGTTGAGCCTTAATTGGGGATAACCGGAGTTATGGTAGTCCTCCAGGTCTAGCCCCAAATAAAGCGCTCCCACGCTCCTTGTCGAAAGTAGAGCAAAGTGCCGATGCCCGAAGTGTAAGCCTAGTAAGGCAGGCCGTCGTAGACCCGATGTTATATTGTTTGCAATTGTTTGATTGATTGTAAATTGCTTGCGGTAAAATGGTGGCGGGTCAGTCCCTTCCGCAGACCGTTCGTACCGGTGCGACAAGGTTGACGACTCAAGGCGACAGGGAGATGAGTACCACGGGTGACTGGCCGTTATATTCCCCGTCGGGTTTTCCTCCGCTGGTCGGCCAAAATGATTCGCCGAATGTCGCTCACATCCAAGAGTACACAAGGTTGTACGTGAGGGCCTGGGGTTGTGCGGTACGATCACCCCCAGAAGTGGCAGGACTGGCCACTGTCACCGACGGCCACATCGGTGAGGCCCGCGGGGCTCGCTACCCTACTGGAACAGAAGCGGTCCAAACTATGTCGGCATAGGGTTTGTGTGCGCGGCTATGAATGCCTGCGGTTGTGTGCGCGGCTATGAATGCCTGCGGTTTGTGTGCGCGGCTATGAATGCCTGCGGTTTGTGTGCGCGGCTATGAATGCCTGCGGTTTGTGTGCGCGACTATGAATGCCTGCGGTTTATGTGCGCGGCTGTGAATGCCTGCGATAGAATTCAAGATATGAAAACCTGTTGTGCTGATGAGCTAGTAGAGCCTTGCTATAACCGTTTTATATTATTGCTGCTTTTTTCCGGTTATACTGCACTCTTTTATAATTGCTCCTAGTTGTTCATATATGAAATGTTGTGATAACCCTCTCTTGCTTCGGCTATTTACTTTTGTTGGGTGGGTGCGTGCTCGTCCCTAGGATGTGGATCCGGGGAGGAGATTTGTTTCCACTTAGCTCTGTGACTAACAGTTATTTGATTAACCATTCACAGGAGGTGGAGCACCGTAGTGACCCGCTACCGCAGGAGATTACACCAGCAGCTAGGTCTACTCGAGCAGATGCACCCCCGCCGTCTCCGGTGTTTAGAGACGTGAGTACCGCCGAGCAGTTTAGAAGAGAGAGTGTGTGAGAGACTTATGTAGTACATGTATAACCCACGGGCTTTTATAAACGCATAAGGCTTCGGCCCTAGAACCTCTGTATTAATATGATATGTAGTGGTTTCCTGTTAATGCTTCCGCTATATTCTGATGGGTTGTGAATGTTATGATTCGAACCACTCAAGACGGCCATCTAGTGCTTGAATAAGGTGGATTGTTTCCCCTATGAGCCCTGGGTAGACGTCTTGGGCCAGTAGTACCCCTCCGGCCCGACCCGGGCAAAAGGGTGGGGGGGGGGGTACTACACTTTGAAACCCTCATTTTACTTGAGTGGTTCTCTTTCTAAGTCTAGAGAGAGGGGAGAGCAAAGGAGGAAGAAGAAGCCTAGATCCGGTCACCGACGGAGCTTCGGAGCTCCAAATCGCGAACCAACTTCGGATCTACGGAGGCAAAGAGAGTGCGGTGCTTTTCATCCGCATACATTTCCATGGCGCCAAGGAAAAATACTGGGGTAACGATTCTCTACTTGAGCATGCGAAGCTCTATTTCTTTTGCATAGGGAAGCCCGCTCTCGCAAGTTTACGGTGAGTTTGAGGCGTTTCTTCGGGTAGACATGAATAGTCCCCGTTGTGTAGAGTCCGTAGTCGAGAACGGATATAGGCATGATGTGTGAAGCCTACCCGGACAAGTTGGTTTGGATCGGTGATGTTGCATTGCATAAGGGCCGGAGAAGACTCCGTGCGAATGGTTGTTTTTCGGGTTTTCTACGTGGTAGATTGCAATAGGGAGCCTTGGGGATTAACTCCAAGGTGCACCCGGAAAACTGGGCAGATGCGTGATTCTGCCAAACTGGTGGTCGGGGAGCCATCACGAACATAACCGGGTCCTGTGTTATGCTAATAAAGTGCAGGGAAGGAGTATCACCGCCCCGAGTTGGGGGAGAGATCATTATAATTTGGTCAGCGTTGCTGACCGTTGCTTTGGTTTGCCACCATTGCGGTGGATTGTGCTTGCAGGTGCTGCGGAGCCGAGCGGTAAATAGCAGGCTAAAGCCCAAGTTGCTATGCTGGCCCTCGAAGGCCTAATGCTTAGTGTTTTCTTTTATTCATGTATGACCGGCCTGCGTGCCGAGGTTTGGAAAACACTTCTATTTGACTAAACAATTGTAAGGTCTTAAGGCCATGGTACTTGTGTATTTGTACGTTCATTCTGTGGCTTGTTAGTGGACATTCATGCTAGTGTTGGGTTCTTTATTAATGCAACTATTTTAATTGCTTCCGCTACAATGCTCTGTGTAGGACGTTGATATTAGTTGGATGGTTTCCATTGAGTAACCGCCCGGTCTGTCTGTGGTATATGACGTCGGTCCCCGGCCGGACCTACTACTATATGCTATGCGACGGATAGGGGGTGTTACATTTTTACCTCTTGCATATGGACTTGTTTGGTCCTATGTTAGTCCATAGTTTAGGAAGGAAAGTCTATACCTTTGTGATTGTTAATGATTATTCCAGATTTACTTGAGTTTTTTTTAAGGAAAAAGTCTGAAACTCCTGATGTCTTCATGACATTTGTCAAACAAATACATAATAAATTGAACAGCTTTGTGGTTAGAATCATAAGTGATCATGGAACTGAGTTTCAATCTGAATGCATGATAAAAATTTCTGACGAACTTGGGATTCAGCGAGAGTTTTCCTCTCCAAGAACACCCCAGTAAAATGGGATTGCTGAGAGAAAGAACATGACTCTCATTGAAGTTGGAAGAACCATGTTGAGTGATTCTTCTCTCCCAGAATACTTTTGGGTTGAGGTTATTAACACAACATGTTATGTTCTTAATAGAGTTTCAATCAACAAAAAGCTGAATAAGACTCCTTATGAGCTAATGAAGAGCAGAAAACCAGACTTGACAAACTTCAGAATCTTTGGATGTAGATGTTTGGTCCTTAATAATGGGAAACATACTTAACTAAGTTTGATAAGAAGTCATATGAAGGCATATTTGTTGGTTATAGTAACCACAGTAAGGCCTACAAGGTCTAAAACTTGAGGGAACAAGTTGTAGAGGAGTCTGTTCATGTTGTATTTGATGAAAGTTCTACGTATTATAATGATAAGCCAGGTATATCAAGCACAATACGAGAATACTTGAAGCTAAAGGTGTGTACAACCCATATTCGCCGAGGAGGGGCCCCACCAGAGCTAAGTCGGCAAAGGTTAAAGTCAGCAAGTTAAGATGGAGGTCATAGTCAACGTGCCGCTCAGCGGAAGGCCTGGGCGAGTATGGTGAGCTCCCCTCGCATACTCGCCAGGTAGGAGACTAGGCAAGCTACTCGCCCAGCCATGCGAGCTCCTCCAGGAAGTCGCGTAGTCATCGGGGGGTGGGGGTATAAATAGACCCCCCTCCCTCCCTAAGGATTTCCCTATAAATAAGACACCAAGGGTACGAAGAAAGACACTTGAAATCCCAGTCAGGATCTCGCGAGCTCTAATTCTTGGATACCAGTTGAGCCTTCAGATTCCTTCTCCTTAGAGACCTGGTCGGGACATCACGACTTAGTTACCAGCTAGTCTCCCTCATACCTTGCTCGACCAATTTTGGTTGTGGAGGGGTTACTTCTTCCAAGCATCCGGGTATATGGTGGGACCTTCCTGTCGTAGCATCCAGGGTCCTGTTTGTTGACTTTATTCTTTTTCCTAGTCCCGTTAGCTGTTCAGCCTTGTTGCGGGGCCAGTAGACTTAGGCTTTCTTGATCTGATTTCTGAGGTTGAGAATTTTTCGGGCTTCAACACTTGGTGCTGTGAACGTGGATCGCGGCCAAGGAGGAAAGTTTCGTGGTTTAGCGAGATGGAAAATGGTGGGGAGCATGGAGAGTTGGTCGGCAACTCGACGGGGGTTGGTAATCCCGCGCAAGGTAGCGAGTTCGTGACCGTGACATAATTTGAAGAATTCGTAAAGTGGATCGAGAGGACCATCCAAGTTGGGCTTTCTCATCGCCCTGATGTCACGGTGACCTCCCCTCATCGCGTGACACCGTCGGATGAGGAAGCGTCGTCAGGCGAGCTGGAAAGGAGCCTGCTTGGGCAAGAGAGGAGCGACCAATGCAGTTGCGACATTATGCGACGGGTAGCCAGGGGATTAGATTCCGAGATCCAGATCCGCCAGCGAGGTATTGTGATACTCGCCAGTGGAGCGAGTATGATGATGATTCTAGCGGAGATGAAACTCGTCATCGCTAGGGAGGGAGGAGCCCCTTCTCTGACGAGATCCTCGCGGACCCAGTTCTTGAGGGGTTTAGAGAGCCCATCCTCACCTACTACTCCAGCAGAGATGACTCGGTCAGGCATCTCCAATGGTTTGAGGACGTGGTGTCGATCTGCAACATATCTGAAGCTTTCAAGTGTAGATTCTTCTCCATCACCTTCACGGGTAACACATGGGATTTGTTCCACCAGTTGCCAGCCAATTCCATTTACTGCTTCGTCGATCTATGTCGGGGCTTCATGACGAGATTCGCGACATCTAAGAAGAGGAAGATGAAGGCAACAACCCTCTTCAAAATTAACCAGGGACAACACAAGAGTTTAGGCCACTACATCGACCGCTTCTAGGAAGAGATCATGAAGGTGGAGGAGGTGGACAACTTCACCCGGATGGTAGCCCTGAAGTTTAGTTTGAAATAGGGTCTCTTCAGCATGGAGATGGGGTCCAAACCCCTGAGGTCTTTCGAGGAGATGGTGGAGAGGGCAAATATGTTCGTCTAGGGAGAGGAGAAGAACAAGGACTTCTTGACACGACTGGATGAAGATGAGCCGTTGGGGAGTGGAAGAGAGAGACCTTCGGAGGCATGAGGTGGAAGGCTGTCAGAGAGGCAGGTCGAGAGGAGAAGGGAGGAGCCCAGGAGAAGAGAGTCGAAGAGAGATGAGTAGAGGAGGGAAGAGCCCGGGGGGGTGGGGGGGGGGGGGAAGAGGAGTGGAGGAGGCAGGAGAGGCCTCAGAGACAGGAAGAGAGGAGGCCCGCAGAGGCTCTGGAGAGAAGAGGAGAAGAGAGGCGATTCCAGTATCCAGTGAATCGACCTCAGTGGAGACCAATAGCTAGGCCGCGTGTCACAACCCGCATTTTCTCACAAATAAAATTGTATCAGAGCAAGAGAAAATACGTGTCATGATGCCACGCCGTGCAGGGGATAACTGCACACATTCAGGCAAAACTCTAGACTCTACATCTTTAAAGAAAATCATAATTTATTATGAGAGAAAATCAGTTAAATTTGACGAAATTCACACCGTAGCTAAACACCCACGCTACGAAAACAACGGCTGAGTCAAAAACAACATCCGACGATCAAAACTCGAGCTAACACCTCCCGAAGCCAAAGCACAAGCATTCCCTAAAAGGCTCTGCCGAGTCCCCAAAACAGATTCCGGCTAGCTGGGGAACCATGCCAACAGGCGACAAACAAGCCACTCAAAGAACCTAAAGAGCTGAGACCACGCTCTAACAACGGCAAAAGGCCGGAAACACGTCATCGTAACGCCAAACAAGGATTATACAAATCACAGAAAATTCGGGGGGCGTTACAACCACTCCCCCTACATGAAAGTTTCGCCCCGAAACTTTACACACAACACTTCTATCAAGAAGGAAAATAAATAGTCAAACAAGAGCTATCATAGAAAATACAAAACATATCAGGCACAAGTCAGGGAAATAGATGAGGGTAAGCCTTCCTCATAGCCGACTCTAGCTCCCAAGTTGCGCTTTCCACGTCCTAGTTCCTCTATAAAACTTTCACCATAGGAATCCTCTTCCTCTGCAACATGCGATCCTAAGAATCCAAAATGCGGACAGGCACCTCCACGTAAGAAAGATTTGGCTCCAATTGTGGCACATAATCCAAAACCTGCCTGTCACTTTGCACACATTTTTGCAGCTGGCTAACGTGAAAAACATCGTGCACGCCAGGAAAATTCACGGGCAACGCCAACTTATAAGCACTACTTTCCCTAGTAACGTAAATGTTATTCTTATACTATATTAAATTTAGAGGTTTGCTTACCATGAGTCTTCCCTCGGGGACACTTCTGCTCATTTAGGATGTCAAATCAACCTAACCAAAGTATTTCCCGCTGTGTATCGATATATTTTAATTGTGGACTAGCTGATCCACTGTGCCGAGGGATACGATCGTCAAATTTAACTGATTTTCTCTCATAATAAATTATGATTTTCTTTAAAGATGTAGAGTCTGGAGTTTTGCCTGAACGTGTGCGGTTATCCCCTGCACGACGTGGCATCATGACACGCATTTTCTCTTGTACTGATACAATTTTATTTGTGAGAAAATGCGGGTTGTCACACCGCGGCCCCAGCAAGAGGAGAGGAGGAACGAGAACCGGCTGGAGAAAGGCCAAGGAGGAGGAAGAAGAGAAGCGATGGACATTGCCCATCAGGGCAACAAGCATCGTCGTAGGGAGCAGCGGGCGATGCGCCAGGTGGCGGATATTCCCCTCTACTGTGATATTCATATGGTAGAGGGGCACGAGATATTGGCCTGCCCGGAGTTCTGGGAAGCAAGGAGGAGGTTGGAAGCTGGAGTGGCAGAGAGGGAGCAGCAGAGGCAGGAGGCCCTGGTGGGGCAGGTGACATTCCAAGCTCTAGCGAGGAGGAGGAATGAGGATCAGGTCGATCTGGGAGGTCACTGATGTAAGACCCCTTCCCCGAGCTTTTGCTCGGGTCGGGCCGGAGGGGATCTTACTGCTCAAGATGGCCACCCAGTGCTCCTTAAGAGTAACAACCCACCCTATCTAAGTACTTGGTGGTCGCCTTGCTCGGCTAGAATCACAACATTCACAACACATCAGAGATTTGCGGAAGCATTAACAGGAAACCAGTATCAAATATATATATAACATCATATATATTTACATGAGTACAAAGGCCGTAGCCTAAGTATTTATATAAGCCCGCAGGCTGTACAAGTATTACATATAACTCCTCACTCTCTCTCCCTATTCATCTCATCGGTACTCACGTCTCGAAACTCTGAAGATGTCGGGGGTGTTTCTGCTCAAGTAGTTCTAACTGCTAGTGCAATCTCCTGCAGCAGCGGGTCACTACGGTGCTCCATTTCCTATGAATGGTTATTTAAATAACTGTTAGTCACAAAGCTAAGTGGAAACAAATCTTCTCCCCGGATCCATATCCTGGGGACGAGTACACACCCACCCAACAAAAGTAGATAGCCGAAGTAAGGGAGAGTTAGTACAAATTTTCATATATATAGGCTAGGAGCAACTATAAAGAAGCGCAACATAGTATAATTGGAATAACAGCTGCAATGTATATCAGTTATAATTAAGGCTCCACTAGCACATCAGCACATCAGGTATTCATAACCTGTACCCTATCGCAGGCATTCACAACCGCGCACATACCGTAGGCATTCACAGCCACGCACACAAACCATATGTCGATATAGTATGGAGCGTTTCTGTTCCAGCAGGGTAGAGAGCCCCGCTGGCCTCACCGATGTGGGCGTAGTTGACAGTGGCTAGTCCAGCCACTTCTGGGGGTGGTCGTATCGCATAGCCCCAGGCCCCAACGTACAACTCTATGTACTCCTGGAAGTGGGCGACACCCAGTGATTCAATATTTTGGCCTACTAGTGGTGGAAAACCTGACGGGGAAAATAAAACGGTCGGTCACCCATGGTACTCATCTCCCTATCATCTTGAGTCGTCGACCTTCCAGCACCGGTACAAACAGTCTGTGGAAGGGACTGACCTGCCAGTATTTCACCGCAATCAATTTATAAGCAATCATTCAATCAGTATTGCCAACAACTACCGGGTATACAACAGCTTGCCCTACAATGCTTCAAACTTCGGGCATCGACACTCAGCTCAAATTTCGACAAGAAGCGTGGGAGCACTTTATTTGAGGCTAAACCTGGAGAACATCGCAACTTCGGTTATCCACAACTAAGGTTCAATCTTAACAGACAACTGCTAGTCAGAGTATGACCCGTGCTTATAATAGCAAATTGCAGTAATGAAAATGCGATAATTAAAGTAGCTGATAATAAATGTTGCATAATTTAAGTGCTGAATGAAACGTGACCAGTACGAAACTGGAGTAGTGCTGAAATGAAAGTTTTGAAATAAACTTGACCAGTGCAAGACTGGAGTAGTAATGAATTGAAAGTACTGAACTAAAATGAACTTGACCAGTACGAGACTGGAGTAGCACTGAATTAAAAGTACTGAACTGAAATGAACTTGACCAGTACAAGACTGGAGTAGTACTGAATTAAAATGAACTTGACCAGTACGAGACTGGAGTAGTACTGAATTGAAAGTACTGAACTGGAATGAGCTTGACTAGTACGAGACTGGAGTAATACTGAATTGAAATGAACTTGACCAGTACGAGACTGGAGTAGTGCTGAATTAAAATGATCTTGACCAGTACGAGACTGGAGTAGTACTGAATTGAAATGAACTTGACCAGTACGAGACTGGAGTAGTACTGAATTGAAAGTACTGAACAGATACGAATAAAGTAACAGGACCAGTGCAAGACTGGAATAATCATAGAGAAAATGGTTAGTAGTCCAATCACTCCATCCAAGAGGCTTCAGTTCTATCTCCTATCTTAGGAGGCACATTCAGTTCCTTCTCCTTTCACAGGAGGCGCATTCAGTTCCATCTCCTTCTATATGAGGTATATTCAGTTCCATCTCCTTCCACAGGAGGCACATTCAGTTCTATTTCAATGTTAAAAAATGCTTCCTTGGGTTACACCCATTACTAAGATTCGATAGTAATTTGGTTGCGCCTTTTTATTAACGGCTTAATCGAATTAGGGCTTATTAGGAGTTACACCCTTATTATTTGTCGAGAATAATTTTGCAACTCATTACTCGTACTCTCATCTTCCGAGTGTCCCCAAATTACCTGAGGGTCGATGCACTCGACGGTTTCCCGAAATCTCGGAACACCCGGAGCTTGGTCACTTGCCTCGACCACTCTCGTTAATAACACAATTTGAATTTATTATTCAAATTAGAAAGTGTGGTCGCGCGCTCCAATTTTCACTTTCGAGGAAAATGAGCATAATAAATTTCAAGCGCAACCCTAGGCTCCAAAGAATTGAAGAAAATTCAATTTTGATCTCTTAGTCCCCAAATTTTGATATAACCTTTAAGGGAGTCTAAAATGAGCCTATAAAAATTTTCATAATTTTTCGAAAAGTTTTGGGCCTTTAATACAGCCAAATAAATTTCATTTGGGCCTTTAAAAATACCAAATCAAATCCAAAAATTCTTAAAATATTTTGTGGAGGAAGCCCTTAGTATGGGGAATATTTTTCATGTTGATCACTTTGCCCCCAGAGGCCTAGGAATGGCCCAGAAAACTTCTCAAAGTTAAGCTATTAATCTGGTCTGCTAATAGCAGATCAAAAGAAATCATGTGGGTAAGGTCGAGTCGAACATCAAATATCTCCTTTCTGACCCCATAGCGGATCGACCGCAGATCGGCTGTGGCGGGCGCTGATGCTGAGGCGGGGGCGGGATTTAATGAAATCTCGGCCGTCTGATCTTCATCACCAGATCGGACGGCTGCTGCTCCTTGCCGGCGGGCAGTCAGGGATAGCCTCTGCCACTGCCGGCCAATCACTGCTAGACGCCAGCACCGCCCCGACCGAATTGTCGGGGGCCGGCGAGTCCCTAGGTGGTGGCCCGACAACCTATCACCGCCGGCCACCGCCTGATTTAGTCAACCTGAGATCGGGGTGGCGGTGATTCTGCGCCCAGCGCCACCGCACCACCCCACCCCTTCGGCATTGAGCCCAGCCCCGAAACCACCCCCGGCCGGCGCGCCGGGGGCAGGGCTCTTCTCTGGTGGTGGTCCGACAAACAACTGCCGCCGGCCGCCGCTGGAGATAAAATAGAGCAAAAGCTCTGCTTCTCGGGTACCGCCGGAGCGGCGTTTTCCGACGGCACCCCAGCTTTCCCCCACCGGTAAAAGTCATCCTGGTGGGTTAGCCCTTCTCCAGCGCTGCTCCGGCCCGGGGAGGGGCTAGTCTTCCTTCGGCCACCACCTGACCTAGAGCATGGGTCTGGTGGTGCCGGTGGCGCTCCGGCTGCCGGAAGGCCCATGCAGATCGTCCAGAAGGAGGGGAAGGGGGAGGGGAGAGCTTCTACCTGTGGAGGAGGGTCTTGGGAGGGGCCGGCTTGGTTGGCCATGCAAGGTGGCAGTGGTGGAGCTCGGGCTTGCCTTTTCCGACAACCTAAGCTCCGACAGAGCTTGGGAAGGGGTGGGGGAGTTGCTCTTTAAGCTTGTGAGGAGGATATCAGGGGAGCCTTTATATATGCTGGAGGGGAGGGGATCTCCTCCCCTACCCAATGTGAGATTAATACCTCCTTTGGGAGGGATTAATCTCCACCCTCCAGAGTAATTTCCCCCATGTGGGAAATGGGGTTAAGCCCTTATGTGCTTGGCCTTTTAAAAGTGAGAAAGGGAGAAAAATAGAAGGGGAGTGGAGGGAAGAGTTGGTGGGACACCACTTGGGCCCACTCCCTTCCATCTTACTACTTTGTGGCCCCATTGGTAGGGGGCAATGCACTATTTACCCATGGAGAGGAGGCGGCCTCCTTAGGGAAAACTTCCAAAAATGGGAAAAAGGGAGAGTTTGACCAAAGTCAACTCTGGGGTGGGTCAACCCATGGGGGTCAAAGTCAAAATAGGTCCCAGTCATCGGGGTTGGGTCAAAGTTGGGGTGTCGTGTCACAATTGGTGTGCACATGCTTTTCGGTGTACGACTGAGCTTGATTTGACCACGGTTTGACCACCCATCATCGAAACTGACCGGGACCAATTCTATTGACTTTGTATTGACCATACGAATCCAACGCCACTGACCAGGGTTGAATCAGAGTTCGTTTGGTACAAGTCCAAAATTTGTGCATCGCGACGCGCTAAAATGGTCAAAATGTCTATATCCATAGTTAGATCTCGGATTGCAACGCGACGAGTTCCGATGCGCTCGTATGGGTCATACGAGACCACGGGAACATGCGGAATTCAAATCGGGGTCCTTTAGACTGATATCCAAAGTCTCGCTCTCGAGGCATTTTACGAGGAATGGTTACATCCACCACATGACCTCGGGTCCAACGGAACGAGTTTCGATGCGCTCGTATCGACTATACGAGGCCACAAGAACTAACAGAACTCAAATCGGAGTCTCTAGCTCTATTTCCCGCCTATGGTTACCTTCTATCGGGTTACGGGTAGGGGTTCAGGTCACTTTTATTGGGCCCACTAGAGTTTTGGTGGCTCAATAAAAGTCGGGATGTTACAACAGAGGGGTAATCCACGGCCTAGGAGGTGGGCAGTTCGGTGTGATCAACAAAGGAGCTGGATTCGGAGCTTCCCGTAAGGGAAGTCTCCATCAGATCTACAGGATGAGCGTCGCCTCGACCTCGCAGAACCTGCCGTCTTTGGAAGAGATCACTTTCTCGGAGTAATATATGTTGGGGAATGAGAAACCCTTCCATGATGTCATCGTCATCCAGGCTGCCATAGAGGACTTCACCGTCGACCATATTCCAGCAGATAACGGGAGCTCGGTGAACGTCATTTTAAAAATAACCTTCGTCGGGCTTCAGGTGTAATATCTCGACTTTTATTGGGCCACCAGAGCCCTAGTGGGCCCAATAAAAGTGGCACGAACCCTACCCATGACCCGATGGGAAATAACCCTAGGCGCGAAATAGAGCTAGAGAACTCCGAATTGAGTTCTGTCAGTTCTTGTGGCCTCGTATAGTCAATACGAGCGCTTCGGAACTCGTTCAGTTGGACCCCGAGGTCATATAGTGGATGTGACCGTTCCACGTAAAACGCAACGAGAGCGAGATTTTGGATATCGAGCTAGAGAACTCCGAATCGAGTTCTGTCAGTTCTTGTGGCCTTATATAGTCAATATGAGCACATCGGAGCTCGTCACGTCACAATCCGAGATTGTACGGCAAAATTGGATACTTTGACCGTTTTAACGCACTGCGACGCGTAAATATCGGACTTTCGCCAAACGGACTCTGACTCGACCCCAGTCAGTGGTGTTGGACTCGTGTGGTCAATATGAAGTCAACGGAAGTCGTCCCGGTCAATTTCAACGATAATTGGTCAACCCGTGGTCAAATCAAGCGTAGTCGTGTACCGAAAAGCGTGCATACACCGATTATGACACGATACCTGAACTTTGACCCGACCCCGATGACTTGGACCCACTTTGACTTTGACCAGCAAAGGGGACCCACCCTAGGGTTGACTTGGTCAAACCCTCCTAAAAATCCACTTTTTGGATTTTTCTCCAAATGAGGGGCTCACCTCCTCTCCAAAGGAGGATGGCCCATACTTCCCCTCACTCTCCTTGGGCCCCCAACCAACAAGCCCCTAACCTAAAGCAAATGGAGGCCCACCTACTTCTTCCCCCACTCTCCCCCTCTCTTTCTTCACCATGGAGGCCCAAGCCCATGAAGCTTCCATCTATCCCCCACATGGGGAATATGTGGCACCTCAGCTGTCCTTGGACAGCTGGAGGGTGGTGATTAATCCCTAGCTCCCTAGGGAGGGATTAATCCCACATTGCCAAAGGGAGGGGAGCTCCCTGTTGGAACACCCTATTACTAATTTGGGTCAGGATCACTATGTCTCTAGGAATCTGTGTTTGACCTTCTGTATAGCTTAATAGGTCAATTAGAATTGAGTCTAAGGGTTAGAAGTCTAGGATTGGAAGCTGCCCTGAAGACCAAGTTTTTCTGTAGACCAAGTCTAATCGTCGAGCTTAGCACGACGATTCGTCGAACTCCGGTCGACGATTGTCTAGCTCAACTTCTACAGATCGTCGAGCTCCATTCGACGATCGCTGAGCTCAACCTCATAATATCGTCGAGCTCCACTCGACGATCGCTGAGCTCAACTTCACAATATCGTCGAACTCCATTCGACGATCGGTGAGCTCAGGTCGACGATTTTGACTCTGCATTGGATCCTTATCTCTGAGCTCAGTTCGACGATCTTTGAGCTCAGATCGACGATTATTTTGTTGCTTGAATTTTCCAGTTCGCTGAGCTCAGCTCGACGATAGCAGAGCTCAGTTCGACGTTTTCAGTTATCTTCCAGAATTCAAATTCAAATCAGTTAGAAGTTATTCTGCATTTAATTCAAAAGATCTGCTAGCCGTTTTCATTTACTTCTGGACCAAGTTTCAAGGGATTTTTCAAGGAATAATTCAGTGGACTTTCCTTCAGAAGAAATTATGCAATTAAGGCTGTAATCAATGCAGACCAACGACTATCTTTGACAGAGTGATATTCTATTTAGGCACAGAGAATAAAAAGATAGAATGTTTTTGAATCAAGATAGAGATTGACAAGAATAGGACACACAACTCAGTATACAGAGACTCTTTCAAAATTTTCTGTCAAGAAGAATTCAGAAGAACACTCATCAAAGAGATCAAGCATTCTTCAGATCTCTTCAGCTCTCAAAGTGTTCAAGGCCAACACCATTTCAAGACTCCAGACACTCAACATTTCAGCTTGCTGAAATCATCTATTGCTGGAGATCTATCTTTGAAGGCCTATCACCCTCAGCAAAGCTTTTCTTCCTGAAGATTTCAAGGATTCAGGGGGAGCTTTGACATCAATCCACTTAGTCTTCTCAGTTGATTGAGAAAGAGAAGACTGCCATAACTCTCTCACCCCCACTCTGTAAAGGGTTTTTCAAACTCCCTTCAAAAATTTGAATCTGGTTTTTGAGCACCTTGTCAAAAGCTCATTGGTGGCAAGACACCTGATCAAAAAATCTGATTTGGTTTTTGAGCACCTTATCAAAAGCTCATTGGTGCCCAGGACACCTGATCAACTCATCCTGCAGTGGATTCCTACCTAGGGTGGTAGAAGAGTGGATGTAACCAAGTTTGGGGAACCACTATATTTCCTTGTGTCCTCTGGTTCTGCTTGTTTTCTTTTTGTTTCTGGCCTAGATTTTCTTGTGCTTAGCTCTTGCATAGCTTAGTTTTGTGATTAGTTTTATTTCTGCTTCCCTGCTCACACTCATTACAACAATTGTTGTAAAGCTTTGCAAAAGTTTTTTTTTTGTGTTTTAAAAGCACCATATACTCTATTCACCCCCCCTCTAGAGTATATCAGATCTAGTTTCCCTTTCAATTGGTATCAGAGGGAGGTTGGTTAAACATACCATACCTGATTGGTTGTACAGGCTAACACCTGAACCCCAAGATCCCAAACTAGATATTTTTGTTATTATTAGATTTTGTTTGCACAAATCATGGCCCAAAACAAAGATTATGCTAGACCAGACCTCCAGTGTGCAATCTGTCAAAGTTTGCACTTTGGAAAGCAAGGATTAGACTCTACATGAATTCTATTGACGAAGATATTTTTAATTCTGTTTTGACAGTGTGTCCAAGACCCCCAGAGAGCACAAGCACAAATGCTGTTCCACCTCCATCAGGAACAGATGCTGACATCAAAAAGTGGAAAGTAGCTGATGCCAAGGCTATGAACATTCTAGCTCAGACAATGTCAGATGACATTTTTCAAAAGGTAGCTGAATGTAATTCAGCCAAGGAGATTTGGGACAAGCTCTCAGAAATAGTTTCAGGCTCAGCTGATGAGAGAAAGGACAGAAGATCCCATCTCATCTCCCAATATGAGAACTTCAAGAAGGGAGAAACTGAGTCAGTGGGAGACATGTACAACATACTGAGTCTAATTGTCAGTGAACTGAGGACATTAGACAAAGAGATCTCACTGACAGAACTTAATGACAAGATCCTAATGTGCTTTCCCAGCACTTAGGATTCAAGAATCTGGCCAATTAAAGATGCCAGAAGTCTGAATGAGATCACCACTGAAGCCTTGTTGGGTAAGCTCAAATCTTATGAGCTACTCATCAAAAACAGAGAGGAAGAACAAAAGGCTGCTTCACCAGCCACAAGAAAGGAGAAGACCATAGCGTTCAAGGCAACTGAGGATCTGCCTGAAGAAAAAGGAACAGGCAATGATGAACTTCTCAGCTTGTTGGCCAAAAGATTCTATAAGATGGCCAGAAAGGACTTCAGAAGAAGATCATATAAGGAGCAGGATAAGCCAAGGTATGACAAGTCCATTGGCAATAACAAAGACATTATTTGCTTTGGTTGCAGGAAACCAGGGCATATAGTTCCTGACTGTCCAGAGAACAAGAACAAGGACAGAAGGGAAAGAAAAGAGAGAAGAAAGGAGAAAGACTCCAAAAGGAGTGGCAATAGCAAACCTTCTTTCAGCAAAAATAAGCATACAAGGAAAGGGTTTGTTGCTGAATCCTGGAGTGAGACTGAAGAGGAGTCAGAAGCCTCTTCCAGCTCCAGTGATGATGAGGATGATGCAGAGGAAAAGGAGTTCTGCATGATGGCAATCAATGCCTCACAACACAACTCAGAGGAAGAGGAGTCAGAGTCAGACTCAGAGACTCAACCTGAAGAAGATCAGGTAATCAGCTCTTTTGATTTTACTTCAGAAGATTTTAAATCTGAATTTAAAGCACTATGTTTAGACCTGCTAAAGTCTGAGAAAGAGATCATCTCTCTCAGAAATCAATTATCTGAACAAAATGTTTTAAAGTCAGAAAACCTCAAACTCTCTCAGGAGTTGGAGAACTATAGGGAACAGATAGCTACACTGAAAAGTGAGCTCTCAGAGGCCAAGAAGCTTGAAGAATCCCTTAATGGGAGAAGCATCAAGCTGATGGACATCACAAGCACAGTGAACTCAAGATTCAACAGTACACTGGGCTTGGGTGCCTCATCCAGCCAACCTATTGTTCTGACAACTCCTATCAAGTTCATTTCTGACAAGGGAAAGGGAGTTGTAGAGGTTGCCAGGAAAAATTCTGATCTGCCTCAGAAAACTAAGTCCCAACACAAATCATCGAACGGAGATCGACGATCGCCGAATGAATATCGACGATCGCCGAACGCAGCTCGACGATCTCAGGATAGATCGTCGAACGCAGATCGACGATCTCAGCCAAAGTCGTCGAACGCAGGTCGACGATCCCATATACCTGACCTCAGCCATAGTCGACCGTCGAACGGAGCTCGACGATCTGACCCACGATCGTCGAACGCAGCTCCAAGATCGTCGAACAGAGGTCAGAGCTCTGGAAACTCTTTCAAAGGCAAGTCAAAATTGAATCCTAAGGGTTCTTCATCCCAAACCTTTAACCCTTATACTGAATGAATTATACCTCCAAGGAGATATCATCCTGAAGGATATAAGAGTCAGCCAGGGATGTCTTTCATTTCTGAATTTAGAGATTATCAACCTAGGCCCAAGGTAAACTGGGTCAAAAATAAGTGAATTGTTTTATGTGCAGGTGAAGACCTATCCAACATCTAACCAACAATGGTATTTGGATAGTGGGTGCTTTAAGCACATGACAGGGAACAAGGACAACCTCACTGCCTTTAGAGCCAAGCTTGGACCCAAGGTTATCTTTGGTGATTCCAACTTTGGACAAACTAAAGGATATGGTGCAGTCCAGATTGGTTCAGTAACCTTCAAGAAGGTAGCATATGTGGAAGGACTGAAGCATAACCTAATCAGCATCAGTCAGCTGTGTGATGAAGGTTACCAGGTGACCTTCAACAAAACCTTATGCAAAATCAAGTCAGAGGACAACATAACTGTGTTGACAGGTAAAATGAAAGGTAACATCTATCTAGTAGACTTTCTTTCAACTGATATAGATATTTGCCTGTTTAACTCAGTTTGTAGACCAAATGTTTTATGGCATAAGAGACTAGGACACCTAAACCTTAGAACTATTGCTAGGCTCTCCAAGGAAAACCTTGTTAGAGGACTACCTTCTGGCCCCTACAAGAAGGAAGGACTCTGCAAGGCTTGTCAATTAGGCAAGCAAACTAAAAACAGTTTTAAGTCACTTAATAAGAGTGATTCACCTAGGATATTGTATCTGTTACACATGGATCTATTTGGACCCATCACAGTACAAAGCCTAGGAGGGAAATCCTACACTTTAGTAATTGTAGATGACTTCTCTAGATTCACTTGGGTGTTCTTTCTAAGGAAGAAGTCTGATAACTTTAAGTGTCTGACAGAGTTTCTCAAATGTATATAGATTGAGTTCAATACTCACATTGCCCTGATCTAAGTGATCATGGGACAGAGTTTGATTCTCTTCTTATGCAAGAGTTCTGTCAGAGTGAAGGGATCAGGCATACTTTCTCAGCTCCTAGAACTCCTCAACAAAATGGGGTAGCTGAAAGGAAAAATAGAACTCTTATTGAATCTGCCACTACATTGTTGTCAGATGCTCATCTACCTCTATCCTTTTGGGCAGAGGCAGTGAACACCTCCAACTATGTGCTGAACAGAAGTCTGATACATAAACTAAAGGGAAAGACTCCCTATGAATTACTCAAAGGGAAGAAACCTAAAGTTGACTATTTCAGAATTTTTGGTTGCATTTGCTATATTCACAATAATGACAAGAAATATTTAGCAAAATTTCAAGCCAAAGCTGATGAAGGAGTGTTTCTGGGATACTCCATGATCAGCAAGGCCTATAGGGTCTATAATAAATCATCTTTGAAAATTGAGGAATCTGTTCATGTTTCTTTTGATGAAACTAACATGTCTTTCAAGGAGAAGATTTCTTCTACCATAGAACCTTTGCAGGAACTCTCTCTAGTTGAAGATATGAACAAGTTACAGGTTGCTCAAGAGGATGAAAGCAGTGAAGATGAAGGGAATGCTCAACACATTGAAGCACAACCTGAAGAGCCAGTTGTTGTACCACAAGAGGAAACAACAACACAGGTTGGTGAACAATCAACACCCCCTGTTGATCTAGTAACATCAAGAGACCATCCAATTTCCCAGATAATTGGAGAAATCTCAGCTGGTGTGCAAACCAGAAATCAGGTCAACCAAAACCTGTTGCACACTTGCTTCCTTTCTCAAATTGAACCTCAGTCCATTCAAGATGCAGAGCAAGATCCACACTGGATCATTGCCATGCAAGAGGAGTTGCATCAATTTGAGAGGAACAAAGTATGGGAACTAGTGCCAAAGCCTAAGGATAATTCCATTGTTGGAACAAAGTGGGTATTCAGAAATAAACTGGATGATCAAGGAGTAATAATAAGGAACAAGGCAAGGCTAGTTGCCCAGGGATATTCTCAAGAAGAAGGAATTGACTACGACCAGACCTTTGCACCTGTTGCAAGATTAGAAGCCATCAGGATATTTTTAGCTTATGCAGCTCACAAAGGCTTCAAGGTTTATCAGATGGATGTCAAGAGTGCTTTCTTAAATGGAGACATCAAAGAGGAAGTATATGTCAGACAACCTCCAGGTTTTATCTCTCCAACTTATCCTGATTATGTTTTTAGATTAAATAAAGCATTATATGGTCTCAAGCAAGCTCCTAGAGCATGGTATGAGACCCTAGCATGCTTTCTCTTGGAAAATGGTTTTATCAGGGGTAGAGTAGACCAAACTCTTTTTATTAGAACCCATAAGTCCCATACCCTACTAGTACAAATTTATGTAGACGATATCATTTTTGGTTCTACTGACTCAAAATTGTGCAGAAGGTTTTCTAATCTAATGCATTCTAAATTTGAGATGAGTAGCATGGGTGAGCTATCCTTCTTCCTAGGATTGCAAGTCAAACAACATGCTGAAGGCATCTTTATTTCTCAAACCAAATATGCTAATGAGTTGGTTAAGAAATTTGGTATGTCTGAGGCATCTTGTATGAAAACACCCATGCCTACCAATGCTGTATTGGATGCTGATGAACATGGGAAACCTGTTGATCAGACAACATATAGAGCAATGATTGGCTCTTTATTGTATCTTACAGCTAGTAGACCAGATATAATGTTTGCTACATGTATATGTGCTAGGTTCCAAGTAAGCCCTAGAGAGTCACACCTAACATTAGTAAAGAGGATTCTCAGGTATGTTAAAAGTTGTCCAAATCTAGGTCTCTGGTATCCAAAAGATTCAGCATTTGAGTTAACTGGATTCTCTGATGCTGATTATGCTGGATGCAGAATTGACAGGAAAAGCACCAGTGGAACTTGTCAGTTCCTTGGTGATAGACTTGTCTCTTGGTTTTGTAAGAAACAAACATCTGTGTCAACTTCAACTGCTGAAGCTGAATATATGGCTGCAGGTAGTTGTTGTTCACAAATACTGTGGATTCAAAATCAACTCCTAGACTATGGTTACAACTTAGAGAAGTCAAAAATCTTTTGTGACAATACAAGTGCTATTTCCATAGCTCAAAATCCAGTCCTCCATAGTAGGACAAAACACATAGAGATTAGGCATCACTTCTTAAGGGACAATGTTGAAAAGAATAAAATTGAACTGCAATATATCCCAACTGATTTACAAAGGGGAGATATTTTCACCAAGCCTTTGGATGAAAAGAAACACACTTTCTTCCTAAATCAGTTAGGAACGTTAGATGGAGGAAGTCTTAAATAATACCCAAGATTTTGGAAAGCTAAAAATTGACCAAGACTAGGCAAAAATTCTGATTTTTCTTAGTGTCTAGAATTTTCTGATCTCTGAACTGCGCTCGACGATTTCCCCAAAGATCGTCGAACGGAGTTCGACGATTCCCAGAATCGTCGAACTGAGTTCGGCGCCCCTCAGATAGTATGAACTATCTCTTCCGGTCAATGATCGTCGAACGGCGCTCGACGATTTTGTCCCCTGAACGATCGTCGAACGGAGCTCGACGCCTTTCCAGATCGTCGAACGGAGATCGACGATGTTGGAGTCTCTTCAGATTCCTTTAGAAGCCTCGATCGTCGAACTGAGTTCAACGATCTTTCCAATTCTGCGTCGAACCCTAATATAAAACTCATTTTTCGCCGTCGTTCTCTCTTGCGCTTTCAACTTCTCTTCAAGAATTTTCTTCCCTCCAAACAGTTCTACGCTTGTTCGTTTTGTTTGTTAAATTTTTGCAGGTACAATGGCCGTATCAGTTGCTGTTCTAGCCGCCATGAAGTTCGATGCAGGATTCGACATTGATTTGGACTCATTCAACACTACTGATCAAATCTTCCAGGACATTTTGAGTTTATTCAAGGATCAGAACTTGTCTGCCCTCATGACCACTAGAATCAAGCTTGCTTCAGATGAAATAAAGGAATGGGTCTATACTGCTCACAACCTTGACAACAACACAATAGTTGGATCTATTGCTGGAACTCAGGTACCTCTGACCCCCATAGCTTTAACAGAGGTCTTTGGTTTGAGAAATGGAGAAGACTCTACTGAATTATCTGGGGAGGAATTTTCTGATATACTTGCCAGGATGGGTCATCCAGAGGGAAACCCTAGCAAGTTATTCAAAAGGAACTTGTCTGTTGAGTACAGGTTCCTAGCAGATGTTGTAGGAAAAGTGCTGCTGGCAAAGCACTCAGCTCATGATACTATCTCCAGACATTAGCTCTGCCTCATGGGAGCTCTGGTAGATAAGAAAAGCTTGAACTGGGGAGAGGTCTTCTTTGACCTGATAAAGAAGAAAATCAATAAAAGTTTTGTTAATTTTGGAAGGATCCTTGGAGTCTTCTTGCAAAACAAATGCCCTGCCTTGCTGGTCTCCTCTGGAGTGCACATTAATGCCTCCAAGAGACTCACCTGTGCCCTCTTTGGCAAGTGGGACAGGCAGATAAGCAAGCCCAGCAGGCCCTCTTCTAGTGCTCCTTCAGGCACCAGGACTCAAAGAGTCACTCCCCCACAGGTCTCTGCTCCTGCAGAAGACCTGGCTGCTGCTGTTGCTGCTTCCTCTCCTCCTCCAAGCCCAACCCTACCTCTTCCATCCACCATTCCAGCTTCTTCCACAATTACCATCTCCAGCCCATCTCCAACATCAATTCCATCTCCAGCAACCATTTCATCACCTCCAGTAGACCATTTCCACCCATTGTTCTCCTATCCACCACCAGATGTCACATCATCTCCATCCATACCATCATTCACCCTTCTGGATGAATCCTACATGGATGATTCCCCCTCTTCTCCTCCAGAATTACCCTCCTCCTCAACCTCATTCCAAGATCTCCTCCTCCACATCATTGACCAACCAACATTCACTCCATCCATATCCATCCCCTTATCCATCTCCACCATCCCCACACCTCAGCCATCCATCCCTCCACTCTCCAGCCCCCCACTTCCAGCTTCCTCAGCCATCCCTATACCATCTACCTCTGCTCCTGCTATTGAGCATGTAGATCTGCCAGCCTTAGCTGACAAGTTGTATGAGCTACTTGCCCCCAGGCTCTCTCTTCTCATGGAGGCCTCCTTAGCTCCTCTACAACAGTCAGTGGCAGCCCTATCTGCCAGGCTTTCCTCCCTCCTTCCTCAGGCAGCACCTCCAGCAGTGTGCCTTGATACAGATGTATCTGCATCCAGGCAGGGGGAGATGCCATATGAAGCCAGCCTTCATGCTGCTGTTGCTGCTGCTTCTGCTCCTGTTGTTGATACTGCTGCTGCTGCTGCTGTTGTTTTTGTATCTGCTGCTCCTGTTGCTGCTACTCCAGTCCAGGCTCCTACTGCAGTTTTGGCAATAGACCTAAGGTCTTTGCTTTCTGCCTTTGATACTGCATACTTCAGCCATCTCCCAGAGCCTAATGCTGTCCAGCCCCCAGAAGATCTGTCCAAGGCTCTGGTGCCTTTCTCTGGCTGTGACCCCAGCATTATTTCCTCCTTTGTACTCTCAGTGATTACTGCTGCTACTGCTGATGAAGAAAGGTCTGCCTTTGCTTCTGAAATTGTTGATGCTAATGCTGAAGTTGTTCTCCCTGCTGCTGAAATTCAAATTGCTTCTGATGAGCAAACATCCCAGGATTTTCTGATGACAGAGGCCACTGTGTTTGAGCCTGCTGCAGATTCTGATGATGTCACTGCTACTGTCACTTCTCCAGCTTTTGTTGCTCCATCTGCTGAAGATTTTGTTGTTGTTACTGAAGCTGCTGCTGCCATCACTCCTGAAGTTACTAGTGTTGAATCTGCTGCCCCATCTGCTGTTGTTCCTGTATCTGCTGCTGTATTTGCTGCTGTTCCTGCTGCTGCCCCTTCTGCTTCTGCCTCATCTGCTGCAATTCAACTGAAGAAAGATCTTATGAAGAAGATAGATGCTATATATGATGCCCAGAGTTCTGACTCTGATGAGTTCAAGACAGACTCTGATGACTCTGCTGCCAGTATTGCTAGGAAGAGGAAAGCTAGAAGTAAGGCTATGAAAAGGGTTCCTCCTGCAAAAGTAAAAGATGATAATGATATTCCTTACTATATTCTGCATAACTGCCAAATTACTGAACATTGGATGCAGTACTCTAAAAATCAGCTGAAAGCAATGAAGAAGAAAAGAAAGTATGAGAAGGGCTCCTCCCAGTTCCAGCACCCTTATCCTCCTCCACCACCTCCTCCTGATGCAGGTGCAGGTGGAAGCTCTGCTAGTCAAGCCCCAACTAGAAGCCAGGCTCCCTATCAACCCCATGCCAGATCTTATCAAAGGGAAAGCCAATCTAGGGGTTCTTATTCCAGGAGAGGAGGATATAGGGGAAGTCAAAGAGATATTCAGGTATATTCTAAAGGGCATTCCAGGCAGCACCCTTACTCCAGGGGAGGACATGCTTCATCTGATACTACTTCTGGTCCATTCCCCTTTAAGCTCAAAGAGACAGTGTCTGCTAGGCCTCCTCAAGACACTTCTTCCAACAGGTATGAGCCACCTGTACCATTTGAGGACCCTGAAAAGAACCCAGCCTCTTGGACTGCTAGAATGAAAGAAATGGCTGCATTAGACCAGATAAAGAAAGCCAGAGAGCAAGGCTTAGACACTTCTAATATTTCTACCATGTCAGAGCAAAGACAAAAGGAGTTAGAAAGATATGCCTCCAGCAAGTTCTTTGATGCAGACAGATACATGGAGTTGCATCCTGCTGCTGTGGTTCCCAGGACTTCAAAGCAAACATACTTGGGTGCAGCTGATGACACTAGATCTAACAAGGAAGCCCTGAACCCTAACAGAGAAATCAAGATGGTTAAAAGCAAAGAGAAGAAGTAACTCTGTAAGGTGACAATCTTTGGATTTTCTGACTGCTATCTGGATGTCATATATATATATATATCTCTGTGATGTTTCTGCAATGTGTCTAGCTGTTGTTGTTTTTATGCTTTTCTGATTGTATGATGTTATTTAATTTTTCCAAAGTCTGTAAATAGTTTTCCTAACCCAAATAGGGGGAGATTGTTGGAACACCCTATTACTAATTTGGGTCAGGATCACTATGTCTCTAGGAATCTGTGTTTGACCTTCTGTATAGCTTAATAGGTCAATTAGAATTGAGTCTAAGGGTTAGAAGTGTAGGATTGGAAGCTGCCCTGAAGACCAAGTTTTTCTGTAGACCAAGTCTAATCGTCAAGCTCAGCACGACGATTCGTCGAACTCCGGTCGACGATCGTCTAGCTCAACTTCTACAGATCGTCGAGCTCCATTCGACGATCGCTGAGCTCAACCTCATAATATCGTCGAGCTCCACTCGACGATCGCTGAGCTCAACTTCACAATATCGTCGAACTCCATTCGACGATCGGTAAGCTCAGGTCGACGATTTTGACTCTACATTGGATCCTTATCTCTGAGCTCAGTTCGACGATCTTTGAGCTCAGATCGACGATTATTTTGTTGCTTGAATTTTCCAGTTCGCTGAGCTCAGCTCGACGATAGCAGAGCTCAGTTCGACGTTTTCAGTTATCTTCCAGAATTCAAATTCAAATCAGTTAGAAGTTATTCTGCATTTAATTCAGAAGATCTGCTAGCCGTTTTCATTTACTTCTGGACCAAGTTTCAAGGGATTTTTCAAGGAATAATTCAGTGGACTTTCCTTCAGAAGAAATTATGCAATTAAGGCTGTAATCAATGCAGACCAACGGCTATCTTTGACAGAGTGATATTCTATTCTGGCACAGAGAATAAAAAGATAGAATGTTTTTGAATCAAGATAGAGATTAACAAGAATAGGACACACAACTCAGTATACAGAGACTCTTTCAAAATTTTCTGTCAAGAAGAATTCAGAAGAACACTCATCAAAGAGATCAAGCATTCTTCAGATCTCTTCAGCTCTCAAAGTGTTCAAGGCCAACACCATTTCAAGACTCCAGACACTCAACATTTCAGCTTGCTAAAATCATCTATTGCTGGAGATCTATCTTTGAAGGCCTATCACCCTCAGCAAAGCTTTTCTTCCTGAAGATTTCAAGGGTTCAGGGGGAGCTTTGACATCAATCCACTTAGTCTTCTCAGTTGATTTAGAAAGAGAAGACTGCCATAACTCTCTCACCCCCACTCTGTAAAGGGTTTTTCAAACTCCCTTCAAAAGTTTGAATCTGGTTTTTGAGCACCTTGTCAAAAGCTCATTGGTGGCAAGACACCTGATCAAAAAATCTGATTTGGTTTTTGAGCACCTTATCAAAAGCTCATTGGTGCCCAGGACACCAGATCAACTCATCCTACAGTGGATTCCTACCTAGGGTGGTAGAAGAGTGGATGTACCCAAGTTTGGGGAACCACTATATTTCCTTGTGTCCTCTGGTTCTGCTTGTTTTCTTTTTATTTCTGGCCTAGATTTTCTTGTGCTTAGCTCTTGCATAGCTTAGTTTTGTGATTAGTTTTATTTCTGCTTCCCTGCTCACACTCATTACAACAATTGTTGTAAAGCTTTGCAAAAGTTTTTTTTTGTGTTTTAAAAGCACCATATACTCTATTCACCCCCCCTCTAGAGTATATCAGATCTAGTTTCCCTTTCACTCCCCCTCCCCAATCCTATAAAAGGACCCCACCCCCTATCTTTCCCTCACAGCTCTCAGAGCAACCCCCTCCCCCTGCTTCCTCCTCTACCAGAGTTCAGGTGGTTGAAAACGCCAAGCCAGAGCTCCTCCTCCCCTCCACCACCACCTTGAGCAATGTCCGACCAAGCCGGCCCCTCCCGAGCCCATCAAACCCAGGTGGAAGCCTTCTCCCTCCCCCTTCTCCATTTTGGAAGTCTTGCATGGCGCTCCCGGCGGCCGGAGCGCCGCCGCCGTCACCCCCTCCCCTCCCATTCATTTTTTTAAAAAATGCTCCGGCGATGGTCGGCGGCGGCAGGCCGCCGGGCCACCGCCGGAGGGAGCGCCCACCGCCGGCTGGTTGGCCGGTGGTGGAGACACGGCCAGCCAGTGGCTGGCCGGGGGCAGGAAAAGCCCGGAGGGGCTGCGGGTTCGTAACAGCGGGCGGGAAGATGAAGTTCAGGAAATATTTATATATATATATATAATATTATATTATATATATTATTATAATATTTATAATAAATATTATAATATTATAATGGGTTCATATTTTAAGGGACTAAAATATGCTCCTAGGAAGAAAGTGTTGAACATTAAAAATGTTCCACTTGCTAAGGGCTTCCTCCACAAAAATTTTGAAAATTTTTGGAGTTGATTTGATATTTTTAAAAGCCCAGATAAAATTCGTTTGGCCAAATTAAAGGGTCAAAACTCTTCGAAAAATTATGAAAATTTTTTTAGGCTCATTTTATATCCTTCCAAGGGTTGTATAAAAATTTGGGGTCATGGGGATAAGTTAAGCCTAGGATCGCGCTCGACATTTATTACGCCAGTTTTCTCCGAAAATGAAAATGGAAATGCGTCACTATCCTCTCTAATTTGAATAATAAATTCAAATTGTCTTATCGACAAGAGTGGTTGAGGCAAGTGACCAAGCTCCGGGGGTTTCGAGATTTCATGAAACCGTCGAGCGCCTCGACTCTCGGGTGATTTGGGTACACTTGGAAAGTGATAGCACGAGTGGTGAGTTATGAATTATTCTTAACGAATAATAAGGGTGTAACTCCTGATAAGCCCCGATGAGATTAAGCCGTGATTAATAAGGCGCAACCAACTCATAATTGGATCTTAATAAAGGGTGTAACCCAAGGAAACCTTTAAAAACTAAGATGGAACTGAATCTCTCCTGAGAATGGAAATGAAACTAAATGTGCCTCCTGGATGGAGATGGAACTGAATCTCTCCTGAGAACGGAGATGGAACTGAATGTGCCTCCTGGATGGAAATGGAACTGAATCTCTCCTGAGAATGGATATAGAACTGAATCTCTCCTGAGAACGGAGATGAAACTAAAGCCTACTGAATGGAGTGATTGAACTACTAACCATTTTCTTTATGATTATTCCAGTCTTACACTGGTCCAGTTCCTTTATTCTTTTCAGTTCAGTACTTTCAATTCAGTACTACTCCAGTTTCGTACTGGTAAAGCTTATTTCAGTACTTCCATTTCAGTACTACTCCAGGCTCGTACTGCTCAAGCTTATTTCAGTACTTTCATTTCAGTACTACTCCAGTCTCGTACTGGTCATGCTTATTTCAGTACTTTCATTTCAGTACTACTCCAGTCTCGTACTTGTCAAGCTTATTTCAGTACTTTCATTTCAGTACTAATTCAGTCTTGTACTGGTCAAGCTTATTTCAGTACTTTCATTTCAATACTACTCCAGTCTCGTACTGGTCAAGCTTATTTCAGTACTTTCATTTCAGTACTACTCCAGTCTCATACTGGTCAAGCTTATTTCAGTACTTTCATTTCAGTACTACTCCAGTCTCGTACTAGTCAAGCTTATTTCAGTACTTTCTTCTCAGTACTACTTCAGTCTCGTACGGGCCACATTTCATTCCAGCACTTTAAATAAGCAGCAAAATCACCGCACTTGTCCTTGTCACAATGTACTATTATAATCCTGGGTCCTGCTCTGACGAGAAGTCGTTGTTTAGGTTGAGCCTTAATTGGGGATAACAGAGTCGAAGTAGTCCTCCAGGTCTAGCCCCAAATAATGCGCTCCCACACTCCTTGTCGAAAGTAGAGCAGAGTGTCGATGCCCGAAGTCTAAAGCCTAGTAGGGCAGGCCGACGTAGACCCGATGTTGTATTGCTTGCCTTATGTTTGATTGATTGTAAATTGCTTGCGGTGAAATAGTGGCGGGTCAGTCCCTTCCGCAGACCGTTCGTACCGGTGCGGAAAGGTTGACGATTCAAGATGATAGGGAGATGAGTACCACGGGTGACCGGACCGTTATATTCCCCGTCGGGTTTTCCTCCGCTGGTCGGCTAAAATGATTCGCCGAATGTTGCTCACATCCAAGAGTACACATGGTTGTACGTTAGGGCATGGGGTTGTGCGGTACGATCACCCCCAGAAGTGTCAGGACTGGCCACTGTCACCGACAGCCACATCGGTGAGGCCCGCGGGGCTCGCTACCCTGTTGGAACTGAAGCGGTCCAAACAATGTCGACATAGGGTTGTGTGCGTGGCTTTGAATGCATGCAGTGTGTGCGCGGCTTTGAATGCCTGCGGTGTGTGCGCGGCTTTGAATGCCTGCGGTGTGTGCGCGGCTTTGAATGCCTGCGGTGTGTGCGCGGCTTTGAATGCCTGCGGTGTGTGCGCGGCTTTGAATACCTGCGGTGTGTGCGCGGCTGTGAATGCCTGCGATAGTTTTCAGGATTTGAAACCTGATGTGTTGATGAGCTAGTAGAGCCTTGTTATAACTGATTTATACTATTGCTGCTTTTACCGGTTATACTGCACTTTTTTGTAATTGCTCCTAGCTGTGCATATATGAAATGTTGTGCTAACCCTCTCTTGCTTCGGCTATTTAACTTTGTTGGGTGGGTGCGTGCTCGTCCCCAAGATGTGGATCCGGGGAGGAGATTTGTTTCCACTTAGCTCTGTGACTAACGGTTATTTGATTAACCATTCACAGGAGGTGGAGCACCGTAGTGACCCACTGCCGTAGGAGATTATGCCGGCAACTAGGTCTACTCGAGCAGATGCACCCTCGCCGTCCCCAGAGTTTAGAGACGTGAGTTCCTCTGAGCAGCGTAGAGAGAGAGTATATGAGGATTATATGTAGCACATGTACATCCCACGAGCTTATTTAAACACTTAGGCTTCGGCCCTAGAACCTCTGTATTATTATGATATGTTATATAAATCTGCATTGGTTTTCTGTTAATGCTTCCGCTATATTCTGATGGGTTGTGAATGTTATGATTCGAGCCAACCAAGACGACCATCTAGTGCTTAGATAGGGTGGATCGTTTCCCCTAAGGAGCACTGGGTGGACGTCTTGCGCCAATAGTACCCCTCCGGCCCAACCCGGGCAAAAGGTTGGGGGGTGGGGGGGTGGGGGGTACTACATCAGGTGGAGGTGTCCCGGGTCCAAGCTGCAGATGGACCCCTCTTTGGCTTCTCGGGAGAGAAGAAAGAGGTGGAGGGATTAGAGGAGCTTCTGGTCACCTTAGGCGGGATTTCGATCTGATGTCGTTTCATCATCGTCGATGCACCAAGCGGATACAACATCATATTTGGGCATCCCCTCATCAACTACTTCAAGGCGGTTTTATCGTCATACCATCAGTGCCTAAAGTACTGCCGGGGAGACGTCCAAGTACGGATCAACGGAGATCCAAAATCCTCCAAGGAGTGATATCTGAATGTCGTCAGTACCATCAGCTGGATGGAGGATGCGGAGAGGTTCAAGAAGATGCTAGAAAAATAAGAAGGTCTGCTTGCTGCTGAGGAGTTGGAGGAACTGGAGGCGATCTCCCGAAAGGTGGAGCCACGTTTGTTGAAGGTTGGATGATCCTTGCTTCTGGAAGGAAAGATCGAGATGGCCGCTTGCCTGTAGGAGAACGTTGATGTCTTTGCTTGGAGTGATGCGAAAATGCCAGGGATCGATGTTGATGTTGCCCGTCATCGTCTCAACTCGGATCCCGCAGTGGCCCCTATCCGTTAGAACCAATGGAAGAGCACCATTGTGCTGGCCGGTTCGATCAGGGAGGAGGTGGAAAAGCTGCTGGAGGTAGGGTTTCTCTCGGAGATCCAGTATCCAGCCTGGGTCTCCAACGTTGTAATGGTAAAAAAGCTCGGAGGTGGCTGGAGGTTATGTATCGACTTTTTTATGTTGAATAAAGCTTGCCTGGATGATTGCTACCCCTTGCCTTAAATAGACGCGCTGGTCGATTCCGTCATCGAATTTCCTGTGATGAGTTTCCTTGATGCTTTTTCAGGGTATCACCAGATCCAGATGCATCGCCCCAACTGTCGTGATGTCTCCTTCATCACCAGTGTGGTTGCTATAGCTACAAGATGATGCCCTTCGGTCTCAAGAACGCAGGCGCAACGTACCAGAGAATGATGGACCAAGTCTTCAAAGAGCAGAAGGGGCGGAACCTGGAAGTGTATATAGATGACCACCTTGTCAAGAGCAATAGCATTGCGAAACATATACAAGATCTGGCAGAGACCTTCGCCACCCTGAGAAAGTACAAAATGTGACTCAATTCGGCCAAGTGTGTCTTTGGGGTGGGAAGAGGGAAGTTTCTAGGTCACCTCCTCACTCTAAGGGGGTGGAACCTAACCTTGATAAAGTTAAAGCCATTCTGGATATGACATCTCCGAAAGACTCCAACGAAGTTCAGAGATTGACAGGAAGGTTGGCTGGCCTTAGCCGCTTCCTCTCCAAGGCAGAGAAGAAGTGTTCTCTGTTCTTCAAAAGTCTCTGAGGCAACACGAGATTCGAGTGGACCATAAAGTGCGATGAGGCTTTTGGAAAACTCAAGCAACAACTAACCCAAGCTCCTCTCCTCCAATGCCCGCAGGGAAGTGAAGATCTCCTACTCTATTTGGGGGTGGGAACCGAAGCAGTCAGTTCGTTGCTGGTCAGAGAAGAAGGCAGGAAGCAGCTCCCCATATACTATGTGAGTAGAGTGTTGCGGCAAGCGGAGACTAGATACCCTATCCTGGAGAAGTTGGTTTTTTGCTTTAGTGGTTTCAGCTCGTAGGCTCCCCCCGTACTTTCAGGCTCACTCCATCGAGGTCGTCTTCGATCATCTGCGGTGTGGTATCCTAGATGGAGTGGAGCATTCAGTCACGTTGGCTAATTGGGCATTGGAGCTTAGCGAGTTCGACATCTCTTACTCTCCGAGGATAGTAATCATGGCCCAAGCAGTGACAGACTTCCTTGCCGACTTCTCGACCGAGGTGGAAGGATACAAAGGCTCTTCTAGCCTAGTATCTTGGAATATGTTCGTGGATGGAGTTTCGGGCAGGCATTCTGTGGGAGCCGGAGTCATGCTAGTGAGCCCACAGGGAACCATGATCGAGCAGGCTGTCGAGATCCTCTTCCCCGTCACAAACAATCAATTAGAGTACGAAGCCATGGTAGTCGGCTTACGTCTCACCAAGGACTTAGCAATCAAGGATATTAGGGCCTTCACCGACTCGATGGTGGTTGCGTCGCAAATCAGAGGAGAGTTTGAAGTGCACAACCCCGTCTTGCAAAAATACTTAGTAAAGGTCAAAGGTCTGATCGGGAGGTTCCAGTCTTTCTTCGTTAAGCATGTACCCCGAGAAGAAAATTCAGAGGTCGATTATCTCGCCAAGTATTGTCCCCAGGTTGGGGGGACATTGACCGAGCTATTTTGAACGTCCATCGAGGAAGAGGAGATGATGGAGATCGAGCAGCGAGCTTCTTGGAAGGACTCGTTCGTTGCATTCTTCACAACCGGCCAGCTTCCCACAAATGGAGGAGATCAGAGGAAGTTCTGATACAAAGCTGCCTACTACTTGATGTAGGAAGGAGAGCTTTATCGCAAGACCATTTTCGGGCCCCTTTTCCCGGTGCTTGTCGGAGATCGAGATCCCCCGTGTTTTAGAAGAGATCCATTCGGGAGAGTGTGGCAACCATTTTGGACTCGTACCTTGGAGCAGAGGATCCTAAGGTGTGGTTTCTTCTGTCCAACCATTCGGACGGATGCGGAAGCCTTCTCGAAAAAATGTTTTAAGTGTCAACCCTTCGCACCTCTTCAGTTGCAACCTGCTCAGCACCTTCGCTCGATCACCGCTCCCTAGCCTTTCGCCATCTGGGGAATGGATTTGATCTGCCCATTTCCTCAGACCAGCGGGCAGAGGAAATTTGTCCCTGTCATGATCGACTACTTCTCCAAGTGGATCGAGGCTAAGGCGCTCGCCAAGACCACTTCACAAATCGTAAAGAACTTCATCTGGGGGGGGGGATCGCCTGCAGGTTCGGGATTGCTATGGCCATCATCGCCGACAACGGTCCACAATTTGCTAGCTTGGAGTTCAAAGACTTCTACAAGCAACTAGGGATGGATCTTTGATTCGCCTCTGTTCATCATCCTCGAAGCAACGGACAGGTGGAAGCCGCCAACAAGCTGGTCATCAACCTCCTAAAGAATAAGTTCATCAATCTAAAAGACAACCGGGCAGAACAGCTCCCTTCGGTCCTATGGGCTATGAGAATGACTCCCAACTCGGCCACGGGGGAACACCTTTCAAGTTGTCCCACGGTTTTGAGGCACTCATCCTAGTGGAATTCGAGGTGCGAACCCCAAGAGTGATCACAAAAGGAGATGACAGTGAAGAATGGTTCTTGGAAAACGAAGAGATTCAAAGGCTCTCACTGGATTATATTAAAGAACTTCGCGACTTGTTGATGACTAGTAATTTAGTCATCATCTAGTGCTTTTATCTTAATTAAATATTCTAAATATTGACATGTGTTAGTGATTTTTATACAACATTTCGTAGAAAAATAATATTTTGAGGTCTAACACTAATATTTTCTATTTTTGTAGGATTATGGCAGGCCTGAGGGAAATTTATAGGCAATATCCCGCTGTCGCGACCAAGGTTACCATGCACTATATATACATATCTGTATGTGTGTGTATACAAAGGTATATACATATGTATATATATATATATAAAGATAATCAGATATATATAAAAATGTATATATATATATATATATATATATATATATATATATATATATATATATATATATATATATATATATATATATATATATATATATATATATATAAATATGTAATCTTGACACCCAATTTTCTTTGCCCGTACGGTCCGCACCTTAGGAACGCCCGTATATATATATATATATATATATCTTTACCATATATAAAGAAATACTGTGGTCTACGAATATCAGGAGTTCAAAATTCCACAAGCCGTCAGATCATGAGTTCATAATTCAACAATCGTCTAATCGAGTACAACAAAATCATTTCATGTCTCCATATTTTAGTAGGTCTCCTAAACCTGCTACTAGGGTGTCCTAAACCTATGTGAAAATACGATTTTGCCCCTATAACCCTTTAAAAATTGGGCAATTAGCTGTTAAAATTATATTTTAATTTAAACGCGGCTATCTGATTTTGAACCCAGGACCTCAAAAATAAGAGAAACAACTCAATCCAATGAGACAAGGAGACAATTGTGATAATAATTCAAATAATTTATACTTAAATTGTTATATTTCATGTATTTTTATTAAAACTTTATATAAATATAGGTATAATATCATTCATTATTACATAAAATATACTATACATAATATTAATAATTATATATATTATTCATTATATATGTACATTTATAATTATAATTTTAAATTTTGTTATTTATAAAATTATATTTATAATTTTTTTCTTAAATTATCGTCGTGGGCGGGCGAAGTCCGGCGGGGGCGGGCCAAGTACAGTTGCGCGAGGTCGTAGTGTCGGGCCGGGTACAGTTGCGCGAGGTCGTAGTGGCGGGCCGAGTACAGTCGCGGGGAGGCTGTAGGGGCGGGTCGGGTACAGTTGTGCAAGGTCGTAGTGGCGAGCCGGGTACAGTCGCGTGGGGCCGTAGGGGTGGGCCCGTTACTTTCGCGATTGGCAGTAGGGGCGGAGCCCCGTGTCGGGCACTCGTATATATATATATATATATATAAAATTAATCAAAGCAGCAGCTCCTCCGACCAAGCTCGGCCATCCAGCTGGGTCACCACTATGCTCGGCTGTAACGCCCCGTATTTTTTCGTTGAATGATTGCATACGCTTGATGGGCGTTACGTTGGCTTTGACCGTTGTTCGAGTATGGTTTTCCCGCGGGCTTGCAAGTGGCTGTTTTGGTAGCCGAGTTGCACGATTCCCCAGCAAGCCGGAGTCCAATTTGGGGACTCGGTGAGGCCTCTTAGGGAATGCTTGCACGTTTTCGAGTCCGGGTAAGGTTGCTCAAAACGGGTTAATTGTATGGAAGACGTGTACAGAAAACAAAAAGGGGTAAAAAGTCCTTAAGAAAAAAAATGGTCTAGGACGAGAAAGAAACACTTTTCAAAACAGTAAAAAATGGTCATTTTTTTAGTGACACGGCCTGGGACATGGGCGTGTCCCAGGGCGTGTCTAGCTCGGGATACGGTTTGGCATTGTGGTCGTCGAACTTCGTTCGACGAAGTTGCGAGAGGAACACGCCCCCCGACACGGGTGTGTCGGGGCGTGACCCAGAGCGTGACCTGGGGCGTGACCTCCTTCACTCGACGAATTTTCTTGCGTCGAGTTGAGCTCGACGAATGGGGTACACGCCCCGTGACACGGGCGTGTCACGGGCCGTGTCCCGCTATGTCGAGTGTCGAGTGTCGAGTGTCGAGTGTCGGGTGTCGAGAGAGGGGACACGGCCTGTGACACGGGCGTGTCACAGGGCGTGTCAAGCTTTGTCGAAATGTCGACACTTTTGGTCGATGAGATGTCGAGACACAGGTTACACGCCCTAGGTCACGGGCGTGACCGACCCGACACGGGCGTGTACCAGGCCGTGTACCTTGTGGATAAGCTGGAAATTGTCGGATTCTGCGCCGCTTAAGGTACACGCCCTGTGACACGGGCGTGTCACAGGGCGTGACAGGGCCGAAAATCGACTTTTTCAGTTTTTTTGTGCCGTTCATTTCTCTGATTCTGGATCTAACGGTCCAGCTCTGTTCTGGAGGGAATAAGGCTGAGAAAGAGATTCTTTCTCCTCCCTTATCCCTTTCTCCATCTTCTTCTTCATTCTCAAAGAGAAAGCAAGGGAGAAAAACTAAAGCAAGGCAAGGAAAGAGAGGAGCAGCCGTCGCGGTGTCGTCTCAGTTCAAGCAAGCGGTGTTCTTCACCCTTGCCAATCTTGTTTTCTTGTTCTTTGATTGTGCAAGTTTAGCTAGCTTTCCTCTTTCAATTTTACTAGCTTGTTCTTCTTGTTTTGTGTTGTACCTCACTTTTGTCTACATATATTAGCCTTGTTACTCTTGTTTTTGTTTAGTACTCATAAACATGAATCCTCTTGTTCCTTCAAGTCTTACATGCTTACCGCCTAATTATCAAATTTTCCCTATGCTCAATTAATTCTTATGCTCATTTGATTCATGTAGCCTTTCTTGTTCATGTGATTCTTTCTTGTTCATGTCATAATCATGTTAGAATACGCTCGTTGGTTTGGTTAGCGTTGTCCTTTGTGGAGTGAGTAGAAATCCAAACGCTAATAAGTTTGGCATAACATGGGTAATGTGTGGTCATGAGTGGGGACGATGAAATGAAACGTGTTTAGCTTGGGTTATGGTGAGTTTTGCGAGGCGAATTGTGAACCATGGCAGGAGCGTTTGTGTGAGGATTCTATAAGGGGTGGTGTGGTTTCAGCCTTGGTGGCCACCGGGTTTTGTTTTGTGGTATAGAGTACCATTTTGGCCCCGATTTGGGCTGGCTTTTATTGGTGCGTTCCACTTGAGGGCCGCCGCCAAAAGGCCCTTGCGGAATCAAACTTAATCACTGCTTATGTTTCACTAGTATAGTGGTTCTTGTTGTAAAAAAATGATGGAATGGGCATGTATATTGCCGTTTTGCTCCTGCGGGTTGAGCAGGACTTGATGAGAATTGCACGCACTTGGTGTGTTTTACACTTTGGATTGACAGTGTTTAACACTTGTTTTCCACCTGTTCTTTTCACTCGTTTTACATGAAAAATTGCTACGGGGTCGGTAAGCCCTTTCGTCATATTTTATGAACTTCATACTCTATTGTGTAGCTTTGATGATTGTTGAGGTGTTCTTTCTTGAATGCCTCAGGTGCAGGTTGTAGCCGGTTGAGCGGCTAGTGCTTGGGTAGAGTTTCTTTGGAGCTAGCCGAGCTTACTTAGCGAGGTAGTTCTTTACTTTGTTGTACAAACATACATGTGCCCCAATGAGTTCGTGTCAGCTGGTTGGCGCCCATTGGTGGCTTTCTTTACTTGTGATATATGAATGCTAGACTGCTAATGTGACTCATTTGGATGAGATGATGTCTCCTTGCTCTTGGGAAGGATTTATGCTAGGTTGCATTAGATATTTTCAAGATAAAACAAACCTATTATCATATATCATGCATACAAGTTTTGATAAACTAAGACGTATTTTCCAAACAACGTAAAAAAAGATGATTTCTGTTGGAACACCCTATTACTAATTTGGGTCAGGATCACTATGTCTCTAGGGAACCAATGTTTGACCTCCTGTATAGCTCAAAAGGTCAATTAGAATTGAGTCTAAGAGTTAGAAGTCTAAGTTTGGAAGCTGCCCTCAAGACCAAGATTTTTTTCAGTTTGAGACTAAGTCATATCGTCGAGCTCAGCACGACGATTCGTCGAACTCCGATCGACGATCATCTAGTTCAACTTCGACAGATCGTCGAACTCCATTCGACGATCGCTGAGCTCAACTTCATCATATCGTCGAACTCCATTCGACGATCGGTGAGCTCAGTTCGATGATCTTTGACTCAGTATTGGATCTCTATCTCTGAGCTCAGTTCAACGATCTTTGAGCTCAGATCGACGATATTTTGTTGCAAAATAAGTCTCTATCGCTGAGCTCAGTTCGACGATAGCAGATCTCAGTTCGACGTTTTCAGATAACTTCAAGATTGTTTCAAGATTCAAATTCTGATCAGTTAAGGAGTTATTCTGCAATTAATTCAGAAGATTTTCTAGCCGTTTTCATTTATTTCTGGACCAAGTTTCAAGGGATTTTCAAGGAATATTTCTATGGACTTTCTTCCAGAAGACATTTTGCAATTAAGGATGCAATTAATGCAGGCCAACAGCTATTCTTGACAGAGGATGTTTTTCTATTCAATACCAGAGAATAAAAGAAAAGAATTTTTGAATCTCTCACATAGATACACAGACACACACAGACAGACAGAAAGACAGACATCAGTAATCTTCAGAACAAGAACATAATATTCTCTGTCTCAAAGAATTCTCAAGAACACACATCCAAGGAGATCAAATTATCTGAAAAATCTTCAGAGCTCTCTTGTCTCAAGTGTTCAAGGCCAACATCTTTCAAGACTGCAGACACCTAACATTTCAGCTGCTGCTGAAATCATCTTTTGCTGGAGCTCAACTTCTGAAGGCCTATCACCCTACAACAAAGCTTCTTTTCCTGAAGATCTCAAGGACTCAGGGGGAGCTTTGACACCATCAATCCACATAGTCTTCTCAGCTGTTTGAGAAAGAGAAGACTTCCATCACTCTCTCACCCCCATCTCTGTAAAGGGTTTCTCAAACTCCCTTCAAAAGTTTGAATTTGATTTTTGAGCACCTTGTCAAAAGCTCATTGGTGGCAAGACACCTGATCAAAAAATCTGATTTGGTTTTTGAGCATCTTATCAAAAGCTCATTGGTGCCCAGGACACCTGATCAACTCATCCTGCAGTGGATTCCTACCTAGGGTGGTAGAAGAGTGGATGTACCCAAGTTTAGGGGAACCACTATATTTCCTTGTGTCTTCTGGTTTTGCTTGTCTTTATTTTTGTTTCTGGCTGTGATTGTTCTGTGATTAGCTTATGATTTGTTTAGCTCTGTGATTAGATTTATTTACTGCTTCCCTGCTTACTCACATTACAACAATTATTGTAAAAAGTTTTCAAGCACCATATACTCCATTCACCCCCCTCTAGAGTATATCAGATCTAGCTGCACTTTCAATTGGTATCAGAGCCAGGTTGGTTAAACCTACCACACCTTGGTGGTTGCACATGCTAACACCTGAACCCAAAGATCCCTAGTTAGATCTGTTTTATTTTGAAAATTAGTATTAGATTTTGTTTTCACAAATCATGGCCCAAAATAAAGATTATGCTAGCACCAGACCTCCAGTGTGCAATCTATCCAAGTTTGCACTTTGGAAAGCAAGGACCAGACTATACATGAATTCTATTAACGAGGATATTTTTAACTCTGTTTTGACAGTGTGTCCAAGACCTCCAGAGAACTCAAGTACAAATGCTGTTCCACCTCCATCAGGAACAGATGCTGACATCAAGAAATGGAAGGTAGCTGATGCCAAGGCTATGAACATCTTAGCCCAAACAATGTCTGACGACATCTTTCAAAAGGTGGCTGAATGCAATTCAGCAAAGGAAATTTGGGACAAACTCTCTGAAATAGTCTCAGGCTCAGCTGATGAGAGAAAAGACAGGAGATCCCACCTCATATCTCAATATGAGAATTTCAAGAAAGGAGAAACTGAGTCAGTGGGAGATATGTACAACAGGCTCAGTCTAATTGTCAGTGAACTCAGGACATTGGACAAAGAGATCTCACTAACTGAACTCAATAACAAAATTCTAATGCGCTTCCCTAGCACTTGGGATTCAAGAATCTGGCCAATCAAGGATGCCAGAAGCTTGAATGAGATCACCATAGAAGCTCTATTGGGTAAGCTCAAATCTTATGAGCTACTCATCAAGAATAGAGAAGAAGAACAGAAGGCTGCCTCACCGGCCACAAGAAAAGAGAAAACAATAGCCTTCAAGGCAACTGAAGATCAGCCTGAAGACAAAGTCACAGGCAATGATGAACTGCTCAGTCTGTTGGCCAAAAGATTTTAAAGATGGCCAGAAAGGACTTCAGAAGGAGATCATACAAGGAGCATGATAAGCCAAGGTATGCCAAGTCAATTAATAATAAAGAAATTGTTTGCTTTGCTTGCAGGAAACCAGGGCACATAGTTCCTGACTGTCCAGAAAACAAAAACAAGGATAGAAGGGACAAGAAAGAAAGAAGAAAGGAGAAAGACTACAAGAGGAATGGCAATGGCAAACCCTCATCAAGCAAAAACAAACATACAAAAAGGGGTTTGTTGCTGAATCCTGGAGTGAGACTGAAGAGGAGTCAGAAGCCTCATCCAGCTCCGGTGATGATGAGGATGATGCAGAAGAAAAAGAGTTTTGCATGATGGCAATCAATGCCTCACAACATAACTCAGATGAAGAAGAGTCAGAGTCAGACTCAGAGACTCAGCTTGAAGAAGATCAGGTAATTAGTTCATTTGATTTTAATTCAGAGGACTTTAAATCTGAATACAAAGCATTATTTTTAGACCTGCTAAAATCTGAGAAAGAAATTATCTCACTCAGAAAACATTTATCTGAACATAATACTTTAAAGTCAGAAAACCTCAAACTCTCTCAGGAGTTGGAGTGCTGTAGGGAGCAGATAGCTTCACTGAAAAGTGAGCTATCTGAGGCCAAGAAGCTTGAAGAATCCCTTAATGGGAGAAGCATCAAGCTGATGGACATCACAAGCACAGTGAACTCCAGATTTAATAGTACACTGGGCTTGGGTGCTTCATCCAGCCAACCCATAGTTCTAACAACTCCAATCAAATTCATTTCTGATAAAGGAAAGGGTGTTGTAGAGGTAGCTAGGAAAAATTCTGATCTGCCCAAGAAAACCAAGTCCCAGCAGAAATCGTCGAACGGAGATCGACGATCGCCGAACGCAGATCGACGATCTCAGGCAAAATCGTCGAACTCAGGTCGACGATCTCAAGTTCCTGAACTCTGCTATAGTCGACCGTCGAACGGAGCTCGACGATCTGACCCAAGATCGTCGAACGCAGATCGACGATCGTCGAACAGAGGTCAGAACTCTGGAAAGTCCTTCAAGGGCAAATCAAAATCCAATCCTAAGGGTCCTTCATCCTAAATCTTTAACCCTTATACTGAATGGATTATACCTCCAAGGAGATATCATCCTGAAGGATATAAGAGTCAACCTGGGATGTCTTTTATTTCAGAATTTAAAGGTTATCAACCTAGGCCCAAGGTAAACTGGGACAAAAACAAATGAATTATCTTATGTGCAGGTGAAGACCTATCCAACATCTAACCAGCAATGGTACTTGGATAGTGGGTGCTCTAAGCACATGATAGGGAACAAGGACAACCTCACATCCTTTAGAGCCAAGCTTGGACCCAAAGTTATCTTTGGTAATTCAAACTTTGGACAGACTAAAGGCTATGGTGCAGTCCAGATTGGATCAGTAACATTCAAGAAGGTAGCTTATGTGGAAGGACTGAAGCACAACTTAATAAGCATCAGTCAGCTGTGTGATGAAGGCTACCAGGTGATCTTCAGCAAAGCTTTATGAAAAATCAAGTCAGAGGACAACACAACTGTGTTGACAGGTAAAAGGAAAGGTAACATCTATCTAGTAGATTTTCTTTCAACTGATGTAGATATTTGCCAGTTTAATTCTGTTTGTAGACCAAATATTTTATGGCATAAGAGACTAGGACACCTAAACCTTAGAACTATTGCTAGGCTATCCAAGGACAACCTTGTTAGAGGACTACCTTCTGGCCCCTGCAAGAAGGAAGGACTCTGCAGGGCTTGTCAATTAGGCAAGCAAACTAAAAACAGCTTTAAGTCACTTAATAAGTGTGATTCACCCAGGATATTGTATCTGTTACACATGGATCTTTTTGGACCCATCACAGTACAAAGCCTAGTAGAGAAATCTTACACTTTAGTAGTTGTAGATGACTTCTCTAGATTCACTTGGGTGTTCTTTCTAAGGAAGAAGTCTGATAACTTTAAGTGTCTGACAGAGTTTTTCAAATGTATACAGATTGAGTTCAATACTCACATTGCCCTGATCAGAAGTGATCATGGGACAGAGTTTGATTCTCTTCTTATGCAAGAGTTCTGTCAGAGTGAAGGGATCAGGCATACTTTCTCAGCTCCTAGAACTCCTCAACAAAATGGGGTAGCTGAAAGGAAAAATAGAACCCTTATTGAATCTGCCACTACATTGTTGTCAGATGCTCATCTACCTCTATCCTTTTGGGCAGAGGCAGTGAACACCTCCAACTATGTGCTGAATAGAAGTTTGATACATAAACTAAAGAAAAAGACTCACTATGAATTACTCAAAGGGAAGAAACCTAAAGTTAATTATTTTAGAGTGTTTGGTTGTATTTGCTACATACATAATAATGACAAGAAATATTTAGCAAAATTTTAAGCTAAAGCTGATGAAGGAGTGTTTCTGGGATACTCCATGATCAGCAAGGCTTATAGGGTTTATAATAAATCATCTCTAAAAATTGAGAAATCTGTTCACATATCATTTGATGAATCTAACATATCTTTCAAGGAGAAGATCCCTTCTACCATAGAACCTTTGCATGAACATTCTCTTGTTGAAGACTTGAACAAGTTACATGTTACTCAAAGGGATGAAAGCAGTGAAGATGAAGAAAGTGCTCAACATATTGAAGAACAACTTGAAGAGCCAGTTGTTGTACCACAAGAGGAAACAACAACACAGGTTGGTGAACAATCAACACCCCCTGTTGATTTAGTAACATCAAGAGACCATCCAATTTCCCAAATAATTGGAGACATCTCAGCTGGTGTGCAAACCAGAAATCAGGTCAACCAAAACCTGTTGCACACATGCTTCCTATCTCAAATTGAACCTCAGTCCATTCAAGATGCAGAGCAAGATCCACACTGGATCATTGCAATGCAAGAGGAGTTGCATCAATTTGAAAGGAACAAAGTATGGGAACTAGTGCCAAGGCCTAAGGATCACTCCATTGTTGGAACAAAGTGGGTATTCAGAAACAAATTGGATGATCAAGGAGTAATTGTAAGGAACAAGGCAAGACTAGTTGCTCAGGGATATTCTCAAGAAGAAGGAATAGACTATGACCAGACTTTTGCACCTGTTGCAAGATTGGAAGCCATCATAATATGTTTAGCTTATGCAGCACATAAAGGCTTCAAGGTATATCAGATGGATGTCAAAAGTGCATTTCTAAATGGAGACATCAAAGAGGAAGTATATGTCAGACAACCTCTAGGTTTTATCTCTCCAACTTATCCTGATTATGTTTTTAGATTGAACAAAGCATTATATGGTCTCAAGCATGCTCCTAGAGCATGGTATGAGACCCTAGCATGCTTTCTTTTGGAAAATGGATTTATAAGGGGTAGAGTAGACCAAACTCTTTTCATTAGAACTCATATGTCCTATACCATACTAGTACAGATTTATGTAGACGCTATTATTTTTGGTTCTACTGACTCCAAATTGTGCAGATGGTTTTCCAACCTAATGCATTCTAAATTTGAAATGAGTAGCATTGGTGAGCTATCCTTCTTCCTAGGATTGCAAGTCAAACATCATGCTGAAGGCATCTTCATTTCTCAAACCAAGTATGCAAATGAATTGGTTAAGAAATTTGGCATGTCTGAAGCATCTTGTATGAAAACATCTATGCCTACTAATGCTGTATTGGATGCTGATGAACATGGGAAACCTGTTGATCAGACAACATATAGAGCAATGATTGACTCTTTACTGTACCTTACAGCTAGTAGACCAGATATAATGTTTGCTACATGTATATGTGCTAGGTTCCAAGTAAGCCCTAGAGAGTCTCACCTAACATTAGTAAAGAGGATTCTCAGGTATGTTAAAAGTTATCCAAATCTAGGTCTCTGGTATCCAAAAGATTCAACATTTGATTTAACTGGATTTTCTGATGCTGACTATGCTGGATGCAGAATTGACAGGAAAAGCACCAGTGGAACTTGTCAGTTCCTTGGTGACAGACTTGTCTCTTGGTTTTATAAGAAACAAACCTTTGTGTCAACTTCAACTGCTGAAGCTGAATATATGGCTGCAGATAGTTATTGTTCATAAATCTTGTGGATTCAAAACCAACTCCTAGACTATGGCTACAACTTAGAGAAGTCTAAAATCTTTTGTGATAACACCAGTGCTATTTCTATAGCTCAAAATCCAGTCCTCCATAGTAGGACAAAACACATAGAGATTAGGCATCATTTCTTAAGGGATAATGTTGAAAAGAATAAAATTGAACTACAATATATCCCAACTAATTTACAAAGGGGAGATATTTTCAGCAAGCCCTTGGATGAAAAGAAACACGCCTTCTTCCTAAATCAGTTAGGAATGTTAGATGAAGGAAGTCTTAAATAATATCCAAGATTTTAAAAGCTTAAAAATTGACCAAGACTAGGCAAACATCTTGATTTTTCTTACTGTCTAGAGTTTTTCTGATCTCTGAACTGCGCTCGACGATTTTCCCCCAGATCGTCGAATGGAGATCGATGATTTATGAAATCGTCGACCTGAGTTCAGCGTTTCTCAGATAGTATGAACTATCTCTTCCGGTCAGCAATCGTCGAACGACGCTCGACGATTTTGTTCTTTAAACGATCGTCGAACAGAGCTCGATGCTCTTCAATATCGTCGAACGGAGATCGATGATGTTGAAGACTCTTCAGATTCCTTTAGAAGCCTCGATCGTCGAACTGCGTTCAACGATCTTTCCTTTTCTGCGTCGAACCCTAATATAAAATTCATATTTCGTCGTCGTTCTCCTTTGCGCTTTCGATTTCTCTGCAAAAACTTTCTTTCCCTCCAAACAATTCTGCACTTGGTCGTTTTGTTTGTTGAATCTTTGCAGGTACCTATGGCTGTTTCTGTTGTTGTTCTCGCCGCCATGAAGTTTGATGCTGGCTTCGACATCGACATGGAATCCTTCAGCACAACAGACCAGGTTTTTCAGGATATCATAGAGTTATTCAAAGAGCAGAAACTTACTGCAATCATGACTACACGGATTAAGCTTGCTTCTGATGAGATTAAGGAATGGGTCTACACTGCCCACAATCAGGACAACAGCACCATTATTGGATCAATCTCTGGCACACAGGTACCTCTGACCCCAGCAATTTTAACAGAGGTTTTTGAGTTGAGAACTGGTGGAGATACTGCTGATTTGTCTGGAGAAGAATTTGCTGACTTACTTGCCAGAATGAGTCATTCTGAGGCTAACCCTAGCAAGCTATTGAAAAAGAATCTTTCTGTGGAATACAGATTCCTGGCTGATGTAGTTGGGAAAGTCCTACTAGCTAAGCACTCTGCTCATGATACAATTTCCAGGTATCAGCTCTGCCTAATGGGAGCCCTAGTAGACAGGAAGAACCTGAATTGGGGAGAGGTATTCTTTGACCGCATTAAGAAGAAGATCAACAAAAGTTTTGTAAACTTTGGAAGGATATTAGGCATTTTTCTGCAGCATAGGTGCCCTGCATTGCTGGTCTCCTCTGGAATCCACATCAATGCATCCAAGAGACTGTCTTGTGCCCTTTTTGGTAAATGGGATAGACAGATCATCAAGCCCAGTAGGCCCTCCTCCAGCACTCCTTCAGGCACCAGGACTCTCAGAGTCACTTCCCCACAGGTCTCTGCCCCTGCAGATGACCTGCGTGCTGATGCTTCTCCTCCTCCTCCTCCAATTCCATCTCTTCCCATTCCATCTACCATTCAACCTCCATCCACCATCATCATCTCCAGCCCTTCTCCAACATCTACACCATCTCCAATCCCTACTCTTACTACCACAGAAGACCAATTCCATCCATTATTCACCTACCATCCAACAGACATTGCCACTTCATCACCCTCCAATCCATCCTTCAACCTCATTGATGATTCCTTTATGGATGACTCACCATCCTCTCCTCCTGAGCTGCCCTCATCCTCCACATCTTATCAAGATCTTCTGCAACAAATCATTGACCAACCCACCTTCACCCCATCTATCTCCATCCCACTGTCCTCCATATCCACCTTACCCACACCTCAACCATCTCTTCCCCCATTCTCCAGCTCTCCACTACCATCATCAACAGCTACTCCTTCATCCTCTACCTCTGCTCCAGTCACCACTTAGCAAGTAGACATTCCAGCCCTTGCTGACAGGCTGTATGAATTGCTAGCCCCCAGGCTATCTCTTATTTTGGAGACCTCCTTGGCTCCATTACTCCTGTCAGTGGCAGCCATTTCTGCCAGGCTATCCTCTCTTTTCCCTCAGGCAGCCCCTTCAGCAGTGTGCCTTGATCCAACCATGTCTGAATCTAGGCAGGGGGAGATGCCCTATGAAGTGAGTCTGCCTGCTGCTGCTCTTGCTGTTTCAGTGAGCCTGCCTGCTGCTGCTCTTGCTGTTTCAGTGAGCCTGCCTGCTGCTGTTTCTTCAGTTCTTGAATCTGCTACTGCTGCTGCTGATGTGTTTCAAGCTTCAGTTCAACCTCCTGCTGCAGTCTTTGCAATAGACCTCAGGTCTTTGCTCTCAGAATTTGACTCTATATATTTCAGATGTCTGCCAGAGACAGTTGCTTTCCAGCCCCCAGAGGATCTGTCCAAGGCCCTTGTTCCATTCTCTTGCTGTGACCCCAACATCATCACCTCATTTGTCCACTCAGTTTATGCTGCTGTTACTTCTGCTGAAAGCATTGCTGTTGTTTCTGATGTTGCTGCCCCTCCTGCTGCTGAAAATTCTGTTGATACTATTGCTGTTACTGCTAATGAGCCAATTTCTAAGGAGATCCTTATGACAGAGGCACATGAGTTTGAGCCTTCTATATTTTCTGCTGATATTTCTACTGCTGATATTGCTGTTAGTGAAACTGTTGCTGCTGCTGTTGTTACTTCTCCAGAACCTATAGTATCTGCTGCTGTTGTTACTGCTACTGCCTCAACTTCTGCTACTACAACTCCTGCTACCAGTTCTGTATCTGCTTCAATCCAGCTCAAGCAAGATTTGATGAAGAAGATTGATGCCCTGTATGATGATCAGAGTTCTGAAAGTGATGAGTTCAGGACAGATTCTGATGATTCTTCTGTTACCATTGCCAGGAAAAGAAAGGCAAGGAGCAAAGCCATGAAGAGAGTACCTCCTGCCAAGGTCAAGGATAACAATGATATACCATACTACATTCTTCATGATTGCCCCATCACTGAGCACTGGATGCAGTACTCAAAGAATCAACTTAAAGCAATGAAGAATAAAAGGAAATATGAAAAGGGCTCTTCTCAATTCCAACATCCTCATCCTCCTCCACCACCTCCTCCTAATGCAGGTGCAGGTGGAAGTTCTGCTGCTCAACCCCCTGCTAGAAATCAAACTCCCTATCAGCCACATGCTAGATCCTACCATAGGGGAAGCCAATCCAGGGGTTCTCAATCTAGAAGAGGAGGATATAGAGGCAATCAAAGAGAAGTCCAGGTTTACTCCAAAGGATACTCAAGGCAACATCCATACTCCAGGGGAGGACAAATCTCATCTGACACCACATCTGGTCCTTTTCCCTATAAATTGAAGGAAACTGTTTCATGCAGGCCTCCTCAAGATAACCCTTCTAATAGATATGAGCCACCAGTACCTTTTGAAGACCCTGAGAACAATCCAGCTGCTTCGACTGCAAGGATGAAAGAACTTACTGCACTGGATCAGATCAAGAAAGCTAAAGAGCAAGGAAGAGATTCCTCTAACATCTCTACAATGTCTGAACAGAGAAAGAAAGAGTTGGAAAAATATGCATCAAGCAATTTTTTTGATTCTGACAGGTACATGGAACTGCATCCTGAAGCTGTAGTTCCCAGGCCCAAACAGCAAACCACTTTAGGTGCAGCAGATGATACAAGATCAAAGAAGGAGGCCCTCAACCCCAACAGAGAAATCAAACTTGTTAAGGGCAAGGAAAAGAAATGATTATGTAAGGTGACAATCTCTCTGACTTCTGGTTATTATCTGGGATGATATATATATATATATCTGTGGTTCTGCATGTCCAGCTTTTCTTTTTGTTTTTCTATATTGCTGCTTGTATGTTATTTAATTTTTTCCAAACTCTGTAAATAGTAATCCTAACCCAAATAGGGGGAGATTGTTGGAACACCCTATTACTAATTTGGGTCAGGATCACTATGTCTCTAGGGAACCAATGTTTGACCTCCTGTATAGCTCAAAAGGTCAATTAGAATTGAGTCTAAGTGTTAGAAGTCTAAGTTTGGAAGCTGCCCTCAAGACCAAGATTTTTTTCAGTTTGAGACTAAGTCATATCGTCGAGCTCAGCACGACGATTCGTCGAACTCCGATCGACGATCGTCTAGCTCAACTTCGACAGATCGTCGAACTCCATTCGACGATCGCTGAGCTCAACTTCATCATATCGTCGAACTCCATTCGACGATCGGTGAGCTCAGTTCGACGATCTTTGACTCAGTATTGGATCTCTATCTCTGAGCTCAGATCGACGATCTTTGAGCTCAGATCGACGATATTTTGTTGCAAAATAAGTCTCTATCGCTGAGCTCAGTTCGACGATAGCAGAGCTCAGTTCGACATTTTCAGATAACTTCAAAATTGTTTCAAGATTCAAATTCAGATCAGTTAAGGAGTTATTCTGCAATTAATTCAGAAGATTTTTTAGCCGTTTTCATTTATTTCTGGACCAAGTTTCAAGGGATTTTCAAGGAATATTTCTATGGACTTTCCTCCAGAAGACATTTTGCAATTAAGGATGCAATTAATGCAGGCCAACGGCTATTCTTGACAGAGGATGTTTTTCTATTCAGTACCATAAAATAAAAGAAAAGAATTTTTGAATCTCTCACATAGATACACAGACACACACAGACAGACAGAAAGACAGACATCAGTAATCTTCAGAACAAGAACAGAATATTCACTGTCTCAAAGAATTCTCAAGAACACACATCCAAGGAGATCAAATTATCTGAAAAATCTTCAGATCTCTCTTGTCTCAAGTGTTCAAGGCCAACATCTTTCAAGACTCCAGACACCTAACATTTCAGCTGCTGCTGAAATCATCTTTTGCTGGAGCTTAACTTCTGAAGGTCTATCACCCTACAGCAAAGCTTCTTTTTCTGAAGATCTCAAGGACTCAGGGGGAGCTTTGACACCATCAATCCACATAGTCTTCTCAGCTGTTTGAGAAAGAGAAGACTTCCATCACTCTCTCACCCCCATCTCTGTAAAGGGTTTCTCAAACTCCCTTCAAAAATTTGAATTTGTTTTTTGAGCACATTGTCAAAAGCTCATTGGTGGCAAGACACCTGATCAAAAAATCTGATTTGGTTTTTGAGCACCTTATCAAAAGCTCATTGGTGCCCAGGACACCTGATCAACTCATCCTGCAGTGGATTCCTAACTAGGGTGGTAGAAGAGTGGATGTACACAAGTTTAGGGGAACCACTATATTTCCTTGTGTCTTCTGGTTTTGCTTGTCTTTATTTTTGTTTCTGGCTGTGATTGTTCTGTGATTAGCTTATGATTAGTTTAGCTCTGTGATTAGATTTATTTACTGCTTCCCTGCTTACTCACATTACAACAATTGTTGTAAAAAGTTTTCAAGCACCATATACTCTATTCACCCCCCTCTAGAGTATATTAGATCTAGCTGCACTTTCAATTTTTTATATGATTATAAATCTAGGATGCATATAGGAAATCTTTATAAGTAAACTAAAGTATTTTCCGCCGCGTACAAACACACGTTTTAATCCATAAGGCCGAGGGATACGACCATCAAACTAAACAGTTTTCTTGCATACAACTGATGGTTTTCAACTACTAAAGGAAGCGTCGAGCATTTGCCTGAGCGTGTGCAGTTATCCCCTGCACGACGTGGCATCATAACACGTAGTTCCTCTTACTCTGATACGATATACTCGTTGAGGAAATGCGGGTTGTGACAGTTGGTATCAGAGGCAGGTTTGCTTGACAATTGGTCGGGCAAGCAGTCCTTGTCGTAAACATTACTAATCATCATAGGCTACACACACCGAGGTTCCACCCGTACGTCTTGGCCGAAGAACGAACACTACACTCATGGCATGAACAGAAGTATACGGGGCATATTATGTAGTATGGGATGCGTAATATGTGGTTGTATATCGATCCACCATAGGGGCAACATGTGAGGGTTATGTAGTATGGGATGCATAACCTCACCACATGGATGCGACTAGCACGTTTTCTTTTCTTCGTTGCATGCAATGCTATATAGTATGAGATGCATAGCATTGTGATGCGTACGACCGCTCATGGCATGCATTAAGGCCTTTTCTAGACTGCATAGCACAGCACGCATAACATAACATTGCATGAGCACAACGTGCCAAGCTAAGATTTACATGATGACACCTGTACACACATGGTTTTGGGTCAACGAAATAAATGCATTCATGGTTTAGGCACAAGTTAGTGGGATGACGGTGAGTCATCGCAGGCTAGACATAACATCATTCTCAAACTCCCAGAGCAAGTTAGCAGTTGATGTTCATATTTCTACATGTATTGTCTATACATAGCAGTTGTGTGTTTTGTTGGGTTTGAGCTTGATAAGGGTGACCGTGTTTGTAGGATGTCGAAGCATCCAGTGACAAGGCAGACTCCCAAATTTGAGGGCGAATCTTCGGGCGCGCAGAATAATGCCCTGATGGATAGTCTACGCCAAAGTAATGAGGCTTTGACGAGGCAGGTGCAGGAAGTGCAGTCCCAGCTCCAAGCTATGTCATCAGCGATGTCTGGGCTGGCACCAAGAGTGCAAGAGACAGTCAGAGGCCCCACTGTTTCTACTCCTTCCGTGGCGTTGCTACCCCCAGTTGTGGTTCATCCTGCGATGACTTTTATCTCGCAGTTTCAGCGACTTGGACCACCTACCTATGATGGAAAAGCGGACTTTGTGATCTTGGATGATTGGGTGATCACGTTGGAAGAAATGTTTGTCTATTCTGGCGTTACCGAAGACCAGAAGGTGATGCTTGAAGCCTACCAACTAAAAGGACTGGCAAAAAGTTGGTGGTTGCGAGAAAAAGAAAGCCTAGTGGCGGGATGTTCGTGGGAAGCCTTTAAAGAAATGTTACAGCGCAAGTTTCTACCGTCAGTTGAAAGGGATCGCCTGATGAATGACTTTTTGTACCTGAAATAGAGGAAACTCACAGTGAGTGAGTATGAAATTGAGTTTAGCAAGCTAAGTCGGTTCGCTCCGAGCTTGGTGATTACAGAAGCTGACCGAGTAAAGTGATTTCTTGGCAGACTCCGGAGCGATGTTTATCAGTTCGTAAGCGCTTATGGAGCAATGAGTTACACCACTGTGGTTGAGGCTGCTTTGAAGGTTGAAGCGATAGAAAATACAAAACAAAGAGGGCAGCTGATGAGGAAGGATAAGAGACAGCTGGTGGGAGAGAAAAGCTCCCAAGAATCAGACGTAAGAAAGAAGAAGAAGGAGACATGTAGCTTCTGTGGCCGATCAGGTCACCCGTTTGAGAAATGTTTCAAGCGGTTGGGGATGCAGAAGAAGGAGCAGGTGCACGCCATTCAGGGTGCGCCAACCAGAGACTTGGAGTGTACAAGTTGTGGGGGAAGAGGTCATGATGTGGGCCGCTGCTGGGTCAAAGACAAGGTGTGCTTTCAGTGTGGCAAATAGGGACATCTCAAGGCAAGATGCCCACAAAACCAGCCCGTGCTGCAGCCAATGTCACTCCAGGCTTTGCCTCCACCTCCGCGTTTGGACAAAGGAAAAGGGAAGTTAAATGTGATCTCGTCAGAGGAAGCTCAGATGTCACCTCAGGTTATCTCAGGTTCGATTCCTTCCTCTGGTTCACGTTTTGTTTATGCCTCTTACGCGTAGTTCTTAGCTACATATGTACTCTTATATGAAACTTTAAGGTAAAGAACCGTTGGGCGTGTGTTCTCTTTGATTCTGGCGCGACCCATTCATTTGTGGCTCGAACCTTTCTGGATCGGTATCATTTGACACCAGATCGAGTGGGGAATGCCTTTTTGGTGAGGTTTCCTTCCGGTGCTTCTATGGTAGCGGACTGGGGTCTTCTTGATTGTCCCATTTTGTTGGGGGATTTCTTAGCGAAGGCTGATTTCAAGGTGCTCGATTTGGAAGATTTTGACGTCATTCTGGGCATGGACTGGTTATCCCGCTATGACGCCGTCATCCAGTGCAAAGGAAAGCGCTTGGACTTTATCAAGGACAATGGTCAGCCGGGAAGTGTTTATGGTGATTCATGCCAGGATTCTCCAGAGATTTCGGCGGTATATGTTCGGACGTTGTTTGTTTCCGACTGTTTTGCTTGTCTAGTCTCAGTTGTGGGGACTAGTGCTGTTTTGCCGCGTTTGGAGGAGATTCCTGTTGTGCGTGAATTTCCAGATGTGTTTCCTACTGATCTTCCTGGTCTTCCACCTGATCGTTATGTCAAGTTTGTCATTGATTTGGAGCCGGGTACGCGGCCTATTGCGAAAGTGCCGTACAGAATGGCCCCGCGTGAGCTAGCAGAGTTGCGTACCCAGCTGGATGACCTATTGGCAAAGGGGTTTATCAGGCCAAGTTCATCACCTTGGGGTGCACCGGTGTTATTTGTGAAGAAGAAAAATGGGTCGATGCGGCTTTGCATCGATTACCGGGAGTTGAACAAGGTGACGATTAAGAACAAGTACCCACTGCCAAGAATTGATGATTTGTTTGATCAACTGCGTGACAGTTCAGTATTTTCGAAGATTGATCTCCGCTCCGGCTATCATCAGCTAAAGGTTCGGGAGTCTGATATTCCGCGGACTGCGTTTCGATCGAGACATGACCATTTTGAATTTCTTGTGATGTCATTTGGTTTGACCAACGCACCATTAGCCTTCATGGATATGATGAACCGGGTGTTCAAGGACTACTTGGATAGGTTTGTGGTGGTTTTTATTGACGACGTTCTCTTCTACTCCCGTAGTGCTGAGGAGCATGAACAACATCTGCGATTGGTATTGGCCACTTTGCGAGAACAAAAGTTGTTCGCCAAGCTAAGCAAATGCGAGTTTTGGTTGCCTCAGGTTGCATTCCTGGGTCATGTTATTAATCAACATGGAATTTCCGTGGATCCCGAAAAGATTGCTGCAGTCATGGAGTGGAGGAGACCGGAGACACCCAAGGAGATTCAGAGCTTCTTGGGATTGGCCGGCTATTATCGCAGATTTGTAGAAGATTTTGCTACGTTGACTGCACCTTTGACTCGCTTAACCCAGAATAATGTGGCGTTTGATTGGAATGACAAGTGTGAGGCGTCCTTCCTTGAACTCAAGAACAGGTTATGTACCGCTCCTGTGTTGATCTTGCCGACAGAAGGTATAGATTATGAGGTTTTTGTGGATGCATCGCACGTTGGACTCGGATGTGTATTAATGCAAGACCAAAAAGTAATTGCGTATGGGTCTCGGTAGTTGAAAGGTCATGAAAAGAACTACCCGACGCATGATTTGGAGTTCGCAGCGGTAATATTTGCATTGAAGTTGTGGAGACACTTACTTTACGGCGTATAGTGTAAACTCTTTACGGATCATAAAAGTTTGAAGTACGTCTTCACGCAAAAGGAACTTAATCTGCGCCAACGGCGATGGCTTGAATATGTAGCTGATTATGATGTGGAAATTCAGTATCATCCCGGAAAAGCTAATGTTGTGGCCGATGCTTTGAGTCGGAAGACAGGTAAATTATTTCATCTTTCAGTCGACCGTCTTGTGGAGGAATTTCTATTGATGGATATTTCCGTGGGAAGATATGAACCGTAAAGTCATTCGGCAGTAGAAAAACCTTCATGGATGGTGCTTGCAAGACAACATCAAAAGGAGGATCCTGATCTTTTATATTTATTTCTTCGGACTGAAAAGGGTGACTTACCGGATTTTGCTATTGATGATGGGGGCACGTTAAAGTATCGCGCTCGATTTTGTATCCCCGCAGTTGGAGACATTCGCGATATGGTATGTAGGGAAGCACATGGCTCAAGTATGGCCTACCATCCAGGCTCAACAAAAATGTACCGTGATTTGAAACAAATTGTCTGGTGGGATGGAATGAAAAGAGATATAGCGCAATTTGTATCTGAATGACATACCTGCAAGCGGGTGAAAGCTGATCATGGGAGGCCTGGTGGCAAGTTGACACCATTGGAGATTCCAACATGGAAGTGGGAAAGCATTTCAATGGATTTTATTACAGTCTTACCAAGATCTCCATGAGGACATGACTCCGTATGGGTAATCGTGGATAGGTTGACAAAGTGTGCTCACTTATACCATTTAAGATCAACTACCTGATGAAGACAATATCGAAGTTATATTTGAACGAGATCATCTGACTGCATGGTGTGCCAGTCAGTATCATTTCAGATCGGGATTCCCGATTTATTTCTCGTTTTTGGGAAGAGTCTAAAAGAGGGTTTGGGGACGGATTTGAGATATTCCACTGCTTACCACCCTCAGACGAATGGCCAAACGGAACGAGTAAACCAAATCGTGGAAGATATGATTCGATGCTATATTCTTGAATATGGCGGAGCATGGGATGAACGTTTGCGGCTTATGGAATTCGCATATAATAACAGCTATCAAGAAAGCTTGCAAATGGCTCCGTTCGAAGCTTTATATGGGCGACGATGTCGGACTCCCCTATTTTGGGCTGAAGTTGGCGAGCGGCCTTTGTTGGGCCCAGAGGCGCTCAAGGACATGGAAATTGCCGTATGACTTATTCGGGAGAAGCTCCGGATCGCCCAAGAGCGATATGAAAAGTACGCCAACCGACGAAGGTCGGAGTTAGAGTTTGTTGTGGGGGATTTTGTCTTCCTGAAAGTCTCCCCAGTGGTTGGAATTAAAAGGTTTGGAAAAGAGCGCAAATTAGACCCAAGATTTGTGGGTCCCTTCAAGATTCTTGCGCGAGTTGGTGCATCCGCTTACAAAGTCGAGTTACCCGTGAACTTTCCTGGTGTTCACGACGTGTTTCATGTCAGCCAACTTCGAAAGTGTGTGCGGAATGATAAGCAAGTTTTGGACTTTGTGCCGCAGTTGGCGCCAAACCTTTCTTATGTAGAGATGTCCATCCGTATTTTGGACTCCCAAGAGCGCGTGTTGCGGAAAAAGAAGATTCCTATGGTCAAAGTGCTATGGAAAAATCAGAATGTGGAAAGCGCGACGTGGGAGCTCGAGTCAACGATGAGGGCGGCTCACCCTCATTTGTTCCCGTAACTAAGCTGGTATGTGAATTAGTGTTTGTGTTGAATTAGTGTTTTTGTTTGATTACTCATTTGATTTATATCAAAATGATTGAAAAGTTTCGAGGCGAAACTTTTTGTTAGGGGGAGTGATTGTAACGCCCCGTATTTTTTCGTTGAATGATTGCATACGCTTGATGGGCGTTACGTTGGCTTTGACCGTTGTTCGAGCATGGTTTTCCCGCGGGCTTGCGAGTGACTGTTTTGGTAGCCGAGTTGCACGATTCCCCAGCAAGCCGGAGTCCAATTTGGGGACTCGGTGAGGCCTCTTAGGGAATGCTTGCATGTTTTCGAGCCCGGGTAAGGTTGCTCAAAACAGGTTGATTGTATGGAAGATGTGTACAGAAAACAAAACGGGGTAAAAAGTCCTAAAGGAAAAAATGGTCTAGGACGAGAAAGAAACACTTTTCAAAACAGTGAAAAATGGTCATTTTTTTAGTGACACGGCCTGGGACACGGGCGTGTCCCAGGGCGTGTCTAGCTCGGGATGCAGTTTGGCTTTGTGGTCTTCGAACTTCGTTCGACGAAGTTGCCGGAGGAACACGCCCCCTGACACGGGCGTTTCGGGGCGTGACCCAGGGCGTGACCTGGGGCGTGACCTCCTTGACTCGACGAATTTTCTTGCGTCGAGTTGAGCTCGACGAATGGGGTACACGCCCCGTGACACGGGCGTGTCACGGGCCGTGTCCCGCTATGTCAAGTGTCGAGTGTCGAGTGTCGAGTGTCGAGTGTCGAGTGTCGAGTGTCGGGTGTCGAGAGAGGGGACACGACCTATGACACGGGCGTGTCACAGGGCGTGTCAAGCTTTGTCGAAATGTCGACACTTTTTGTCGATGAGATGTCGAGACACGGGTTACACGCCCTAGGTCACGGGCGTGACCGACCCGACACGGGCGTGTACCAGGCCGTGTACCTTGTGGATAAGCTGGAAATTGTCGGATTCTGCGCCGCTTAAGGTACACGCCCTGTGACACGGGCGTGTCACAGGGCATGACAGGGCCGAAAATCGTCTTTTTCAGTTTTTTTGTGCCGTTCATTTCTCTGATTCTGGATCTAACGGTCCAGCTCTGTTCTGGAGGGAATAAGGCCGAGAAAGAGATTCTTTCTCCTCGCTTATCCCTTTCTCCATCTTCTTCTTCATTCTCAAAGAGAAAGCAAGGGAGAAAAGCTAAAGCAAGGCAAGGAAAGAGAGGAGCTGTCGTCGCGGTGTCGTCTCGGTTCAGGCAAGCGGTGTTCTTCACCCTTACCAATCTTGTTTTCTTGTTCTTTGATTGTGCAAGTTTAGCTAGCTTTCCTCTTTCAATTTTACTAGCTTGTTCTTCTTGTTTTGTGTTGTACCTCACTTTTGTCTACATATATTAGCCTTGTTACTCTTGTTTTTGTTTAGTACTCACAAACATGAATCCTCTTGTTCCTTCAAGTCTTACATGCTTACCGCCTAATTATCGAATTTTCCATATGCTCAATTAATTCTTATGCTCATTTGATTCATGTAGCCTTTCTTGTTCATGTGATTCTTTCTTGTTCATGTCATAATCATGTTAGAATACGCTCGTTGGTTTGGTTAGCGTTGTCCTTTGTGGAGTGAGTAGAAATCCAAACGCTAATAAGTTTGGCATAACATGGGTAATGTGTGGTCATGAGTGGGGACGATGAAATGAAACATGTTTAGCTTGGGTTATGGTGAGTTTTGCGAGGCGAATTATGAACCATGGCAGAAGCGTTTGTGTGAGGATTCTATAAGGGGTGGTGTGGTTTCAGCCTTGGTGGCCACCGGGTTTTGTTTTATGGTATAGAGTACCATTTTGGCCCCGATTTGTGCTGGCTTTTATTGGTGCGTTCCACTTGAGGGCCGCCACCAAAAGACCCTTGCGGAATCAAACTTAATCGCTGCTTATGTTTCACTAGTATAGTGGTTCTTGTTGTAAAAAAATGATGGAATGGGCATGTATATTGTCGTTTTGCTCCTGCGGGTTGAGCAGGACTTGATGAGAATTGCACGCACTTGGTGCGTTTTACACTTTGGATTGACAGTGTTTAACACTTGTTTTCCACCCGTTCTTTTCACTCGTTTTACATGAAAAATTGCTACGGGGTCGGTAAGCCCCTTCGTCATATTTTATGAACTTCATACTCTATTGTGTAGCTTTGATGATTGCTGAGGTGTTCTTTCTTGAATGCCTCAGGTGCAGGTTGTAGCCGGTTGAGCGGCTAGTGCTTGGGTAGAGTTTCTTTGGAGCTAGCCGAGCTTACTTAGCGAGGTAGTTCTTTACTTTGTTGTACAAACATACATGTGCCCCAATGAGTTCGTGTCAGCTGGTTGGCGCCCATTGGTGGCTTTCTTTACTTGTGATATATGAATGCTAGACTGCTAATGTGACTCATTTGGATGAGATGATGTCTCCTTGCTCTTGGGAAGGATTTATGCTAGGTTGCATTAGATATTTTCAAGATAAAACAAACCTATTATCCTATATCATGCATACATGTTTTGATAAACTAAGACGTATTTTCCAAACAACGTAAAAAAGGATGATTTCTTATATGATTATAAATCTAGGATGCATATAGGAAATCGTCATAAGTAAACTAAAGTATTTTCCGTCGTGTACAAACACACGTTTTGATCCATAAGGCCGAGGGATACGACCATCAAACTAAACAGTTTTCTTGCATACAACTGATGGTTTTCAACTACTAAAGGAAGCGTCGAGTGTTTGCCTGAGCGTGTGCAGTTATCCCCTGCATGACGTGGCATCATAACACGTAGTTCCTCGTACTCTGATACGATATACTCGTTGAGGAAATGCGGGTTGTGATATCGGCCTCCTCCATCTCACCCATGCAACTCATCCACCACCAAGAGCAAGCTACATGCAAAGCTTGGCCGGCCGCCACAACAACAATGCTCCCGGCCACCTCCAGCACTCCTTTCATGCAGCTACAGCTCTACCACATACAACTTCGGCCAAGCCTGAGCCCCAACTTCAACTCCTCCTCCACTCGGCTACCAGCAGCGCCACCACCGCGCACCTCCGACATGCACCGCCACCTTCCACAAACAGAGCTCTGGCCAGCAAACAACCCGACAACCTCCCTCGATCATGACCAACTCCACCACGTACCGTGCTCGGCCACCAATGCCTCCCCTCCATACAGCAGCTCGGCAACCATGCTCGGACAGCTCCAGCGCCAGCCTCCTCCAACAGCAGCTCCACGTCATCGATCCAGTAAACGGCCACTCCTCTGCCACGTCAGCGATCCACCCCGCCTCCATAGATCCCGCCGGAGCACACGCCATTGCCGTTTCACACGGGAGAGAGGACTGAATTTATTTAATTCTGCCGTTACTGTAGCATGAACAGTAACGACGAAATTAATAAATTCGGCCGGTTGTACCTTATAAATACCCATTTTTCTCGGGCATTTGGGGGAGAGCGGAAAGTTTCTAAGGCATTCGACTTAAGAATAATTCGAGTCTAGCAATTCATTTTAAGAGTTGTTCCTTTCACGACAGAAATCATTGGAAATTTTTGCCGAAGTTTGCGAGTAAACCAAAACTCAAAAGTTGTTTTCTTTTGTTTAATTTAGGCTTGTTTGAGATACCGGTGCCGTTTTAAAAGGGAAAAATTCAAAAATGAGATGTTAAACTGTATTTTAAAAACTGTTGTTTAACAACTGGGACTTTGTTTTGGATAATCTCAGTTTCGGTGACAGTTTAACTTATTTTCAAAATTATCTTCACATGAATTTTATTTATTTCGGGCCAATTTTTTCTGAATTTTTTAAAACAAAATTAGGTATTATATTTGTAATTTTTTTTTTGCAAATTTATGGATATAATTATTTTTTTATTGAGGTTAAATTGATTAAGTAAAATTAAATTAAATTTAAAAATATTCCAAACGACCGTTTTGAAAGGGAGAATGGAGATCTCCCTGACCTTTTCAAAACAGAGGAAAAAGTAGGTTTTAAACCAACCGTTTTAAAATGACAACATTTTAGTTGTTCCCAAACACCTTTTCTCCGGTCCGTTTAGAACGGAATGGAGTCAAAACAGACTCCCAAACATAGCCTTAGTTGTTCTTCAATAATCTTGTACGTCCATTTGTAACGACGCACATTTATCCCTTCAAATCTTTTCCGAATAGCAATAAATTCTCTCTCTATTTCACTTAAAATTTTATTACTTGTCAATTTCGCATTTTTTCATGATGTCGCACTTTTATATTAACAATCCGTTCATCGCCATAAATAACTAATTTTTATAGTACTCGATCACGATGATCCGATGATGAAATATTTTTTTGCTATGATTTTAATTTTATTTTTCTCAATTTGATGAACTCTTAAGATTTACCGTTGATCAATTCATTGAGACTATATATTTTATATAGTTTTCAAAGTATTTTTCGGTTTTTAGTTAGCCGAGAGGCTCGTAAGGCGAATCAATCACTCATTGGTAAAAAGAGTAGAACACAACCCTCGAGAGAGGATGACGTAACTCTTCCGGAATGGAGTAAAATCCAATAGCTAGGTTTACTACCTAAAGCAAGTCTTGGGCGATGCGATTTGAGAACGAAAGTTTTGTCGATACACATAATCTTAGTTGAACCTAATCCTCGAGAGAGGAGCGTTCATGCTTCGGAAACCTCCACGGTCAAAGCCTCTTCAACAAGAGAATTGCCCTTTATTTTCATTTTGTTATTCTCTATACCCGAGGTGATTCAACGATCGGGTACTAGCTTTTAACCCATCAAATTAAGTCCGTTAATATTTCTTGTTTCTACTTTTCGCAAACCAACTTCAAATTTTTATTGATAAAATAATAGCGATTTTCAAGAGTAGAATTACTCAACCACCCCGAGTCTAATACGACCTTGGTTTTTTATAAATCTATACCACTTCTGATACGGTACACTTACCGTTATCATTTGCAGACATAGTTTTGCGCGATCAAGTTTTTGACGCCGTTGCCGGGGACAATTGATCGATAATTTGAAAAAGAAATAGTTATTAATTTTATCGCTTCTCTTCTTTTTTTTTGTTTATCACCCCGGCGACCCCTCCACTGAAAAAATTGAATCTCTAAATCTTCCAAACATTTAAAATCGTCACTTAGTCAAGCTACGCAACGGTAAACAAAGCGCTTGTGGGAGACACCCCATAGTTATCTCTTTTCATTTCTATTATTTTTTTTCTTCTTGTTTTCTTTCTTAACAACTTTTGCAGGTTTTGGGTCGATGTTATAAAGCGTCTGCAACGACAAATAATCAGAGAAGTTTTCTTATAACATTTAATTTATTTTACTTTTCTTTTAAAATAGATTTATAATATTCATACTTAGTTTTAAACATTAGGGACAATGTTTATCTTTAAGTATGGAGGGGTAACATAAGTTAGTTCTAATTTTTAACTTAGGTTGTTTTTAAAATTAATCTGGTCTTATTTCTTGCACTTTTTTTTTAAAAATATTTAGTACTTAAAGAAAAAAAAGGAATAAATCTTTTCGCTTAGTCTATCAATACTTTCCTAGTTTACTCGATTGTAAAGTTCTAAAGTAGACTTAATTTTTCATGTGGACTAAGAATTTTTGTGTTAGAATAATTTCTGAAACTTCTGAGTAAAATTGTTGATTCGTGTAGTGTTTCTAGTCAAATGCATGTATTTGAGTAGTATTGGTGTAGAATTAAATTCTTGGCATAAAACTAAACTTATGATTTGTAAATTTGTGTAGAAAGAATTTATTTTACTACTAATTTGAATTTGGTTTAATCCAAAAGTAGTTTAAGGGAGACTGTAGAAGATCGTTAGAAAGCTATATTACTCGACTCGAATGGAATGGTGTCTTTTTTTGATGTCTAGAACTTGCCCTTAGCTATCTTTGAAACGTTTGCATTTTAGAATAATTAAACTCTATGGAAATGATTTAGGCTTCTCTTTATATAGTTTGAGCTTTTGCACCCAACCCCAAATTACTACCATTGTTCACACAAATTTGAGCCTTATACCTTTATTTGACCCACCTCCACCATTTCGCCACCAAAACTAAAAAGCCCAATCAAATTATACACTCAAATTTTGAGCTAAAATATTGAAAAAATGAGTGCTTATTAAAAGAGCAAAATTTTCATAGTGATATGCCACCTAGGTATGCATATGCATACTTGGAATGATCTCAACTATGAAGATAAAAATGATGTTTATTTTTAAAAGCTAAAATTTCATAGTGACATGTGACCTAGGTATGCATACGTATACTTGGAATGATCCCAATTATGAAAAGTAAATTCTCATAATGATATGCGGCCTAAGTATGTGTATTCATGCTTGGAATGATCCCAATTATGATGAAAATAATAAAAAAAATATTTAGCTCAAAACTCTTTGTTTAAGTGAAAGGCGCCTATATGTTCATCATTGTTCACCTTTCTCTTAAACTCAAGTCTTATGTACATCCTATTTAAGTCCCAAAGATCCATATAGTTGATTAAGTATAAGTGTAGTGGAGAAGATGCAAGCAGACAAGCCTATGGACTTCTATGAAGGCCACCCCGAGTGTCAACATCTAGTAATTTAAATCTCAGCGATCAGACTATTTTCTCCATTAATTACATGACTTTGTGATTAACCATCAACTCTTTTTAAAAGTAATAATAAATAATTTAAACATATTTTAATTATCTCACAAATTAGTGTTTATGCCAAGAACGTCTCTCTACTAAAATATCTACACATGTCGGCATAAAACTTCGCATTTTACTCTTTAGCCTTCAAAATTTTATCTGGCATTAAATTTTCTCACCCTTATCAAAAATGATTTGCTCGGGACGAGCAACGAGTAAATATGGAGGTGTTTGATGACTAATAATTTAGTCATCATCTAGGGCTTTTATCTTAATTAGATATTCTAAATATTGACATGTGTTCGTGATTTTTATAAAACATTTCGTAGAAAAATAATATTTTGAGGTCTAACACTAATATTTTCTATTTTTGTAAGATTATGGCAGGACTGGGGGAAATTTATAGGCAATATCCTGCTATCGCGACCAAGGTTACCATGTATTATATATATATGTGTGTGTATACAAAGGTATATACATATGTATATATATATATATATATATATATATATATATATATATATATATATATATATATATATATATATATATATATATATATATAATTAATCAAAGCAGCAGCTCCTCCGGCCAAGCTCCGCCATCAAGCTGGGTCACCACTAGGGTCGGACCTATGCCCAGACACACCCGGGCACGTGCCCATGTGTATTTTGGCGAAAGAAATAGGGCCGCTTCGGTCCTCTTCGCTGTCTCCGCCGCTGAAAGTGAGGAGCTTGCCATCCTTGATCGAGAGCGGCAACCATTTCTCTTCCACGATGAGGAACAACAACGATTTCTCATTCGTTGTCTCCGTCGCTTCGGTCCTCTTCGCTATCCTCCCGCATCCTCTTCTTCTCCCTAATCCAGATCCACTCATTTCCTCTCTTCCACGATGAGGAACGACAACCATTTCTCATTTCTAGCTCCTTGTAGCAGGCTTCTTTACAATTCTTCTCACTTTCTCACTTGTTCTTCTCCAGCTAACAGATCCCTGGTGATTGTGACAGGTGATCCCCTATCATTTCCCCTCCAGAACTTGTTATGCTTTGTTTAGTTGCACGCGATAAAAATGTCATCTATAGTTGAAATGTTTACGAGCATACTAAAAGAAGATGACAATAGTAATTATGTGAGTATCTTGCTTTGGATAGTGGAAAGGATCATCTTGAGAATTTAATTTACTCTATTTTAAAAATTTATAACGTTTCATGCTCACCAAATGTTTGATGAAAAGCCTCAGTAAACTTATGCATTTGGTAACATCGACAATCGACAATTGGCCATGATGTTCATTCTCTTAATTCAACATCCTACTTTTGCATTATTGATTTTATGTTGTTTTATTTTGTTATTAGAGTATGATTTGAATCTCTTATTCTCTTGTTTTTTTTGATTGTAAAGTTTTTAGCCATTCTCTCAATTATGTAAGCCTATACTCGCATCAGGAAGCAGCAATCAATACAAATACAAGTCTTAGATCACTGGTAAGTTTCTAACCTCTTAGAATATTATTTCATAGCCTCGCTTTATGAAATTTGTGGTTTAAAATTGATGTCTAAAAGTATTATTATTTATGTACTTCAGTTTCTATTGGTGCCCGGGTAGAAGAAATATTCTAGTTCCGCCACTGGTCACCACCATGCTCGGCCTCCTCCATCTCACCCATGCAACTCCTCCTCCACCAAGAGCAAGCTACATGCAAAGCTTGGCCGGCCGCCACAACAACAATGGTCCCGGCCACCTCCAGCACTCCTAGCATGCAGCTACAGCTCTACCACATACAACTCCAGCCAAGCCCGAGCCTTAACTTCAACTCCTCCTCCACTCGGCCACCAGCAGCTCCATCACCGCGCACCTCCGACATGCACCGCCACCTTCCACAAACAGAGCTCCGGCAAGCAAACTGTGATAGGCGCTCGAAACATCCGGAGGAAAGTCTAAGTGGAACTTTCTCTCCGTTGCCCCCAGCTAGGTATATATATGGCTAAAACTAGGGTTTATACGCGCAAAGCCCCCGAGCCCATTATTCGTCCGAATATAAACTTACAATCTCCTCCTATATTTGTGACAAATAACGGTGACGTTTCGGGGGGCTGCAGTGTAGACAAAATAATAATCCAAACTAAGCAAAAACACTCAGGACAAATCATACTAATAAAACAAAATAAAGGTTTTGCCTAAATGACAAACCATCATACAGATATTGTCCAAAACATAGTCTGAATAATTATTACAAAACAAAGAGAGACATGAATTAAACGTTTGATGATTCTACTCATCTAGTAGATCATCGTCATCCATGTCCAGGTCTACAGCTCCTCCATAATCTCCATCGTAGCTTGCAAGGAATTTCATGAGTCAGACTCTATGAATTCATAAACATATGCAGTAATATTTAAAGTAAACTAGCTCTTACTAAATGAGCTTAGCACTTTTAGCAACAGTGAAGTAACTCTGTCAGCATCTCATCCAATCTGTGGAAACCACCCGTCACCACACATGTTCCCAAAACCCCGAGATAGTAGGAAGGGGGGACGGGGGTACATCAACACAAAGGATCGCCTGCTGTAGGCGATGTGGGACTAACCCCAACCACAGGACTGCGGGGATATTCCGCCACACAAGGGGGGCCCACCGGGGTCAACACCCAGACCTGGAATGCGATGGGGAAAGCCCAAACATGCGCTCCCACACACACGTGTCCTGCTAGCTAATATAATCTCAACACACCCCCGCAGCAGGACAACCTCCCTTTGATACCATGTGGAAACCACCTGTCACCACACATCTTTCCAAAACCCCGAGGTAGTAGGAAGGGGGACAGGGGTACATGAATACAAAGGATCGACTGCTGCAGGCGATGTGAGACTAACCCCAACCATAGGACCGCGGGGATATTCCGCCACACAAGGGGGCCCACCGGGGTCAACACCCAGACCTGGAACGCGATGGGGAAAGCCCAAACATGCGGTCCCACACACACGTGTCCTGCTGGCTAATATAATCTCAACACAGTCTAATTAGGACTAGTCATGTTACCTTACTCATTACGGATCACTATGTTCCTCACCAACACATGTGGGCACACATCACGTGCAATATTATCAAATGTGGAATAATATGTTGTGACTAATAATGTTTAGATTAACATTTACAACGACTTTCAATTCCCAGTTGAATAACTCTTGAATCAACTTACAATGGGAGTACGTTAGGTTATCAAGTGTGGAATAACCAACATCCAACCATCTTGGGTTTTCATCAAGAAATTATTTGGGGTTTTAATTCTGTTACTATTTAGATACTTGAATGTTGACAGCTATATGCTCGTACGTGTCAAAACATAAACGTTGGAGGAAAGTTTCATATTTCTATGAACTTTAATCCCATTTCCCCCGATGTTTTGATTGTGAGAGCTATATTTAATCCTTTAGTAAGGGCGTCTGCAATATTATCTTTTGACCTCACATCAACGAGGTTCACAATCCCTTGACTCGTAAGGGAGGTCAACCAGGCTTGTTTCATCCGTAGTTGCCTACTTTTGCTATTGAACAATGTGTTCGTAGCAATCATTTTAGTAGCCTGATTGTCGCAGTAAACTGCAACAGAACTCAGTTTCAGGCTCGACAGTGGAATGTCCATCACCAAATCTCTTATCCACTCTGCCTCTTCACCAGCTGAAGCTAGAGCATAGAGTTTGGATTCCATAGATGAGAGTGCAATGCACGACTGTCTCTTGGACTTCTAGGCTACAGCTGCTCCTCCTAGTGTGAAGAGGAATCCACTAGTGGACTTGCTGTCGTTTACTTCTGAGCACCGTGATGCATCAGAATATCCTTCCAGAACTGGAGGATGACCACTATAACAAAAAGCATATTGTCGGGTGTGCTTTAAGTATCGCATCAGCCTATCGAGGGCATCACAATGGTCTTGGCCAGGATTGCTAGTGAACCTACTTAACATGCCGATCGTAAAGGCTATGTCATGTCTCGTACAGACCGTAGCGTACATGAGGCTACCAAGCAGTTTAGAATAATCTAACCGTCGAACCGCATCTCCATCATTGGGCTTTAAGCGGTTAGAATAATCTTGTGGTGTCTCAGCCGCTTTACGTTCACTGTATCCCCACGTGTCCAACATGGACTGGATGTAGTGGCTTTGACTTAGGGAAATGTCATGTTTCCCAAAGCTCACTTGCATACCCAATATAGTGTCAACTACACCGAGGTCTTTAATGCTAAACGTCTGCATTAGTTCTGACTTAACGCATCCAGCACGGATTGATCAGAACCAAGAATCAGCATATCATCCACGCACAAGCATATTATAACGACTTTGTCTGATTTATGACGTGTGTAAAGACATTTGTCCGAGAGACTCGACATGAATCCCATGTTCTTTACAGTATAGTCAAACTTCTCATGCCATAATTTCGGTACTTGTTTCAATGCGTATAGCGACTTTAAAAGCTTTCAGACCTTGTTTTCGTGACTGTCTACAATGAAACCTTCAGGTTGACTCATGTAGATCTCTTCGGTCAGATCTCCGTTCAAGAACGCAGTCTTAACATCCATTTGGTGAACAACAAAGTTCTCAATGGCTGAAATAGCAAGAAGAATCCTAATGGTTGCTAAGTGACACACGGGTGAGTATACATCAAAATAGTCTACTCCGCTTACTTGTGTGAAACATTTAGCCACCAGGCATGCTTTATACGTAGCTACGCTACCATCGGGATTTAGCTTCCTTTTTAGAACCCACTTGCACCCTACAATTTTAGCCCATTTTGGCTTATCAACTAATGTCCAGGTGTTGTTCTGAAGGAGAGAGTTCATCTCATCCTCAATGGCTTCTTTCCAGAGTAGGGAATCCCTTGATCTCATCGCTTCCTTAAAGGTAGATGGATCATCCTCAACGTGGTAAGTGACAAAATCACTACCGAAAGTTCTGGGGGTTCTCTCTCTCACTGAAGTCCTCCTAGACTATAGGCCAGAGGTATCTACCGGAACGGAATAGGAGGTGCTCGGTACTGATTCAGGATCTTCCTCAGTAATAGTTGCTTGCATACCTGGGATCGTTAGGTTCTTATCTTTGAGGAATTTATCCTCGAAGAACACTGCATCCCTAGATTCTATTATGATATTATTAGAAATATCAAGGAACCTATCTGCAGCACTATCTTCAGCATAACCTAAGTAGACACATGTATTGGTCCTAGGTCCAACCTTAGACCATCTAGGGTCAGGAACCCTGACATAGGCTATACAACCCCAGGTCTTAAGTCTAGTGAAAGACGGGGGTCGCTTAAACCAAAGCTCGTAGGGTGTAACCTCTAACTTGGCATGAGGAACTTTATTCAGAATGTGATTCGCAGACAAGACTGCTTCTCCCTAATAAGCGGAAGGCATGCCTGCAGTGAGCAGCATAGAGTTCAACATTTCTGTTAACGTTCTATTCTTTCGCTCGGCTATGCCGTTAGATTGGGGGGAGTAAGGAGCAGTGGTTTCTGCTATGATGCCCTGTGAAGCAAGGAAGCATTTGAACTCACTGGACATATATTCTCCTCCTCTATCACTCCTAAATCTCTTTATTTTCATGCTTAATTGGTTTTCTACCCTGGTTTTGAAAAGGCAAAACTTTTCAAACGTTTCATCTTTAGTTTTAAGCAACGAAATATGACAAAACCTTGTGCAGTCATCTATGAACGTGATCATATACTTCCTTCCACCTTTTGTGATAAAACTCTTAAAGTCACAAATATCAGAATATATAAGCTCAATAGGTGTTGTGCTCCTAGTAACCGTGCCAAAAGGTTTCCTAGTGATCTTAGTCTGAGCACACACTTCACATTTTTCAAGAGGAGACTTAGTGTCTAATGTGATCTTGTGAGTTCTAGCGACTTGGAACATTTTCCTGTAGTTTACGTGTCCTAGTCTCTCATGTAGAGTCGTAAGGCTAACTAAATTCAATTGAACTTGTTGCACTACCTCATTTGCTAGACTCAGACGGTACATCCTATTTTGGACGTATGCACATCCAAAGTAGTGAGAGTTAACTGACAGAGTCACTCTACCGCTACAGAAGTTAATTGACATACCAGCATCACACAATAAACTAATAGACACTAAGTTAACAGATAAAGAAGGAATAAATTTTACGTTCTTTAAAAGTAAAGACTTACTTGAGGAGAGCATCAGAGCTGCGTTCCCCACCTTCAATACGTCAGCTGTTCCTCCATCTGCTACAGTCACTGATTCCTTTGTATTCTTCAGCCCTGTCAAAAGATTAGCATTGTTGCAAACGTGGCACGTTGCCCCAAAATCCAGGAACCACTCAGTGCTGGCCTGCTCGTGTCCGACCATGACAACAAAGTCGGATGGCTCAGCTTGACTAACCAGATGGGCCTGGTTGCCCTCTTGTGGTGCCTTAGTTCTTTCCTTCCTCGGTAACTTGCAGTCAGATGCGCAGTGTCCCCACTTGTTGCAGTTAAAACATTTACCCTTAAATTTCTTAGAGGGTCTACTCGGTCCTGCAACCTGGGGGCTACTACGAGGCGTTTTGGTCTTGTGAGGGGGAGGAGCACGCTTAGAGCTTGAAATCATGTTGGCAACAGCCTTCTGCTTGCCAACAGCTTCCAAGGAGTGCTTCGCCCTGTTCTCGTCCTCAATGCGTATGAAACGCTTGAGGTCACTCAGACCAACCTGCATCTTTTTGTGATACATTTCTATTTTGAAATTGTACTACGAGGAGGGCAAATTATACACAATTGTGCCCGCAACAAAACTATCTGACAGACTAATAGACTCACTATGCAGGGAATCAGCCAAATTTTCAAATTCGGATACCTGAGAGAGAATGACTTTCTCCTCGTCGAAGCTGAAGGAATGGAACTTGTCCACCAGATGAGCCTTGGAGAGGTCCTCCTCCTGCTTGAAGTGCTCCTCCAGTGCTTCCCATATCTCCTTAGTAGACTGCATCTTGATGTAGTTCTTGGCTAGGCAGGAGGAGAGGCAGTTGTTGGGTACATTGGAAAATATGTACCAGATTTGAAGAAGCCTCACCCTACACAATGATATACATCAAGGTGTATTTGATGTGATTTGAGTTTATATGTGCAGGTTAAGTAATTTCAGGAAATGCAGAAAAGTTTCTAAGTCCATGTGTCGACACCTAGAGATGCAGTGTCGACACTTATGAAGGCTTGTGTCGACACCTAGAGAAGCTGTGTCGACACTTGGAGTAATTATGTCGACACCAGGAAAGGCAGAGTCGACACCAGAAGAAAAGTATCGACACATACAGAAAGTGTCGACACACTGTGAAGAATTGTCAACATAATCTGTGTCGACACTTAGAGGCAGTGTCGACACTTAGAGAAGCTTTGTCGACATCAAATGTGTCGACACCGGGAGGCTAAGTCGACACTCATCAAGCTTCAACAAAGTTAAAGTACTTGTGTCGACACAAAGGAGATGTGTCGACACTCAGCAAGTTTCAACACATAAAGGCATGTGTCGACACAAAGGAGATGTGTCAACACTCAGCAAGTATCAACAACAAAATAAGATGTGTCGACACAAAGGAGATGTGTCGACACACAACAGAATTCAGCTAAGTGTTAAAGAAGTACTTGTGTCGACACACTCAACTAGTGTCGACACATTCAACAGAAGGCTTGTGTCGACACACAGAATCAGTGTCGACACATTGTGAAGAAGCAGTGTCGAGAAGCTGTTACAACAACACAAGGAGTTGTGTCGACACCATCAAGGCTAGTGTCGACACTTAGTTCACTTGTGTCGACACTTGGTCTAGTTGTGTCGACACATAATGAAGATCAGTCTCGACACTTTCAGACATAGACAGTTTTTTCAAGAAGTGACTGGATGACTTGACAGCTGCCATTTCAACCGGTCAACTGCAACTGTTAGAGCTGTCAGAAGTTCGTTAGAAACCGGATCAGCCGGTTACCTTGGAGGAAGACTATATAAAGGCTTTTTCTCCTTCAACAGAAGTAATTGAACACAAAAAAAAGAATAGATCACAATTATTGAATCATCAATAAGAAGATTAAGGAGATCAATACAGATCCAGAGAAAACTGTAAATCAGTATTTTGAAGAAACTTCAGATTTACTTGGAGAGAGAGAACTCCAGTAATTGAAGTCAAGAAAGAGACTTGTTAATCAAATCTCTTAAGGAGCAGATTCTGAACCAGACTGCAAAGTAGGATCCAGATTTAATTCTCCATCCTAAGAAAGAAGTTGCCAGACGGTCTACTTCAAGAAGATCAACTTTACTGAGTTCAGACTCAAGAAGCCTTGAAGAAAGCAAAGACAAAGTTTATCACAGGAATCAGTGCTATCAAGAACTGATCAAGAAGATTGCCCTCTTCATTCTCTCAAACTGAGTGGTGATCTGAAAACTTTTTATTATCTTTTTGTAGGATCCTAAGGGATCTGAGTTGTAAGCCTAAATATATAAAGGCTGAGGTAGAGCTTTTGAGCCTGAGTGTAGGAGAATCAATTCTTTGAGTGTACGCCTTGTTGAAGCCTGAGGTAGGGCTGTTTAGCCTGAGTGTAGGTCTTGTTGAAGACTGAGTGGTAGGGCTTTGTGTCTGAGTTGTAGGAGTGGGGACACTCTGAGTTGTAGGAACCTGTTTGGGGTTCTGAGCTGTAAGATCTGAGGATCTGAGGAGAAGTGCTGAAGTTAGGCCGAATCTAGTACAGTACTAGATAGGCGAAGGGGGAAAGTGGATGTACCCAGACCTTGGGGAAGCACTATAAACACTGTGTGCACTCTGTGTATGTTTGTTTCTGTGGTTGCTGTGTTGTGATAGTTGTAGAATATTGCAAAAACAGGTTTAATTGTACAGAGTTTCTGCCTTAAAATTAAAAAGGAAAAGTTCACCTATTCACCCCCCCTCTAGGTGGTTAGGAACTATTTCTTTCAAGTGGTATCAGAGGGAGGTTACTCAAAAAGGGACCTAACAGTCGGAGTAAGATCCTGTAGGCAGATTCAGAACAAACAAGATTCAAGAAAATGGGTTATAGTGAGAATCACAAAGAGTTGGGGTCCATGAAATTGCCAATATGTAGAAAAGAGATATTTGGCATATGGAAAGAGAGAGTTAGACTCTTTATGGAAGCTTCTGACCCAAGGATATATATCAGTTAAAGAAGGCCCATATGTGCCAATGAAGATATCCATTCTGGATGCAAATCAGAAAACTCCCAAGGACTTCTCTGAAATAACTAAAGATGAAATCATTCTGGCCACTATGGACAAGAGAGCCCATAATATAATTGTTAGTGACATTGATGATGCAACATTTCAAAACTTAATTCATTGTAAAACCTTTAAAGAAATGTGGGACACATTAATAGTTTATATGGAGGGATCAGAAGAAGTAAGGAAAGATAGGAAGTCCTTGTTAAATCAGGAATATGAAAGTTTCAGACAAGGAAGGTCTGCTAGCATTACAAAATGTTAAAAGAAGTTCTATAGGATTGTTAATGAGTTGATGTCCTATGGAAGAGAATTCAACAACTATGAGCTGAATGACAAGTTCTTAAGATCTCTGACTAAGGACTGGGACACCAAGATTTGTGCCATTAGGGAAGTGGCCAAACTAGCTAATATACCTCCTCCAACTTTGTTTGGAAAACTGCTATCTTATGAGATGCAGTTAATGGCTAGAAAGGAGGAAGAGAAGAATACTAGAGTGGAGCACAAGGAAAAGACTGTGGCTTTCAAGACTGAAGCCACTAGGAAGTATAGAAGCAAGTCCCCATCTCCAACTCAAATAGTTACTGAGGCTGTGACAGATAATTCAGATAGCAAGAATTCAGATAGCAGTGAAAGTGATGAAGACTTTACTGCTTTTACTAGGCATTTTCAAAAGTTTCTGAAGAAGAAGCAGTGGAGGTCTAAGCCTTCCACTTCTCAGCCAAAAGATGACTACTATCAGAAGAGAAAGTCATCCAGGAATGACAGAAGAAGGTCCAAGCCAAGCAAGGATACATCCTCAAAGATTGTGTGTTATTGCTGTAATAGACAGGGACTTGTAGTGGCTGATTGTCCTGAAAAGAGTAAGGAATCAGCTGACAAAAACAAGACTCAGGTTAAGAGCAAAAAGGAAAAGTCCTTTGTTGCTAAGAAAAACAAGAGTCTGACAGATCAGTCATCTTCAGAAACAGAATCAGAAGCTGAAGCCTACATTGGATTATTTGCTGAAGAGGAAGAAGATGAGTTCATGCAGCTAATGAACTCAATTTATGAGCATGAAGATCATCAGTGCAAGGGACTGATGACTTTATCTGAAGGAGACAAGAACCAGGATTAGCCTGGACCAAGTAAGGTACAAAGTTGTTCTTCTAGTTCAATTTATAGTACTGAGTCAGAATCAGATACATCTGCATCAAGTGATGTGGGTGGATCTGAATCTGAAGGAGATATTCATCAGTTAATTGATGAATATAGAGTCTTATTGCAGTCCTTGAAGAAAATCAAAACCTTGGCCAAAACTCAGGCAAAGGAGATTGCTAGTCTTAAGTTGGCTGCAGTAGATTCAGAGAAATTGTTAGATCAAAAACTGAATGAGATTGCCAGATTGAAAAACATAACTGTTATTCAAATGGGCACAATCAATTTCAAGAATGATCATATTAGAAATCTGGAGGTTAGACTTCAGAAGGAGAGAGAGATTGTAGCAAGTTTTTCTAAACCTAAATCTGTTTTACCCTTGATAGATGAGTTTGTACCTCACAAGGGTAAGACTGGATTAGGATTTAAAAAACCTGCCTGGACTGCTAGGTCCAAATCTAAAGGCAAAGCCCCAGCATAAAAATAAAGCCTGCTGTAGATACTTTAGTCAGGGTAGTACCTAAACAAAGGTACAACATGTTTGAGTGATGGTGTTGTGGCAAGATAGACCACTTTGCCTTAGATTGTTGGCACAATTCAAGTGTCAAGGAGAGTAGCAAACTGCCTGCTAGAAGAGCTACAGGTAGTTTTGTTAAAAGTCAGACTAACCTGCACCAAGGACCCAAGAGTTATTTGGGTTCTAAGGTTAAGTAATCTGTTTTGCAGGTGAGTCCAAGTGTCCATGCCCCTATATGGTACTTGGAAAGTGGATGTACCAAATGCAGTGCCCTAAAGTTACCTTTGGTGGTTCAGAAAAAGGAATCATCAAAGGCTTTGGTAACATTTCTAGTAACCTGATTACAATTACTCAAGTGGCTTATATAAAGAGTTTGAAACATAACCTCATTAGCATAAGTCAGCTGCGTGATTTAGGATATGACATCTCATTTGTCAAGAATGGTTGTCATATCAAAAGGTCAAGTGATCAAAAGATCATTCTGACAGGATATAGGAAGAGAAATGCCTATTGTCTTGACTTTGTATGTGAGAACAATATTTATCCTATTTGTCTTGTAGCTGATGAGAAAGTATCACATTGTGTTAAATGGCACAAGAGGCTGGCTCATCTTAACTATAAGATAATTGACCAACTCTTTAGCAAAGAGTTAGTGAGGAATGGTCCTCAAGTTAACTGTATAAAGGATGGGATATGCTCAGCTTGTCAAAAAGGCAAGCCGACCAAATCCACCTTTCATAGCCTTGAGAACAAGGATTCTGTGAGATGTCTATACCTCTTGCATATGGATCTTTTTGGTCCTATGCCAGTTCACAGTCTAGGTAGGAAGGTCTACACATTTGTGGTTGTAGATGACTACTCTAGATATTCTTGGGTGTTCTTCCTAAGACAAAAATCTGAAACCCCAAGTATCTTATATAGTTTTGTTAAACAAATCCAGAATGAATTAGACAGTACAGTGGTCAAAATCAGAAGTGACCATGGCACTGAATTTCAGTCTGAAAGTATGACAAAACTGTGTGAAGAATTTGGAATTTTTCAGGAATTTTCCTCACCAAGAACACCTCAGCAAAATGGTATTGCTGAAAGGAAGAATAGAACATTGATAGAGGCTGGTAGAATCCTATTGAGTGACACTTCTCTCCTAGAATATTTCTGGGCTGAGGCAGTTAATACTGCTTGTCATGTGATCAATAGAGCTACTATCACCAAGAGCCACAAGAAGACCCCCTATGAGATTGTGAAGGGCAGAAAACCAAATTTATCCTATTTCAGGATCTTTGGTTGCAAGTGCTATATACTTAACAATGGCAAGTCTTATCTAACCAAGTTTGCTGCCAAATCCCAAGAGGGGATCTTTGTTGGGTACAGCAATAATAGTAAGGCTTATAGGGTCTACAACTTGATTACTCAAGTTGTAGAAGAGTGTATACATGTAGTCTTTGATGAAACAAGACTCATTAACTGTGAATTGTCAAGTAGTATTTACAGCTCTACAGGTATAACTAATAGGCTAGACAAGCTTACCATTACAGAAGGTTCTACTGCAACTCAGCATGTGGAAGATGGTGGCTGCTGTCCAGGGGGAGTACAAGACTCTCTAGATGTAGAAGAAGACCAAGAGATGCAGTTAAATGAAGAGGCTGGAGGAGTTCAACCTGAAAACAGACTACCTCCAGCAAATAGACACTTAAAGGATCATCCAGCCAATCAAATAATTGGTGATCCCAGACAAGGAGTGCAAACAAGAAGCAAGAATCTGAGTACAGTTCTTTACTCCAGCTTCCTATCCCAAGTAGAACCAAAGAAGTTTGAAGAAGCAGTTCTAGACTCTCATTGGATTGATGTCATGCAAGAGGAGCTGAATCAGTTCAAAAGATGCAAGGTCTGGGAGCTAGTTCCTAAACCCATGGACCACAACATTATTAGAACTAAGTGGATCTTTAGAAACAAGTTGGATGATAATGGAATCATTATAAAGAATAAAGCTAGGCTGGTTGCAAAAGGATATAGGAAGGAAGAAGGTATTGATTTTGATCAAACCTTTGCTCCAGTAGCAAGACTGGAAGCAATAAGGATGTTCCTTGCCTATGCAACATATCAAGGGTTTAAGGTATATCAAATGGATGTAAAGTCAGCTTTTCTGAATGGAAATCTGAAGGAAGAAGTCTATGTAGAGCAGCCATCAGGTTTTGTTGATTCTCTTAAACCTGATTATGTTTATAGACTTAGGAAGGCTTTGTATGGGCTAAAACAAGCCCCAAGGGCTTGGTATGAAACCCTGTCTAGTTTCCTCATTGAGAACAAATTCTCAAGGGGGAAAATAGACAAGACTCTATTCCTTAGGGAATCTAAAGGCAAGATTATTCTAGTCCAAATATATGTAGATGACATAATATTTGAGTCTACAGAAAGTAATCTTTGCAGAAAGTTTGCAAAACTTATGCAAGGAAAATTTGAAATGAGCAGTATGGGGGAACTTAAGTTCTTCTTGGGTCTCCAAGTAAGATAGACTGAAGATGGCTTGTCCATATGCCAGTCTAAGTTCACCCTAGAGTTGATAAAGAAGTATGGTATGAAATCATCCACTACCATAAAAACTCCTATGGGGTCAAGCATGTCTCTAAGCAAAGATGATGCAGGGAAACATGTAGATGAGACTTTGTATAGAGGGATAGTTGGCTCCCTACTGTACTTGACTGCTAGTAGACCAGATATCATGTATGCTACATGTGTCTGTGCTAGGTACCAAGCATGTCCTAAAGAATCTCATCTGACTGCAGTCAAAAGGATTTTGAGATATCTTAAGGGCACACCTTATCTAGGCCTTTGGTACCCTATGAATGGAGATTTTGTACTGACAGGTTATTCAGATGCAGATTTTGCAGGCTGCAAGGAAGATAGGAAGTGTACTACAGGAACCTGTCAATTTCTAGGTGGAAGGCTGGTGTCTTGGAGTAGTAAGAAGCAGACCAGTGTGGCCATCTCCACTGCTGAGTCAGAATATGTTACTGCAGGAAGCTACTGTGCACAACTTTTATGGATTCAACACCAGCTAGAAGACTATGGTATTCAAGTAAGTAGAACACCTTTGTTTTGTGATTCTACAAGTGCCATTTCTATTGCAAATAATCCTGTCTCACATAGTAGGACTAAGCACATAGAAATTAAATACCATTTTCTTAGAGAACATGTAAAAAAAGAAGACATTTCACTAGAATATGTTAAAACAGATAATCAGATAGCTGATATGTTTACTAAGCCCCTAGATGAAACCAAATTCAATAATTTTAAAATTGAATTAGGAATGTTAAACTTAGAATAGTTTAAAACATTGGCTAAGTAAAATGGTGCCGACACACAGAGTTGTCTGTGTCGACACATAGAAGTGGTGTCGACATTTCAGAGAAATGGTATCGACACATCTAGAAAGTCTGTGTCGACACTTCAGAGAATTAGTGTCGACACATCCAGAGTAGGTGTCGACACATACAGGGTGGTGTTGACACTTAGATTTAACACTAATTTCGTCGAGTAGAGTTTCGACTAATCGTCGAGCTGAGATGTATAAGTGTCGACACATATATTCTGTCAACTATATTTGTGTCGACACATAGTTGTTGAGACATTAGAAGTAAGTGTCGACACTTTTCAACAGTGTCGACACATTTCAAGTATTTTGACGCGCCTTTTCACCTTCGATTTTAGAAAGGTATAAATAGGTCTTCACCATTGTTTGTCGACACGCTCACCATAGTTTCGAGACCAAACTTGTGTGTCGACATCTCTCTTCTCTAAATTCAAAATTTCTCCAAACCCTAATGGCGCCCAAGCTAGAAGAGAACATCAATGCAGGTTATAAGCTCATGAGACATGCCTTTGACGACGAGGAACCAGAAATTCAAGGTGTTGTAACCCTAGTTGCAGAGACTGGGTTGGAGTATCTTGTTTCAGAACCAATCAAGATTTGGAAGAAGGAGGTCCTCGAATTCTTTAGTGCAGCTACCCTTGATGAAACTGGTCTTAAGATTAAATCCAAAGTCCATGGAGTTAAGGTAAAAGTCACCCAGAAAGGTCTAAAAAAAGTTCTACATCTCCCAAGAACTAAAGAAGAGGAAGATGTACCTGCATCAAGGTTAAGGGAGGCACTGCAATGGTGTGGATTAGATTCAAGCATGAAAATTGGATCAGTTTTTAACAGGAAAGGGATGAACATACAAGGAAAGTTTTTATCTGAAATAGTTGGGAAGGTAATTCTGAGCAAGCCAGGTGGGCATGATAGAATATCTGCTCACATGTTAAATTTAATGACAAGGATCATTTTCAAACTCAAAACTGATTGGTCAGCAGTGATGTTTGACAAGATAAAAGAAAGTCTGAAGAAGCCCAATCTGGGTAGGATTATGAGTTTGTACTTGGTTGGAAGTATTCCTGAAGTCATGAACCAAGCTGCTGGTTCTAAGATAAACCACACGAGGAAAATGGACATCAGAATAATCTCTAGATGGGATAGAGTGTTAACCAAGGAAATGTCTACACCAGAGAAGGAAGTTCCTCAACAGAAGACGAAGAAGAAAGCCATTGTGGCTCCTGAATCCTCAAGTAGCTCATAGGAGCAAGTAGTTTTTAGTTCTGATGATGGAGAGGCTGGGTATGCTGGACAATCACCAGCAAGAAATGAAGATGCCCAGAGGCAGGGGGAGCTACCATCTGCTAGCCCCATTCACCTGGATCCACTCCACGAGGAGTCTCAACATGTGGATGAGCCAACTCACTTAGACAGTGAAAGGGCAACCCAAACAATTCTTGAGGTAATCAATGAAGTTAATCAATCAATTTTCAATATTGAGGATGAAGTATTGACTGAATCATTACTTGATGTTGATCAGCAAACTCAGATACATAGTCAACCACAAGATGTTGTCATGGAAGACACATCAGTTGCAGATAATGCTCCTGAGATAAGAGATTCTCCAGTCCCTACTCAACAGGAGTTTACTCTAGAAGAGCTGTTCCCTGATCTATTACAGACTAATTTTGAGGGAGAGAAAGCAGTTATTGAGGGGGAGTCAGCTAACCTTGAGGGGGAGCATGTAAGGTCACAGGAGGAGACTGCTAGAAATGAGACTGAGGAGCAAAGGAGTGCTGAGGAGCTACCAAGAGCAGAGAAGGAATTGCCACCTACTCCACAGGATAGAGTAGACATTGCTAGTACTTCTGATTCTGAGGATGAAGAGGCTGCTAGAGCCAAGAAAAGAAAGCTACAGGTTTTCAAAAGGAGAAGCCAAACCTACAAGAAAGCATTACAAACCATTGTTCCACAGCCTGCCCCAACTGCTGATTATAGTTCATTGTTGGTGGCTTTGCAGATCAAGATGAATGAGCAAAGGAAGGCTTTTGAAAAATATATGGATGAAGGACATAAATCACTTCAATTTGATCTGGCTCAAGACATAAAATCTATCAGATTTGAAGTGAATCGAAATAAGAAGGAAATGACTGACTGTTTTCATAAAGGAGGCAATGCAGTGGTATATCTGGCTACTCATCAAGAGAAGATCAAGACACAGGTTGATGATATGACAGTGAAACAAGGATATGTCCTAGAAAATCAGATTAGGATGAATGATAATCTGACTGCCTCTCATAATGCCATTGTAAGTGAAATGAAAAATATAGCTACTGCCCAGACTGCAGTAAGTGCTACTGCCAAAGAAGCATTTTATAAGCAATTACAAGAAAGCCTAACTGCTGTAAAAACTGCAATTGAAGATTCTCAAAAGGCTATTTGTTGGGTATTGTATCCACAATTACCTGGATTTGAGGAAGCCACCTGTCAAGCTAAGATGAATTCACAATGTATTTGATAAAATATTTCAAGTTGTGCTTGCAGTTATTCCACGCTAAGTGCACACCAATGTCAGGGTGCAGTAGGTCAATATACACGGGTCTGCACGACGTAATTCCTCATTGAGCAGATCAGTGTGTTGGCCTACGTGTACTCTATCTATTAGAGTGCACTTACTTTCAAGTACAGGGCTGTGTTTATGCAAGAGCAGACAAGGAGCAAGGATGAGTCAAAGCGCAGCTCAGAGGCGTAAGACGAAAAATCATCTAAGTAAGAATCGATGAGAATCACTAGTGATTCTCGCCGAATCGTCGAGAATCATTGGCTGATTCTCGCCGGCTAAATCAGAGTGCTATCAAGTCAAATTCGACGAGAATCACTTTGTGATTCTCGCTGAATCATCGAGAATCACCCTTGATTCTCGACGATTCGACGAGAATCACAGGTGATTCTCGCCGATTTTGACTTGGGCGATTTTCTGGAACTCCCTGAACCGGACTCTGTCGCTGGCACTGCTTTGAACCAGAGTTAGGGTTTCTTCTGGTGGGACCCACAATGGTCATCTTGAAGTTGTCTACAGTATAAATACAGGCGTATTTTTGAACGGTAGATGAGCAAAAGAAGAATTGAAAAAGACGAGCCGCGACGTGACCTAGATCGCGAGTTCCGCTTCGCCGCCGCCGCCGTCGCCGCTCGAGCAAGTTGGTCGCCGGTCTTGATCGTGGTTTCTTCCAGATCTTCCAGCGACAGAAGCTTAGCCAAGCTTAGAGTCTCACGCGTCTAACCGGAGATCTCTTGTCTCTTGATTTGTTGATCGGGAAAACCTTCCCCGTCCGAATCGATCGAGACGACCGATCCTAGTGTGACCGTTGGAAGACCTAGCTAGCTCTACTACGAAGTTTGGATCTCCAAAGTACAGCAGCCGCACACCGTTGTCGCCGCCGATCCCGTGAACCAAGCCGCCGCCCATCTTGCCGCCGCCGGTTCCAGGGAGATTCTCTCCAAGAGAGATCTAGGGTTGTGGACTCTTCGTGGACTTCAAGAACACGTCGTCAACGAAGAGGGACACCTTAGTCTCCAAAACTAGTTTGTATTTCTTGTACATTCTAATTTATTTTTGTTGTAAAGGAACGTTGGTTCCGAGTTGTAAGGGTTGGGTGCAACCCGTGTTGTGAGAGTGTTGTCTCCTACGTGTGGAAGGGTTCCTTCCGATAGTGCAAGGATTGGATTTCAATCCTGTTGGTGAAGAGACCGAGTCGTCCCTTGTTGGGAGATAGGTCGAAGGGGGAAAGTGGATGTACCCAAATCGGGGAACCACTATAAATTGCTTGTGTACCTTCTTTGCTGTGGTGTTTTATTTTCTTGTGCAGGTTCAATTTTAAATTCCGCAAAAACGCTGCACGTCACCTATTCCCCCCCCATAGGTGAAGATAGTTGACACTAGGTGGACTTTCAAGTGGTATCAAAGCGAGGTTCCTCATCAAAAAGGTTTACACCTTGAGTAGAATCCTGCCACTAGTGTCAGAAGTATGGAGCTGGATCATGAGATATCGCCATTAAGACTTCCCACATGCACAAAGGAGTATTATCCCATCTGGAAGATGAGAGTGTCGTATCACTTGGAGGCTATCGATCCTCGAGCATCTTTCATCCTGGAAGAGGGTCCTTTTATTCCTATGAAGACCTCCGGCTCTGGAAAGAATATCCAAGTGCCCAAGTGCATTGCTGAGATGTCGGAGACGGAACTTTCATTATTTAATCTGGACAAGAGGATTCGTCAGATTATCATGGATATCTGGTCTGGACCTTCTTGCTCTAGATTGGAAAAATGTGAGACGGCCAAATCTATGTGGGTGATGATCTCAGAGCTGATGGGGGGATCAGAGAAAGCTGGAATCTGCTGTCAACTAGAGGATGAAGCCTATGTGGGGGTCCTCGCCTCTGAAGATGAAGACAAGGATCAATCGGACAGCATCAGAGCTCCAGTGTCTGTGTCAGAGACTGAAGAGGCCAGTGAGGAAAGCAGCTCTGATGAGGATGACACAACGATCACTGGCTCTAATGACAATAACACTGAAGAGCAGGTAACTTTTCATCCTGCCCCGTCTCTCTTGAAGTTTCTGAAGACAGGAACTGTGTCCCTTCAGAAAATTCTGATTCCCTGAAGAGAGCCCTTCAGAAAAGCAACCTGTTTGTTGAAGAACAAGCTCAGGAGATTGCACGGCTGAAGATCTTGTTGGTTCTCCAATTGGCATCCAACAAGGTCAAGGACTCTAAAATCTCTGATCTAGAGAGTAGTCTAGAGATTGAGAAAAGGATAGTATCAAACTTTTCCAAGGTTGATGCTATGAAGAGAAAGGAAGAAAACGGGTGGATCTCCCGAATTATCAATTCGTGGAGAAATGGGGAAACGGTATTCCGACCCCCCACTCCAAGCAGGAAGGGTATTCATCATGCCTTCAGGTATGACCATAGGAATAATCGTGGTCACTGCAAGGGTGATCTGTCCTCATGTGGAGACACCCATAGTGCAAGGGCTGTCGTGGCCACCCATGAGAGAATACCTAAGGCTCATTCTGAGCCCTTTGTATTCTCAGCCACTGCCCCCACTCGGCATGAATCGGCTGGTATCAGCTCTTAGAACTCTTCTCTCCACCCAAGGACACAGGAAAGGAGGGTTAGAAGTCATGCTGTAAGTTCTCATGGGGCCACAGGAAGGGGGCTGACTGAAAGGAAGGTACCACCTCCCAGGCCTCGTGACGCTCGCTGCATACATTCATTCCACCCTTCCATGTGTCACGGTGGAAGAGGCAGTTCTGGGAGCAGATCCAGATCTATCCCGTTTGGACCTAGGCTCATGACTACCTCAGTCACTAGATCAGGTCAGAAACGGAGATACAACATTCACGAGTGTTGGTGCTGTGGCAAGGTGGGACACTTTGCCATAGACTGTTGGCACAACCCCTCTGTGTCAAGGGCAAGGGCCTATCCACATCTCTTGGGCAGAGGTAGTCTTCCTGACAGGATTTCTGAAGGAAGGCAGTCGAGTGTTTATGCTAACAGGAACCTAGGACCCAATGTGTATTGGGTTCCTAAGGTAAAGTAACTCTCTTTTGCAGGGTAGTCTAGGTTCCTGTAAATATAATGGGAACTAGACAGTAGATGTTTCAAGACTGAATTGGAACATGCATCTGGAATAACAGCAGTGATATCTATATGGGCATACTCACATCGAGCACCTGATATGTTTTAGTCAGAGAGGCTAAATGATAACTCTCATAATCCCAGGTATTTTTCATCAGCTCCAAGACTTGAGTCACATTGTATCGACATTTCCATATATATATATATATATATATATATATATATATATATATATATATATATATATATATATATATATATATATATATATATATATATATATATATATATATATATATATATATATATATATATATACCTATATACACATATATGAGTGTACACCTAAGGATAGGTTAACTCGATAAATATAAACCTTAGATACATCAATAAAGATTTATCGGAAAGTTCCACTGGTAGATTCGAGAACTAACATCTACAGGCGTAAATTAGTTCACTGAAAACTAACGAAGATACGTCTTTGGAAATCTCGACAACGAAGATACGTCATTGGAAATCTTGCCATCAAGAAATGTATGGAAAAGCCCGGTTCAAACCCTAAATAGATTGGCTTTAAGAAGTATTTATCTATTTAGAAGATTTTTAAATTGACTTGACATCGGAAGACTTCGAAAATCCGACATGTCTCTTTACCCGTAGATTCCTGTTAAAGAATCCCTTCAATTTCGACTTAGACAAACGGAAACCCTTTAAAATCCCTTTTTAAACCCGTCGAAATCTTGCCAGTCTCCCGCCGACCCTTCATATTCCGCAGGAGCTCACCGAAGGTATCTCGCCGAATCGTGAAGACTTCCGTCGACATCCCGCAGGAAGCTCACCGAAGGTCTCTCGCAGGAAGCTCACCGAAGGTCTCTCGCCGATTCTTCCCCTTCTGTCGACATCCCGCAAGATTTCTCATGAAGGACCCTCGCCGACTCTTCCCGATCTCGCCGATTGCCTTCCATGGATCTCTCATCTCTCTCGTCCAGGGATTTCTCCACAGTTTTGATCACTCATAGTCAGGTGCATCTCCCGGGTGTTCGTCGTCTTTTTCAAACTAACTCACCGTCTACGCTGTTAGGTAACCACATCCTCATCCTTACAAGAACTTTATTACTAGTGTCGCTTCCCTTTTGACTTTTGATTAAGCGTAGAGTAGGGATTCTCTCCCTAGGTTTGCGATGGCTCCAAGGACAACCGCTGGACTGATCACTGGATGTGAGCTGGTTCGAACAGGGTTCTCGCATGCCTCTGACGAATTCAGAAACATCATTATTATGCTGGAAGAGGCTGGACTCTCATTCGTACTGGAGCACCCGTGTAAAATCTTGGACAAGGAAGTGCTGGAGTTCTTCGCTACCGCCAAACTCCGAAATGAAGACTCTCTCATCAAGAGCAAGGTTGCAGGGGCAATGATCAAGATGTCTGCAAACAAGCTAACCCAATACTTGCAGCTCACTAGTTTGGAGCACAAGGATTATCTTGAGGAAGAAGACAAAACCAGGACTTTATTATTCTGTGGACTCGCTCGAGGAACTAGGTCGATAAAGCGAAAAGAAATGAATGAAGAGGGGAAACTTCTATCAGACATCATTGGGAAGGTACTCATATGCAAACCGGGTTCTCATGACCACATCTCTGCGGACATGTTCAAGATCCTGGTGGCAATTGTCTGCAGAAAAGGATTCAACTGGGGGGCATTGCTTTTTGAGAAGATAAAGGACACACTCAGATCTCCAAGCTTTGGCCGAATCATCAGTCTGTATCTCAATCAGTTGAACGGAGATAAGTATGACATGAGTAAAGGTGTTCCTCTACATTACTTGAAGAAAATGGACTCGAGTGTTTTTGACAGATGGGAGAGGCGCATTGGGCAGGCTGCCGTGGTAGAACAACCGGAAGTATCTCCAGCTGAGGACGGAACTGTGGCTGATTCCTTAGTTATCCCCAGTGAAATTCCTAATGCTTTGACTGCAGGAATTGAGGGGGAGCCTCTACCCACTGATGCTAATTTCGTATCTGACATCTCCCAGATAGCCAGAGATGCAGTGGCGGATATACAAGAAGAAAGTGCAGCTGTGCTGGAGAATGAGGAGGCCCTGAACCTGAACGATCTAGGAGCCGGAGGTGCTGTAGAGGAGACTGCTGACGAAGGGTTGGAAGATGATGCTGATGAGAATGATTTCATGGATGATGAAGGTGAGGAAGAAGGCAATGAGGGACATGAAGCTTTGGAGACTCAGGACATCACTGAAGCTCCATCTGACAAGCACGCTCCTGAGATCATTCCTGAGATCATTGGTGCAACAGTGGAGGGGGAGTCTGAGAAATCTACAGAGGCCGCAAGCATTCCCCCCTTAGAGACTGTGCTCGTGTCCAGCTCTACAGGTGTATCTGATGAAGATCAAGGCCAAGGAGTGCCTCAGGCTTATCCACTACGAGATGATCTAGCCAATCACACCGTGAATGTCATTCAGGGTATTGTGGATGAGCTCAAAGCATCTTTTGAGAAAGCTCAAAATAAAATGTTGAACATAATTAAGAACTCAGAGAATCTCATGCTAAAGAACATGGTGGAGATCAATCACAAACTGGACGTGATGGAAAAGAAGTTTGAAGATAAGTATACAGCGGCCGGCCAAGCTGTCACTCTTCTTATGGACGGATTGAAAAAGAACACCGATACTCTCATCGTAGTGAATCAGAATGCTCATGTCGTAGCAAATAACATTCAAAAGTTTGATGGCAATATGGTAACTCTTAACACCAATCAACAAGCCTTGGTCACTGAATTCTCCAGGACTACAAAGCATATTGATGAGTCACTGCATTCTTAGGCAAACTCCATTGCAGTCGAAGCCAAAAAGGGGGAGAAAGAATATATAGCTAAGATGGCTGAGCTTCGGGAAGTCATGATCAACAACTTTGAACAGTCAAACCAATATGTCTATGACAGTTGCTGGTGGATGCTCCAACAAGCGTTAGGCGTCGATTTGCCTGAAAATCCTGCGGGTGTTCATGCTCCTGAGAATACTACGTCTGATGAGGGAGTAAGTGCTGCAGAAGTTCATTTAAGTGAGGCTGATGCTCATAGGGCTGCTAGGGCCTCCTCCAAGGCAAAACTGATGGCAATGTTTGATCAAGGAGCCCTAGCAAAAGCCAGGGACAAGAGAAAATCTCAAGAAGGGACATCAAAGGAAACACAAGCTGAAAAGAGAATCAGACTGAAGGAGGAGGAAGTAAGAAACGAAAAGTGGAGTCCAGTATCCAAGAGTATCATACTGGACACATTCTGGCTACAAGAAAAAGGGGAAATAAATCGAAACGATGTATACAGCCAGCATGAGTGGGAGCTGCACAAGACCTATGAAGCCAAACGTAACATCTTCTTCAGGACCAACACTGCGACAGATAAAGCTCCTCCTCCCAGATACTATCCAAAGCCTAAGGAGTATGTTGAAAGGAAAAGGAAGAAGTTTTTGGCTCAGAAACTCAAGGATGACTTAGCCAAAGACAAATAGTCAGAAATTTATAGCTTGCCATTCTCTCATAAGAACAATTAACGTGTATTATTATTATATGAACAATCTTGAAATTATATATATATATATATATATATATATATATATATATATATATATATATATATATATATATATATATATATATATATATATATATATATATATGTATATGAATTTATGAGTGACTCAAGTTTTGGTCTGTTTTCCTATACTCTCTTGTGCTGCATCTCTAAATTCTGTATGTTGTATATATTATCTGGTTGGTGGTATTCATCTTAGCTAGTAGGATTTTGGCTTCGTCAAATAGGGGGAGATTGTTGGGTATTGTATCCACAATTACCTGGATTTGAGGAAGCCACCTGTCAAGCTAAGATGAATTCACAATGTATTTGATAAAATATTTCAAGTTGTGCTTGCAGTTATTCCACGCTAAGTGCACACCAATGTCAGGGTGCAGTAGGTCAATATACACGGGTCTGCACGATGTAATCCCTCGTTGAGCAGATCAGTGTGTTGCCCTACGTGTACTCTCTCTATTGGAGTGCACTTACTTTCAAGTACAGGGCTGTGTTTATGCAAGAGCAGACAAGGAGCAAGGATGAGTCAAAGAGCAGCTCAGAGGCGTAAGACGAAAAATCATCTAAGTAAGAATCGACGAGAATCACCAAGTGATTCTCGCCGATTCGGCGAGAATCACTAGTGATTCTCGCCGAATCGTCGAGAATCACTGGCTGATTCTCGCCGGCTAAATCAGAGTGCTATCAAGTCAAATTCGACGAGAATCACTTTGTGATTCTCGACGAATCATCGAGAATCACTTTGTGATTCTCGCCGAATCGTCGAGAATCACCCTTGATTCTCGACGATTCGACGAGAATCACAGGTGATTCTCGCCGATTTTGACTTGGGCGATTTTCTGGAACTCCCTGAACCAGACTCTGTCGCTGGCACTGCTTTGAACCGGAGTTAGGGTTTCTTCAGGTGGGACCCACAACGGTCATATTGAAGTTGTCTACAGTATAAATACAGGCGTATTTTTTAACAATAGATGAGCAAAAGAAGAATTGAAAAAGACGAGCCGCGACGTGACCTAGATCGCGAGTTCCGCTCCGCCGCCGCCGCCGTCGCCGCTCGAGCAAGTTGGTCGCCGGTCTTGATCGTGGTTTCTTCCAGATCTTCCGGTGACAGAAGCTTAGCCAAGCTTAGAGTCTCACGCGTCTAACCGGAGATCTCTTGTCTCTTGATTTGTTGATTGGGAAAACCTTCTCCGTCCGAATCGATCGAGACGACCGATCCTAGTGTGACCGTTGGAAGACCTAGCTAGCTCTGCTACGAAGTTTGGATCTCCAAAGTACAGCAGCCGCACACCGTTGTCGCCGCCGATCCCGTGAACCAAGCCGCCGCCCATCTTGCCGCCGCCGGTTCCGGGGAGATTCTCTCCAAGAGAGATCTAGGGTTGTGGACTCTTCATGGACTTTAAGAACACGTCATCAACGAAGAGGGACACCTTAGTCTCCAAAAGTAGTTTGTATTTCTTGTACATTCTAATTTATTTTTGTTGTAAAGGAACGTTGGTTCCGAGTTGTAAGGGTTGGGTGCAACCCGTGTTGTGGGAGTGTTGTCTCCTACGTGTGGAAGGGTTCCTTCCGATAGTGCAAGGATTGGATTTCAATCCTGTTGGTGAAGAGACCGAGTCGTCCCTTGTTGAAAGATAGGTCGAAGGGGGAAAGTGGATGTACCCAAATCGGGGAACCACTATAAATTGCTTGTGTACCTTCTTTGCTGTGGTGTTTTATTTTCTTGTGCAGGTTCAATTTTAAATTCCGCAAAAACGCTGCACGTCACCTATTCCCCCCCCATAGGTGAAGATAGTTGACACTAGGTGGACTTTCACTATTACTGAAAATCTCCAAAATTTAAACCTTTTTATAAAGATGGTGTTAACTATTTGAATGCTCAGATCAGATTTCAGAAGGATGATCTTAGGGATCATATAGAAAGAGAAGTCATAAAGGGGGAGAGGGTATTAGTCAAAGCAGGCTCTGACCATGCTAAATGGATTTCAAACAGCATCAGAGCTACCCTTGGATATCCACCATTGTGTGATGATGATAATGTAGCAGAATCTGGGATAAATCCTGCATATTTTGGAGGTGAGCAAGCTGAAGTGGCTCAAGTGATCTACCCTCTAGCAGATTTTGACATGATACATCAAAAGATACAATCTATGTATAATCCTCCAAAAGGTGCTCACAATGTGATCCTTGAGAAAGTAGTACAGCCTGTGCCAGAGGCAGTATTAAAAAAGCAAGAGACAGTATTAAAAGAGCAAGAAGCTCAATTATCCAAGAAGAGCTTCAGAGAACAGGCAGAGTTAAGGCCTGATTTTGAACAGTGGAGCCCAACTTCTAGAAATATTATTCTGACTGCTTGGAAGGCTGCAAAGGATAATTTCCTAGAGAGGGGTAAATGGTATTCTGACCAAGAATGGAGAAAACATGAAGCTAGGCAAGAGGTCATAGTTCAGTACAGAAGGAAGGCTAAACTAGGGAAGCTACCTCCTAATGAACAGGAGCCTAGCAAGTATTTCCCTAAGCCTTATCATTATTTTGAGAGACAGAAGATAAGGGCTGAAGAACAGAAGAAGAAACATCTTAAGGGAAAGAAGCCTGCTGATGACAATGATGCTCCAGTTCAAGCCAAGATTCAATCTGGAAAGGGCATTATTATCAAGGAGCCAGAGCAGCCATAGAATAGAATTTTCTTAAGTTCACTACACTGTAATCATTTGCATTAAAATCTATGTAAAAATTTGATTAATGAAACTATTGGAAGTTATAACAAAACAATGTTTGATGTTCAATTTGTTACATTTTTATTCTGTAATGATTGTTTATACATGTTTTGTTTAGTATTTATCCTGTCATATAATACTGTTATACATCATATTGAGTATTTGTTATGTATGGTGTATATCATTGACTAAGGGTTATGACTTCTCCAAATAGGGGGAGATTGTTGGGTATATTGGAAAATATGTACCAGATTTGAAGAAGCCTCACCATACTCAATGATATACATCAAGGTGTATTTGATGTGCTTTGAGTTTATATGTGCAGGTTAAGTAATTGCGAGAAATGCAAAAAAGTTTTTAAGTCCATGTGTCGACACCTAGAGATGCAGTGTCGACACTTATGAAGGCTTGTGTCGACACCTAGAGAAGCTGTGTCGACACTTAGAGTAATTGTGTCGATACCAGGAAAGGCAGAGTCGACACCAGAAGAAAAGTGTCGACACATACAGGCAGTGTCGACACACTGTGAAGAATTGTCAACATAATCTGTGTCGACACTTAGAGGCAGTGTTGACACCCAGAGAAGCTTTGTCAACATCAAATGTGTCGACACCAAGAGGCTGAGTCGACACTCAGCAAGCTTCAACAAAGTTAAAGTACTTGTGTCGACACAAAGGAGATGTGTCGACACTCAGCAAGTTTCAACACATAAAGGCATGTGTCGACACAAAGGAGATGTGTCGACACTCAGCAAGTATCAACAACAAAAGAAGATGTGTCGACACAAAGGAGATGTGTCGACACACAACAGAATTCAGCTAAGTGTTAAAGAAGAAGTACTTGTGTCGACACACTCAACCAGTGTTGACACATTCAACAGAAGGCTTGTGTCGACACACAGAATCAGTGTCGACACATTCTGAAGAAGCAGTGTCGAGAAGCTGTTACAACAACACAAGGAGTTATGTCGACACTTAGTTCACTTGTGTCGACACTTGGTCTAGTTGTGTCGACACATAATGAAGATCAGTCACGACACTTTCAGACAGAGACAGTTTTTTCAAAAAGTGATTGGACGACTTGACAGCTGCCATTTCAACCGGTCAACTGCAACTATCAGAGCTGTCAGAAGTTCGTTAGAAACCGATCAGCCAGTTACCTTGGAGGAAGACTATATAAAGGCCTTTTCTCCTTCAACAGAAGTAATTGAACACAAAAAAGAATAGATCACAATTATTGAATCATCAATCAGAAGATTAAGGAGATCAATACAGATCCAAAGAAAACTGTAAATCAGTATTTTGAAGAAACTTCAGATTTACTTGGAGAGAGAGAACTCCAGTAATTGAAGTCAAGAAAGAGACTTATTAATCAAATCTCTTAAGGAGCAGATTCTGAACCAGACTGCAAAGTAGGATCCAGATTTAATTCTCCATCCTAAGAAGGAAGTTGCCAGACGCTCTACTTCAAGAAGATCAACTTTACTGAGTTCAGACTCAAGAAGCCTTGAAGAAAGCAAAGACAAAGTTGATCACAGGAATCAGTGCTATCAAGAACTGATCAAGAAGATTGCCCTCTTCATTCTCTCAAACTGAGTGGTGATCTGAAAACTTTTTATTATCTTTTTGTAGGATCCTAAGGGATCTGAGTTGTAAGCCTAAATCTATAAAGGCTGAGGTAGGGCTTTTGAGCCTGAGTGTAGGAGAATCAATTCTCTGAGTGTAGGCTTTGTTGAAGGCTGAGGTAGGGCTGTTTAGCCTGAGTGTAGGTCTTGTTGAAGACTGAGTGGTAGGGCTTTGTGCCTGAGTTGTAGGAGTGGGGACACTCTGAGTTGTAGGAACCTGTTTGGGGTTCTGAGCTGTAAGATCTGAGGAGAAGTGCTGAAGTTAGGCCGAATCTAGTACACTACTAGATAGGCGAAGGGGGAAAGTGGATGTACCCAGACCTTGGGGAACCACTATAAACACTGTGTGCACTCTGTGTATGTTTGTTTCTGTGGTTGCTGTGTTGTGATAGTTGTAGAATATTGCAAAAACAGGTTTAATTGTACAGAGTTTCTGCCTTAAAATTAAAAAGGAAAAGTTCACCTATTCACCCCCCCTCTAGGTGGTTAGACACTATTTCTTTCAGCAGTTCAGCAGGTAATCCCTGCAGAAGTCCTCATTTTCGACCCAATGCGCCTCATCTTCAGTCTCAGCAACGTCAGCACGAGTAGACTTGATGGTGTAGAATACGTTCAGGTATTTCATCCCGAATTGGGTGTTCAACTTCCAATCGTTGAACTCTGTGGCCGTGAACTTCTTCAATTTGTTCATGGGCACTGGAGAGGATAAGCTGGAGTTCCTCATTGCTTCACAGAAAATAGGCAGAGAGTAGAGAGGATCTCCAGTGGATCGACAACCTTGCTGGAAGAGTCAAGGCAGCAGGGAAGAGGCGACGACTCCAACGTCAGGAGAAGCCCTAAGTGGAGCGGCAGAAACTGCTTGGCGATCGTCGACTGGAAGAGGCGATCGACGATCGGGAAGATGCGATCGACGACTGGGAGAAAGCGATCGACGACTGGGAAAAGTCGATCGTCGAACTCTGGGCGATTGCCGAATGGGAAAGCGCAATCGTTGAGCGCTTGAAGATCGTCGAACGTCGACCGGGAATCGTCGACCGGGAATCGTCGACCCGGAATCGTCGACCGGGAATCGTCGATCGGGAATCGTCGATCGATGAACTGCTAGGCGATCGTCGAATGGGCGATCGTCGAACGCAAGACCTGGTCCAGCGACGGGGAAGACACGACGACGAGCTCTTTGTTCAGCGGCGGCGAACGCGACGACGAGCCCAAGCAGGCGGCTTCAAGGGGACGTGAAAGGCCCATGAGCGATCGACGATCAGGATGCTGAGAACGGCGACGGTGAACCCTTTGTTCCGCGAAAGCGAACGCGACGGCGAGCCCTTTGTAGGCGGCTTATAGAGCGACGATGTCGTTCTTCACTCCTTCGTTCTCCTTCGGCGAAGGAAGAAGGAGGCGGAGAAGAACAGTTGCAAAAAAGCAAAGGAGAACGGCGGCGACTATCGTGAACGAAAGCGAACCCTAGAATCGCGAATGAGCGCCAGAGGGGAGTTGTTTCGAGAATGTGATAGGCGCTCGAAACATCCGGGGGAAAGTCTAAGTGTAACTTTCTCTCTATTGCCCCCAGCTAGGTATATATATGGCTAAACCTAGGGTTTATACGCGTAAAGCCCCCGAACCCGTTATTCGTCCGAATATACACTTATACAAACAATCCGACAACCTCCCTCGTTCATGGCCAACTCCACCACTGTGCTCGGCCACCAACGCCTCCCCTCCATACAGCAGCTCGGCAACCATGCTCGGACAGCTCCAGCGCCAGCCTCCTCCAACAGCAGCTCCACGTCATTGATTCAGTAAACGGCCACTCCTCCGCCACGTCAGCGATCCACCCCGCCTCCATAGGAATCCGGATCCTCTCCATTTCATTTGAAATGAAGGGGATCCATTTCAGCATTGTGTGGACAAGATAAGTCCCAAAGTTATTCTATGAACAAGATTTTTTAACTAAAAAAATTATAAAAGGTTGGGAAATGTTGAACCCATTGGATCAAAACGAACTCCATCATGTCCGTGAAATAGATCCCGGACGAAATGGAGGGGATCCTGATACCCTCCATAGATCCCGCCGGAGCACATGCCGTTGCCGTTTCACACGGGAGAGAGGACTGAATTTATTTAATTCCGCTGTTACTGTAGCATGAACAGTAACGACGAAATTAATAAATTCAGCCGGTTGTGGCTTATAAATACCCATTTTTCTTGGGCATCTGGGGGAGAGCGGAAAGTTTCTAAGGTATTCCAAAGTGAATAATTCGAGTCCAGCAATTGTTTTAAGAGTTGTTCATTTCATGGAAGAAATCATTGGAAGTTTTTGCCGAAGTTTGCAAGTAAACCAAAACTCAAAAGTTGTTTTTTTGTTTAATTTAGTTATTCTTTAATAATCTTGTACGTCTATTTGTAACGCCGCGCATTTATCCCTTCAAATCCTTTCCTAATAGCAATAAATTCTCTCTCTATTTCACTTAAAATATTATTACTTGTCAATTTTGTATTTTTTTCATGATGTCGCATTTTATATTAACAATCCGCTCATCGCCATGAATAACTAATTTTTATAGTGCTCGATCACGATGATACGAGGATGAAATATTTGTTTGCTATGATTTTAATATTGCTTTTCTCAATTTATTGAACGCTTAAGATTTACCGTTGATCAATTCATTGAAGCTATATATTTTATATAGTTTTCAAATTAGTTTTTTGCTCTTTTGTTGGCCGAGAGGCTCGTAAGGCGAATCGATCACTCATTGGTAAAAAGAGTAGAACACAACCCTTGAGAGAGGATGACATAACTCTTTTGGAATGGAGTAAAATCCAATAGCGGGGTTTACTACCTAAAACAAGTCTTAGGCGATGCAATTTGAGAACGAAAGTTAGGTCGATACACCTAAGCTTAGTTGAACCTAAACCTCGAGAGAGGAGCGTTCATGCTTCGGAAACCTCCAGGTTCAAAGCCGCTAGAGCCTGATGCCAAGGAGAGGATACGGTCGGGTGAGTTAGACTCCTCGGCGAGTAACTTCGGAATATGATCCTCGACGGTCATCTTCTTAGCCTCCTCGTCAAGATGACCGCTGATCCTCAACCTGGCAAGGATGATGTCCCCAGCCACTCGTGCTATTCCACGGCAGATGGCCAACATCTCGTCCTCATGAGGTCTGACCTTCTTGACCATCCCATGGTCGATCACGTCCTCCGACAACATCATCGGGCGAGAATCCGAAGGGTCGGGGTGATCTTCAGGAGTGACCTATCGAGTTTCAAGCTCGGAGAACCGGACTTGGGAAGCTTCCAGCTCGGCTTTGGTGCCGGCGAGCTCCTGCTCGAGCTCAGAAATACTTTTCACCACCTCGACCTCGGAAGCCTGCGAGTATCAGTGGACCACCAGTCAACAAAACAATCCGACAAGATTGGCTATGTCGCGCGAGCGGGCGACTTACCTCAGACTCCTTCCAGCGAGTCGACATCATTCCGAGGTCAATCACCTTTTTGGAGACGACCTTCAGTGCCCCCATGCATCTCCAGAAGCTTTCTCGCCGAGAAATGGCTCAGCTCGGCAGTCTGCAGGATGGAGCGCGTGGTCAGGTGGGTGAGCTCCTCAGGTCTGAGCTCCATCATCGACTCAGCATCGACTCGCTGATAGATAACATGTAGGATGTCGAAGGCCTCCTCATTGTCCTCCCAATCCTCTGACTAGGCGGGAATGTTGGTGCTTAGCGACACCCTATGCTCATCCTTAGACCAGGACACCAGCGGGAAGCCGCAGGCATCCTTGCCTTCTTGCCCAAAGTTGAAGTTTGGGTGGAGGTAAGGCGCCCCGACATCAGCCGGAGATTCCCGATCCTCAAACAGTTGACGAGATACTCTGGCCCTTTTGCACGCATGATCCGGCAACTTGGCCTTCTCCTTTCCTTTGGAGAGCTTCTTTTTCTCCCCAACTTCTGGCGGCTGGTTGGAGGACTACGGGTGTGATGAGGCGACTTCCTTAGCTGGAGGAAGCGGCTTCGCCGGGAACTCGAACGGTACTGCGAGCATCGAAAGCAAATTACCGTGACTTTGAACGACAAGCATAGATAGGTAGGCGGGCATGATCAAAATTCGAAGACTATTTACCTTCACAGGGGAGGATCTCTTCAAGTATGTTGACGTTGATCCGTCAATAGATGACATCGAATCGTCATCCGTGTAAGGATTCAAAAAGCTTTTCTCGCACACCCTCCAAGATCGGCGACAAGAAGGCGACATCGGCGGGTTGGTGCGGTCTTCCCAGCATGTCGTCGAAGTTGTCGGTGACGACGACCAGATACTCGCTCCACAGGTGGACTTTGTTCGCCGTCCCGACCAGCGTGCAGACATGACTACTAAAGAAGATGATCCCATCTGAAGTCGCCGCAAAGGAGAACACCTTCCTGAAGACAAAAAGGTTGAAGGTGATCCGCTCTTCTCACAGGAAGCATAAAGGCCCCATGATAATTGCCACACCATTGGGGTTAATTTGAGCGGGCACGATACCGAAGTATCGCAGGATCTGGCGGTATTTAGGCCATAGCGGAAGTCACAGACCAACCTCAAAATGGCGGAGATAAAGTACTAATATGCCTTTAATATAAGTGTTTAGTCGCTCAGACCGTGTGAGGAGTCTGACCGAGTAGCCCTCGACGAGATAGCACTGATGAAAATCCTGAAGATCTCGCTCAGAAGTTATTAACCTCTTCAAGGCGGCATCGTTGAAGTTCACGGCGTGGGCTTGTCGGCGAGCGCTAGCGTCGTCTCTAACCATTTCGAGCGAGTTAAAGATGTGAGTAAAGTAAAGAGGCGAGAAAGGAAATGGGCGAGTAAGGGAAAGTACTAGCGAATACGAACAAAGAAAGTTGCAACAGTGTACTTATGACTTACCAACCCCCTCTATTTATAGGCAGAGGCAAAGGGGGAGGGGGGTATACAGGGTTCGACGAGTATCTACCTAAGTTGCACCCTAAACTACCGGAAGGATCCTCGGCATCACCTCTATTTCAGTGATGCAGCTGGGAATCTCGCATCTTCGCCAGATCCTGCATAAAAAAACAAACTCGGCATATCGCAAAAGAAAGACGAGTATATGAGAAGGAAAAATAAAAAAAACAAGGCATAGAATAAAAGCGAGATTCAAACTCGCTTATTACAGATAGAATAATTATGTGAATACATAATCGCTAGAGGTGAGATCAAGCTTATAGAAAAGGAAGAAAAACTAAGTCCTAGGAGGTCGCTGCGGAGGATGAAGATATTGTACAGCCCAACCCATCTCGCGAGCTCGCCAGTAATGGTCGGTTGCCACCGACATCGCGTCATCGTCGAGCCGCAATTGTTCCTCCATCCTAGCCAGCCGACCGACAGAGCCCATGCTCGCACATATACCGGCCAGCTCGTCAAGAGCGACCTGAAGACGGTGGTCGTTCATCGCCATCCGCCGATCGATCTCGTTGATCATATGGAAGTGGGCCTCGTAGTTCTCCATGTTGGCCTGAAGTTCTTCCATCATCACCATCTGATGAGTACAATTATATAAGTCCTTTTTACTATTATATTTGCAATCATGTCCACTATTATCTACCTCCATTCATTATAATTGCATGAAAATATTTAAGAATTTGAATTATCATGAATAGAAGAGCGCAATATAGATTTTCCTTTATTTTCTTTATTAAGTTATTTATTTATTCGTTAATCTTCTTAATGCAGGTATTGCAAGTCTTTGAAACTAAAATTCTTTGAGTAAACAGAGGTGTTCACAGATCCAACATGACTGATGACAAAGGTCTTGGATTGGGCACGCATGGGTAGGGACATGCCCATGTCACTACCCATGTCCTTCTCTGGAAAGATGACAAAGCTCGGAAGAAAAGGCGTAAAAATTTACAAGAGCACCACATGGGTAGGGACACACCAGTGTCACTACCTGTGTCCTTATCGGGAAGAATAAAAGGTCCGATGCCAAACCAACCCGTGTGTGGAGCCATGAAGAAACACGGCCGTGTTACCAGCAGTGTCAAATGACCAGGCACACCTTTTCATATCGAACCACCCAGACGCACTGTTTCATACCCTACACGGCCTGTGACACGGCCGTGTTGGAACCCGTGTTCAACCTCTTTTTGCAAGAAGACTATAAAAACCTGCACAAAAAAATAGAAAGGGGACTTTTGGATTGAAGGACTTGGAGAATTTCTGGAGGACGAAAGTAGAGCACTCAAGTGAAGGGGAAGTCAAAGTAGATAATCTGTATGGTTTTAATTTTTATGTATCTCTTTTAATTTCCCCCTTCTCTTAGTGGATCTAAACTTCATTTTACATTTCACATGAGACTTATTTTTCTGAACCGATTCAGTAATCATGTATGTTGGTTTTCATTTCGGATTTGTGGTATTTTATTTGTATGTGTGGTTTCAAACAAAGAGATTGATCATAGATTTGAAGTTAGTTTTTGTTTTATATGAATCCCAAACTTCTATATTGAGAAATTAGAAGGTTGTGATGATGGTTTATAATTTCATTCTCTGGTATTCTTTCTCTTTGTATTTCAAATTTCATGATCGAGAGATACGTTGTTTGGATAACGGCAATACAAATAATGAGATTCATGGAATCTTAGAGATAGGATTTCATGAATTTATGTATTAGACATGGTTACTTTATATTAATGCAAATTTGAGAGTTGCGAATTGTTCTAGAGAAAATTTACTCAACTTAAGTTTAGGTATTGAATTGTTCGAGAGAGAATTCGATAAAGATTGAACTCTTATAATACAACGAATTTGATAATATTGTTAATACGTGGTTACATAGAATTGAATTAATGAGTGAATATTCTCATGTGATTACTCTTAGACTATCTGCTTTTTACCATCCTTAATCCTCCAATGTCATTTTATCCAATTAGTCCTCGTAATGTTAATTTAGAGTAACAACCAATTTTAAATATAGGTACTATAATAGAGTGAGAGTGAGTATGAGTACTTGAAAAGACCCTGAGGAATACGACATGAGATGTAGATTTCTCCTATACTGTGATTGATAGGTGCACTTGCCTGAGATTAAAATCAATTTAGCTTATACTTATCTACATAGTTTATACTAGAGTAGAAATAATCGCATCACCACCCTCACATCCAAAGCTGAGATCCGACGATGAGGCTTGCAAATGGCGAGTTGTTCGAACTTGGTCTCCATCTCTAGATAGGCCCGAGCAGCAGCATGTCGATAGGCACTCTCAGACAGCCTAATGGCATCGATGAAGGCTGCTCCAGGAGTCGCAGGACGATCTGTCAAAACAGGAGGAATGTTGCCAAGTCAGAAGTCAGTATAACTAATCAAGTCAGCACAACGGTGGTGCGAGTTACCTTGTCGAGGGGATCAAGATCGCCGTGGAGAGTGGCCGCGATTTGAAGATCCTCACTAGCCTGAAGAAGAGCCGTCCACGCGTTCGGCGGGCCTCCTCTGTCCATGACCTCCGTGGTCGAGATCCCCATTCCTCAGCGGGAAGTATTTGGGTCGCTGTATATCCTGCCTTCAAGTCGAGCTGTCCAGCGGAGGAGGTGGTGGCAGCGCCATGCTCGATAATGGTGTTTGCGAGCTCGTTAGTGGAGGCAGCAGAGGCAGATGTGTACTCGCTAGCTATCACGAGGTTGAAGGGGCGGCAGGGGGTGGCTACGGCATAAGGATACTCGCCACCAGCATGCGGCTTAGAGACCGGAGGAGGTGGCGGCGACAAAGGGATGCTCGCCACCGGAAGCTGTTGGGTAGTTACAGGATCAAGAGGAGCCTTGCCCTTCTCCGGTCGGGGGGTCTTGTTCGGCGCAGGATTCTTTCTCTCAGGGAGATCCTTACTCGCCGAAGAAACCTCCCCCGCCGAGGAGGCAAAACTTCAGTCGCCTTCTTAGAGCCGACGTTGATCCGTACAGTGTGCGTAATTGTAACTCGCTTCCCAGCTTCGAGAGTGATCAGCGGTGCCCTTCGCAGAGGAGTAGTGTCGAGCACCACAACAGCGACGTCAGATGAAGGATCTGCATGTGTCAGTAAAAATCGAGTCAACAAAAGCTTCGGCAATCGATAGAACTTTCAATGGCATCGACGAGATAGCGATCTAGCGAGACAGCCGGGTTGACCTGCTCTTGTGCCCGGGTATCGATGATTTCGGGGGTTGAGGGACGATTGACAATTTGAGAAGGTCGGAGCCATAGATGGATATGTCCGGAATATTGTATAGCCCTAGCTCATCAAGGATTTGCTAGGTACTTATAAGGGGTGCGAGATCCTTGACCATCACGGAGAAATACCTCAATGACGAGGGCTGGTTGTCGACCTTGGAGGCGAGCGAATTCTTCGGTTTCTTGATTTTCTTCTTCTTGCTCGGAGGTAAGTTGGCGACGACTTCACCTTCCCGTGACCTCTTTAGCTTGGAAGGTTGGAAGAAACCTGACAACGCGTTGAAGCTCTATTTGAGAACTTCTTCATCGGTTTTTGACATAGTGTGAGTGATTCAAAAGGCGTATCTCGAAAACCAGGCCCCCTATTTATAGAGATCAGTATGCATCTATCCAGGTGCGAGTAACTCAGAAGCTCGGTATAGTAGCTCGCCGAATACGAGTTGAATGATTACTTTTGAGTTCCTACATCGCTCAAAAAGAGTGGGAATTGTGCACAACCCATATTCGTCGAGGAGGGGCCCCACCAGGGCCAGGTCAGCAAAGGTCAAAGTCAACAAGTCAAGACGAAGGTCAGAGTCAACATATCACGCAGCAGAAGGCCTGGACGAGTATGGCGAGCTCTCCTCGCATACTCGACAGGTAGGCGACTAGGCGAGCTACTCGCCCCGCCGTGCAAACTCCTCCAGGAAGTCGCCTAGTTGCCGGGAGGTGGGGGTATAAATACATCCCCCCGCCCTGCCCCAGGATTTCCCTATAAATATCACTCTAAGGGTACGAGGAGAGTCACTTGAAATACCAGTCAGGATCTCGCGAGCTCTAATTCTTGGATACCAGCTAAACCTTTGGATTCCTTCTCCTCAGAGACCAGGTCGTGACCTTGCGACTTAGTTACCAGCTAGTCTCCCTCATACCTTGCTCAGCCAATTTTGGTTGTAGATGGGTTGCTTCTTCCAAGCATCCGAGTACATGGTGGGACCTTCCTGTCGTAGCATCCGGGGTCCTGTTTGTTAACTTTCTTCTTCGTCCTAGTCCCCTTAGCTATTTTGCCTTGCTGCGGGGCCAGTAACCTTAGGCTGCGTTGATCCAATTTCTGAGATTGAGAATTTTCCCGGCTTCAACAAAAGGAGCTGTCAATAGAAAACTCAGTTCCAGTAAGTCAAAGTATACAAGATAGAGTCAACATTGTTGAGGAAGAACTTGCACATGAACAACCAGAAGAGGAGACTCAGCAACAAGTTGAGGTTATTCAAAGAGAAGAGGTCACATTACCAATTGTTGTCAGACATCTAAGGGATCATCAAAGGGAACTGATCATTGGAGATGCAGCACATGGTGTGACCACAAGAAGTAGACAACACAACATTGTATTGTACTCAAGTTTTCTGTCTCAAACAGAACCAAAGAAGTTTTAAGAAGTCAATGTAGATCCATTTTGGATAAGGGCTATGCAGGAAGAATTAAACCAGTTCAAGAGATGTAATGTCTGGAAGCTGGTTCCCAGACCAGATAACTATAACATCATAGGAACTAAGTGGATCTACAGGAACAAACTGGATGAGAATGGTGCTATAGTCAGAAACAAGGCTAGACTTATTGCAAAGGGATATAAACAAGAAGAGGGTATAGATTTTGATCAAATCTTTGCACAAGTGGCTAGATTGGAAGCTATTAGACTCTTCCTGGCATATGCAGCCTACAAAGGATTCAAGGTTTACTAAATAGACGTGAAGTCGGTCTTCCTTAATGGTAATCTCAAATAAAGGGTCCATGTTGAGCAACCCTCATGTTTTGTTGACTCTACTCATCCTAAGCATGTTTATCTTTTAATAAGAGCTTTCTATGGGTTAAAACAATCCCCAAGAGCTTGGTATGAGACTTTGTCTAAATTCCTTCTGGAGAACAAATTTTCAAGAGGGAAAATAGACAAAACACTATTCCTAAGGGAAGTCAAAGGCAAGACCACCTTAATATAAATATATGTTGATGACATTATATTTGGTTCTACTAATGTGTCACTTTGCACTAAGTTTGCCAAACTTATACAAGGTAAGTTTGAGATGAGTAGTATGGGTGAACTCAAGTTTTTATTGGGTCTCCAAGTTAAGCAAACTATAGATGGACTTTTCATTAGTCAGCATAAGTTCACCGAGGAGTTAATTAATAAGTATGACATGGAAACAACCACTTCCATGAGAACTCCTATGGGGTCCAGTATATCTTTTGACAAGGATGGTGCTGGCAAGCCAATTGATATCACCTTGTATAGGGATATAGTTGGATCACTGCTCTATCTAATAGCCAGTAGAGCAGACATAATGTATGATACTTGTGTCTATACCAGGTATTAAGCTTGCCCTAAGGAGTCTCACTATACAGCAGCCAAAAAAATATTAAGATATCTAAAGGGCACACCAAATCTTGGTATATGGTGTCCCAAGAATAGTGATTTTGAACTAACAGGCTTTTCAGATGCAGATTATGCAGGTTGTAAAGAAGACAGGAAAAGCACTTCAAGTTCATGTCAGTTCCTTGGAAGAAGGCTGGTGTCATGGAGCAGCAAAAAGCAAATAAGTGTAGCAATATCCACTACTGAATCTGAGTACATTTCAGCTAGAAGTTGTTGTGCACAATTGCTTTGGATTCAACATCAATTACAAGACTACAACATTCAGCTATGTAAAACTCCATTATATTGTTATTCTACTAGTGTCGTTTTAATTGTAAATAATCCTGTGTCACATAGTAGAACCAAATATATATTTAAATTAGATATCACTTTATTAGGGAGCATGTAGAAAAGAAAGATATTAATCTAGAATTTGTTCCTACAAATAAACAGATTGTTGATATTTTCACTAAGCCCCTAGATAAATAGAAGTTTAATTTCTTTAAGTTTGAACTTGGCATGTTGAATCTTGAATATTTTATGCATACTTAAAAACTGATAAAGAAATAAGAATAAAATATATTAATCAATAATTAAGTTTACTTACCTAAATACCGAGAATATATCTCAAAGTGTCAAGTATCTATAATTTAGAAAACAAAATATTGACTAAGTCAAAAGTTGTGTCGAGACACCTGAGAAAGTGTCGAGACAATAAAGTAAGTGTCGAGATATCAAAGGGTGTCGAGACCCTAAGGTATATATCGATAGACATTATCCTTATGTCGACTTGTGTTGACACATCTCAACAGACAATGTTTCCAATATCGACAATAGATTTTATTTTCCTAAAAATTAGGAACAGTCTAAATGTAGCGTGCCCTTTCGTCTTCAGAAAAGATTAGACTATAAATAGGGTGTGAGAGAAGAAGTCAACTACGCTTTCTTGATATTATGAACTGTTGATTTCTGAGTGTCGAGCCCTAGAACCCAGATCTGTCGACACTCGTGTTGGGTATTGTATCCACAATTACCTGGATTTGAGGAAGCCACCTGTCAAGCTAAGATGAATTCACAATGAATTTGATGAAACATCTTAAGTTGTACTTGCAGCTCCTCCACGCTAAGTGCACACCAATGTCAGGGTGCAGTAGGTCAATATACACGGGTCTGCAAGACGTAATCCCTCGTTGAGCAGATCAGTGTGTTGGCCTACGTGCACTCTCTCTATTGGAGTGCACTTACTTTCAAGTACAGGGCCGTTCATATGCAAGAGAAGACAAGGAGCATGGATGGGTCAAGGAGCAGCTCCAGGGTGGAAGACGAAAATTCGTCCAAGGAAAATTCGACGAGAATCACCAAGTGATTCTCGCCGATTCGACGAGAATCACTAGTGATACTCGCCGAATCGACGAGAATCATTAGTGATTCTCGCCGACTCCTTCAGGCTACCTCAAAACGGTACCAAGTAAGATTCGGCGAGAATCACTAGTGATTCTCGCCGAACCAGTGGTTAAGCAGATCATGGATACCAAATGAAAATCGCTGAGAATCAATAAGTGATTCGTCGAGAATCACTAGCGATTCTCGACGAATCGTCGAGAATCACTTGGTGATTCTCGCCGATTCGTCGAGAATCACCTGCGATTCTCGCCGATTTTCACTTAGCGTTTTCTCGGGATGTTCCTGAACCGGATTCTACAGCTATCAATTTTCTGGACCGGGATCTAGGGATTTCTATTGTGGGTCCCACAAACGGTCATATTGGAGTTATCTACAGTATATATATTCGGGTATTTTGAACAGTAAAAGGTAGAGAAAGAAACCGAGCCGCAACGTAACCCTAAAACCGCGATTCCTCTCCGCCGCCGCCGTCGCGCTCGGGAACGTAGGTCGCCGTCAACAATCGGGAATCCTTCGTGATCTCCGGCGACAGAAGCTTAGCAAAGCTTGAGTCTCACGTGTCTATCCAGAGATCTCTTGTCTCTCGATTTGTTGACCGGGAAAAACTCCCCCGTCCGAATCGATCGAGACGACCGATCCTCGTGTGACCGTTGGAAGACCAAGCTAGCTTCGCTACGAAGTTTGGATCTCCAAGTTCAGCAGCCGCTCATCATCACAGCCGCCGATCCCGAAGCTAGCCGCCGCTCGTGTTGCCGCCGCCGGTTCCGGGGAGATCCTCTCCAAGAGAGACCAAGGTTGTAGACTCTTCGTTGACTTCACGAACACGTCGTCGAACGAAGAGGAACACCGTAGTCTCCGAAAGAAGTTTGTATCTTGTATACATTCTATATTTATTTTTGTTATAAAGGAACTTTTGTTCCGTGTTGTAAGGGTTGGGTGCAACCCGTTTTGTGGGAGTGTTGACTCTCACGTGTGGAAGGGTTCCTTCCGTTAGTGCAGGGATTGGATTTTAATCCCGTTGGAGAAGTGACCGAGTCGTCCCTTGTTGGGGAGATAGGTCGAAGGGGGAAAGTGGATGTACCCAAGTCGGGGAACCACTATAATTTGCCTGTGTATTCTGTGTGCTGTGCTTTCTATTTTTATTATGCAGGTACGTTCGTAAATTCCGCAAAAGCGCTACTCGTCACCATTCCCCCCCCACCATAGGTGCACATAGCTGACACTAGGTGGACTTTCAAGTGGTATCAAAGCGAGGTTGCTCATCAAAAAGGTTAACACCTTGAGTAAAATCCTGCCACCAGTGTCAGAAGCATGGATCTGGATTATGAAATACCGCCACTCAAACTCCCCGCATGCATAAAGGATTATTATCCCATCTGGAGAATGAGGGTGTCATTTCACCTTGATGCTATCGATCCTCGAGCATCCTTCATCCGGGAAGAGGGTCCGTTTATTCCCATGAAGACCTCCGACTCTGGGATCCAAGTGCCCATGGGCATTGCTGAGATGTCAGAGACGGAACTATCACTATTTCACTTGGATGAGAGGATTCGTCAAATCATTATGGATATCTGGTCTGGAGCCTCTCGCTCTAGATTGGAAAAATGTAGGACGGCTAAATCTCTGTGGATGACGATCTCAGAGCTGATGGGGGAGTCAGAGAAAGCTAGAATATGTTGTCAACCAGACGAGGAAGCCTATGTGGGGGTCCTCACCTCTGAAGATGAAGGCAAGCATCACTCGGACAACATCAGAGCTCCAGTGTCCGTGTCAGAGACTGAAGAGGACAGTGAGGAAAGCAGCTCTGATGTGGATGAAACAATGTTCACTAGATCTAATGACAATAACACAGAAGAGCAGGTAACTTCTTCAACCTGCCCCGTATCTCTTGAAATTTCTGAAGACAGGAACTGCCCTCCTTCAGAAAATGCTGATTCCCTAAAGAGAGCCCTTCAGTCAAGCAACCTACTTGCTGAGGAGCAAGCTCAAGAGATTGCTCGACTGAAGATCTTGTTGGTTCTCCAATTGGCGTCCAACAAGGCCAAGGACTCTAAGATCTCAGCTCTAGAGAGTAGTCTAGAGAATGAGAAAAGAATAGTATCAAACTTCTCCAAGGTTGATGCCATTAAGAGAAAGCAAGAAAACGGGTGGATCTCCCGGATTATCAATTCGTGGAGAAATGGGGAAACAGTTTTCCGACCCCCCACTCCAAGTAGGAAGGCAACTCATCATGCCTTCAGGTATGACCACAGGCATAGTCGTGGTCACTACAAGGGTGATCTGTCCCCATGTGGAGACACCCAAAGTGCAAGGGCCGGCGTGGCCACCCACGATAGAATACCTAAGGCTCGTTCTGAGCCCTTTGTATTCACTGCCACTGCCTCAACACAGTGTGGATCTGCATGTCCCAGTTCACAGAAGACTTCTCACCACTCGAGGACACGGGATAGAGAGGATAGAAGTCATGATGTCAGGCTCCATGGGGCCTCTGTAAGGGAGATGCCTGAAAGAATGGCACCACCTTCCCGGCCTCATAACGCTCACAACATGCATTCTTTCCACCCTTCCACCTGTCATGATGGAAGAGGAATTTTTGTGACAAGACCATGCCCTGTCCCGTCTAGACCTAGGACCGTGACTACATCAGTCACTAGATCAGGTCGGAAATGGCGATACAACATTCACCCATGTTGGTGCTGCGGCAAAGTGGGGCACTTTGCCATCGACTGTTGGCACAACCCCTCTGTGCCTACGACAAGGGCTTATCCACATTCTCGGGACAGAGGTAGTCTTCCAGACAGGTTTTCTGAAGGAAGGCAGTTGCGTGCTTATGCTAACAGGAACCTAGGACCCAATATGATTTGGGTTCCTAAGGTAAAGTAATTCTTTCTTGCAGGGTAGTCTAGGTCCCCGTGAATATGATGGGAACTAGACAGTAGGTGGCTCAAGACTAAATTGGAACAAGCGTCTGCAATAACAGATGTGCTATCTGTTTGAGCATACTCACATTGAGCCTCTAATGTGTTCTACCTGTGGGACTAAGACGATGACTCTCAAAATCCTAGGTAATTTTGATCAGTTCAAGGACTTGCGTCATATTGCATCCTCATATATATATATATTTCTATCCATGTGTATATTTATACTTATGCTTATACATGTATGTGTGCACCTCTAAGGATAGGTTAACTCGATGCATGCAAACCTTTACACATCAATAAAGGGTTAATGAAGATATGTCATCGTGAATCTCGACAACTCACAATTGACATCAAGAAGTTTTTGGAAAAGCCTCGTTCAAATCCAAATAGACTGACTTTAAAATATACATGTATTTATCATCTTTATATTGACTTGACATCAGAAAATTTCAAAAATGTTGCAAGCTTCTCAACGTGAAAATTTCTAGTCAAGAGACCTCTCAATTTCGAATTAGACAAATGGTATCAGAAACCGAATTAAACAAATCTCCTATCAGACAAATCCCGCCGACCCTTCGCATTCTTCACGAATCCCGCCGAATTAGACAAATCTCGCCGAATTAGTCAAATCCCGCAAACCCTTCGCCTTCTTCACGACTCCCGCCTCACGTCGCAGCAAATATCCCGCAAGAGTTCTTCCGCAGACTTGCCGAAACCCGCAAAAGCTTTCCCGACGACCCGCAACAAGCTCCTCGCCTACGCCAAACATCAACGTGAAAATTTCTAGCAAGCTCCCGCCGACTCTCCTCCTCTGGACACTCGCCGAGGGGCCACTAATCGCCGTAAGGGACACTTACTGGAAGGACACCTCGCCGACTCCTGCTGGAAAGCTCGCCTCCATCAAAGGTTTCCCGCAAGCATCCCGCCGAAGCCTTCACCGACGAACTCTTCAAGTTTCGAATTCTCTCCGCTCGAACCAACTCACCGTCTTCACCGCTAGGTATCCCCTCACCCTCACTTGGACGTGATCACTAGTATCACTTCTTTTTTTTTTTGATTTTTGATTAAGCGGTGAATAGGGCTTCTCTCTCTAGATCTACGATGGCTCCACGGACAACTGCTGGGTTGATCTCTGGTTGCGAGCTGGTTCGAACTGGGTTTTCTCACGCCTCGGATGAATTCCGCAATATCATTCTGATGCTGGAAGAGGCTGGGCTAACCTTCGTCTTGGAGCACCCTTGCAAAGTTTTGGACAAAGAGGTACTGGAGTTCTTCGCCACCGCAAGACTCCGAAAAGGCGACTCACTAATCAAAAGCAAGATGGCTGGGGCAAAGGTCAAGCTGTCTGCCAGCAAGCTGACTCGCTACCTGCAGCTTTCTAGCTCGGAACAGGAGGACTATCTGGAGGACGAGGACAAAAACAGAACTCTCTTATTCTGCGGTCTCCAACGAGGAACTCGATCAATAAAGAGGAAGGATATGAATGAAGAAGGGAAGCTCCTGTCCGACATTATTGGAAAGGTGCTCATCTGCAAGCCAGGCTCTCATGACCATATCTCAGGGGATATGTTCAAGATCCTGATAGCCGTCGTCTGCCGCAAGAGGTTTAACTGGGGGGAGTTGCTGTTTGAGAAGATCAAGGACACCTTGGGCTCTCCAAGTTTTGGCCGCATCCTAAGTCTATATCTAAACCAGCTAAATGGAGACAAATTCGACATGAGTAAGGGTGTCCCTCTCCACTACTTGAAGAAGATGGACACAAGTGTGTTTGATCGATGGGAGAGGCGTATTGGGCAGACTGCAGTGGAAGAGCAACAGGGAGTATCTCCAGCAGTAATCCCTGGTGAAATTCCTGATACCCTGACTGCAGGAATCGAGGGGGAGCCTCTACCCCCTCATACTGAGGTAATATCTGACATCTCCCAGGTGGCCAGGGATGCGGTGGCCGAAATTCATGAAGTAAGTGAACCTGAGCTGGAGGATGAGGAGGTCCTGAACAGAAACACTCAAGGAACCGAAGCTGATGCACAGGGGACTGCTGACCAAGAGTTAGAAGAGGATGCTGCTGCTATAGATGATTTCTTGGATGATGACGGAGAGGACGATGAGAATGAGGGACATGAAGTATTGGAGGGTCCAGATCTTGTTGAACCTCCATCTGAAAAGAATGCACCAGTGGAGGGGGAGTCAGATAAATCTCCAGAGGCAGCCATCATTCCTCCTTTAGAGACTGTGATTGTATCCAGCTCTACAGATGCGTCTGCTGAAATGCAAGGCCCACAAGTGCCTCTGGCTATTCCGTTACGAGATGAGCTAGCCACTCACACTGTCAATATCATTCAGGGCATTGTGAATGAACTTAAAGCCTCATTTGATGAAGCCCAGAATAAACTGCTGAACATGATTAAGACTTCGAAAAATCTGATGCTCAAGAATATGGTGGAAATCAACCATAAACTGGACGTGATGGAGAAGAAATTTGAAGAGAAGTATACCGCGGCCGGCGAAGCTGTCACACTCCTAATGGCCGGTTTGAAAAAGAATACTGATACTCTTGCCGTCGTCAATCAGAATGCACATGTTGTAGCCAACAACATTCAGAAGTTTGACGGTAATATGGTAACTCTTAACGCCAATCAGCAAGCCTTAGTCTCTGAATTCTCCAAGACCACCAAGCATATTGATGACTCCCTGCACTCATATGCAAACTGCATCGCTGTCGAAGCCAAAAAGGGGGAGAAAGAGTATATAGCTAAGTTGGCCGAGCTTCAAGAAAGCATGAGTACACACTTCGCACAATCAAGCAAATATGTCTATGAGAGCTGCTGGTGGATGCTCCAACAGGCGTTAGGTACGTTAGGCGTCATTCTGCCTGACAATCCTGCAGGTATTCATGTTCCTGAGACATCTACGGCCGCTGAGGGAGTGTGTGCTGCTGAGGACTTAAGTACAAGTGCTGCAGATGTTCCCACAAATGACGCTGATGCTAGGGCTCTCTCCAAAGCTAAACTGAGGAGCATGTTTGACCAAGAGGCCTTAGCAAAAGCCAGGGGAAAGAGAAAAGTTCAGGAAGGGACCTCCAAGGAGACTCTAGCTGAGAAGAGAATCAGAATGAGTGAGGAGGATGTACGAAACGAAAGGTGGAGTCCAGTTTCAAGGAACATCATCTTAGACACCTTCTGGCTGCAAGAAAGAGGAGAGATCAATCGAAACGAAGTATATAGCCAGTATGAGTGGCAAACGCACAAAACGTTTGAAGCGAAACGCAACATCTTTTTCAGAAACAACAAGGATGCAGATAAAGTTCCTCCTCCTAGGTATTACCCGAAGCCCAAAGAATACATGGAGAGGCAAAGCAAGAAGTACTTGGCTCAAAATCCTAAGGGTGACTTAGCTAAGGAAAAGTAGTCAAAAACTTATAGCTTGTCACTTTGTCTTAAGAACATTCAATGATTATTGTTATCATATAAACAATTCTGAGATTATATGTGTATATATTTATATTGGTATATATATTAGAATTTGTGAATGACTCAAGTCCTGATCTGTTTGCTCATACTCTCTTGTGTTGCATGTTAAATTTCTGAATGCTATGCTTATTATTTGATAGGTGTTATTCATCTTAGCTAGTAGGGTTTTGGCTTCGTCAAATAGGGGGAGATTGTTGGGTATTGTATCCACAATTACCTGGATTTGAGGAAGCCACCTGTCAAGCTAAGATGAATTCACAATGTATTTGATGAAACATCTTAAGTTGTACTTGCAGCTCCTCCACGCTAAGTGCACACCAATGTCAGGGTGCAGTAGGTCAATATACACGGGTCTGCAAGACATAATCCCTCGTTGAGCAGATCAGTGTGTTGGCCTACGTGCACTCTCTCTATTGGAGTGCACTTACTTTCAAGTACAGGGCCGTTCATATGCAAGAGAAGACAAGGAGCATTGATGGGTCAAGGAGCAGCTCCAGTGTGGAAGACGAAAATTCGTCTAAGGAAAATTCGACGAGAATCACCAAGTGATTCTCACCGATTCGACGAGAATCACTAGTGATTCTCGCCGAATCGACGAGAATCATTAGTGATTCTCGCCGACTCCTTCAGGCTACCTCAAAACGGTACCAAGTAAGATTCGGTGAGAATCACTAGTGATTCTCGCCGATCCAGTGGTTAAGCAGATCATGGATACCAAATGAAAATCGCTGAGAATCAATAAGTGATTCGTCGAGAATCACTTGGTGATTCTCGCCGATTCGTCGAGAATCACCTGCGATTCTCGCCGATTTTCACTTAGCGTTTTCTCGGGATGTTCCTGAACCGGATTCTACAGCTATCAATTTTCTGGACCGGGATCTAGGGATTTCTATTGTGGGTCCCACAAACGGTCATATTGTAGTTATCTACAGTATATATATTCGGGTATTTTGAACAGTAAAAGGTAGAGAAAGAAACCGAGCCGCAACGTAACCCTAAAACCGCGATTCCTCTCCGCCGCCGCCGTCGTGCTCGGGAACGTAGGTCGCCGTCAACAATCGGGAATCCTTCGTGATCTCCGGCGACAGAAGCTTAGCAAAGCTTGAGTCTCACGTGTCTATCCAGAGATCTCTTGTCTCTCGATTTGTTGACCGGGAAAAACTCCCCCGTCCGAATCGATCGAGACGACCGATCCTCGTGTGACCGTTGGAAGACCAAGCTAGCTTCGCTACGAAGTTTGGATCTCCAAGTTCAGCAACCGCTCATCATCACAGCCGCCGATCCCGAAGCTAGCCGCCGCTCGTGTTGCCGCCGCCGGTTCCGGGGAGATCCTCTCCAAGAGAGACCAAGGTTGTAGACTCTTCGTTGACTTCACGAACACGTCGTCGAACGAAGAGGAACACCGTAGTCTCCGAAAGAAGTTTGTATCTTGTATACATTCTATATTTATTTTTGTTATAAAGGAACTTTTGTTCCGTGTTGTAAGGGTTGGGTGCAACCCGTTTTGTGGGAGTGTTGACTCTCACGTGTGGAAGGGTTCCTTCCGTTAGTGCAGGGATTGGATTTCAATCCCGTTGGAGAAGTGACCGAGTCGTCCCTTGTTGGGGAGATAGGTCGAAGGGGGAAAGTGGATGTACCCAAGTCGGGGAACCACTATAATTTGCCTGTGTATTCTGTGTGCTGTGCTTTCTATTTTTATTGTGCAGGTACGTTCGTAAATTCCGCAAAAGCGCTACTCGTCACCTATTCCCCCCCCCCCATAGGTGCACATAGCTGACACTAGGTGGACTTTCAACTCGTCAACCATTTTTCTCCATTCTCATGGCACCCAAGAATGACGATAACATCTTCGAAGGTTATGAACTTGTTCGAAATAAATTTGACTCGACATCTGAAGAAATTAAAAAAGTCATATCCCTAATCACTAAAGATGGATTGGAATATCTGCTTTAAGAACCGTCAAATATCTGGAAATGAGAGGTCAATGAATTCTTTTTCAATGCTCATCTCGACTCAAACTCAGAAAAGATGAAGTCCAAAGTGAATGAAGCAAAGGTCAAAATCACAACCAAAAGACTGGCGAAGATATTTCACTTACCAAGAATTGATCAAGAAGATGACCTAGATTCCATCAAGACTGTAAAAGCTTTGGAATGGTGTGGATTGGCCCCAACCACAAAGCTTGGAAGCACCCTGATCAGGAAGGGTATGAATACCCGGGGCAAATTCCTATCTGAGATAATAGGGAAGGTGTTGCTATGCAAAACAGGAACACATGATGGGATTTCTACAGATATGTTTGAGCTGATGACTAGAATTATCTTCAAAGTCAAGACTAACTGGAGTAAAGTAGTCTTTGACAAGATAATTGAAAGTATCAAGAAGCCCAATATGGGAAGGATTATAAGCCTCTACTTGATATAAGTTATTCCAAACAATCTCAATCTCAAGATTGGATCTACGATCAATCACATGAGAAGAATGGACATGAGAATACTAGCAAGGTGGGATAAAGTACTATCCAAGGAAACACTTATAGTAGAGAAGGAGAAGGAGAAAAGAAGAAAACAGTGTTTGTGGAAGAAGAATCTTCCAGTGCATCTAAATATCAGGGAAGCTCTAGCTCAGAAAAATAGGATGATACAGTTGTTGAAAAATTTCAAAGGATAACTCCTGGTACTGGTGATCAGATGCAGGGGGAGACAATCCCAGCTAGGGATCCTAGTGAGGGGGAGAACCTCAATATTATGCCTGAAATAGAATAGGATACTGTAAACACCATTGTGATGGAAGTAGTATAGGAGCTAGATACTGTTTTGGACAAGTAGAGGTTCCTGAACAGGAGATGCCTGATAGGGAGAATGAGGATGTAGTATCCAAGGAGACTGAGGAATAAGTCTTTCTGAAAAAAGATACAGATATCCAGGGGAAGATGACAGGTCTTCCAGAGGTTCCAGTTCCTGATGCCATAGATCTTGGTGAAGTAGGTGCAAGAGTTGAGGGGGAGATAACAAATCTGGCCCCAAATACTGAAGGAGATAAAGAGCCTATTTCAGTTAAAGTTGTTAGTTCTTCTAATTCTGAGGAGGAGGAAGCCTCTCAGATTATGAAAAGAAAACTGGCTGCACTCAAGAAGAGGAGTAGGAGCTATAAGAAGATAATTCAGTTTGGAACAACACCTTCTCCTCCTATTGATTTAAGATCACTTCTAGTTCAAATGCAAATAATGTTAGATCAACAAAGAAGTCAACTGGAAAATGTGTAGATGAAAGCAATAATGAGTTGTAGTTCCAGTTAGCACAGGAAATCAAATCCATTAGATTTGAGGTCAACTTGTTGAAGAAGGATATGGCTGACTTCTTTCAAAAATGAACAAATGTTGTTGTCTATCTTGCTCAACAATAGAAGGACTCAAAGGAAACTCTAGATGAAATAGCTGTTAAATAAGTATGTCCTTGAAAACCAGACAAGAATGAATGAAAATAAGATTGTAATGCATGATACTTCACTGGTTAAGCTAGCTGAGCAAACTACAGCTCTGGAAATAAAGATAGGCTATAACTCCAAAGATGTTGAATCTCAGCTATCTATACATGCTGACTCTTTGGTTAAGAAAGTCAAGTCCTCTGGCAAAGAACTAGATGATCATTTACTCAAAGTGAAGATTCTTTTGTCCTCAGGGATTAATTATCTAGAAGGCCAAGTTAGATTTCATAAGAATGACTTAAGAGATCATGTTGAGAGAGAAGTCATAAATGAGGATAGAGTAATGATAAAGTCAAGCTTTGAGCATGCTATTTGGACCTCCAATAGCATCAGATAAACACTAGGCTTTTCTCCCTTAAGGTATGATGAAGATCAAACTACTGAGTTTGGCTGCGAACCCGCTTATTTTGAGGCTATTCAAACTGCAATACAGTCTATGTACAGTCCTCCACCATAGATTCAGAATGTAGTATGTGAGGAGGTGGAGATGGCTGCTTTTGCATTGCTCAAAGAAAAGAAGCTCAAATATCTAAGAAGAGATTCATGGAGCAGGCTGAACTAAAACCAGATTTTGAGCAATGAAGTCCAACTTCTAGATCAATTATGCTCACTGTATGGAAATCAGTTAATAACAATATAGCTGACAGGGGAAAATGGTATTCAGAACAAGAATGGGTCAAGCATACAAAGTAGTGGGAGATCATCTATATATTTAGAAAAGATCTGAAGGCAGGGAAGATCCCAAGTGATTCTATTGAACCCAACAAGTATTTCCCTAAGATCTATCATTATTTTAAAAGGCAAAAGCTTAAGGAAGAAGTGATATTGAAGACCAAGGATGTCAAAAGAAAGAAGAAGGTTGTTGATGACAAGGTGCCTGAAGTTAAAACTAAAGTTAAATTAGGAAAAGACATTGTCATCAAAGAGCCAGAACAATCTTAAATTATTTTTCTTTTCTAAAAACTATGTAATTTGGTTTTAAGAACATTGTAAAAACTGAAAAGTGTAATCTTTGAACAAATTGGAATGAAAAAGTTTGGTTGCACTTTGTTATATTTGTCTTATTATTGTTGTTTCCTTTATATTTTGTCCAACACTTCTCATATACATCATAATTATTATATTTTGGTATTGTGGTGCATATCATTGAATTGGGGTTATGACTTCTCCAAATAGGAGGAGATTGTTGGGTACATTGGAAACAATGTACTTGATTTGAAGAAGCTCTTTCAACTCAATGATATACACAAGTTTATATTTGATGTATGTTTCAGTTCATGCATGCAGATTAGTCTATGTCATGTTGATTAGACAGGTGGTGCAAGTGATATTGATAGGTGGACTCATAGAAGCTGACTAGAAAGACAATAAATTGACTACGTCCACAGGCATCAAGGGAAGCCAGTTCACTCAATGCCATACACCTAATAGTGTTGAGTGAAGTCAAGACAGTCAAAGCAAAAAATGACTAAGTACAAAAGTGTCGACACACTTCACAACTATGTCGACACCTTTGTAGAAGAAGTGTCGACAGGTCAAGTCAGTTGTGTCGAGACAATTCAATTATCTCGACACCTTGAAGATTCAAGACAGTAGTGTCGAGGCAAGTCAGTTATCTCGACACCTTGAAGGATCAAGTCAGCTGTGTCGAGACAATTCAGTTATCTCGACACCTTGAAGATTAAAGTCAGTTGTGTCTAGTCAATTCAGTTATCTCGATGCCTTGAAGATTAAGTCAGCAGTGTCGAGACAAGTCAGATATCTCGACACCTTAAAGCTCAGGATAGTAGTGTCAAGACAATACAACTGTCTCGATACAATGAAGAACTGAAATGAAGATTTAAAGATGTCGACACCCATCAGACAGTTGTGTCGAGACAATTCAACTGTCACTACACAGTGAAGATTTAAAGATGTCGACACCAACAGACATTTGTGTCGAGACTACTAAGATGTCTTAACACGTTGCAATTTACACTAAGTATTATTGTGTCGAGACACTTGTGACATCTCGACACTTATGATTCTGAAGTTGTACAGAGTCAACACAGAACTGTCAAGTCAAGTTAGAAGTGTCACATCAGCTACAGTAACGTGATATCTCATCAGAAACTATTTGAAGGGAGACTTAGAGTATAATGGCATAATGATGACATCATCAATCAGAAACCAACAACCCATAAAGGCTATAAATAGAGGGTTCTACACAGAATATAACAATCAAAAGAATCACACAATCAATCATTTCTCTCATTCTGATTTCTCCTAAGTTAGAGGAGGGCGACAACCCCAAGAAGAAGGAAGACGATGGTCTTCAAGAAAATATTCTAATCCTTTCAATAAGTTGATCAGAGGATTAAGGTGGATCTGTTCTACAAGTTATTCAAGGAAATCAAGATGATCAACATCAAGAACTTGTAGATCTAGTGAAGAATCATTTTAGCCAGTCTGCTCATCAAGAATCTATCATGTGCTACTGAATTTAAGAATCTGAATTCTCAGATAAGTCAGATTACAGAATTGTTGTTTTCTGAGATTATTTTCTTTCATATTTACCTCTTAATTTTGTAACATCTCTTTGAGATCTGAGTGGGTAGGAGATAAATTCTCTGAGATGTAAGCCTGATTTATAAAGGCTGAGGTAGAGTTCTTTAGGGACCTGAGGTAGGTGATTTGTGTGGGATCATTGAGGTGTAAGCCTGTGTTATAAAGGCTGTGGTAGGGTTCTTGAGAGACCTGAGGTAGGAGATTGGGTGGATCTCCAAGGTGGGACCAGTGGGTCTGAGTTGTAGGTTTCTTAACAGAAATTGAGCCTGTAAGATATGTTGATCTGAGTTGAAGAGGAGGAGATATAACCTTATCTAGCACATTGTTAGTGAGGAAGAAGGGGGAAGTGGATGTACCCAAGATATGAGAACCACTATAAAATTCATGTGTACTATGTGGATTGCTTGTGTTGTGTGCTTGTGAATATTTATTTTCAAGATTCTATTAAACCTTAAGTATAAGTAACAAAAAATTTTAAAAGACACCTATTCACCCCCCCTCTAGGTGATTAACTACCCATAGATTTATCTTTCATATAGGTCCCTTCCCATTTGGGATTGATCTTCCCTACCGACGTAGACCATCCGGCCGCATCCACCTTTTTCAAGACAAGATCCCCTTTTACAAACTGTTTTACACGAACATACTTGTCGAAGTACTTGGCCATTCGACGCTTGACTTCCTCTTGCCTAACGACGGCCAAGTCACGAAGCTCCTCCATCGGGTCTAGTAAGAGTCACATCTCACCCTTGTTCTCAATCCTCTAGCCCTCTCCCCCTTCCCCTATAATGACAACCCATGGTGACTTGACCTCAAAATCTAAGGGAAGCACGACTTCACAACCATGTGAAAGCCTGAATGGGGTTTCCCCCATGGCAGTGTTGGGAGTAGTTCTCATAGCCCAAAGAACCGATGGGAGCTGTTCCACCCAGTTCCCCTTTAGATTCTCCACCTTCTTCTTCAATAGGCTAACAATGATCTTATTTGCCGCCTCCACCTGCATGTTACTCTGGGGATGATGGATCGATGCGAACCTGAGATCAATCCCCAGCTATCCACAGAAGCTGATGAATTCCTTACTGGCAAATTGCGGCTCGTTGTCGGTGACTATGCCATGAGGTAGCTCATGCTTGTACTTGATTTCTCCCCAAACAAAGTTATGGATCACATGGGAAGTTATCTTGGTCAGGGCTTTGACTTCCAACCACTTTGAGAAGTAATCAATCAAGACCTGAAGAAACCTCCTTTGCCTGCTGGCCTGAGGAAAAGGCCCCACCAGGTCCATTCCCCAAATTACAAAAGGGCATCATGTCATGATACTTTTTAGCCTTTGGCCGGCTAAGAGTTGCAACAACACGAATAACTGACATTTAAGACATTTCCTTGTGAATTCTTTAGCATCCTTACTCAAGGTTGGCCAGAAATACCCCGGCCGAACGATTCATCCCTCTAGGGTCCTGCTCCCCGAGTGGCTTCCAGACTCTCCTGAGTGGACCTCCTCTAAGATCTTTGGATCCTCCTACTCAGATACACACCTGGATAGAAATCCCGATAGTCTTTCGAAATAGCTCCCCCTTGCACAACAGGTAATATGCCGACTTATGCCTGAAAAGTTTCTTATTTGTGGCCTCCCTGGGAAGCTCGTCGGTAGTTAGAAATGTGATGAATGGATCCCTCCATGAAGGGCGTTAATATATCTCCATTAGTTCTCCCACTTCTATAGATGGTCAAAATAAATATGTTGTGGTCCCACCGGTCCTTGGACCGAACTTAGCCATATGATCTATCGCAGCATTCACCTCACGTGGTACATGCCAGATGGAGAAAGTCCAGAACCCCCTGATTAGGCCCCTTATCTTGAGTAAATATTATTGTAGGGTCGTCTCCCTTGCCTCAAACTCTCCTTTGACCTGCGAGGACACCTCCATCGAATCTGTCAACACCTCCACGCCCTCTACTCCCAACTCCTTAGTGAGCCGCATCCCCTCAATGACTGCTTCATATTCCTCTTGGTTGTTGGTCATGGGAAAGTGTATTATTATGGCTTGTTCAATCTTTGTTCCCTGGGGACTCTCCAAGACCAGTCATGCCGCCAAGGAGTGCTTTCCTGATTCCCATTCCACTAGTAGCTTCCAAGCTACAGGATGGCTTAGATCCACCTCTTCCGATTCCACCATGCAATCTGTTAAGAAGTCTGTCATTGTCTGTGCTTTAACTGACAGGCGTTGGATGAAAGAGACATCAAACTCACTTAATTCCACTCACCATTTTGTCAACTTTCCAGAAAGATCCACCCCTTTGAAGATGCCACGCAGCGGGTGATCTGTCACAACCCGAATCGAGTGAGCTTAAAAGTAAGGTCGAAGCTTCTGATCTGAGATGATCAATGCAAAGGCCAACTTATCTAGGATGGGTTACCTGAGTTCTGCTTTCTTTAATACCTGACTTACATAGTAAATCGACAGTTGCTTCTTGCCCTCTTCCCGGACCAGGATGGAACTTATGTCCTCTGCTCCCACTCTGAGGTATAAGGTTAAGTCTTCCCCTTCCTTGGGTCCTTAGAGTAGCGGGACCTCGGAGAGTTGACATTTCAAAGGCTGGAAAGCCTCCTCACATTCCTTGGACCATTCAAACTTTTGGCCTCCTCACAGTACCCTAAAAAGGGGCGAGCACTTCTCTCCTGCACAGGAAAGAAACCTACTCAGCTCCACAAGATACCATGTCAAGCGCTGGACCTCCTTATGTTCCTTGGCAGCTCAATTATGGCTTTTACTTTATTCGGGTTAGGCTCTACCCCAGCCGGGGTTAGGAGGTGTCCAAGGAACTTCCCTCGACTTGCTTCAAAAACACACTTTTGGGGGTTCATCCTCATTTTAAATTTTCGCAAGGTGGAAAAAGTTTCTTCCAGATCTTAGAGGTGAGAGCTTACATCCTTGCTCTTTACCAACAAGTCATCCACATACCTACAGGTTCCTACCTCTCTGCTCCCGGAAGACCCTGTCCATCATTCTTTGGTAGGTTGCCCCTGAGTTCCTCAGCCCAAAGGGCATCATGTTATGTTATAACAACTGCTGCTCGTGATGAAAGACACATCCTTTACATCTGGAGGGTGCATCCTGATCTGGTGATAACCTGAAAAAGCATCCAAAAAACTCATTAAAAGGAAACCGATGGCTGATTCAACTGGTGCGTTGATCTAAGTCAAGAGGTAGCAATCCTTAGGGCATGATTTATTTAATAATAAAAAAATCAACACACATTCTCCACCTCCCATCTCCATTCTTTACCATTACAATGTTTGGGACCCAGCCTGGAAACTGGATTTCTGACACAAACCCGGTCTTGAGAAGTTTCTCCACCTCCTCCAAGATAGGTCCCGCGAGTTTTTCGGTCAAGCTCCTTTTCTTCTAGCAGATAAGGGGGACCTTTGGATCGATGTTCAACTAATGGCAAGCCACGTCTGCATCGATGGCGCGCATATCTGTTGCGCTCCTCGTGAAGATGTCCACATGCTTCTAAATGCACCCCAGTAGCCTCTCTTGATCCACTTTGCCTAAGCCCCCGCTGACCCACACCTTCTCCGCCTTGCCTGCTTGGGTCAGAACCTCCGGCTCTACCACTGTTTCCATCGGCTCCAACCAGGACTGCTCCTCCCACTCTTTAGCTGCCCGCTCTCCTTGGGAGAGGACCTCCTCTTCCACTGCTTCCTCCACCGCCATCATCTCCTCCCCTCCTCTTGACTCTTCTCCTGCACCCTCCTCCGAAACAAGGGTCTGCTTCTCCCCTGACTCTGCCAACGCCTTCTCCATCACCTTCCACTTCGCTTCGGCCTCCCCCATCCACGAGATGGTGTTAACCGCGGTGTCATAACACTGCCTTGCCACTTTGGTGTCTCCTCGGACCCGAACTTGCACCCCCCTTGTCGTTGAACTTGAGGCACTGCTGGAAGGACAAAGGGACGCGACCAGCTTGCTAAAGGGGCTCCCGCCTAACACACGAGTGGGTGGCTCTCGCTGGACAACCTCACTGATTAGGCCCGCACTTGGTGAGTTGGGGAACAGTTCTTGCGTGGCGAGGTCCTATACGTTGACCTCGCCTTCCTTCCCCCTCCCGGTCTGCCTGACCGGGGCATTCTCGCCCAGGGTGGGTTGTGCGCCACTAGGATGACCGGAGTTGATCACTCGTCGTGAGTGGTGCTTAGCCAAAGGTGTAATGTCTCCATGACCTCCTTTCTGAAATCCTCGAACATGCCTACAGTCTCTAGACCCAGTGGGAGTGGCGACTACTCCCGGCTAGATCCTTGCCCTTCGTCTCCAACCATGGGACTAGCTGAGGTTTTTCTGTGCTGGTCACTCTCCACGGTTTTCGCACTAAAGTGTTGAAATCAAAAATCAGTCTCTGTGGAGTTCGGGGGTCCCAAAAGGGTATGACCTCACACTTACTTGACTCTAGCTAGCACACTAGACCAAAAGCTTAGGAACCTAAGAACAAAATCGAGATCTCAGCGAGGAGATCCCACCACACACCCAGAAGATCAAAGAGCTCTTCCTCTCCCGAGCCAAGGCTGAGCTTGGGCACCTTAGAGAACTCTCTCAGTTTGTTGGGAAGAGCCTGAGAAAGAAGGAAATAAGAGAATCTGTTCATCTATCTCTCCAAGGTGCCCCCTCAGTTCTATTTATCGATTCCCAACCTTGGTATGCCAATAGTGTTACTCCACTATTCAGAATTATTATACGCAGCCCAATTGGGTTTGCCAACAACATAGTTCCGCTCTTCTAGAAGGCTATTTGCAGTTCTTCAGGGGCATCCATATAATTCTGCCTCTGGGCCCTTCTGGGCGAATGGTCCATGAAGGCACCACTCACTTAAAGGGGCGAGTGTTGGGATAATAAGCACTCCCCTCCACAGCTCATCTAAAGGCGCATGCGAGAGCCTTCCCACCTGCTATACGCTAATATTGGCGAGAGCCCTTCTACCTGCTATGGGCAGGAGCCCTTTGCTCCTTCTAGGCGAGTGCAGTTATGCATACCCCACTCGCCTACTTGGAAATTCTTGGACCTGAATATCCTATAAAGCCCTGAACTTGCTGGGATGGCCCACTCAGCGAATATGGGGTTGTACACTTTGAGTATTACAAAGGGTCCTTCCTAGTTAGGGTAGAGCTTGCCAATAGTTGCCCCCCTTCCTGCATCGTCGAACTTTTTGAGTATTAGGTCCCCATTTATAAAGTGTTTGACCATGATGTTCTTATTAAAGTACATTATCATCCGACGCTTGACCTCCTCTTAGCGAAGGGCAGCCAAGTCGCAAAGTTCATCCACAAGATCGAGTGAGAGTCGCTGCTCTTCTTTATTCTCCACCATCCATTCCTTATCACCTTCCCTTGCGGAAATGACGCCTGAATACCTTACCTCAAACTCTACTGAGAGCACGACCTCGGACCCATGAGACACTTTGGAAGGAGTCACCCATGTGGCCGTATTCGGAGTGATTCTCAAATCCCAGGGGACTGAGGGAAGGTTCTCCCCTAGTTACCTTTCAGGTTTTTCACCTTCTTTAGCAAATTAACAATTATCTTGTTTATGGTTTCTACCTGTCCGTTTCTCCTAGGGCGGTGGACTAATGCGAACCGGAGGTCGATGCCCAATTGGACACAAAAGCTAACGAACTCATTGTTGGTGAACTGTGACCCATTAATTGTGACTATGGCCAAGGGCAACCCATGCCAGTAAATTATTTCTCCTCATATAAAGTTTCGGATTACCTGTGAAGTTACCTTTGTTAGTACCTTGACTTCTAACCACTCTGAGAAGTAGTCCACCATGACCAAGAGGAATTTCCTTTGTCCACCGGCCTAGGGAAAAGGCCCCACAAGGTCCAGTCCCTAGATTGCAAAGGGCCATGTTGTCGTGATTATCCTATGTCTTTATGCCTGCAGGAGCTAGAGTGGTGCATAGAGCTGACACTTTTAAATTTCTTTGCATACTCTACGACATCTTTGCCAATGGTCTGCTAGAAATACCCATGCCGCAACACCCTCTTTTCCAAGGTTCGACTTCCCAAGTGGTTGTCACACTCCCTAGAGTAAATTTCTGCCAAGATCTTGGGGACCTCCTCTTTTGCAACACATATAGCTAGGGACCCGGAGAGTGTATTCCGATACAACACTCCGTCTCGCAGTAAGTAATAAGCTGACTTGTATATGAACTTCCTTTTATTTAGGATTTTCTCTGGGAGCTCCCATGTCATTAGAAAAATGACGAAAGGGTCCATCTTTGAGGGCCGCTGGTTAATCTCCATCAGCTCCCCCTCTTTAATGGATGGTCGAAATAACTCTGTCACGATCCCCCCTACCTGTGGGCTGAACTTGGCGAGGTGATCTGCCTTCATGATCTCCTTTTGAAGCACGTGTTGATTGGAGAAGGTAAGAAACAACCTAATAAGTCCCTTCACCTTGACAAGATACTTTTGGAGTGTAGGATCCCTTATCTCAAACTCCCCTTGATTTGGGAGTCCACCGTAATTGAGTTTGTGGAGACCTTCACATCTTGGACTCCCAACCCTTTAGATAAATGAAGCCATGTGATCACCGCCTCGTACTCGGCTTGGTTGTTGGTAATGGGAAACCGGATATCGACGACATGTTCAATCCCCGTTCCTTAGGAACTCATTAGGATCGCCCCTCCCCCAGGGAATACTTCCTTAATACCCCATCTATTATCACATCCCAAACTGCCTGATCGGATGACCCGAACTCCTCCACCTCTATGACATACACTGTCAAAGAGTTGACCACAACCCGAGCCTTCATTACTAGCCTCCGAATAAATGAGATCTCAAACTCACTCAGCTCTACCGACCACTTTGCCAATCTCTCTGAGTGTTCTACCCCTTCCATGATATTGCGAAGGGAATGGTCAGTTATATCTTGATAGAGTGGGTCTGGAAATAAGGTCAGAGCTTTCTGGTCGAAACGACCAAGGCGAAAGGCAACTTCTCTAAGATGGGGTGCTTGAGTTCTACCTTCTTTAATACCCTACTAACGTAGTACACTAGTAGTTGCTTCTTCCCTTCCTCTCGAACCAGGATAGAGTTCACAGCCACTGCTCCCACCCCAAGATACAAAGCTAATTCTTCTCCTTACCTCGCCCCCTAGAGTACTGGAGCCTGGGTGAGCTGTCGCTTCAAAGCTTGAAAGTCCTCCTCACACTCTTTGGACCACTCAAAGCGTTGATTGTCATGCAATGCCTTGAGGAAGGGCGAGCACTTCTCTCCTGTACGAGTGAGGAACCTACTAAACCCTACTAGCTTCCCCATCAGACACTAGATCTAGTTGCATTTCGAGGCGACTCCAACTCTAGGATCACCTTCACCTTGTCTGGGTTGGGTTCCACCCCCGCAAGAGTGAGGAGGTGACCCGTGAATTTCCCCCTTTTGGCCTCAAAAACATATTTCAAGGGGTTGAGTCTCATTTTATATTTTCTTAGGGCGGTGAACGTTCCTTCCAAGTCCCAGAGGTAATACCAAACATCTCTACTTTTCACCATTAGGTCATCCATGTAGACCTCCATGTTTCTTCTCTTCTGCTCCTTGAATACCCTATCCATCATCCTTTGGTATGTCGCCCTTGCATTTTTTAGCCCGAACGGCATCATTTTATAGCAATAGCACTCATTGTCCAAGATGAAGGCAACATCCTTAACATCTGGTTGGTGTATCTTTATTTGATGGTAACCTGAAAAATACGTCTAAGAAACTCATTACAAAAAAACTGGCAGCTGAATCTACTAGCATATTGATCTGAAGCAGGGGGTAGCAATCTTTGTAGCATGTTTTATTTAACTAAGAAAAGTCAACACACATCCTCCATCTCCCATCTCCCTTCGTAACCATTATAACAGTAAATACCCAGTCTAGGTATTGGATTTCTGATACAAAACCTGCCCTCATTAACTTCTCTACCTCCTCCTGGATGGGCTCAGCTAACTTTGTTAACACAGACCACTTCTTCTGACGGATTGGACGGATGTTGGGGTCGAGGTTGAGATGGTGACATGCTACATCGGTGTCGATCCCTGACATGTTTGCCGCATCCTAGGCAAAGGCATTGATGTTTTTCTGGATGCAACTCCTAACCTTCTCATTGTCCTCCCCATTCAGCCTCCTGCTGATCTGCACTGTCTCGAGCCACCTGCTCATGGTGGTGATCTCCTTCTTTTTTATCTCCTCTATTGCCTCCAACCTAGCCTTCTCTTCCATTTTCTTCTTGAACTCCTCTGCTTCCTCCTTCCAATACATGGTGTTGATGGCTGTGACGTAACACTGTCTCGCCACCTTAGGTTTTCCTTGGATCCGAACTCGGACTCCACTGCTACTAAACTTCAGGCACTGGTAGAATGAGGAGGGCACACACCGAAAGGCGCTGATGAGGGGTCGTCTAAAGTTAGTGTTGTAGCTGCTCAGAACATCCACAATGATAAACCAGCAGTTTTGGGACGCTCTCCCCAAGGTCATATGGATCCCCACTCTACCCTCCACCTCCTTCCTCTCTCCAGAGAATTCGAATTGTATTCCATCCGAGGTTAACACCCTCCTAGCTTCCACCTTCATTTCAACGAAGGCCTTATTGAATATCACATTCATTGAACTCCCGTTATCGACCAGGATACTTGAGACTGTGAAGTTTCCAATGGTCATCTGGATCACTAAGGCATCACAAAATGAGTCCTCATAATCTGGCATGTCCTTTGATGAAAAGGTAATCTTCTCTGCCATGAGTCAGGTTCGGGAGGTCGAAGCATCACTCCGACAAAAAATAGTTTGGAGGTTCCCCTTACGGGTGGCCTCAATCCTCACTCCCTCATGGATCACCTAGATACCCCCTCAAGTGCCCATGTCAGCCTGGTCTTCGCACTGATCTTCTGCCTTAACTCTTCCTTCTCTGAATTTCACTTCCTCAATCCGTAGCAGATGCACTCCTCCATCCCTTGTCACTCCTCTGAACTCCAATAACTTGGGGCAGGTGGCTGTCGTATGTCCCTCCTCCCGATGGAAATCGCAAAAGATCAACTCCACTCCACCCACCCCCTCTTCCTCCTCTCCCAGGCTAGTTCCTCATTCCTCTTCCTCAAACTATCAGCATGGATTGCTAAGGAGGGGGTGACAACAGCCTTGGTCCTCGCCTCCATTCCGAAGGGTTGAACCGTCTAGTGGTCCCCCCTCTACCTCTTCCTCAGACTATTGTCATGGCCCTACCCTGTGGTTCCCCCCATCCTATGCTCCACTTCCTTGAATGTGGTTCAGTCCTCCCGCCATCCTACAGACTGGCCGATGAGCCACTTGTTGATTCCCTCATCCCTGCTCCTAGAACTCTTGTCTCTTTGGCACTTGCCTTCTTTTTGTTAATAACCTCACAACTATTTCACTCCACCTCCTCTGATCTTGGCCAACCCTGAGACAAAGTCGGGATTGATTACCTCTCACTCGATCTCCCTTGCAGCTCGATCGATCAATTCCTCAAAAGACTTGGGGGTCTCTGGTCAGCTCCATTCAGAACATTGCCTATTGCAGCCTCAAAGTGTAGGTCATCTGCATGAGGTGTCCTGAGACCTCCTGGATCAAGAGGATTTCCTCCTGGAAGTGATCAGTATAATCCACCAATGTCTCCTCTGTCCTCTGAATTATCAGGAAGATGGCCTCAGCTTCCTTCTTCCACTTTTTGAAGTAGATAAGTGCAGCAAGAAGCCGCAACGCAAGTCTTCGAAGCTGTATATAATTCCTGAGGGAAGCTAGTGGAACCAGTCCCTTACCTTGTCCTTGAAAGTGATGGCAAACAGCTTGTATGTGGAGACAACTATCATCTACCTGATGGAGAATGCATCCTCGAACCATTACATATGTTGAACTAGATTGCCCTTGCCCATATAGAAGGACATGACTGGATCGCTAATGCCTTCTAGCACCGGGGCTGGGAGGATAAGTTTGCAAATGGGGCTCCCTGAGCCTTCCTAGCGAGTTGCGGGATCTTGTCGAACTAGCTTGACCAACTTGAAAATCGCTGGTGAGACGGGGAACAACTCGTGCCCCTGAAGTGACCTCTTGCCCTCCTCCACCACTATCTCATTCCTGGCTTGCCTACCCAGTGCCTCCTCACCAAATGTCGGTTGGGAGAGTACTGGGACTATTGGGGTCGAGTACTCATCGGCTCGCATCATAAGGCCGGAGTGTATGGTATAAGACCCCTCTTCCCCCAACCTTAGCCTGGGTTGGGCTGGAGGGGATCTTACTTGCCCAAGACATCCATCCAACACTCCTTAAATGGTATCAAACCATACCACTAAGCGATAGTTGATCGTCTTGCTCGGCTTGAATCACAATATTCACATCTAATCACAGAGTATTGCGGAAGCATTTATAGGAAGACACAACACACACACACATATATATATATATATATATATATATATATATATATATATATATATATATATATATATATATATATATATATATATTACCATTTATAACAAATAGTACTACATAATTTTGTATCAAATACATGCAGATGGCAGACCAAAATCACACTTGGCCAACGTCGTCGTTGCCAGCCCGGGAAGTGCCTAACCAAGGAATGTGCCTTACAGTGTACGGATTTAATTCGATGAACTTTAAATAGTCTAAAATAGTGTGAGAAGATAACTACTATCGCTTAACTAAACTGTATCATTGGTTTCTCAGGTTTGCCAGTCTCAGCGGATAAAAGCTGTAATACCAGTGCAACCAATGAGACCGATTTTGATTACTACGATGAACTTTTCCCCATGAGTCCAACCAGGTGGTCTGATCTTCCGCGTACTAAAGTTGAAGGTTTTAGGCTACTTATACTGGCAGTGCCAAGGGGCTTGAGCGCCAAAGAAGAGTGGCAATTTGTTTACGATATGATAAGGAGGTAATGCTTACAATGAACATGTATAGTAATTTAAAACTTTCTTTCATTTGGTACGTTACATCAAGTAATTTGCTTATTTCACCCTTCCTCCATGAAAACAGGGTCTCCCATGGACACTAGGCGCAACTAACAGTGGTAGGGTTTCGATATAATTTTGTAATGCTCTGATTTTAGAATTTCAAGTTAGTATTTTAATGGTACTTATTGACTTTGTAGTTGTATACATGTTGCTTGATGTTATCAAATTTATAACTTTGGGGTTATTCTACATTTTGTGATCTCATCAAGAGCTTATCTAAGCTATTTGGTTTGTTCAAATATGTGTGTAGAGATGTGCGTAATCACAATATAGATTTTTCGCATCTATCAAATTATGTTAAAGAATTTAGAACATCTTTGGGATTTCTCCTTGATGCGGGTGCAGCCCACAACAACTGTCGTGCGTGGGCTAGCGAATCCAGCCGGGTGCGCGTGAAGCCCGCCATCACGGGTCGGGTACTGCGGCGCGTAGCCATAGGGATTTCCGCCGGTACTTTTTTTTTTCTTCTTCTCTGTTTGTAACCCTATAAAAAGGTATGCGTTTTGTATTTTCGTTTAGGGTGTGGAGAGATTGATGAATGTTTGATTGCGTTTTGTGGATTGTTTCCCGTTGAGGAAATTTCTACGTGCTACTTCCATCGGGTGGTATTCAGTTGATTTCCCATTTATGAGATTGATCCTTGTGTTTTGTTGATTTCCATTTGAGAGCAGTGAAGTTTTAATGATTGATTTTGATTGCTGAATTAACTTCCTGATTGTGAGTCCTGTGGATTGTATTTGATGATTGATTAAAATTTTTCGTTGCTGCCGCAGTTGTTTGTGTTCTGCTGAGAGGGAGAGGGATGAATAGTTTATTAGGAAGTGAGAAGGTGAATAGTAAAATCAGTTTTACTATCTTGACTTTTACAAAACCAGTTCTGCTGTCATTTTGATGTATTGTCATTTAGAGGAATTTGTATTTACAAAAACGCCTAGGGCGTTGAATGGGCACTCAATGCCCGGGGCTTTGAGTTGGCACTCAACGCCTGGGGCGTTGAGTGCACTCAACGCCGCCACAGCAGCCTGAGGGCTTGCGACGCCCGTCGTCGCTGGATTAGGGTACTATCGTGGGGCAACCCGCCGAGGGAGGGCGAAGCCTGCCGTCGCGGCCCAGGTATTGTGACGCGTAGCCATAGGGGCGGAGCCCCGTGTTGGGCACTCGTATATATATATATATATATATATATAAAGAAATACTGTGGGCTGTGAATAACATGAGTTCGAAATTCCAGTAGCCGTCAGATCTATTTATATAATTCATCAACCGTCCATTTTGATTTAGGTCATAACATCTCAGCCGTCTAATTTTCAAATCTATCAGGACCGTCCGTCTAAATTTTCATAGGGCTCCTAGACCTATAATAGGGTGTCCTAAACCCATAGGTTTAAGAGGACACCTACCCTACAACGTGAAGTTACCATTTTATCCCTCAAACTTTGAAAAATTGCAATCAGGTAAGAAAGTAAATTAAAGCAAATATTATATTCACATCTAATCACAGAGTACTGCAGAATCATTAACAGGAAGACATAACAAATATATATATATATATATATATATATATATATATATATATATATATATATATATATATATATATATATATATATATATATATATATAGACACACACACACACGAGTGCCTGACACGGGGCTCCGCCCCTACTGCCAATCGCCACAGTACCCGACCTGCATCTACGGCCCCGCGTGACTGTACCCGGCCCGCCAACACGACCTCACGCAACTATACCCGGCTATTATATATTTATATGTAATAATTATTTATATTATAATTTAATTAATTTATTTTTTTATAAAATATATAAAATATAACAATATAAAGTAAAAAATATTTGAATTATTAAAATAGTTGTCTCCTTGCTTCATTGGATTGAGTCTTTCCTCCTGTCCTTGAGGTCCTGAGATTGAAACCTGATAGCCACATTTAAATTAAAATATAATTTTAACAGCTAATCGCCCGATTTTTTAAGAGTTATAGGGGCAAAATCGTAATTTCACATAGGTTTAGGACACCCTAGTAGTAGGTTTAGGATACTTACTAAAATGTGGAGAGATGAAATGATTTTATTGTGCTCGATCAGACGGTTGTTGAATTATGAACTCATGATCTGACGGCTTGTGAAATTTTGAACTCATGATATTCGCAGACCACAGTATTTCTATATATATATATATATATATATATATATATATATATATATATATATATATATATATATATATATATATATATATATATATATATATATACACACACGAGTGACAGGCACGGGCCTCTGGCCCTCGTGCCCCGCACGACACTACCTAGACGCGGCGGCGGGCTTCGCCCGCCCTATAACATGATATAATATATATTTATATATTATATATAAATATATAATCTTATTATTTTAAAAAAGTAAAAAAAAAACTCCCATTTTTTCCAGAGCCCCCCCTCTTTCCAATGCCACCGGCGGCAGAGCCGCCGGCGGCCTGACCAGCTCCCCCCCAGGGGTTCGCCAGACTCCGGCGAACCCGTCGGGGGGCGCCGGTCAAGCCTCCGCCGCCGGCGAAATTGGAAAGAGGGGGGGGGGGAAGGCGGGGCTCTGCAAAAAAAATGGGACTATTATGGCTGGGCTCGGGATTCAGGAGAGAGAAAGAAAGGGTTTTTTTGGGGAAATTTTATTTGCAGTCCAGATCTGATTGATCCGACGACCCAAAGTTTTTGAATGAATTTTTAATTCGTGGTTATTTGCAGACCTCCATATTTCTTTTTGAAATAGTATATATATATAAAGAAATACTGTGGGCTACGAGTAACATGAGTTCGAAATTCTAGTATCCGTCAGATCTGTTTCTATAATTCATCAACCGTCCGATTTTATTTAGGTCATAACATCTCAGCCGTCCGATTTTCAAATCAATCAGGACCGTCCATCTAAATTTTCATAGGGCTTCTAGACCTATAGTAGGGTGTCCTAAACCCATAGGTTTAAGAGGACACCTACCCTACAATGTGAAGTTACCATTTTATCCCTCAAACTTTGAAAAAATTTCAATCAGGTGAGAAAGTAAATTAAAGAAAATATTAGCCCGGTCCAATTAAAACTGGGTTGCAAACCCGGATGCCATTCTAAGTAGGTCCCGCACTACCTAGCTCGGCTTATATTTTTGCTATATTATTTACTTTGTTATTTATTTTGTTTTATTTTATAATATTTGACTCCCTTTAATTATATTTTATAGATTCTATATTAATTTCTTTTTTTGTAAAAATTATAAAATTGTATAACAAAAAAATAAAATAAAATAAATTACTAAAATTAATAAACATAAATAATAAAAATAAATGCTGAGCGAAGCCCCCAAAGCCGGTCGGGGGCGGGCGAAGCCCGTCGTTATTGGACGGGGTCGGGCAAAGCCCGCCGTCCCGCCGGGGGGTGGGCTGGACGGGGTCGGGTGAAGCCTGCCGTCCCGCCGGGCGGGGGGGGAGGGGGGCGAAGCCCGCCGGGAGCCAGGTACTGTTGTGCGTGGCACGAGGGCCGGAGGCCCGTGACTGTCACTCGTGTATGTGTGTGTGTGTGTGTATATATCTAAAAGAGTACAGAAGATCGCACTAACTATTTATACATGAAGCTCGTAGGCTACAAAAATACGACTACTACAAACTCTGCACGCTCTCAATCTTGCTTGCTAGTACTCACGTCTCGAAACTCTAGAGATGACGAGGGTCCCGGGACAAGGACCTCCTCCTCAGCCTCCTCCACGGTCATTGCCTCGGCCAGTGTCATGACCCGCATTTTCTCCGTATTCAAAAATACGTCAGAGTAGAGAAAATACGTGACGTGATGACACGCCGTGCAGGGGACAACTGCAGACGCTCAGGCAACTCATCCTCACATATACTTCATGTGAAAGATTTATGAAATTAAGTTGAAAACAATGCATATAAGTTATTAGAGTTACTGACCGTGTCCCTCGGTCGGGTGGACCACGAGTCTATAGGTGAGAAAATATATAAGTTTTACGTGGCGGAAAATGCTGAGTTGATTCATTTGTTAACCTATATGAGAGTGAAGGTCTAGTATCTTAAGATGATGATGTGACTTCTACATTTAATATATATATAGGACTTTTATAACGCTTAAAATAATAGATTTAGCAGTTAAAAGCCATGTCATGCCGATACACCAGAATGCAGTTGTGAATAGTACTTTAATATTAAAATAATCACATTCTATATTATTGAACACGGCCAACAATCGATGTGCACTGCACCAAGACATTTCAAGGTCTGGCAAAGTGAAGTTTAATCAAAGACAACATAACGCACAAGGTGTCACAACGATCAAGATGACTCGATGGTTAAAACGGCACGACAACTGATTCATTTACCAATTCTACGAAATAAAAATGGGGGGGGGGGGTTTAGGAAAAACGAGTCGCAATTCAAGGAAAAGAGAAAATAATTAGAATTCAAGGACAAGTTTCTAAGTAACTAAAACGTGACAAACTCAAACGAATGTGGCAAAAAATTAGAATAAAGGAGCAAGAGAGAGAGCAAGAACACTTGCCTTGTTTTTACCGGAAAAATCCTCTGAATCATCGCACGTCGCAGATCAGGGCAAAAGAAGACGGGAGGAGTTGAAATCTGAACAAAAATGGCTGAAATAGAGGTTAGAGCCGAAAAACCCTAACGAGAAAACTCAAGAAATGGGGAAAAATTTACCACGATGGCGTAGCTCTCGATGAGAGCTTTCCAGATCTACGATCGATTGGAAATTTCGAGCAGCGGAGCTCCGTCGGCTGCCACCGGAAGATTCACGACTTAGAGTTCTGCCGTCACTAACGCCCTCTGGTTGGGCCAAGAGAAGAAGAAGTTCTTTCTTTTTGTTTTGAACTATCATAAGTATAAGATTATATATATATATATATATATATATATATATATATATATATATATATATATATATATATATATATAAATTTTATAAATACTTTTTATTTTTGAATTGTACTTTAATATTAAAATAATCACATTCTATATTTTTGAACAAGGAAAATACGAGATCGAAACGGAGGCTCAAACGCATGCCGAATTAAATGAAATTCACACCGTAGGTAAACACTGACGCTACGAACACAACGACGAAAACGAAACCAAAATCTGATGAGCCGTTATTGAGATATAATGTTCAAAGTCTACGGCGAACATAAATTCTACAAAACTTCGGAAATTCATAGAGGCTCGAATATCGCTCTGATCGCGACGAAATCTGACGAGCATGTCAAAAAATAATCAATTTAATTTTCCAATGTGAAATTTTCCATTTTTGGCAAAGATTGACGAATTTGGCCGACTCGATCGAATAGACACGAAAACACACTAACGGCGATGCGCTGTCATCTCCACGTTAACGTAACGCCCCTTACGTCATTATGACGTCAACAAGAGGATTAAATAATTGTCGGAAAATCAGGGGCGTTATAGTCAGCTCCTCCCGGACTCCTGCCACCTCCACCTGGGTGCAGCTCTCCTCCAACTCCATCTCCTCTCCATCGACCACCTGTTCCGCCTCCTCCATCCTCTGCTCTATCTCCTCGGCTCCCTCCAGCCAAGAGATGGTGTTCACGATGGTGACGTAGCATTCCCTCGCCACCTTGGGATCACCCCGTGTAACGCCCCCACTCGCCGTGTGGTATATAACGGTGGGTCCGGTGGGGCCCCACGCCATATGTCACAGAAAGACAGCAGAATTACTTGTGGAAATCAAAATCTACTCGTACCCTAACTCAATACATTCTAGTGCAGTATTTTAAGTTAGCATGAACTCAACTCAAAGAATGTCCACCACTATATAAACTCCAAATTTATATATCCAAACCAGGAATGTATACAACGCACACACACATGGCCTTAAGGCCTTACAGGTTTCTTTTTATACAAATACAGCTTCGTACATCAGCACACAGGCCGGCCACACATGAAATCCAACCACGCTTCACACGGCCTTCAAGGGCCTTTAGCAGCAAGCCTCCAGTCCGCTTATTTCATATCAAGCAACAGCACCTGCAAACACATATCCACCAAGGTGCGGAAAACAAAGTAACGGTCAGCTTCAGCTGACCACTTATAACGACCCTACCCCTTACCCGGGGCAGTGGTTCCTTCCCTGTATGCATTGCTATCATCCTACGCTCCATCAATCTATCAATCACAGTCATGTCACAAACGCCGACATCCACCAGACGCTCCGTGCACTCAGGGCACCTTCTTGGTGTACAGGATATCCCAGTCGTACACCGCCGATTAGAGGTTCTTCACTTGTTTGTTGGGCGGTTCCATCCTGGTCCACTAGTCTCGCAAGCTGGCGACATCCCGTCCATACCACTCAGAGGTACTAATCCCACAACATCCATAAACAACTAGAGCAGATCGACCCACATCATGTGGTGTAGCAAGCCGGGTTTACGAGTGCGCCCCAGGCATTACTACCCATCGACCCCTCACCTAGTTCCGATCGATCCACACTATGTGGTGCATCAAGTAGGGTCCACCTCACTTCCTTCCAAACATTACCACCCATCGATCATCACTAATACAGATCAACCCACACCATGTGGTGTAACAGGCTGGGTTTATCCTGCGCTCTCTAGGCGTGCTACCAATTGATCTCTCATCACAACCAGGAGCTTATTCAAAGCCTCCATACATCCATAACCAACATTCATTCATCCATACAACCATTCAACAAAACATAACCCTTTCATAACATTAAGTCCATGGAGTCTTCTCCGGTTTACCCATGATCATCACCAATCCAGACTACCAGTCCAGATGGGCTTCACACAACATGCCTATGTCGTACTTCACACTTCCGGCTCTAGATGAAGACTCAACCAAGGAATCGCTTACGAGATCCACCTCTTGGTGGAGGATTCCACGCATATGCATAAAGAAAGGACTTCGATGTCCAAGAAGGAGATCGTTACCCTTGAAGATCGCTTCGATGCCATGAAGTAGCCTGATGGAAGTCACCGCCTCGGCTTTGCCTTCACGAATCCGCTCTCGGATCTTCGCTCCGCACTCCACAGCTCCTCCAGTAGCTGGCTTTCCCCCTCCCTTCCTCCATTTACTCTCCCTTTCTCTTTCTCTCTCTTGAAATGAGATGGAGAAGAAGGAGATGAAGAGGAAGGGCTTTTATCCCCAATTCCCCGGCCTTGACCCACCTGGAAATAGCCTAGCCTTTGGATCCAGGATAAGGGAATCGAACGGCTCAGAATTGTCCAGAAAAGCCTGAACATGACCTGACACGCCCTATGACACTCCCGTGTCACAGGCCGTATCACTTAAGAAGCAGTCAACTGACTCCAATCCACCTAGTACACGGCTGTGTGACACGCTCGTGTCATAACCTACATGCCTGTGTCCTACCCGACACGCCCGTGTTGACCACACGTGTACTTCACTCAGCACATCTCAGTTTTAGCCGAGGGTCACACGGCCCAGGGACACACCCGTGTCCCAGGCCATGTACACTTGGACACACTCGTGTCCCGCAACACACGGATTCCTGCTGGAAACCCAAAAGAGACACGCCCTGTGACACACCCGTATCACAGGCCGTGTACCCTGCACTCGACGATCGTCGACCCAAAATTCGTCGACCACAAGCCCAACTCCTCAACCCAAACACGACACTCCCTGGGACACGCCTGTTTCCCAGGCCGTGTCAACCAAGCCTGAACCCAAACTGACTTTGGGGGTGTTACACCCCAGACCCGAACCTGGATCCCCTCAGTGCTAAACTTCAAGCATTGGTGGAAGGCCGAGGGGACGCAGCGGAAGGCGCTGATGAGATACATCACGGCAGTTAGTCATCACGGTGCATCGTCTCCTGTGATTGTTTATAAACATAACTGTTAGTCACAGAGCTAAGTGAAAATACATCTCATCCCCAGATTCATATCCTGGGGATGAGCTTGTGCACCCAACAAAAGTAAATAGCTGAAACATGAGAGGGTTAGTACATCATTTCATACATAAGCTAGGGGCAACTATCGAATGAACATGCATCATAGTATAAATGGAATGGCAGCAACATTATATGTTAGTTATAAGAAAAGCTACAATAGCTATCAGCATATTAGGTATTCATAACCTGTATTGATACCACAAGTATTCAAACCAGCCAACACGCCGCCGGTATTCAAAGTCGCGCATACACCCTATGTCGACATAGTATGGACCGCTTCTATTCAAGTAGGGTAGCGAGCCCCGCGGGCCTCACCGATGTGGACGTCGGTGATAGTGGCCAGTCATGCCACTTCTCGGGGTGGTCACTGTTGAAACCGAAAATCGGTATCCTATGGAGTTCACCATCGGGGAAGGGGTGATCACGTACCTACTTCACTCCCGCAAGCAAAACAACAAAAGAAATAAGGGAGAACCGACCCAAGCGCTCGGCGGGGAGGACCCACCACACACCCGGAAGATCTGAGAGCGCTTCCCCTCCTTAGCCAAAGGTCGAGCTAAGGTACCCTCAGAAAGCACTTGAAAACTGGAGCAAGAGAGCACAGGCAGCCTGCCTTCTGGGGTACCCCTTGGGTCCTATTTATAGATTTCAGAATTTGAACTGCCAATAACCAAACAGAACTGACCTGAAGTTACCAAAAAACCCTTGGTTGGGTCTGCCAACAGCCAAACTCCGCTGTTTTGAAGGGTTATGGGCAAACCAGCGGGGGCAAAACATTAAAAAGTACCTCATAGATTTGGGCGAGCTGGGGAGCCTGGCCACCTCGGTAGATCCTGCTCGCTTGCTGTTGCCGAGCTCTTTTGCGCGAGCACGAGTTGGGGCGGCGAGCTCACCTGTCAGTCGGCCTTCGTCAGTCGACCTCAGCTCGACGAATCTTAGCTTAGCTCGGCGAATGCCGAGCTCGCGGTTGACGAATGCCAAGCTCGGTATCGGGTTTCTCTGCCGAGCTCTCCTAGGGCCTTGGTAATCTGAGCCGGACGGTCTGGTTCCTGGTTCACCATGCTCACCGGATACGGGGTTGTACACAATCCCCGCTCTTTTTGAGCTTGTCAAAGCTCAGAAAGAAACATCCAACCCCAAGTATTCGGCGAGCGCGGGGTGGACTGGAGGGAATCTTCGGGTGGGGTCCACCTGCGGCTATATATATACACCTGCATACATGCCTGACTTTTATCATTCCCTTTAATATAGCCCTGCCAAGATGCCGATTCCCTGGGAGATCCAAGAGCGCCTTAACCGAGCTCGCCAGGCCTCAGCTGCTCGCATAGCTGCCCTGACTGCGGTTCCGCCCTTTGTCCCGCAGGGCAGCTCTGCCGAGCCCAGCTCCAAGAGGGTGAAGCCATTTCCTCAAGCGATCGAGCCTATTTATGACGACTTGAGGACCACCTTGGAGCATGGGACCAGCTCCTCCACTCTGCCTGCCCCTGAAAAGGGCAAGAATATTGTCGAAATCCGTGATGGCCCGGATAGCCCGCCCAATGGCATGGGGGGCGTCGCGCCGCGAGATACCACCCCGCGAGCCAAGACCACTCTTGGGGACTCGCGATTCATGACTCCGGAGAACCATCCCCGAGACTCGTCCCCACCCTTTGGGACCTTGGGGATGAGCTCGCAGAGGCCGAACTCGCCGGTGTGCACCCCCTCTCCTCAGCGAGTAGTTGTGACCGCGGGGGTGGGTGTGGAGACCATCCCCGTCCCGGGATTCGAGCTTCTCTCTCCGGGAGAGCGCGGCCCAGGTCGCGGGAAGGACCTGATGTTTGTCCCTCCCTGCATTTCCTTTGGGTTATCGAGCTCATCAGGTAAATTTCGCCTGGATCCTTGTTACGTGACTTTCCAGCATGCCTCCCCTTGCTGATGCTCGTCTTTGCAGTTCCCCCCGGCCAATCCGCTGCCGAGGAATCTTCGCGGGCAGCCCATTACTCTCCCCTCCCCTCCCTGAGCTCGCTGGACTCTTACCTAGGCCCTGAAGTGGAGCAAAGCAAGCTGACCAGGAGGGGGGGTCAAGCTTTTCAAGAATCTGGTGTGCGGGCTGCGCGAGGTGCAGGAAGTCAACGAGGCGTTGCAGCTAGACTATGTTTGGCTTGCTGACGAAGTGTGAGGCGGCCAAGCTGGCGAGTTGCTGTCTACTTCCCGGCTTCTGGATGAGATCGACGATGGCCTCTCGGCGGCGCAGAGGAATTCTGGGAGGATCCGCGAGTTGCTCCATGCGCGGCAGTCTAGGGGGCAGGGGCTGCGAGGCCGGGGTAGATAAAAGGCGGCTCCCTTGTCGAGCCGACCGGCACTCGCCTCCTAGTTTCCCCCTGCCCGCGCGCCTCGCTTCTTTATTTCTGCACTAGATTGTTGTAATAAATAATTTCGAACATTCTTAGGTGTGGCCCGTGTTTGAATAATAGTAATAATCATATTGCTTCTTATTTGGTTTAGCCTTGGTTGGAGCGCGCTGGAAGTCGACGAGCAAGGGGTTGGCGGGCTGGGATGGCGAGCAGGGGGTTGGCGGGCTGGGATGGCGAGCTGGGCCCCTTAATTACTTTTCCTATAAATAGCCCCCCCCCCCACCAACCCCCATACTATTGCCTTAACTGTTTGCTCTTTCTCTCTTCTTTTCTCGCTCTTACTCGCGACCCACCCCTTTTGCTGCGAGCATGGGCAGGACTAACCCTGACGCCGAAGGCCGCTCCAAGTGCGCCCAGCACTTCACTGTCTACTGCTTCTTCGAGGGTTACACAAGCGAGGCCGAGCTCGCTAGGTTTGTTCGCGACCATGTGCCTCCAGGCTTCGAGGCGCGCCAGCCGAGGTAGGGGGAGGCCATCAATACCTTTTATGGTGACGAGCTCTCCTTCCCCATCTCGCACTTTGAGGTGGGGCTGCGCCTCCCTCTCTGGCCGGAGATCCGGATTCTGAAATACTATGGCGCGGTGCTCGCGCAGCTGAACTCCAACGCCATTGCCATGTTGGTGGCATACGCGAGCTACCTCCACCGAGAGAGGATTGAGTTCAACCTGACTTTATTCAGGAAGCTTTTCTCCTACAAGGCGACACCGGATGGTGTCGCCTACTTTATGGGCTCGCTGATCAAAGATCGCGAGATCGCGAACAAGCATCACAATTGGATGACTAAGATCGCCTTCATCAAGGGCGATCTCGGCAACATCCCTTACTCCCCCAGCATAAGGGCGAGGAGGTCTACCGCCCCCCCCCCCCCCCCCCCGCTGTGTCCGGCAATGATGCCAACCTCCACAAATACTTCCTCCACAAGGACTTTGAGGTCGCCTTCTTGCGAAGGGGCCTCGACGCGCTCCGCTCCGTCCTGCCCGGCGAAGGTATCGTTCTCTCCACATTACCAAGCTCACCAGATTGACGAGCTCGCCATATTGCCGTTGAAAATCTTCTGACTTTTCTAAGTTTTTTCTTGCAGGGGTGCGGCTAATCCCCATGAACCCTCCATTTGCTGGATCCTGACCCTCTCGCTCACGAGAAGGCAGCGGCGACAGCCTACTAAGACGAGGCGGCCTTTTCCAAACCCTCTTCCAGCAAGAGACGGCCTGAGGATGCGGGGTCTAAACCGCCCCATCGCCAACAACTACCCAAAAAGATGAAGAGAGCCTTGCTGGATCCGCGGGGAAAACAACATCAACAACATCAATCCAGCCCCAAATATATGAGCTGCCTGAAGTCGTCCCCGACGCGTCGCCGGATAGCCCGCTGAAGGAAATCACCAGCAAGCGGCGGAAGGGTAGCGAGACCTCTGCTCACCCTGTGACGATCTCTCCACCTCCTTTGGCGAAGAGGAGGGCTTGCGAGCGCGGCACGCCGAAGGAACATCCCCTCTTCAGCTTTGGGGGGGCGGTGGAAAGACTCGGCGGGCGAGCCCATGGTGCAGTGGGACGAACTGGCCCACCGGGTTTCCATATCCACCCTTCATCCCTCCTGGCATGATCGCGAGCTCGGCACAGGTCACGCTTATGCCCTCGGCTTCGGCCTCTATGGCCGGGAGGACGCCGAGGCCTACAAGGGCATGAACCTGCGGTAGCTCGGCCATGAGGGCCTGCAGGCCCACCTGCGAGCCATGGAGCTCCATCATATGCTGGACCGCCGCAGCTTTGGCTTCAACAACCAACTTCAAAAAGTCGAGCAGTCCCGCGACGTCGCCAAAGACAAGGTCGCCGACCAGGCGAGGTAGCTCGGCATCGCTGAGGGTCTTCTCACCGAGGCTGCCAGCGGGTTGGTGAGTATTAGGCTTCCTCTTCCCTCTTTTACTTAAAGTATATTGCGTTGTCGTTAACGAATTTTCCTTTTTCATCAGGATGCCAAGGCTGCCGGGGAGCTGCGGGCTTGCAATTTCGAGCAGGAGGAGGAGATCGGCCAGCTGCACGCCCGACTTGCCGAGCTGGAGGGGGCGAATGCGAGGCTGAAGGAGGAGAATCAGAACCTCACCCGCGAGGCCCGCCGCCAAGCGGAGATCTTCTTCCCGGCCAGCGACGTCGACCCTACCCTCCCCTATAAGAGGCCGAGGATCTTTGGCGAAGTCGACCTCACCGAGTGGCTGCGGATCAACTCCATCCAGGCCGCCGAATGCACCCTCCAGATGATGAAGGACACTGGGGTGCTGGTGGATGGGTGCGAGGAGATCTCAGCCAAGGACCTGATGCCGAGCTTGTTCCCGGCGACGCCGCCCAGCGAGAAGGAGGACAGCTTGGATGCGCTCTTTGGGAAAAGTTTCCAGGACCCATCCGGCGGAGGGGAGGACCACCAATCTGGCGGGGGAGGCGAGGACTAATGTGTATATTCTGTAATCTCACCGAGGCGAGTTTAGCCTGTAAATATCTTTACTTAACGAAAGAATAGTTTTGATACCTACTATGTCCATTATAGTAATGTCATTATTCATATATATATTTCCTTTTGTTGGATTTCTCTGTCGTGCCCTGTTTGCCTGTGAGCAACCTCCCCAGCGACCTCGCGTAGATATGTGTTGCGAGTAGGATAGTCGTTAAGACTCGCCCCTGAGGGCATATCTTGAGAGTTCGACAATTCTTAGGGCTCGCCACAGCTCGCTCGTGAGCTGTCCGTGACCTTTTTAATAGAAAATCAAATTCACTAAATTTTTCCAAGTAAAATAAAGTGGGGGGCGGGGCGTCTTGGCGGGATCCGCCTCCCCTTAGCGAGATCCAAGGGCCTGGCTCGCCAATTCTCAGGATTCGCCCCAGCTCGCTCGCGAGCAGCCCATAACCTTATCATCATAAGACCAAATTTTCTAAATTTTGCCGAGTAAAACATCGCGGGGGACGAGGCATCCTGGCGGGATCCGCCTCCCCTTAGCGGGATCCCATTTCCTGGCTCGTTACCCTTCTGCCGAGGCCGAGCTGGGCTTGGCAAATTCTGAGTCGCCTATGCCGAGTTTCTTCCTTCCCCTATTCTTAGGAGAAGGTGTAAGACTCCTTGGATACCATCTGAAGAGTAGGACTTCCCCGAGTAACTTCCGCCACTGTCGGCTAGGTGAGAGCCTGACAGCAGAATCTCCTCAGGGTCTAAGGATGACACCGAGTGACTTCCAACCCTGCCAGCTAGGTGAGAGCCTGACAGCAGGATCTGCTCGTGGTCCAAGGATGACACTGAGTGACTTCCAGCCCTGCCAGCTAGGTGAGAGCCTAACAGTGAGATCTGTTCGGGGTCCAAGGCTGGCACCGAGTGACTTCCAGCCCTGCCAGCTAGGTGAGAGCCTGACAGCGGGATTTGCTCGGGGTCCAAGGATGACACCGAGTGACTTCCAGCCATGCCATCTAGGTGAGAGCCTGACAGCGGGATCTTCTCGGGGTCCAAGGATGACTCCATCGAGTGACTTCCAGCCCTGCCAGCTAGGTGAGAGCCTGACAGCGGGATCTACTCGAGGTCTAAGGATGACACCGAGTGACTTCTAGCCCTGCCAGCCAGGTGAGAGTCTGACAGCGGGATCTGCTCGGGGTCCATGGCTGACTCCATCGACTATCTTCTAGCCCTGCCAGCTAGGTGAGAGCCTGACATCGGGATCTGCTCGAGGTCTAAGGATGACACCAAGTGAGTTCCAGCCCTGCCAGCTAGATGAGAGACTGACAGCGGGATCTGCTCGGGGTCCAAGGCTGACTCTATCGAGTGACTTCCAGCACTGCCAGCTAGGTGAGAGCCTGATAGCGGGATCTGCTCGAGGTCTAAGGATGACACCGAGTGACTTCCAGCCATGCCAGCTAGGTGAGAGCCTGACAGCAGGATTTGCTTGAGGTCCAAGGCTGACTCCATCGAGTGACTTCCAACCCTGCCAGCTAAGTGAGAGCCTGACAGCAGGATCTTCTCGAGGTCTAAGGATGACACTGAGTGACTTCCAGCCCTGCCAGCTAGGTGAGAGCCTGACAGCGGGATCTGCTCGGGGTCCAAGGCTGACTACATCGAGTGACTTCCAGCCATGCTAGCTAAGTGAGAGCCTGACAGCGGGATCTGCTCGAGGTCTAAGTATGACACCGAGTGACTTCTAGCCCAACCAGCTAGGTGAGAGCCTGACAGCGGGATCTGCTCGGGGTCCAAGGATGACGCCGTCGAGTGACTTTCAGCTCTGCTAGCTAGGTGAGAGCCTGACAGCGGGATTTGCTCGAGGTCTAAGGATGACACCGAGTGACTTCCAGCCCTGCCAGCTAGCTGAGAGCCTAACAACGGGATCTGCTCAGGGTCCAAGGATGACGCCGAGTGACTTCCAGCCCTACCAGCTAGGTGAGAGTCTGACAGCGAGATCTGTTCGAGGTCTAAGGATGACACCGAGTGACTTCCAGCCCTGTTAGCTAGGTGAGAGCCTGACAGCAGGATCTTCTCGAGGTCCAAGGCTGATGCCATCGAGTGACTTCCAGCCCTGCCAGTTAGGTGAGAGCCTGACTGTGGGATCTGCTCGAGGTCTAAGGATGACACCGAGTGACTTCCAACCCTGCCAGCTAGGTGAGAGCCTGATAGTGGGATCTGCTCGGGGTCCAAGGCTGACTCCATCGAGTGACTTCCAGCCCTGCCTGCTAGGTGAGATCCTGACAGCGGGATCTACTCAAGGTCTAAGGATGACGTCGAGTGACTTCCAGCCGTGCCAGCTAGGTAAGAGCCTTATAGCGGGATCTGCTCGGGGTCCAAGGATGACGTCGAGTGACTTGCAGCCCTGCCAGCTAGGTGAGAGCCTGACAGCGGGATCTTCTCGAGGTCTAAGGATAACACCGAGTGACTTCCGTCCGACTAGTTAGGTGAGAGCCTGATAGCGGGATCTGCTCGGGGTCCAAGGCTGACTCCATCGAGTGACTTCCAGCCCTGCCAGCTAGGTGAGAGCCTGACAGCGGGATCTGCTCGAGGTCTAAGGATGACACCGAGTGACTTCCAGTCCTGTCAGCTAGGTGAGAGCCTGACAGCGGGATCTGCTCTGGGTCCAAGGCTGACTCCATCGAGTGATTTCCAGCCCTGTCAGCTAGGTGAGATCCTGACAGCGGGATCTGCTCGAGGTCTAAGGATGACACTGAGTGACTTCCAGCCCTACCAGCTAGGTGAGAGACTGACAGCGGGATCTGCTCGAGGTCCAAGGATGACGCCGAGTGACTTACACCTCTGCCAGCTAGGTGAGAGCCTGACAGCGGGATCTGCTCGAGGTCTAAGGATGACACCGAGTGACTTCCAGCCCTGCCAGCTAGGTGAGAGCCTAACAGCGGGATCTGCTTGGGGTCCAAGGCTGACTCCATCAAGTGACTTCCAGCCCTGCCAGCTATGTGAGAGCCTGACAGCGGGATCTGCTCGAGGTCTAAGGATGACACCGAGTGACTTCCAGCCCTGCCAGTTAGGTGAGAGCCTGATAGCGGGATCTGCTCGGGGTCCAAGGTTGACTCCATCAAGTGACTTCCAGCCCTGCCAGCTAGGTGAGATCCTGACAGCGGTATCTGCTCGAGGTCTAAGGATGACACCGAGTGACTTCCAGCCCTGCCAGCTAGGTGAGAGTCTAACAGCGGGATCTGCCCGGGGTTCAAATACACTTCACTTCTTCATGCAAACCCATTGCGACAATATTGGCGTGTTAAAGAACTTTTATTAAAAATCAAAGCACCACTTACATGTTTCAAGGAAAAAAGCGTTTTAAGTCGTCACCACTCCAGGTGAGACTTAGGGTCTCGCCCTCCACATTTTGGAGTCGATACCCCCCTGATCTTAAAGCTTCTTTTACAATAAATGGACCTTCCCAGCTGGGGTTGTGCTTCCTCACGGTTGCCGACCTCCCTGCTTCATCCACCTTCTTTTGCACCAAGTCCCCCTCCACAAATTGTTTGACTCTGACGTGCTTGTCAAAGTACTTGGCCATCCTCCTCTTCACCTCTTCCTGTCGGACGGCAGAAAGGTCCCGCAGTTCTTCCACCATGTTGAGGGAGAGCCGCAACTCCTTCTCATTCTCAGCCTGCCATTCTTCCCAGCCTTCCCCGACCGCAACAACTCGAGGTGTTTGAACTTCAAATTCCACGGGGAGCACTGCCTCGTACCCATGAGAGAGCTTTAAGGGGGTCTCTCCGGTAGCTGTGTTGGGGGTGGTTCTCAAGGCCCAGAGAACCGCGGGATGCTGTTCCACCCAGCTCCCCTTCAGATTTTCCACTTTCTTTTTTAGGAGGTTAACAATGATCTTGTTCGCGGCCTCCACCGACTCGTTGCTCCTGGGGTGGTGGACCGAGGCGAACCTGAGGTCGATCCCAAGCTGCTCGCAGCAACTGGTAAACTCTACGCCGGCGAATTGGGGCACATTATCCGTGACAATGGCCTGAGGCAGCCCATGACGGCAGATGATCTCCCCCCATACGAAGTTCCTGATGACCTGGGAAGTCACCTTGGCCAGCGCCTTTACTTCTAACCACTTGGAGAAATAATTGATCATCACAAGTAGGAACCTTCTCTACCCACTGGCCAGGGGGAATGGTCCAACCAAATCCATTCCCCAAATGGCAAAGGGCCAGAGAGCTGTGATACTTTTGAGTCGCTGAGCCGACTGTAGCTGGAGGGGAGCGAACAGCTGGCATTTGTGGCACCTTCTTGCGAACTCCGTGGCATCACGACCCAGGGTGGGCCAGAAGTACCCCTGCCTAACAATCCTTCCTTCTAGGGTCCGACTCCCGGAGTGACTCCCACACTCCCCGGAGTGGACTTCTTCCAAGATTCTTTGTACTTCCCCCTCGGTCACGCAACGAGCCAACATCCCCGAGAGAGTCTTCATGTATAACTGTCCGTCCCGGAGGAGGTAGTACGCCGACTTGTGCCTGAACTTCTTCTTGTCTACCCCCTCCGGATACTCTCCCGTGGAAAGGAAAGTTACGACTGGGTCCATCCACGAAGGCCGCTGGTCTATCTCCATAAGGTCCCCCTCTTCGATGGAAGGGTGGAACAAGTCGGTGACGGTACCCCCACCCGGGGACCATGCTTTGCTAGCTGATCGACCTGCTCATTCTCCTCCCAGGACACGTGCTGGATGGAAAAAGTTTGGAACGCGCCAATGATCCCCTTTACTTTGGCTAAGTATAGCTGCAGGGTAGGCTCTCTTGTCTCGAACTCCCCGTTGATCTGGGAAGCTACTACCATGGAGTCAGCAAGGACCTCCATGTCCAACACCCCCAGCTCCCTGGCCAGGCGCAGCTCCGCTATAATGGCCTCATACTTGGCCTGATTGTTGGTGATGGGAAAGTGCACCACCACCGTCTTGTAACAACCTCATCTGTTCATATAATATATACTAGAAGGTCCGGTTGGGGCCCCACAGTATATACCACAAAATAGACGATGAAGCTACACAGTGATACCAGAGTAGTGCAGCGCACCTAACACATTGCATTCTAGAGGAAGCCTATAACACTACACTTGAACTCCTCTCTTGAATGTCCAACATACAAAACTCCACATTTTATACATCATAGGAATGTCTTACAACACATATAAATGGTTGGCCTTATGGCCTTACAGAGCTTACAAACAGTGGACCAAACATTGGCACGCAGGCCGGCCACATCAAAAGAAAACATAACATTTATTTCCAAATTAGCCTTCCAGGGCTAACAGCAGCAGCTAAAGCAGCATGGACATCAACCCTTTTTCGTCCCGCTTGGCTCTCCAGCACTTGTACAGAGACAATCCACCCAACAGTGGCAAACAAAGGTAACGGTCAGCATTCAGCTGACCAAATTATAACGACCCTACCCCTTTCTCGGGGCAGCGGTATTCTTCCCTACAGGCATAGCATATCACAAGCATGTATATATATATCATATAATGTGCTTTCACGCACACATGCCATCACAACCGTCAGCCACCCGGCCCGACGGTCCGTGCACTCAGGGCACATTCTTGGTGTACTGGCAAATCAGTTGTCCACCATCGTATCAGGGTCACAGCCCAACGACAACTCACTTGAGCATTTACTCCATGGCGTGCAGTCGGAGTTTTATAGTCTTAGTGAACCGGGATTGGCCCGTAGCCTCCCATTGTATCATGGCGCATAGGCCTAAGACACTTGCTATGCGCTCCAACAGACTGCACCTTCTGGTCTCACGTCGGACGGACATAACGCAGGTCGGATCCTCCACCCCCCGTTGCTCAAATCGCCTTGCCATCACCGAGTACGGCGTACTCGCGGCTAAATAAAGGCGCGGGTAGGTCTCACTGATCCTATTCTGGCATTCAAGCCTGGGTATTTCTCTTACACCCATTCATCTCACAATATTAACGGGTCTTTCCTGGGCACACCAGTACTTCCTGCTACTCTCTTCACAGGTGGACACCGCAAATATCACAAATGTCAGGGGTCTTTCCTGGCTACCATGCCAGTACTTCCTGTTACTCTCTTCACAGGTGGACTCCCCATGAATATTAAGCATTACAAAAGGGTATTTCCTGGAATTCCAATCCAGTACTTCCTGCAACTTCCTTTCACAGGTCGAACCCAACAGCACAAGCAACATAAGCATTATACGAGTATTTTCCTGGACTACCACTCCAGTACTTCCTGCTATTTTCTTTAACATGTCCAACCCGTTGACTCCTAACCTACGTGTTTTGCACGGAGTCTTCTCCGGTTCGTATGCAACATCACCAATCCAGACCAACCTGTCCAGATAGGCTTCACACAACATGCCTATTTCGTACTCCATTTCCGGATCTATATGCCAACAAAAGGGGATTCCATGAATCAACCCAAAAGACTCCCAACATCAGCCACCCTTTGGTGGGGCAATCATACATATGCCAAAAAGGAAGCCTTCACATGGCTAAGAAGAAAGATCGTTACCCTTGAAGGCCGTTTCGGTGCCATGAACGCCTAGCTGGCTCGAAAGAACCGCAAAAGCTTTTCCTCCGCAACGCCAGCCTCGGATCTCTCGTCGGAATACCGCAGCAGCACCGGTGACCATCCCCTTTCCTCCTCCTTCTTCTTCCTCTCCCTTTCTCTCACTAGGAATGTAGAAAGAGAAGACCAAATGCAAAATGAGATTTCCGTTCTCATCCACGGCCTTAAGGAAGCAGGGAGGCAACTCAGTCATTGGATCCCAGCTGAAGGAACGGATGGCCGCGATTTTGCCACAAAAGCACATTTTTTGCCTGACACGGTCTGTGACACGCCCGTGTCCCAGGCCGTGTGCCTCAAGCGGCACTCCACTGAATTATCCAATCCAGTGACACGCCCATGTGACATGCCTGTGTCACGGGCCGTGTCACCTGACACGCCTTCAGACACGCCCGTGTCTGTGGCCGTGTTCATCAGGCTGCGCAATCTCAAAATCACCCGAGACTCACACGGCCTGTGATACGGCCGTATCTCAGGCCGTGTGCCCATACACGGTACTAGATACGCCCTAGCTCAAATTCATTGGGCTGAGTTCATCGACCGCCCTGACACGCCCTGTGATACGCCCGTGTCACAGGCCGTGTCCTAAGCACTCGACGATCGTCGACCAAATTTTGTCGATCACTCGTCGACTGTTCACCCAGGAAGGACACGCCCTCCAACACGCCCGTGTCGGATGGGACACGCCCGTGACACCAGGCGTGTTCCTGCTCGCAACGAATGTCGAGTTCATTTCCTCGACCGCAGGACTCAAGGGTCGACAGGGGCGGTCAGGCCCCTTGACACGCCCGTGACACGGGGTGTGTTCCTCCCGAACACTTCGTCGAACGCAGGACATGCCCTGGGACAAGCCTGTGTCCCAGGCCGTGTCACCCCAAAAACTTTGCCTGCTGAAAAATGGGCTGTTACAACCCTCCTCTCCTATAAGAAATTTCGTCCACGAAATTCGTATACAGGAAGGCAACCAGCAACAAAAAAGTTATAACATCAAAAGATCGTGTTACAATAAATTTTTCCTATCCACTCAGTTACAGAAACAGCTCGGGAAATTCAGCGCGCATGGTCTGCTCTCGCTCCCATGAAAGCTCTTCACGACCGCAGTTGTCCCACCGGACTTTAACTATCCCGACCGTCTTGTTCCGCAACTACTTCTCGGCTTGATCCTCGATCTGAATGGGTTTAACTCTTGTTGTTAGCCCATACTCCACCGGCACACGATCATCTGTGATCACTTGAGTTGGATCTTTAATGACTTTCCGAAGCACCGAGATGTGAAACACATCATGTAGTCTACCCAAGTCTGCCGAAAGAGCTAGTCGATACGCAGCTTTTCTGATTCGCTCAACCACTTCAAATGGACCCAAATATCTTGGACTCAACTTTTTCAAACGTCGAATCCTGGATACGCCTTTGAAGGGCTTGATCTTCAAGTAGACCCAATCGCCTACCGCGAACTCCACGTTCCGGTGCTTGGTGTTGTAGTACTTCGCTTGACGATCTTGGGCCATGAGTAGCCTCTCTCGAATAGCATGAATGGTTGAGTTTGCTTCATCGATTTCATTAAGATTATAAACTTTAGCTTCGCCCGCTTCTACCCAAGCCAAGGGAGTACGACACTTCCTTCCATATAGAGCTTCATATGGTGTCATCCCAATGCTCTCTTGGTAGCTGTTATTATAAGCAAACTCCACCATGATCTTCCCATCTCTTTCCAAAATCGAGGGTGCACATTCGTAGCATGTCCTCCATCGTTTTGTTGGTTCGTTCAGTTTGGCCATCCATTTGGGGATAAAAGGTCGTACTGAAAGTCAACTTCGTGCCCAATAGCTGGTGAACGAGCCTCCAATCCTTTGACGTGAATCGCCCATCTCGATCACTCACGATGCTCCGAGGAACACCGTGAAGCCGTACAATCTATTCCACGTACAGCTTTGCCAAACTTTCTACCGAATCATCTCGCTTGTTCGGGAGGAAGTGTGCTACTTTTGTCAGCCGATCGACAATCACCCAGATGGAATCATTCCCTCGCTGAGATCTCGGCAACCCATGCACAAAATTCATGGAATTACCGTCAAATTTCCATTCTGGAATCGGCAATGACTTTAAATATCCGCCCGGTTTCTGGCATTCCGCCTTCACCATAGCACAGGTTTGGCATTTGGCCACATAAAGAGCAACATCTTTCTTTAGCCCTGACCACCAAAATAGCTTTTTCATATCCTTGAACATCTTCGTGCTCCCTGGGTGGATTGAGTAATTCGTATAATGTGCTTCATACATCAGTTCTTCCCTCAATTTACGCACATTTGGGACGCACAAACGGCCCTCTTTCCGCAAAAGACCGTCATTTCAGGAGAATTTGCCTTCTGGCCCAGCTTTCGCATAACATAGGATATCTTCATCCAACTCTGTTGCCCGTCGAACTCGGTCCGCAAAGTCACATTGCACCTCCGTCCAGTTCAAACATGCATTGGCAGTGGAATTCTTGTCAACACAAGAAATCTCTAACGCTTCCAGCTCCTGGATGAGACGTTCATCATGCCTCTGCAACCAAGCTGCTCTTGCTGGAGTCCGCCGACTCAAGGCATCCGCGACAACATTCCCCTTCCCGGGAGTATAGTGAATCTCAAAGGTGTAGTCCCCGAGGAACTCCAACCACCTTCGTTGTCGCATATTCAAGTCCTTCTGCTCCAATATATACTTCAGGCTCTTGTGATCTGTATAGATCTCCACTTTCACACCATAAAGATAGTGTCGCCACAGCTTTAGTGCAAAGATCACCGCCGCCAACTCAAGATCATGGACGGGATAATTCCGCTCGTGCACTTTCAGCTAGCGTGAGCCATAAGCAATCACCTTTCCATTTTGTAGAAGCACGCAGCCTAAGCCGCTCCCTGAAGCATCACTGTAGATGACAAATCCATTGGTACCACATGGAGATAACAACACAGGTGCCGTGGTCAACCGAATCTTCAGCTCTTCAAAAGCTCGCGTGCACTCTGGCGACCAAACGAACTTCTGTTCTTTTCGCGTCAACATGGTTAGCGGCAAAGCAATCTGTGAGAAGTTTGCAACAAATCTTCGATAGTAGCCCGCTAGTCCAAGGAAGCTTCTGACTTCAGCCACTGAAGACAACACCGGCCATTCTTGTATGGCCCTGATCTTCGCTGGATCCACTGTTATGCCCGCTCCACTCACCACATGGCCCAGAAAAGCCACCGACGATAGCCAAAACTCGCACTTCGAGAACTTGGCATAGAGCTGATTCTGCCTCAATATATTCAACACCAACCGCAAATGCTGCTCATGATCGGCTTCCGATCTCGAGTACACCAGGATATCATCAATGAACACTATCACGAACAGATCTAGGTACTCGTGGAATATTCGGTGCATTAAGTCCATAAATACCGAGGGCGCATTGCGCAGCCCAAACGACATGACCGTGAACTCGTAGTGCCCGTACCGTGTTACAAATGCGGTTTTGGGAATATCTTCTTCCCGGATCCTCAACTGGTAATATCCAGATTTCAAGTCCAACTTCGAGTAAACGGACGATCCCACTAGCTGATCAAACAGCTCATCAATCCGCGGAATCAGATATTTATTTTTTCGGTCAACTTATTCAATTCGCGGTAATCAGTACATAACCGCAAGCCACCGTCTTTCATCTTCACAAAAAGCACAGGGGCGCTCCAAGGAGACATGCTTGGGCGTATATACCCCCGCTCCATCAATTCCTGCAGTTGGACTTTCAACTCGGCCATCTCCTTAGGCGCGACGCCATATGGCGAGCGGGCCACAGGTTTCGCACCTTGCACCAACTCGATCGTGAAGTCAATCTCACGCTGGGGTGGTAGCCCAGGGAGATCCTTGGGAAACACATCTGCAAATTCCGACATCTCCTTAGGCGCGACGCGATATGGCGAGCGGGCCACAGGTTTCGCACATGGCACCAACTCGATCGTGAAGTCAATCTCACGCTGGGGTGGTAGCCCAGGGAGATCCTTGGGAAACACATCTGCAAATTCCGACACAATCGGAACATCACACACACTGACCTTAGGCTCAACAGCTTGAATCAGGGCGAAGTAGCACTCTGCACCCTTCCGAACAGCCTTCAAGACTTGGAGTGCAGACAACAACGTCTCGCCCACTTCTCGCATACCCGCGAACTTTGTCTCATGTTCGGTATTCTGGCCTAACGTGATCTCTTTGGACTAGCAATCAATCAAGGCATGCTGCTCCACAAGCCAATCCATACCAAATATCACATCAAATTCCGCTATCGGTAATACAAATACAGTCAAACTGAAATCCCGACTTCCTATTTGGACTTCCACATCGCAAGCTTGATCCGCAAGCATCCAACAGCCATTCGGCAACACCACTCTGAAGCTATCTGTCTTCACATGACTAGGTATCCAAAGCCGTGCTAGAAACTCGCTAGACAGAAAAGAATGCGATTCACATGTATCAAACAGTGCTCGCGCCAGCATGTCCCGAATCATCACAAAGCCTGTGACAATCATGTAACACACACAAGCCGCATACACATATGCATTAAGCAAAACATACAAGCAATATAATACTCAAACACTAAACTCGTACCTGTGACGACGTCACTTTGCTTGATGGCCTCCTGCAGGCCAAGATTGTAGACCCGGGGCTGCGCCTGAGAGGCAGAGGATTCCACCACCGCCTTTCCTTTTTCCGCATATGACGCTCCCACCTTCTTTTCACTCTTTGGCGGCACCCGACAATCCCGAGCTATATGCCCCACCCGTCCACAATTGAAGCATGTACGAATATCTGGCTTTGAGGTGGCCCCCGACATTGCTCCTGATGAAACTGAAGAAGGAGCTTCTCCCGCCGTCTTGGGCCTCTTGCCCCATTTCTTCTTATAAAATGACTTCGTCGGTTGGGGCACTTTAAACTCCAGCTGTGACACAGCCAATGCCCTTTTTGCCCTGCACCCTTTTCATGTCTTTTTCCAGCGCGCTTGCAGTGTCGACCAATGCCTGGAAGCCTTGGTTCACAGAACTAGAAAGCAGGAACCTCAACTCATCCCGCAGTCCTTTTTAGAACCTATTTGTCTTCCTTTGCTCATCAGCAAAAAACGAACCCGTATACCTCCCAAAGCGTGTATATTCATGCAGGTACGCATCAACACTGCCATCACCTTGCGCCAGCCTTTGGAATTCATTCTCCATGGCAATCCGTTGCGCCGTAGGAAGGTGCTTCGCTAGGAAGAGTCGAGAGAATTCTTCCATCGATACTTGTGGTAAGGGACGACCCGCCAGGTGGTGCAGCTCCATCTCGTCCCACCACAATCTAGCCTCTCCTTCAAGAAGGAAGGTAGCAAAGGTGAATTTCTGATGCTCCTCCGTTCCAATCGCCGTCATGATCCGCTTGACGCGCAATAACCAATCCTCAGCCTGTGAAGGAGCTTCCACTCCCGAGAACGTCTGCGGGTGAAAACTCATAAACTGCGTCAACTGCTTCTCAGCGGTTCGAGGATTCACAGCCACAACAGGTTCTGGCCTCGCCTCCACCTATTCTGGCCACATGGCCGGCTGCGCCTGCCCTTGCGCCTGCCCAACCGGCTGTCCTTGAACCTGTTGTCGCACAGTTTCTGCAGACGGTGGAGGGGCAGGCACCTCAATTGGTGTCGTACTTTCATTCGAACGCTGGGGCTCCGATTGCCCCGCACCACTCCGAGTCACCTAAATGGGACAAGACACACACATTAGCGGTCTTACACAAGTAAACAACACAAAATAGGAACGTGCAGGTTCCTCAAACACAAGAATTTACATTCCTATCATGGACATTCAGGAGTTCAAACGTGTTAACTTGGTTTGCACAGACACGTGCTCGCCACCCCACAAAAGAAGTCAACCACGACTTCGAGAGGGAAATACCAAGACAGCTGATACCAAAAATGTAACAACCCTATCCGTTCATATAATATATACTAGAAGGTCCGGCCAGGGCCCCACAGTATATACCACAAAATAGACGATGAAGCTACGAAGTGATACCAGAGGAGCGCAGCGGACCTAACACATTGCATTCTAACGGAAGCCTATAACACTACACTTGAACTCCTCTCTTGAATGTCCAACATATAAAACTCCACATTTTATACATCATAGGAATGTCTTACTACACATATAAATGGTTGGCCTTATGGCCTTACAGAGCTTACAAACAGTGGCCCAAACATTGGCACACAGACCGGCCATATCAAAAGAAAACATAACATTTATTTCCAAATTATCCTTCGAGGGCTAACAGCAGCAGCTAAAGCAGCATGGACATCAACCCTTTTTCATCCCGCTTGGCTCTCCAGCACATGTACTGGGACAATCACCCAACAGTGGCAAATAAAGGCAACGGTCAGCATTCATCTGACCAAATTATAACGACCCTAACTCTTTCTCGGGGCAGCGGTATTCTTCCCTGCAGGCATAACATATCACAAGCACGTATATATATATATATCATATAATGTGCTTTCACGCACACATGCCATCACAACCGTCAGCCACCCGACCCGACGGTCCGTGCACTCAGGGCACATTCTTGGTGTACTGGCAAATCAGTTGCCCACCACTGTATCAGGGTCACAGCCCAACGGTAACTCACTTGAGCATTTACTCCATGCCGTGCAACCAGAGTTTTATAGTCTTAGTGAACCGGGATTGGCCCGTAGCCCCCCATTGTATTACGATGCGTAGGCCTAAGACTCTTGCTATGCGCTCCAACAAACCGCACCTTCTAGTCTCACGTCGGACGGACATAACGCAGGTCGGATCCTCCACCCCCCGTTGCTCAAATCGCATTGCCATCACCGAGTACGACGTACTCGCGGCTAAATAAAGGCGCGGGTAGGTCTCAACGATCCTGTTCTGGCATTCAAGCCTGGGTATTTCTCTTACACCCATTCATCTCACAACATTAGCGGGTCTTTCCTGGGCACACCAGTACTTCCTGCTACTCTCTTCGCAGGTGGACACCGCAAATATCACAAATGTCAGGGGTCTCTCCTGGCTACCATGCCAGTACTTCCTGTTACTCTCTTCACAGGTGGACTCCCCATGAACATTAAGCATTACAAAAGGGTATTTCCTGGAATTCCAATCCAGTACTTCCTGCTACTTCCTTTAACAGGTCGAACCCAACAACACAAGCAACATAAGCATTATACGGGTATTTTCCTGGACTACCACTCCAGTACTTCCTGCTATTTTCTTTCACAGGTCCAACCCGTTGACTCCTAACCTACGCGTTTAGCACAGAGTCTTCTCCGTTTCGTATGCAACATCACCAATCCAGACCAACCTGTCCAGATGGGCTTCACACAGCATGCGTATTTCGTACTCCATTTTCGGATCTATATGCCAACAAAAGGGGATCCCATGAATCAACCCAAAAGACTCCCAACATCAGCCACCCTTTGGTGGGGGAATCATACATATGCCAAAAAGGAACACTTCGTTGAACGCAGGACATGCCCTGGGACACGCCCGTGTCCCAGGCCGTGTCACCCCAAAAACTTTGCCTGCTGAAAAATGGGGTGTTACACGTCTGCTCAATTCTACTTCCCTGGGGACTCTCCAAGATCACCCCGACCCCTAGGGAATGCCTCACCGAGGCACCATCTACCTTCACCTTCTAAGGAGTCGGACAAGTGAGCTCTTCCTCCGCCACCTCAATCACATAATCGGCCAAGAAGTCGGCCATCGCTTGAGCTTTTATCGCGAGGCGGGGGACAAAGGAGACGTCGAACTAACTCGGATTGAGTGTGCCTGGAAATAGGCTCGCAGCCTTCGGGCTGAGATGACCAGGGTGAAGGCCAGCTTCTCCAAAATTGGATACCAGAGCTCGACCTTCATCAGGACCCGGCTCACGTAATATATAGGGAGTTGCTTATTCCCCTCTTCACGAACTAAGACAGAGCTTAGGGCCTCCGCCCCGACCCCGAGGTACAAAAATAGGTCCTCCCCCTCCTTCGGCCCTTGGATCAACGGAGCCTGTGTCAATTGCATCTTGAGGGCCTGTAATGCCTCCTCGTACTCCCTGGTCCACTCTAATCCCCCCTAGTGTTTTGAAGAAGGGGTAGCACTTCTCCCCAGCCCGGGAGAGGAACCTACTTAGCCCTGCCAGCTTCCCTGTCAGCCGTTGCACCCCCTTAGTGTTTCGTGGTGATCCCAGCTCTGTGATAGCCTTGACCTTACCCGAATTCGGCTCGAACCCTGCAGGGGTGAGGAGGTGTCCCAAGAACTTTCCCCTGCTAGCCCCGAAGACGCACTTCAGGGGGTTCAACCGCATCTTGTAATTGCGCAGGGTAGCAAAGGTCTCCTCTAGGTCCTGGAGGTGAGAGTCCACATCCTGACTCTTAATCATGAGATCATCAACGTACACCTCCAGGTTCCTCCCCTTCTGTTCTTTGAAAACCCTATCCATCATCTCTTGATAGGTCGCCCCTGCATTCTTTAGCCCGAAGGGCATCATCTTGTAACAGTAGCACCCATCCCCCATGATGAACAAGACATTCTTGACGTCCGGGGGATGCATTATGATTTGATGATAACCTGAAAATGCATCTAGAAAACTCATTACATAAAAACCAACGGCTGAGTCAACCAGCGCGTCGATCCGAGTCAAGGGATAACAGTCCTTAGGACAAGATTTATTAAGCAAGGAGAAGTCGATACACATACGCCACCGGCCGTCCCCTTTTTTCGCCATGACTATATTTGAGACCCAGCCGGGGTATTGGATCTCAGATATGAAGCCGACCTTGAGAAGCTTTACCACCTCCTCCCTGATGGGCTCTGCCAGCTTGTCTGCGGTGGATCTCTTCTTTTGTTGGAAGGGGCATGTTCCCGGGTCCAAGTTGAGGCGGTGGCATGCCACATCCGCGTCAACCCCCGGCATCACCGCGGCGCTCCATGAGAAGATGTCCACGTTCTTATGGATGCACTCCAGCATCCTGTCCTGAGCCTCCGGGGTCAGCCCTCCGCTGACGCGGACCTTCTCTATCCTGCCTTCTCGGGTGAGGACCTCCAGCTCCACCACCTCTTCCGCAGCCTCCAAACTGGACTGCTCTCCCCATTCTTCAACATCCCTCTCCTCTGGGATGAGTACCTCTGCCTCCACCTCTTCTTCTACGTCCATCGCCTCGGCCGACTCCTCCTGATCTCCTCCTGCCGCCTCTACCACGGCGCAGCTCTCTGCCTCCAGCTCCTCCCTGCCAGCTTCCTACTCTGCCTTCTCCATCCTTCGTTCCATCTCCTCAGCTCCATCATGCCAAGAGATGGAGTTCACGGCGGTGACGTAGCATTCTCGCACCACTTTGGGGTCCCCCTGACCCTGACCTGAATCCCCTCTGCATTGAACTTCAAGCATTGATGGAACGATGAGGGGATGCAACGAAAGGCAATGATAAGGGGCCTCCCGAAAATGGCGTTGTAGCTGCTGGGGGCATCCACAATGATGAACATGCAGTTCCTGGACTGCCCCCCAGGGTGACATGGAGGCCCACTCCTCCTTCGACCTCCTTCCTCTCCCCCGAAAATCCGAACAAAGGCCCATCTGAGGCCAATACCCTCTTCACCTCCACCTTCATTGCGTCAAACGCCTTCTTAAAGACGACGTTGACGGAGCTTCCGTTGTCGACGAGGATCCTGGAGACGGTAAAAGTTTTTATGGCTGTCTGGATGATAAGTGTATCACAAAAAGGATCCTCATGATCCGCCATATCGCTCCTCGAGAAGGTGATCCTCTCCTCTGGGGGCGGGGTTTGGGATGTGGAGCCAACGCTCCGGGGATACATGATGTGGAGGCTCGCATTCCGGAAAGCCTCAACCCCCCCCCCCCCTCGTGAATCACTCTGATCCCTCCTCGGATCCTGACATCCACCCGGTTTTCGCAACAGTCCTCCTCCGCCCGAGGCAGGACCTCCTCGATCCTCACTTCCTGACGCCCCTGCTGCTATTGCTTCTCCCTGTTTCCTCTCATTTCAAGGAACTCCGGGCACGTGGCTGTGGCGTGCCCCTCCTCCTGATGGAAGTCGCAGTAGGGCAACTCCACCCTAACTTCTCTCCTCCTCCTTCTGGCTACTCTCCTCCTCTCCCCTATGGCTATGGCCATAGCCTCTTCTTGATCGGAGAGTCGAGGTCTCTGGGCCTGCCTCCAGCCCGGGGGATGGAATTGATCTTGCCCCCCCTGGTGGTGGTCCCTTCCTTGGTACCCTCTCTATGGCCCCTGCCCTTGACACTCGGGTCTCCAGCCCAGCCGACGATCAGGCTCCTGACGCCCCCCACCTTGGCTGCTACTGCCCCTGGGGCTGCCTCTGCTCTCTTTGTCGGGGCTCTCCTCTCCTCTCCTCCTGTCCTCTTCCTCCTCTTGGCTCCTTCTCCTCCTCCGTGGCCCACCTGGCCAGCTTTCGGGCGAACTCCGGGTTTGACGCCTCCCCGTCAACTTCTCTCGCCGCCCTCTCCATCAACTCCTCGTAGGAGAGGGGGGAATCCTCTTCAACTCCATCCTAAAGAAACCCTGCTGCAGGCCCAGGGTGAAAGCCATCATCAAACTATGGTCTGGTATCTCCTGGACCTGGGTGACCTCCTCCTGGAATCGGTCCATGTAGCTCCCCAGCGTCTCATTCACTTCCTGTTTGATGTGGAACAGGGACTCCGACTCCTTCTTCCTCCTCTTCGAGGTAGTGAACCTCAGCATGAACCCCCGGCGCAGGTCCTCAAAATAGTAGATGGAGCTGGCCGGTAACTGATGGAACCACTCCCTCGCCTTTTCCTTAAGGGTGATGGCGAAGAGTCGGCATTTGAACCCATCTGACATCTGCTGGATCGAGACCATGTACTCAAACCACCGGACGTGTTGGACCGGGTCTCCCTTCCCGGTATAGTAGGACATCTCGGGTTCCCTGAACCCCTTTGGAACTGGAGCTGAAGAGACCAACTCGCTGAAGGGACTGCCTCCCCCTACTGGGCGAGCTGGCACGTCTCGCTGGCTCAGATCGCCGAGCCGACTTCTGCCTGCCGAGCCGGGGAAGAGCTCGCGCCCGGGGAGCTCGCACCCCCGGCCCTCCTCGACCACTTCCTTCCCAGCTCGACTGCCGGGAGCATCCTTGCGTAATGAGGGGGCGGCTGCGATCTGGATCGCCAGCGTCGAGCACTATGCCCGCGTGCCGAGTGCGAACTTGACGAGGCCCAGCACCTCGTTCCTGAAATCTTCAAACATCCCCACTATGGCCAGAGGTGGGGGCGGCGAGCTCGACCTGTCAGGTCCCTGTCCTCCTGTCATCTAGCTCGCTGAAGCTTTTCTGCACTGACCATGCTCCATGCTCACCGCACCAAAATGTTGAAATCGAAAATCGGTCTCCTGTGGAGTTAACCCTCGGGGAAGGGGTGATCGCGCACCTACTTCACTCATGCAAGCAAAACAACAAAAGAAATAAGGGAGAACCGACCCAAGGGCTCGGGGGGGTGGGGGAGGGGGGGGGGAGAGGACCCACCACACACCCGAAAGATCTGAGAGCACTTCCCCTCCTTAACCAAAGGTCGAGCTAAGGTACCCTTAGAAAGCACTTGAAAACTGGAGCAAGAGGGGACAGGCAGCCTGCCTTCTAGGGTACCCCTTTGGTCCTATTTATAGATTTCAGAATTTGAACTGTCAATAACCAAACAGAACAGACCTGAAGTTACCAAAAAACAATTGGTTGGATCTGCCAACAGCCAAAATCCGTTGTTTTGAAGGGCTATGGGCAGACCAGCGGGGGCAAAATAGTAAAAAGTACATCATAGATTTGGGCGAGCTGGGGAGCTTGGCCACCTCGGCAGATCCTGCTCGATTGCTGTTGCTGAGCTCTTTCACGTGAGTGTGAGTTGGGGCGGCGAGCTCGCCTGTCAGTCGACCTCTGTCAGTCGACATCACCTCGACGAATATTGGCTTAGCTCGGCGAATGCCGAGCTCGCGGTCGACGAACGCCGAGCTCGGCATCGGGTTTCTCTGCCGAGCTCACCTAGGGCCTTGGTAATCTGAGCCAGTCAGCCTGGTTCCTTGTTCACCACGTGTAACGCCCCGAAACTCAAAGGAGCGACGGGGGACGTTTTTGGGCCAGTTTTGGGTTCTGGCTGCAGGCACACGGCCTGGGACACGGGCGTGTCCCAGGGCGTGTCAAGCTTGTGTCGACACTAAGCCGGGAAGTCGACACTTTGGTCTCGACATTGTGTCGAGACTGGGCACACGGCCTACGACACGGGCGTGTCGCAGGGCGTGTCGACCCGTGTCGACACTTAGCCGCGAAGTCGACACTTTGGTCTCGACATTGTGTCGAGACTGGGCACACAGCCTGGGACACGGGCGTGTCGCAGGGCGTGTCGACCTGTGTTGACACTTAGCCGCGAAGTCGACACTCTGCGTTCGACGAAGTGTCGAGACATGGCACACGGCCTGCGACACGGGCTTGTCGCAGGGCGTGTCGACCCGTGTCGACACTCGTCCCGGGAAGTCGACACTTTGGTCTCGACATGGTGTCGAGGCAAGGCACACGGCCTAGGACACGGGCGTGTCCAAGGCCGTGTCATCAGGTCGACGATCTTCTCTCGACGAAGTGTCGAGTGTCGAGACCGTGTACACGACCTGGGGTCCAGGCGTGTTGAGGTGACACGGGTAAGGACACGGGCGTGTCCTAGAACCCGTGCAGTGCTCGGGTTATTTTCGGGGAAAAATGATGGGGGTACACGGCCGGCCTCACGGCCGTGTCAGGTGGAACATGGGCGTGTCAGCTCGAACATGGGCGTGTTCGATACCCGTGTGAGGTTCCAGGCGAGCCGATTTTGACGGCGAATGAGGCACACGGCCCTGGACACGGGTGTGTGCCAGGCCGTGTTCGGTCCAGATTGGGCATTTCAGTCCCGAATCAAAGCCGTTCATTTCTTTAATTGTTGATCCAATGGCTGGGGGTTGTTCCTGAAGGGATATACCCAGGATTGGACTTAGAAACCCTCATTTTTCTTAAGTTATCATCTTTCTAAAACCTTAGAGAGAGAGGAGAGCCAAGGAAGGAAGAAGGAGCTAGATCCCGCCATTGGAGGAGCTTCGAAGCTCCAAATTGCGAGCCGACTCCGGATCCATGGAGGCAAAGCTAGTGCGGTGCTTTTCATCCGCTTACTTTTCAATGGCGCCAAAGAGGAACGCTAGGGTAACGATTCTCTTCTTGAGCATGAGTAGCTCTCCTTCTTTGCATAGGAAGCCCGCTCTCGCGAGTTTGCGGAGAGTTGGAGGCGTTCCTTCGGGTAGATATGTGAAGTCCCCGTTGTTTAGAGTCCGTAAGCAAGAACGGACATATGCATGATGTGTGAAGCCTACCCGGACATGTTGGTCTGGATCGGTGATGTTGCATTGCATAAATGCCGGAGAAGACTCCGTGCTATTGTTTGTTTTTCCGGTTTTCTACGCGGTAGATTGCAGCAGGGAGCCTTGGGGACTAACCCAAAGGTGCACCCGGAAAACTGGGCGGATACGAGATCTTGCCAACTTGGTGGCCTGAGAGCCAACTTGAACATAACCGGGTTATGTGAATTGTGATGGAAATGGGACTCGGTGGAAGTTTGACCCGCGCAAATGGCTTAAATTGTCGTTGCGATATGAGCACGGGTTAGATGGAACCGTACCCGTTCTATGTCGTTCGGTTAAAGAGATCTAAAGGCACGTGGCACTTGCCGTTGGCATAGATTAGGGTCTTCGGCGGTCAATGGCTTAAATTGTCGTGACCCAGGACAAGAAGACAAATTGCTCATAGGTTTGGCCGTCAAAGTGGCGATGGTGAGTCCGGAATGTCTATGGCTTTAATTGACGTGACATCGACCGGTTCACCGAGAATATGCCCTGAGAGCACGGGGCGTGTGGCCGTGCGAGCCAACGTCTGTGATGAAATGACTATATATATATATTGCTCGCTTATGCTAATGAAATGCAGGGAAGGAGCATCGCCGCCCCGAGTTGGGGGCGGGATCGTTATAATTTGGTCAGCATTGCTGACCGTTGCCTTGTTTTGCCACCGTGCGGTGGTTTGTTGTTTGCAGGTGCTGCTGGACCAAGCGGTCAATAGCGGTCTAAAGCCCTTTTTGCGAAGCCGGCCCTCGAAGGCCCAAATGGATGTGTTTACTGTTTTATTCATGTATGACCGGCCTGCGTGCCGTGGTTTGTAAATCATGTAATATCAAGTGAAATATTTTGTAAGGCCTTAAGGCTTATGTTGGTATTTTGTATACATTCCTATTTTGGTTAGTGGACATTCATGCTTTAGTGCTGGGTTCTTATCTGCAACCTTTATAAACTGCTTCCGCGAGAATGCTCTATGTAGGACATTGAGATTGGTTGGATGGTTTCCATAAGTAACCACCCGGTCTGTCTATAGTATATGGCGTCAGGCCCCGGCCGGACCTACTGCTATATGCTATGCGACGGATAGGGGGTGTTACAATTTGGTATCAGACTACTGGTTTTGGTCGGGCTTAAGATGAATTCGTGGACGAATTCTTTTTAAGGGGTGGTGAGCATATTGTCTGCGTCATCGTTATAACAGTAAAAGAACCCATGAATGTCCACTTAGGAATGAAAATACTCGTGTTTGAGGAACCTGCGTGTTCCTATAATTGCTGTTTGCAATTTTATTTGGTCTCTTAACGGTGTTTTGTACCACTATAGGTGACTAGAAGTGGTGTTGGGTCGTCAGAATGCCGAGTTTCTGAGGCTAGTAGTGCACCGGATGTTGCTCCTGCAACACCTCTGTCGGCTGAGAATATACGATTGGTGGCTGAAGTGGTGTTGGCCGTGATAAATGCGCAGCCTGCAAGGCAAACGCAGCAGCCCGCTCCTGTGATGGAGCAGGAACCTCTTCAAGAGGCTGAGCCGAGGAGAGTGGAGCAAGTGGTTGTGGAACCGGTGGTGCCAAGGAGGGCAACTGAGAGGCAGCTTAAGCATGTAATGAGCTTTAACCCTCCATTATTCTCGGGGTTGGGAACCCCATCTCAGGCTGAAGACTGGCTCTCCAGGGTGAAGAGAGTCATGACAGCAACGGAGACGGAGGAGTGGCAAATGACCACCATTGCTACGTTCCTTTTGGACGGTGAAGCGAGATTATGGTGGGAAGGTTTGGAGCTGCATCATTTGAGAGGTACACAACTTACAGACGTCCCGATGGAAGAGTTCTCGGGATTGTTCTTAGCAAGATACCTCCCTTCTACTCAGAGGATTTCGATGGAGAACGAATTTCTGAAGTTGGTTCAGGGTGAGAAGAGCGTGGATGAATATCTCCATGAGTTCACCCGTTTGAGTCGATATGCTAGCTCCATCATCGTGGATGAAGAGCGCAAGACTAATCGCTTCTACGAAGGCTTGAGAGATGAGTTGAGATTACTACTTTCGGGGCCGATGACGCAGGGTTTCTTAACCTTGGTCAACACTGCCCGGTCCTTGGAGAAGGACATGAAAAATGTACAAGCAAAGAAAAGCTTGGGTGAGAAGAAATCTGAATTTAAAGTGCCGACTACTTCAAAGTCCGGCTATCGGAGGTCTTTCAAGAAGCATAGGACTTCGGGTCCAGCTCCTTCTGGTGCTTCTGGGGCGACTACGGGTCGGACCCCGGGTGCGTGTTTTACTTGTGGAAAGACGGGGCACTTTGCCCGTGATTGTTGGAGCGGACGTCCTAAGTCCGAGAAAAGGCCGGGAGCTACTTATGAAGAGAAGGGCAAGGCGGTGGAGTCGACCGCATCCCATTATGCTTCGGCCCAACCGAGGGTCTATAATCTTGGCCAACAGGAGGCCATCAAACAAGCTGACGTGGTGATAGGTTCGGTTTAATTTATAGCAAATCAATTTCTTTAAATACTTGTTATGCACATGTTACCTTACCACTGCTTGTTTAGGATTTGTATTGATTTGTGAAAATCCGGCACGAGCACTCTTCGATACGGGAGCTTCACACTCCTTGTCTGAAGGATTTATATCACGCATCGGAGTCCCTTCTTCGATGGCGAAGGATAAGTTGGATGTGTTGTTGCCCAATGGGTGTTCGATGCGAGCGGATAGGATCTGGGATGTTAAGATTCGTATTGAGAATCAGGAGTTCGATCTGCAGGCGTCTTTACTTCCGTTGGTGGAGTTCGACGTCATATTTGACATGGACTGGCTCTCGGAGCAGCAGGCCCATATAGATTGCGGTAGCAAGGAAGTCAAGCTGGGAGCAAGTTGTGAAACGACTTTTACGGGCTTAAAGGGGTCGAGCAAGACGCTGATGTCTGCTCTTCAGGTGGTGAAGGCGGTTCGTGCCGGAGCAGAACTGTTCTTTACACTAGTGGAGGTTGCAAAGTCGAAGCCCGCGTTGGATTGCATTTCAGTGGTATCGGAATACCCTGATGTGTTCCCCGCAGATCTTCCTGGAGCCCCGCCTCAACGGGAGATAGATTTTACGATTGAGCTAGTGCCAGGTGCAAAGCCTGTGTCACGATCTCTTTATCGGCTAACGCCTAAGGAAATGGCAGAGCTGAAAGTTCAACTGCAAGAGTTGTTGGAGCAAGGGTATGTGCGCCCGAGTTCTTCGCCTTGGAGCGCACCGGTCCTCTTTGTTAAGAAGAAGGACGGAAGCTTGAGGCTATGTATTGATTATAGGGAGCTCAACAAGCTGGCGGAGAAGAACAAGTACCCGATCCCCCGGATTGATGATCTTTTTGATCAGTTAGTCGGGTCGACGGTGTACTCGAAGTTGGATCTCAAGGCTGGGTACTATCAGCTGCGAATAAGGGAGAGTGATATCCCGAAGACAGCGTTTAGTACGAGATACGAGCATTATGAGTTTACGGTCATGCCGTTTGGGCTGACTAATGCGCCGTCAGTGTTCATGGATTTGATGAACAGGACTTTCAGGGAGTACTTGGACCATTTCGTGATCGTCTTCATCGATGATATTTTGGTGTCCTCGCAAAGTGAGGAAGATCACTTCACGCATCTTCATTTGGTTTTGGAGACGCTAAGGAGAAATCAGTTGTATGCCAAGTTCTCGAAGTGCGAGTTTTGGCTATCCTCAGTGGCGTTCCTCGGTCATATAGTGAGTGGAGAGGGTATTGCTGTGGATCCGGCAAAGATTGTTACGATACGGGAGTGGCCTGAGCTTGTTACGGTAGCGGAAGTCCGAAGTTTTCTGGGGCTTGCCGGCTATTATAGGCACTTCGTAGAGAACTTCTCGCGGATAGCGTTACCTCTCACTACTTTGACGAGGAAGGAGCATAAGTTCATTTGGACGTCGGAGTGCGCGCGAGCTTTCGAGGAGTTGAAGTGTCGGTTGACCACGGTGCCTGTGTTGAGTTCGTCATGTGGGACCGAAGGCTATGAGATTTATAGTGATGCTTCGGGCAGCGGTTTGGGTTGCGTGCTACTGCAACATGGAAGTGTAACAGCTTATGGCTCGAGACAGCTAAAAGTGCATGAGAGGAACTATCCGGTCCATGACTTGGAGTTAGCGGCCGTGATTTTTGCCTTGAAGCTGTGGAGACACTATTTGTACGGTGTGAAAATTGATATCTACACCGATCACAAGATCCTGAAGTATCTTATTGATCAGAAGGATCTGAATATGCGGCAGCGTAGATGGATGGAGTTCCTGGGGGACTATACATTCAAGATCCACTACGTGCCTGGTAAAGGGAATGCGGTTGCGGACGCGTTGAGTCGCCGAGCCCCAGCTCAAGCCAATTGGCTATCGGTGCATGATGAGCGGTTGGTGCGGGAGTTGGAGGCGTTGGAGATTGTTTGCGTGGATAGACAATCAAGTGCTGAAGCAGTTCTGAATTGGACTGAAGTCCAATATGACCTGGCTGATCGTATTCGGCAGGATTTGGATATGGATGCTCATATGAAGCAGTTCATGGTAGAGGCTCTGGATGAGTCAAATTCCCAATTCGTCGTGGAGGACGGATTACTTTGGAAAGACGGTCGTCTGTGCGTCCCAAGTGTGGGCAATTTGAGGGTGGAGTTGTTGTACGAGGCACACCATACCAAGTACTCGATTCACCCGGGGAGCACGAAGATGTACCGTGATGTGAAGAAACTGTTTTGGTGGCCGGGTTTGAAAAAGGATGTGGCGCTCTACGTAGCGAAGTGCCAAACTTGCGCCTTGGTGAAGGCGGAGTGCCAAAAGCCGGGAGGATTTCTTAAGTCCTTGCCTATTTCGGAGTGGAAATTCGACGACATCTCTATGGACTTTGTGCACGGTTTGCCAAGGTCGCAAAAGGGGAACGACGCTATTTGGGTGGTCGTGGATCGGTTAACGAAGGTGTCGCATTTCATTCCGCATAGGAAGGATGATCCGGTGGAGAAGTTGGCAAAGCTTTATGTGGATAACATTGTACGGCTTCATGGTGTGCCCCGCAGCATCGTGAGTGGCCGAGATGGGCGGTTCACGTCCAATGATTGGAGGCTTGTGCAGCAAATGTTAGGAACAAAGCTGAAATTCAGCACAGCCTTCCATCCGCAAACGGATGGGCAGACCGAGAGGGTCAATAGAACCATGGAAGACATGCTCCGCATGTGTGTCTTGGATTTTGGAAAGCAATGGGAAGACCATCTTTATTTGGTGGAGTTCGCATACAACAATAGCTACCAAGCGAGTATTCAGATGGCGCCTTTCGAGGCCCTATATGGTAGAAAATGTCGCACGCCATTGTCTTGGTTAGAAACGGGTGAGTCAAAGTTGTATAAGCGATCAGAAGTGGAGGATGCTACTTCTTTGGTGAGGACCATACGGGAGAGGTTGCTTATCGCTCAGGACCGGCAAGCAAAGTACTATAATGCCAAGCACAGGAACGTGGAGTTCGCTGTGGGCGATTATGTATACTTAAAGATCAAGCCGCTCAAGGGTGTCTCGCGGGTGCGGCGATTGAAAAAGCTAAGCCCGAGGTACCTTGGACCGTTTGAGGTTCTGGAGCGAGTTGGTGAAGCGGCCTATCGGTTGAAGCTTTTAGTGGAGCTTAGTGGTTTACACGATGTATTCCACATTTCGGTGCTTCGGAAGACGGTGCAAGAGACTACGCAAGTGATCGCGGTTGATCGAGTGTCGGTGGATAGTGGGCTAACGACAAAGGTCAAGCCCGTGCGGATTGAGGACTCGGAAGTCAAGCGGCTACGCAATAAAGAGATCAGGATGGTCAAGGTCCGGTGGGACAATTGCGGTCGTGAGGAGCTCTCTTGGGAATGAGAGCAGACTATGCTTGACGAGTATCCAGAGTTGTTCCGCTCAGGTACAAATTTTGGTTTTGTACATGTCTTTCCTTTATATAATTTCGAGGACGAAATTCTTTTAAGAGGGGGAGAGTTGTAACGCCCCGAAACTCAAAGGAGCGACGGGGGACGTTTTTGGGCCAGTTTTGGGTTCTGGCTGCAGACACACGGCCTGGGACACGGGCGTGTCCCAGGGCGTGTCAAGCCTGTGTCGACACTAAGCAGGGAAGTCGACACTTTGGTCTCGACATTGTGTCGAGACTGGGCACACGGCCTGCGACACGGGCGTGTCGCAGGGCGTGTCGACCCGTGTCGACACCTAGCTGCGAAGTCGACACTTTGGTCTCGACATTATGTCGAGACTGGGCACACGGCCTGGGACACGGGCGTGTCGCAGGGCGTGTCGACCCGTGTCGACACTTAGCCGCGAAGTCGACACTCTGCGTTCGACGAAGTGTCGAGACATGACACACGGCCTACGACACGGGCGTGTCGCAGGGCGTGTTGACCCGTGTCGACACTCGTCCCGGGAAGTCGACACTTTGGTCTCGACATGGTGTCGAGACAAGGCACACGACCTAGGATACGGGCGTGTCCAAGGCCGTGTCATCAGGTCGACGATCTTCTCTCGACGAAGTGTCGAGTGTCGAGACCGTGTACACGGCCTGGGGTCCAGGTGTGTTGAGGTGACACGGGTAAGGACACGGGCGTGTCCTAGAAGCCGTGCAGTGCTCGGGTTGTTTTCGGGGAAAAATGATGGGGGTACACGGCCGGCCTCACGGCCGTGTCAGGTGGAACACGGGCGTGTCAGCTCGAACACGGGCATGTTCGATACCCGTGTGAGGTTCCAGGCGAGCCGATTTTGACGGCGAATGAGGCACACGGCCCTGGACACGGGCGTGTGCCAGGCCGTGTTCGGTCTAGATTGGGCATTTCAGTCCCGAATCAAAGCCGTTTATTTCTTTAATTGTTGATCCAACGGCTGGGGGTTGTTCCTGAAGGGATATACCCGGGATTGGACTTAGAAACCCTCACTTTTCTTAAGTTATCATCTTTCTAAAACCTTAGAGAGAGAGGAGAGCCAAGGAAGGAAGAAGGAGCTAGATCCCGCCATTGGAGGAGCTTTGAAGCTCCAAATCGCGAGCCGACTCCGGATCCACGGAGGCAAAGCTAGTGTGGTGCTTTTCATCTGCTTACTTTTCAATGGCGCCAAAGAGGAACGCTATGGTAATGATTTTCTTCTTGAGCATGAGTAGCTCTCCTTCTTTGCATAGGAAGCCCGCTCTCGCGAGTTTGCGGAGAGTTGGAGGCGTTCCTTCGGGTAGATATGTGAAGTCCCCATTGTTTAGAGTCCGTAAGCGAGAACAGACATATGCATGATGTGTGAAGCCTACCCGGACATGTTGGTCTGGATCGGTGATGTTGTATTGCATAAATGCCGGAGAAGACTCCGTGCTATTGTTTGTTTTTCGGGTTTTCTACGCGGTAGATTGCAGCAGGGAGCCTTGGGGACTAATCCAAAGGTGCACCCGGAAAACTGGGCGGATAAGAGATCTTGCCAACTTGGTGGCCTGAGAGCCAACTTGAACATAACCGGGTTATGTGAATTGTGATGGAAATGAGACTCGGTGGAAGTTTGACCCGCGCAAATGGCTTAAATTGTCGTTGCGATATGAGCACGGGTTAGATGGAACCGTATCCGTTCTATGTCGTTCAGTTAAAGAGACCTAAAGGCACGTGGCACTTTCCGTTGGCATAGATTAGGGTCTTCGGCGGTCAATGGCTTAAATTGTCGTGACCCAGGCCAAGAAGACAAATTGCTCATAGGTTTGGCCGTCAAAGTGGCGGTGGTGAATCCGGAATGTCTATGGCTTTAATTGACGTGACATCGACCAGTTCACCGAGAATGTGCCCTGAGAGCACGGGGCGTGTGGCCGTGCGAGCCAACGTCTGTGATGAAATGGCTATATATATATTGCTCGCTTATGCTAATGAAATGCAGGGAAGGAGCATCGTCGCCCCGAGTTGGGGGCGGGATCGTTATAATTTGGTCAGCATTGCTGACTGTTGCCTTGTTTTGCCACCGTGCGGTGGTTTGTTGTTTGCAGGTGCTGCTGGACCAAGCAGTCAATAGCGGGCTAAAGCCCTTTTTGCGAAGCCGGCCCTCGGAGGCCCAAATGGATGTGTTTACTGTTTTATTCATGTATGACCGGCCTGCGTGCCGTGGTTTGTAAATCATGTAATATCAAGTGAAACATTTTGTAAGGCCTTAAGGCTTATGTTGGTATTTTGTATACATTCCTATTTTGGTTAGTGGACATTCATGCTTTAGTGCTGGGTTCTTATCTGCAACCTTTATAAAATGCTTCTGCTAGAATGCTCTGTGTAGGACGTTGAGATTGGTTGGATGGTTTCCATAAGTAACCACCCGGTCTGTCTATAGTATATGGCGTCGGGCCCCGACCGGACCTACTGTTATATGCTATGTAATGGATATGGGGTGTTACACCACGCTCGCTGGATATTGGGTTGTACAGTCACACCGCATAGCATAGGCCACAACGTACAACCCCGTGTACTCTTGGATGTGAGCGACATCTGACGATTCAACATTTTGGCCGACCAGCGGAGGAAACCCAATGGGGAAAAATCATAACAGCCTGTCACCCATGGTACTCATCTCTCTATCGTCTTGAGTCATCGAACTCCTCGCACCGGTACGAATGGTCTGTGGAAGTGACTGACCCACTACGATTTACCGTAAGCAATTTACAAGTAATCAAATTTATCAATTTTGTTGAGACGCACCGGGTCTGCGGCGGCCTGCCCTACTATGATTCAAATAATCCCGGCAAGCGATACTTGGCTCGACTTTCGACAAGGAGCGTGAGAGCACTTTATTTGGGGCTAATCCTAGAGAAATATCTCAACTCCTATTATCCTCAACTAAGCCTCAACCTAACAGAAGACTGCTTGTCAGAGTAGGACCCGTCCTTAAAATAGAAAATTACAGGAATAAAAGTGTGGTAATAAACGTTGCTGAGACTATAAGTGGCAGAATTGAAATATTATAATGAAGTAGGACTAGTACGAAACTAGAGTAGTACTTGTACAACCCCGTATCCGGCGAGCGTGTTGAACCAGGAACCAGGTCGTCCGGCTCAGATTACCAAGGCCCCAGGTGGACCTCAAGTGTTCGGCAACAACAAGCGAGCAGGATCTGCCGAGGTGGCCAGGCTCCCCAGCTCGCCCAAATCTATGAGGTACTTTTTACTATTTTGCCCCCGCTGGTCTGTCCATAGCCCTTCAAAACAACGGAGTTTGGTTGTTGACAGACCTAACCAAGGGTTTTTTGGTAACTTCAGGTCAGTTCTGTTTGGTTATTGGCAGTTCAAATTCTGAAATCTATAAATAGGACCCAAGGGGTACCCCAGAAGGCAGGCTGCCTGTGCTCTCTTACTCCAGTTTTCAAGTGCTTTCTGAGGGTACCTTAGCTCGGCCTTTGGCTAAGGAGGGGAAGTGCTCTCAGATCTTCCGGGTGTGTGGTGGGTCCTCCCCGCCGAGCCCTTGGGTCGGTTCTCCCTTATTTCTTTTGTTGTTTTGCTTACAGGAGTGAAGTAGGTACGCGATCACCCCTTCCCCGAGGGTGAACTCCACAGGAGACCAATTTTCGGTTTCAACATTTTGGTACGGTGAATGTGGAGTTCAGTTGTGCGGGCACCGCACCATAGTATTTCAGAATCTGTCGGATCTCCGGCCAAATAGGGAGGCGCAGCCCCACCTCAAAGTGCGAGATGGGGAAGCCGAGCTCGTCATCATAAAAGGTATTGATGGCCTCCCCCTGCCTCGGCCGGCGCGCCTCGAAGCCTGGCGGCACATGGTCGCGAACAAACTCAGCGAGCTCGGCCTCGCTTGTGTGACCCTCAAAGAAGCAGTAGTCAGTGAAGTGCTGGGCGCACTTGGAGCGGCCGTCGGCATCAGGGTTGGTCTTGCCCATGCTCTCAGCAAAAGGGGTGGGTCGCGAGTAAGAGCGAGAAAATAAGAGAGAAAGAGCAAACAGTTAAGACAATAGTACGGGGGTTAGGGGGGGGGGGGGCTATTTATAGGAAAAGTAATTAAGGGGCCAAGCTGTCTAATCGGCCCAACTCGCCATCCCAGCCTGCCAACTCCCAGCTCGCCGACTTCCAGCGCGCTCCAACCAAGGCTAAACCAAATAAGAAGCAATATGATTATTACTATTATTCAAATACGGGCCACACCCAAGAATGTTTGAAATTATTTATTACAACAATCTAGTGCAGGAATAAAGAAGCGAGGCGCGCGGGTAGGGGGAAACTAGGAGGCGAGTGCCGGTCGGCTCGACAAGGGAGCCGCCTTTTATCTACCCCGGCCTCGCAGCCCCCACCCCCCGAGACTACCGCGCGCGGAGCAACTCGCGGATCCTCCCCGAATTCCTCTACGCCGCCGAGTGGCCATCATCGATCTCGTCCAGAAGCCTGGAAGGAGACAACAAGTCGCCAGCCTGGCCGTCTCGCACTTCGTCAGCAAGCCGAACATAGTCTCGCTGCCGCGCCTCGTTGACTTCCTACACCTCGCGCAGCTCGCACACCAGTTTATTGAAAAGATTGACCCCCCTTCTGGTCAGCTCGCTTTGCTCCACTTCAGGTCCTAGGTAAGAGTCCAGCGAGCTCGGGGAGGGGAGGGGAGAGTAATGGGCTGCCGCAAAGATTCCTCTACAGCGGATTGGCTGGGTGGAACTTCAAAGACGAGCATCAGCAAGGGGAGGCATGCTGGAAAGTCGCGTAACAAGGATCCAGGCGAAATTTACCTTATGAGCTCGGTAACCCATAGGAGATGCGGGGAGGGACAAACCTCAGGTCATTCCCGCGACCTGGGTTGTGCGCTCCTAGAGAGAGAAGCTCGAATCCCGGGATGGGGATGGTTTCCACACCCGCCCCCGCGGTCACAACTGCTCGCTGAGGAGAGGGGGGGGGGGGGGGGGGGGGCGCACCGGTGAGTTCGGCCTCTGCGAGCTCATCCCTAAGGTCCCAAAGGGAGGGAACGAGTCCCGGGGACGGTTCTCCGGAGTCATGAATCGCGAGTCCCCAAGAGTGGTCTTGCCTCGCGGGGTGTTGTCTCGCGACGCGACGCCCCCCATGCCATCGGGCGGGCTATCTGGGCCATCGCAAATTTTGACAATATTCTTGCCCTTTTCAGGGGCAGGCAGAGTGGGGGAGCCGGGCCTGTACTCTAAGGTGGTCCTCAGGTCGTCATAAATGGGCTCGGCCGCTTGAGGAAACGGCTTCACCTTCTTGGAGCTGGGCTCGGCAGAGCCGCCCTGCGGGACAGAGGGCGGAACCGCAGTCAGGGCAGCTATATGAGCAATTGAGGCCTGGAGAGCTCGATTAAGGCACTCTTGGATCTCCCTGGGAATCGGCATCTCGGCAGGGCTATATCAAAGGGAATGGCAAAAGTCAGACAGGTATGCAGGTGTATATATATAGCCGCAGGTGGACCCCACCAGAAGATTCCCTCCAGTCTACCCCGCGCTTGCCGAACACTTGGGGTTGGATGTTTCTTTCCGAGCTTTGTCAAGCTCAAAAATAGCGGAGATTGTGTACAACCCCGTATCCGACGAGCGTGGTGAACCAGGAACCAGGCCGGCCGGCTCAGATTACCAAGGCCCTAGGTGGACCCCAAGTGTTCGGCAACAACAAGCGAGCAGGATCTACCGAGGTGGCGAGGCACCCCAGCTTGCCCAAATCTATGAGGTACTTTTTACTGTTTTGCCCCTGCTGGTCTGCCCATAGCCCTTCAAAACAGCGGAGTTTGGCTGTTGGCAGGCCCAACCAAGGGTTTTTTGGTAAATTTAGGTCAGTTTTGTTTGGTTATTGGCAGTTCAAATTCTGAAATTTATAAATATAACCCAAGGGGTACCCCAGAAGGCAGGCTGCCTGTGCTCTCTTGCTCTAGTTTTCAAGTGCTTTTTGAGGGTACCTTAGCTCGGCCTTTGGCTAAGGAGGGGAAGCGCTCTCAGATCTTTCGGGTGTGTGGTGGGTCCTCCCCGTCGAGCCCTTGGGTCGGTTCTCCCTTGTTTCTTTTGTTGTTTTGCTTGCAGGAGTGAAGTAAGTATAGGATTACCCCTTCCCCAAGGGTGAACTCCACAGGAGACCGATTTTCGGTTTCAACAGTACTGAACTTAAAGAACTAAAAGTATGTACTGAAAGAAACTAGACCAGTACAAGGCTGGAATAATACTTAAAAGAAATGAACTTAACTGAAAGTAAATAAGCACGACCAATGTGAGACTGGAGTACTAAAAAGAAAGTACAGAACTGAAATAAATAAAGGGACTGAACTAGTACGAGAATGAAATAAATCATAAAGGAAATGGTTAGTACTCCAATCATTCCATTCAGGAGGCTTCTGTTTCATCTCTGTTCTTAGGAGGCAAGTTCAGTTCCATCTCCGTTCTCAGGAGACAAGTTCAGTTTCATCTCCTTTCTCAGGAGGCATGTTCAGTTCCATCTTCGTTCTTATGAGGTAATTTCAATTTCATTTCAGCATTCTCAGGAGCTTCTTGAAGTTTCACATATTATTAAGATCCGATAATAATTCAGTTGCGCCTTTTAATCACGACTTGAATCAGATCAGCAGGATTATTATGAGTTACACCTTTAATATTCATCCGAGAATAAATAGCAACTCATTTGTTCGTGTCAGATCGATTCCGAGAATCTTGTTAGAGAGCACATTTTTTCTCGAATTTCAACCACAAAAATCATTTCCAACCCATAGGAAAATTTTTCGCCTAAAACGAGGTTGGACATTATTTTACTCGAAGCTCGTACTATCAACTTCATGATCCACCCAAAATGCCCGAGAGTTATTTTAAAAACGAGGGGCTCTGTGGATTTGCAAAAACCTCAAAACACTCAGAGCTGGAAATCTTGACTCGATAACCTTTAAGATGGCCTAAAAAGAGCATAATAATTTTTCCAAAATTTTTCGAGTAATTTTGGGCCTCTAAATTGTCCAAATAATTTTTATTTGGCCATTTAAAAATAATAAATTAAATCCAAAAATTCCCAAAATTTTGTGTAGATTTCTCTTATCAAGAGAAACAACTTCCATGTTCAAATTTTTTTTCTTATGAGCCTAGATTACTGCTCAGAAAATAAAATACTTATTTTAGCTATAATAATATAATATTCATAAAAATTATAAATTTATAAATTTTATCTTCCTCCCCCACTGCCTGTACGGAAAAACGGCACTCACGAGCCTCCCCCACCACCGGTCGGCCGTCGGCCAGCCATGGCTCTGCCCGGGCCGATTCCCTAGTGGTGGGTGCTCTCTCCAGCAGTGGTCTGGCGGCCTGGCGCCGCCGGCCGCCGTCGGAGCTATTTTTTATTTTTGATCAGAGGAGAGGGGGTTGACAGAGGCGGCTCTCCGGCCGCCGGAGCTCGCATGCGAAGCATCCAGAAAATAGGTAGGAAGGGGAGGAGGTTTCCACCTTATTTGGGGCTTTTAGAGGCTCTCGGCGAAATCTGCTATGGGAGGTGGTGGAGGGTGGTGGAGCTCGACTGAGGTGTTTTCTGGCGATGCAGAGCTCCGGAAGGGGTGGGTTAGGCTCATTTTGAACTTGGGGAGAGGGGTGAATTCCTCTAAGGCAATGGGGTTCATTTTTATAGGGGGAGGAAGAGTCCCCCTCATCCTTCTTCTCGGCGTGGGACTAAAATCCCATGGTGGAGGTGTCTTGGCACATGCTTGCTGACCATGGACATGTGTCAATCATCCAAGGTGTTGGAGCACCCTATTACTGATTTGGGCAAGGATCACTATGTCCTTTAGTAAATTTGTGTTGACCTCATTATATAGATCTAAAGGTCAATTAGATTGATTCTAAGGGTTATTATTTAGGTTTGAAAGATGCCCTCAAGACCCTCAAGGCCAGATATTTCAGTTCAGGAGACTAAGTCATTTCGTCGAGCTCAAGTCGACGAATCGTCGAACTCCATTCGACGATCTCTGAGCTCGATTCGACGAATCGTCGAACTCCATTCGACGATCTCTGAGCTCACTTCAACGAGTCATCGAACTTCGTTTGTCGATCTTCGAGCTCAGATCGACGTTCCTGTCTCTAGTTTGTTTCCCTATCTCTGAGCTCAGTTCGACGATAGTTGAGCTCAGATCGACGTTTTCTGCTTCAGTCTAAGTCCAGTCGCTGAGCTCAGTACAACGATAGTTGAGCTCAGGTCGACGTTTTTCTGGAGAGATCGACGTTTTTCAAGATTCAAATTCAGTCAGTTTTGGTATTCCCTTCTATTTATTCCCAGCATTTATTTCAAGAATCTTGTAGTCGTGTCAATTAATATGGAGCAAATTTCAAGGAGATTTTAAAGGAATGTTTTATTGGACTTTCCTCCAAAAGACAAAGTGCATTTAAGGAAGTCATTTATGACAGGCTAACGACTATCTTGGACAAAGAATTATTCTATTCAGATCCAAGGAATAAAAGACAATTCAGTCTCCTGGTTGATAACAACACAGCAATAACAACAACAAGAAGGAGAGAAGAAAAAGATGCAGATATTCACAGTCATAGAATTCTTACAGGAATACACATCACTGAAGGAGATCAATATACTGAAATTTCTAGATCCCTTTTGATTCCAGTGTTCAAAGGCCTTATCATTCAAGACTCCAGACACCACACATTTCAGCGGATGCTGGAATCATCTTTTGCTGGAGATCTAAACTTCTGAAGGCCTATCACCATATTGCAAAGCTTGACTTCCTGAACAACTCAAGATCCCAGGGGGAGCTTTGACAACATCCACTATCTTCTCTCTGATTGTTGACAGAGAAGATCATCTCACCTCTCTCTCTCTCTGCTGTAAAGGGTTTATCAAACTCCCTTCAAAAGTTTGTGCTGGTTTCTGAGACCTTGTCAAAACTCAGTGGTGGCAAAACACCTGATCAAAAAATCTAGTTTGGTTTTTGAGCACCTTATCAAAAGCTCATTGGTGCCCAGGACACCTGATCAACTCATCCTGCAGTGAATTCCTACCTAGGGTGGTAGAAGAGTGGATGTACCCAGATTGATTGGGGAACCACTATATCTCCTTGTGTCCTCTGGTTGCTTCTTTGTGTTTTACTGTGTGCTGTGCTGTTTTATTTCTTGCATTCATTTTCTTTTAGTTACTGCAAGCACCTTACACCTATACTTAAATTAAGTCTTCCACTGCAAAATAGTTTTAACTTGAAAATTATTTTAATATACTCTATTAACCCACCCCCCCCTCTAGAGTTAAGGTAGATCTTATCCTCCACTTTCAATTGGTATCAAAGCCAGGTTGGTTAAAAATACCACACCTTAATTGGTCGATTGTTTTCCTACAGGCTAACACCTGAACCAAAAGATCTCTGATAACATCAATCTTTTATAGAGGGTTTTTATTTTTATTATTCGTATTATATTTATCCTTATATAAAACCATGGCACAGAGCAAAGATTATGCTAGCACCAGACCTCCAGTGTGCAATCTATCTAAGTTTGCACTTTGGAAGGCAAGGATAAGATTGTACATGAATTCTATTGATGAAGATATTTTTAATTCTATTTTGACAGTGTGTCCAAGACCCCCAGAAAATACAAGTACAAGTGTTGTTCCACCTCCTTCAGGAACAGATGCAGAAATCAAGAAATGGAAAGTGGCAGATGCTAAGGCAATGAATATTTTAGCCCAGACTATATCTGATGAAATATTTCAAAAAGTAGTTGAATGCAACTCAGCAAAGGACATCTGGGACAAGTTATCTGAGATAGTCTCAGGATCTGCTGATGAGAGAAAAGATAGAAGATCTCATCTCATAACCCAATATGAGAACTTCAAGAAAGGAGAAGCTGAGTCAGTAGCAGATATGTATAATAGACTCAATCTCATAGTCAATGAGCTGAAAACATTGGACAAAGAGATCTCATTGACTGAGCTCAATGATAAAATCCTAATGTGCTTCCCAAGCACTTGGGACTCAAGGATCTGGCCAATCAAGGATGCCAAAAGCCTAAATGAGATCACAACTGAAGCTCTTTTGGGCAAGCTCAAGTCTTATGAGCTGCTCATCAAGAATAAAGAAGAAGAGCAGAAGGCTGCTTCACCAGCAGTCAGAAAAGAGAAATCAATAGCATTCAAAGCTATTGAAGATCAGCCTGAAGACAAGGTCACAGGTAATGAAGAGCTGCTAAGCTTACTGGCCAAAAGGTTTTATAAAATGGCCAGGAAGGATTTCAGGAAAAGATCATACAGAGGGCATGACAAGCCAAGGTATGACAAATCAAATAACAAAGAGATTATTTGTTTTGGATGCAGGAAACCAGGCCACATTGTGCCTGACTATCCAGAAAATCAGAATAAGGACAAGAAGGACAGGAAAGAAAGGAGAAAAGAAAAGGACTTCAAGAAAAACAACAATGACAAACCCTCCTCCAGCAAGAACAAATATATCAGGAAGGGGTTTGTAGCTGAAACCTGGAGTGAAACAGAAGAAGAATCAGAAGCTTCATCCAGCTCTAGTGATGATGAAGATGATGCTGATGAAAAAGAATTCTACATGATGGCTATCAATGCCTCACAACAAAATTCTGATGCAGAAGAGTCAGAGTCAGAATCAGAGACTCAATCTGAAGAGGACCAGGTAATAAATTCTTTTGATTTTAATTCTGAGGACTTCATGTGTGAGTTTAAAGCACTGTGCTTAGATTTATTAAAATCTGAGAAGGAAATCATTTCTCTCAGAAATCAGCTATCTGAACACAACACTTTAAAATCAGAAAACCTCAAACTCTCTGAGGAGTTGGAATGCTATAGGGAGCAGATAGCTTCACTGAAAAGTGAGCTATTAGAGGCCAAAAAGTTTGAAGAATCCCTTAATGGGAGAAGTATCAAACTAATGGACATCACAAGCACAGTGAACTCAAGATTCAATAGTACACTGGGCTTGGGTGCCTCATCTAGCCAACCCATAGTATTAACAACCCCAATCAAATTTATCTCTGATAAAGGTAAGGGAGTTGTGGAGGTAGCTAGGAAGAATTCTGACTTACCTAAGAAAACAAGAGTTCAATAGAAATCATCGAACGGAGCTCGACGATCATCGAATGAAGATCAACAATCTCATGCTAAATCGTCGAACTCAGGTCTACGATCTTTGAACCCTGAACTCTGCCACAGTTGATCTTCGAATGGAGCTCAACGATCTGACCCAAGATCGCCGAACTCAGCTCAGCGATCGTCGAACAGAGATCAGAGTTTTGAAAAAATTTTCAAAGGTAAATCAAATTTCAAACCTAGTGGTCCTACATCCCAAAGATTTAACCCATATACTGAATGGATAATATCTCCAAGGAGATATCATCCTGAAGGTTATAAGAGTCAACCTGGGATGTCTTTTATTTCTGAATTCAAAGGTTATCAACCTAGGCCCAAGGTAAACTGTGTCAAAATAAATAAATTGTTTTATGTGCAGGAGAAGACCTATCCAATATCAAACCAGCAATGGTATCTGAATAGTGGGTGCTCAAAGCACATGACAGGAAACAAGGAGAATTTCACATCCTTCAAAGCCAAGCCTAGACCCAAAGTAATATTGGGTGATTCAAACTTTGGACTAACAAAAGGATATGGTGAAGTCCAGATTGGCACAGTCACATTCAAGAAAGTAGCCTATGTGGAAGGACTGAAGCACAACTTAATCAGTATCAGTCAACTGTGTGATGAAGACTATCAAGTGACTTTCAACAAATCCTCATGCAAAATCAAATCAGAGGACAACACAACTATGCTGACAGGTAAAAGGAAAGGTAACATTTATCTTGTAGATTTTCTTTCAACTAAGGTAGATATATGCTTGTTCAACTCTATTTGTAGACCTAATGAATTATGGCATAAAAGATTAGGACATATAAACCTTAGAACCATTGCTAGGCTATCCAAGGACAACCTTGTTAGAGGACTACCTTCTAGCCCCTACAAGAAGGAAGGATTCTGCAGGGCTTGTCAATTAGGCAAGCAAACCAAAAATAGTTTCAAATCACTTAATAAGAGTGATTCACCTAGGATTTTGTATCTGTTACACATGGACCTTTTTGGACCCATTACAGTACAAAGCTTAGGAGGGAAATCCTATACTTTAGTGATTATAGATGACTTCTCTAGATTCACATGTGTGTTCTTTTTGAGGAAGAAGTCTGATAACTTTAAGTGTTTGACAGAGTTTCTCAAATGCATACAGAGTGAGTTCAATACTCACATTGCCCTGATCAGAAGTGATCATAAGACAGAGTTTGATTCTATTCTTATGCAAGAGTTCTGTCAGAGTGAAGGGATCATACACACTTTCTCAGCTCCTAGAACTCCTCAACAAAATGGGGTAGCTGAAAGGAAAAATAGAACCTTTATTGAATCTGCTACTACATTGTTGTCAGATGCTCACCTTCCTCTATCCTTTTGGGCAGAGGCAGTGAACACCACCAACTATGTGTTGAATAGAAGTTTAATACATAAACTGAAGGGCAAGACTCCCTATGAATTACTCAAAGGGAAGAAATCTAAAATATATTACTTCAAAATCTTTGGTTGTATTTGCTACATTCATAATAATGACAAGAAATACTTAGTAAAATTTCAAGCTAAAGCTAATGAAGGAGTGTTTCTGGGATACTCCATGATCAGTAAAGCTTATAGGGTATATAATAAATCTACTCTCAAAATTGAAGAATCTGTTCATATATCTTTTGATGAATCTACCATGTCTTTCAAGGAGAAGAATACTTCTACCATAGAACCTTTACAGGTACACTCTCTTGCTGAAGACTTGGACATGTTACAAATTATTCAAAAAGATGAAAACAGTGAAGATGAAGAAGTCATTCAACATCTTGAAGAGAATCTTCTTGAAGAGCCAGTTGTTGTACCACAAGAGGAAACAACAATATAGGGTGGTGAACAATCAACACCCCTTGTTGATTTAGTAACATCAAGAGACCATCCAATCTCCCAAGTGATTAGAGACATCTCAGCTGGTGTGCAAACTAGAAATCAGGTCAACCAAAACCTGATGCACACTTGCTTTCTTTCTCAAATTGAACCTCAATTCATTCAAGATGCAGAGCAAGATCCACACTAGATCATTGCAATGCAAGAGGAGTTGCATCAATTTGAAAGGAACAAAGTTTGGGAACTTGTGTCAAGGCCAAAGGATCACTCCATTATTGAAACAAAATAGGTGTTCAAAAATAAATTGGATGATCAAGGAGTCATTGTAAGGAACAAGGCAAGGCTAGTTGCTCAAGGGTACTCTCAAGAATACGAGATAGACTATGACCAGACCTTTGCACCAGTTGCAAGGTTAGAGGCCATAAGAATCTTCTTAGCATATGCAGCAAACAAAGGATTCAAAGTATACCAGATGGATGTAAAGAGTGTCTTTCTCAATGGAGATATCAAAGAAGAAGTCTATGCCAGACAACCCCCAGGTTTTATCTCTTCAACTCATCCTGATCATGTTTTCAAATTGCATAAAGCATTATATGGTCTAAAGCAAGCTCCTAGAGCATTGTATGAGACGCTAGCATGCTTTCTTCTGAAAAATGATTTTATAAGGGGTAGAGTAGACCAAACTCTTTTTATTAGAACCCATAAGTCACATACCATACTAGTACAAATCTATGTAGATGATATTATATTTGGTTCTACTGATTCAATTTTGTGCAGAAGGTTTCGCAACCTAATGCATTCTAAATTTGAAATGAGTAGCATGGGCGAGCTATCCTTCTTTCTAGGATTGCAAATCAAACAACATGCTGAAGGCATATTTATTTCTCAAACCAAGTATGCAAAAGAATTGGTTAAGAAATTTGGTATGTCTGAAGCATCATGTATGAAAACACCTATGCCTACTAATGTTGTATTAGTTGCTGATGAACATGGGAAATCTGTTGATCAGACAACATATAGAGCAATGATTGGCTTTTTATTGTACCTTACATTTAGTAGACCTGACATGATGTTTGCTACATGCATATGTGCTAGATTCCAAGTGAGCCCTAGAGAGTCACACTTAACCTTAGTAAAAAGGATTCTTAGGTATGTGAAAAGTTGTTCAAATCTAGGTCTCTGGTATCCAAAAGATTCAGCATTTGACTTAACTGGATTTTCAGATGCTGATTATGCTGGATGCAGAATAGATAGGAAAAGCACCAGTGGAACTTGTCAGTTTCTTGGTGACAGACTTGTCTCCTGGTTTTGCAAGAAACAAACATCTGTGTCAACTTCAACTGCTGAAGGCGAATATATGGCTGCAGGTAGTTGTTGTTCACAAATCTTGTGGATTCAAAACCAACTCCTAGACTATGGCTACAACTTAGAGAAGTCTAAAATATTTTGTGATAACACTAGTGCTATTTTCATTGCACAAAATCCAGTCCTCCATAGTAGGACAAAACACATAGAAATTAGACATCACTTTTTAAGGGATAATGTTGAGAAAAACAAAATTGAACTTCAATATATCCCAACTGATTTGCAAAGGGGAGATATTTTCACCAAACCATTGGATGAAAAGAAACATACATTCTTCCTGAATCAGTTAGGGATGTTAGATGGAGGAAGTTTAAAATAAGATCCAAGATTTTAAAAATCTAAAAATGACCAAGACTAGGCAAATCAAAATGCTTTTTCTAGTGTATAGAGTATGTTTCTGGTCTCTGAACTGCACTCGACGATTTTCCCCAAGATCGTCGAACGGAGATCGACGATTTCAGAAATCGTCGACCAGAGTTCAGCGCTTCTCAGATAGTACTAAGCTATCTTCTTCCGGTCAGTGATCGTCGAACGGAGCTCGACGCTCTCCAATATCGTCGAACGGAGATCGACGATGTTGATGACCTTTCAGTTTCCTTTAGAAGCCCAGATCGTCGAATAGAGTTCAACGATCTTTCCTTTTCTGCGTCGAACCCTAATATAAAACTCATTTTTCGGCCGTCATTCTGCCTTTGCGCTTTCATACTCTCTGCAGAATTTCTCTTTCCCTCCAAACTTTTCTGCACTTGCTCTTGTGTTTGTTCATTTTTTGCATGAATCAATGACAGTTTCAGTCGCAATCTTGACAGCCATGAAATTTGATACTGGCTTTGATATAGACATGGATTCTTTCGATAACAACGATCAAATATTCAAGGACATTCTGGAACTCTTCAAGGACCAACAGTTAGTTAACATAATGTCTACAAGGATCAAATTGGCCGCAGATGAAGTAAAGGAATGGGTGTATTCTGCCCACAATCTGGATCAGAACACTGTGATCAGAACCATCTCAGGAACTCAGGTACCTTTAACACCTGTTGTTTTGACAGAGGTATTTCAATTAAATTCTGGTGAAGATTCTATTGAGCTTTCTGGAGAAGAATTTTCAATTATGCTTGAGAGGATGGGTCATTTAGCAGCTAACCCTAATAAATTGCTTAAAAAGAATCTTTCAGTTGAGTACAGATTTCTTGCTGATGTAGTTGGGAAAGTGTTGTTGGCAAAACACTCTGCTCATGATACCATCTCTAGGTATCAACTCTGTTTGATGGGTGCCTTGGTGGACAAGAAGCAGCTGAACTGGGAAGAAGTGTTTTTTGATTTGATCAAGAAGAAAATTAACAAGAATTTTGTTAACTTTGGGAGGATTTTAGGGTTGTTTCTTCACAATAGATGCCCTAACCTGCTTGTGTCCAATGGAACACACATCAATGCCTCCAAGAGGCTTACCTGTGCCCTATTTGGGAAATGGGACAGGCAGATTGTAAAGTCCAGCAGAGCCTCTGCAATCTCTTCTTCAGGCACAAGGACTATTTCAGTCTCTTCCCCTCAGATTTCTGCCCCTGCAGAAGATTTGCGTACATCATCATCTCCTCCTTCTCCACCTATTGTTTCATTAACAACAATCACATCCACTATCACAATTTCATCCCACATTTCCATCCCATCTCCAACTTCAATCCCATCTCCCACTCCAACATCAACTGAAGAAATCTTCCATCCACTATATCACTACCCACACATGGACATTGATTCATCATCTCATATTCCATCATTCACTCTTCTAGATGATTCCTATATGGATGATTCTCCTTCATCGCCTCTTGAGCCACCATCATCATCCACTTCTTATCAACAATTACTTCAAGAAATCATTGCCCAACCATCATTCACACCATCCACCTCCACTCCATTATCTTCCATCTCCACAATTCCAATATCTCAACCATCACTTCCACCATCCACAGTTTCTCCAACAACATCCATCCCTACCTCTACTCAAGTCCCTCTTGATTATGTAGACCTTCCAGCTATTGCAGACAAGCTAAATGAGCTGATAGCTCCAAGGCTATCACTACTGCTGGAGACTTCATTGGCTCCACTTCTGAAAACTGTTCAGGAGTTGTCTGCCAGGCTATCCTCTATTCTTCCTCCTCAGGCAATCCCTTTTACTGGGTGTCTTGATCCAGTTCTCACTGAATCTAGGCAGGGGGAGATGCCTTATGAAGCTGAGAGATTGCCTGCTGCAGTAACTTCAGTACAAGCTCTAGTTGCAGTCATTACAGTGGAACTCAGGTCACTGCTATCAGTATTTGATTTTGTATACTCCAGCTGCCTTCCAGACCAGCATACTGAAAACCTTACTAAGGCCATTGTGCCTATTTATTGTTGTGAGCCCAGCATTTTAGCCTCTTTTATAGATTTTGTCCAGACTGTGGACAATGTTGAAATTGCGGATGCTGTTGTTGATGCTTTAGTTAGTTCTGATGTTGCTGTTTCAGTTTCTGAGAATGTGCATATGACAGAGGTAATTGATTTTAAGCCTGCTGTATCTGAGCTTATTGTTTCTGAAATTTTTGTTTCTGAACCTGCTGTTATAGTTCCTTCTGTCAGTGTTGTTTTTGTTCCAATTACTATTATTGTTGTTGCTCCTGTTGCTGTTTCTGCTGTTATTTCTTCTGCTCAGTCTCAACAACATAAAGGATATATCAAAAGGATTGATACATTGTATGACAATCCTTAGAGTTCAGACAGTGATTAGTTTAGAACTGACTCTGATGATTCCTCTGCAACAATTGCAAGGAAAAGGAAAGCAAGAAGCAAGGCCATGAAGAGAGTTCCCCCAGAGAAGCTAAAAGATACAAATGATATTCCATATTATATATTACATGATTGCCAGATTACAGAACCATGGATGCAGTACTCCAGAAATCAGCTAAAAGCCATGAAAAAGAAAAGGAAGTATGATAAAGGATCATCTCATTTCATCCTCCTCCTCCTTCACCTGATGCAGGTACAGGTGGAAGTTCTGCCTTTTAATCTACTGCTAGAAGCCAAAGTTCATATCAATCTCAAGGAAGATCTCAGCAAAGAGGAAATCAGTCTAGAGGTTACCAACCAAGAAGAGGATAGTATAGGGGAAATCAAAGAGATCTCAGAGTGTATTCTAAAGGATATTCCAGGCAACATCCTTATCAAAGGGAAGGACAAGGCCCTACAGATTCTACTTCTGGTCCTTTACCTTATAAGCTTAAAGATCTTGTCTCTTCCAAAGCTCCTGCTGATGAGTCAACTAATAGATATGAACCTCCTGTTCCATTTGAAGACCCAGAGAACAATCCTAATTTCTGGACAGCAAGGATGAAAGAATTGGCTGCACTAGATCAAATTAAAAAGGCTAAAGAACAAGGAAAAGATACATCTCAATTCACCACTCTATCAGAGCAGAGAAAGAAAGAACTTGAGAGATATTCTTCTAGCAAATTCTTTGACTCAGAAAGTTACATGAAGCTGCACCCAGAAGCTATAGTTCCCATGCCAAAACAACAAACTTTTCTAGGTGCAAATGATGATAGGAGATCCAAGAAAGAAGTTCTTAACCCTAACAGAGAAATAGTTCTCAAAAAGAGCAAGGAGAAAGAATGATTTTGTAAGCTGACAGTAATACCTATTTCTGACTATCTGTGATTATATCTGTGTTTCTGCAATGCTTTTTTGGTTATATTTCTGCATTGTATGTTTTTATTTTTCCAATGTCTGTAAATAGTAATCCTAACCCAAATAGGGGGAGATTGTTGGAACACCCTATTACTGATTTGGGCAAGGATCACTATGTCCTTTAGGAAATTTGTGTTGACCTCATTGTATAGATCTAAAGGTCAATTAGATTGAGTCTAAGGGTTAATATTTAGGTTTGAAAGCTGCCCTCAAGACCCTCAAGACCAAATATTTCAGTTCAGGAGACTAAGTCATTTCGTCGAGCTCAGGTCGACGAATCGTCGAACTCCATTTGACGATCTCTGAGCTCACTTCGACGAATCATCGAACTCCATTCGACGATCTCTGATCTCACTTCAACGAGTCGTCGAACTCCGTTCGACGATCTTCGAGCTCAGATCGACGTTCCTGTCTCTAGTTTGTTTCCCTATCTCTGAGCTCAGTTCGACGATAGTTGAGCTCAGATCGATGTTTTCTGCTTCAGTCTAAGTCCAGTCGCTGAGCTCAGTTCAACGATAGTTGAGCTCAGCTCGACGTTTTTCTGGAGAGATCGACGTTTTTCAAGATTCAAATTCAGTCAGTTTTGGTATTCCCTTCTATTTATTCCCAGCATTTATTTCAAGAATCTTATAGCCGTGTCAATTAATCTGGAGCATGTTTCAAGGAGATTTTAAAGGAATGTTTTATTGGACTTTCCTCCAGAAGACAAAGTGGATTTAAGGAAGTCATTTATGACAGGCTAACGGCTATCTTGGACAGAGAATTATTCTATTCAGATCTAAGGAATAAAAGACAATTCAGTCTGCTGGTTGATAACAACACAACAAAATCAACAACAAGAAGGAGAGAAGAAAAAGCTGCAGATATTCACAGTCATAGAATTCTTACAGGAACACACATCACTGAAGGAGATAAATATACTGAAATTTCTAGATCCCTTTTGATTCTAGTGTTCAAAGGCCTTATCATTCAAGACTCCAGACACCACACATTTCAGCTGCTGCTGGAATCATCTTTTGCTGGAGATCTAAACTTCTGAAGGCATATCACCCTATTGCAAAGCTTCACTTCCTGAACAACTCAAGATCTCAGGTGGAGCTTTGACAACATCCACTATCTTCTCTCTGATTGTTGACAGAGAAGATCATCTCACCTCTCTCTCTCTGCTGTAAAGGGTTTATCAAACTCCCTTCAAAAGTTTGTGTTGGTTTCTGAGACCTTGTCAAAACTCAGTGGTGGCAAGACACCTGATCAAAAAATCTAGTTTGGTTTTTGAGCACCTTATCAAAAGCTCATTGGTGCCCAGGACACCTGATCAACTCATCCTGCAGTGGATTCCTACCTTGGGTGGTAGAAGAGTGGATGTACCCAGATTGATTGGGGAACCATTATAGCTCCTTGTGTCCTCTGGTTGCTTCTTTGTGTTTTGCTGTGTGATGTGCTGTTTTATTTCTTGCATTCATTTTCTTTTAGTTACTGCAAGCACCTTACACCTATACTTAAATTAAGTCTTCCACTGCAAAATAGTTTTTAACTTGAAAATTATTTTAATATACTCTATTCACCGCCACCTCTAGAGTTAAGGTAGATCTTATCCTCCACTTTCACAAGGGATCAAGTATAATAATTTCCAAGCATCTCACTGCTTGAGGCTAGTTTGGGAGAGAGAGAGAAGTGAGAGAAGAGTGGGCCTCTTGCTTTAGGCCCAAACCCAATACCCTAGCTTCCTATAAGAAAAGCAGAGCCCATAAGGGGCCTATGTTGGCCTTGGAGTGGTGGCCTCAAGTGGGGCACCATTAAAGAAGAGGCTTTTTAAGAAAAATATATTTTAATGGGTTTGACCAAAAGTCAACCATTGGGTGGGTCCCCCATGTTGGTAAAAGTCAATGTAGGAATAGGTCGTCGAGTGACGATCCAAAGTTGGGAAATTTAGTAATATTGATGTGTGCATGCTTTTTGGTGCACTGTAAAGCTTGGTTTAACCACAGTTTGACCAACCGTTATCGAAATTGATCAAGACTGTTGAAGCCGAAAACTCGGTCTCTTGTGGAGTTCACCCTTGGGGAAGGGGTGATCGCACACCTACTTCTCTCCTGCAAGACAAATAACAAAAGAAAATGGGAACAGACCCAAGGGCTCGGCGTGGAGGTCTCACCACACACCTGGAAGATCTTAGAGCGCTTCCCCTCCTTAACCAAAGGCCGATCTAAGGCTATCTCAAAAAATGCAAGAAGATCTGAACACTAGTAAGCATGCCTTCTGAGGTGTCCATTGGGTCCTATTTATAGATTTCTGAAAACGGCATGCAAATATCCAACCTCCACTGTTTTGAACAGCTATATGCAGCCCAATTGGGTTTGCCAACAGCGTAACTCCGCTGTTCTAACAGACTATAGGCAGACCAGCGAGGGAAAAATGGTAAAATAATATCATAGATAGCTGTGCGAGTGGCCCCCTGAAGTCTCTGCTCGGCAGGGGCAGCGAGTACGGGCTCGGCTGACCCTACTGGGCCTCGGCGAGTACGGCCCCGGCGGGCCCTACCCGCCGGCTCCACTGGGCGAGTGCGAGCCTTTTGGCTCAATTCACCCCTAATAATTCCACCTCGCCTGGGCGAGACGGGGGCTGCCGAGGTCTGGCCCCTTGAGTGCTCACCCGGGACTTAGACTGCATGATCTTGTGTGTCCAGCTTTAGAGAAAATCCAGTTTGACGAACATCGAGCTTTGTTCGACAGACACCGAGCTTCGTTCGACGAACGGCGAGCTCAGTTTGACGAATCCATGTTTCCCGCTCGACGAATGACGAGCTCCTTTCGACGAATGCCTTGGATTAGTTTGACGAACTCTGAGCGGGCACGGGCTTGTTGGGCTTCACTCAACGCTAAGCCAAAACGGTGTTGAGTGTCTAGTTCGGCGAGCGCTCCATGAGAAATTCCACTTGCCCTGGGCGGTGTGTGCTAGATATGGATGGCACTCGCCGCCTCTTCCTGGCCCATGGCGATCACGGGCCCGGCTGGCCCCACTCGCCCATTGCTTGTCGAGCCCTCTGAGGCGAGTACCGGGCCTACTCGCCGGGTACGGCCGATTTGGCCCTCACCGAGCCCACTCGCCGGATACGGGGTTGTACACAATCCCCGCTCTTTTTGAGCTTAACAGAAGCTCAGAAAGAACCGTCCAACCCTGAGTGTTCGGTGAGTGGGACAAAGGGCAGAAAGAATCTTTGGTGGGGCCTACCGGCAGCTATACATATACACCATCATACCTGGGCGTCCCTTGTCATTCCCCCTGCTTTAACCTTGTTAAGATGCCTATCCCAAAGGATATCCAAGAGAGGCTTGCCCGAGTTCACAAGGCTTCCTCTGCTCGTGTGGCCAACTTAACTGCGGTTCCTCATAGCATCTTGCAGAGCGGTTCGGCTGATCCCAATCTTTCCAAGAGGGTGAAACCATTTCTCCAAGCTGCTGAGCCTATCTTTCATGACTTGAGATCCACTCTAAAGCACGGGGCTGGCTCCTCTACTCTGCCCGCCCCTGAGAATAAGAAGAACATCGTCGACCTTTGTGTCGACCCGGATAGCCAACAGGACGATAACGAGCCCTCCGCACTGCGAGTGAAGACCCCCCTGGGCGACTCGCGGCTTGAAACTCCGGAGAATCGCCCGCGAGACCTGTCCCCGCCTTTACGACCCTGGGGCTAGACTCGTAGAGGCCGAACTCGCTAGCTCACTCCCCCTCCCCATAGTAAATTTATGTCGGGACTACGGGAGGAGGCGTTAAAGCCATCCCCGTGCCAGGATTCAACCTCCTCTCACCAAAAACATACCATCCGGGTCGCGGTAGGAATCTGAGCCTGCCCCCACCTCGCACTTTCTTGGGAGTGTCGAACTCGTCGGGTAAGCTGGCCTTCGCCGGTTCCTATCCCGTAATTTTTCGGGTTACAAAGTGGAGAACGGCGAGCTGACGAGGAGGGGAATCAGGCTCTTCAAGAAGCTGTTGCGTGGGCTGCGCAAAGTGTAGGAGGACAATGAGGCGCTGCAGCGTGACTACGGGCAGCTCGCGGACAAGATGAGGGGCAACCTGGCAGGCCAGGCAATGTCCCCTTCTCAGCATTTGTATGAGATCGATGAAGGCCTCCAAGTTGCCCGGAGGAACTCGGGGCGGATTCGCGAACTCCTCAACTCGCGGCGACCTACGGAGAAGGAGACGTGAGGCCGGGGTAGATAGAAACGGCTCCATTATCGAGCCTACCGGCACTCGCCTCCTGATACCTCAACCCACGCATTTGAACTTGTTCCTCTTTCCTTTCTTATCTTATTTCTCCAAACAGTATTCGCCCCTTGGCCTGTAATAACTTTGAATATTTTTTAGATTTCAATGCTTGGTATCCGAATTATATATCGCCCTTTATATTTAGCTCGGCATGTGATGGGACAAATTATAGAAGTCCGTGAGCTGGGGTTGGCGAGCTGGGACAGGTGAGCTAGACTGATCGGTCAGCTCGGCCTCATATTTCTTTTTTCTATAAATAGGCCCCCTGACCAACCCCATACCACCGCCTTTACTGCCTTCATAATCCCTCTTCTTGCTTTTTCTCCTCCCGTACTCGCGCTCTAACCTTCCCGCGAGCATGGGCAAGACCAACCCTAACGCTTACGGTCATTCCAAGTGCACCCAACACTTCACCGACTACTTCTTTTTTGAAGGGAACACGATCGAAGCGGAGATCGCGGAGTTCATCACCCACCATGTGCCTCCTGGCTTTGAGGCGTGCCGGCCCTGGGAGCATGAAGCCATCAACACTTTCTACTCCGACGAGCTCGCCCTCCCATTCATGAATTTTGAGGTGGGATTGAGCCTACAACTTTGGCCAGAAGTCCGCCAGATATTGAAATATTATGGCGTGGTGCCCGCTCAACTAAACTCGAATGTCATTGCCATGATGGTGGCGTTCGCGTGCTTCCTCCGCTGGGTGGGAATAGAGTCCAATCTGACCGTCTTCAGGAAACTCTTCTCCTACAAGGCGACCCCGGATGGCGTCGCCTACTTTGGGGGCTCCCTCATAAAAGTTCGCGAGATCGCGAACAAACATCATAACTGATGACCAAGATCACCTTCATCATGGGCAATCTCGGCTACATCCCCTACTCGTCCCAGCAGAAAGGCATGGACATGTACCCCCCCCCCCATGTCCAGCAACGACGCTGAGCTCTATAAATTCTTCCTCCACAAGGACTTCAAGGTCGCCTTCCTGCGAAGGGGCCTCGACTCACTCCTCCCCGTTCTTCCCGGCGAAGGTACTTTCTCTTTTGCTTCCTGAGCTCGCCAAATTTCATAGAATTTTTCTGACTGAGTTTTTTCATGTTGGGGAGCGACTGATTCCCACGAACCCGCCATTCGCGGACTCGGGATTATTCCCCAACCCCCTCGCATGCGAGAAGGCAGCGGTGGCGGCCTGGCGAGATGAGTTGGCTTCCTCCAATCCCTCATCTAGCAAGAAGCGACCTGATCCTACGGGATCGAGCTCACCCCATCGCCAACAGCTACCAAAGAAGATGAAGAACGCCATGGTGGTTCCCCGGGCGAGACATCATCAACAACAACAAAAGCCTAAATACATGAGCTCGCCCGAGACCATCCCGGGTGGGTCGCTGGAGAGCCCGCTGAAGGAGATCTCGGGCAATTGGCAGGGGGTGGCGAGTCCTCCGCTCCCCCTACTATGAAGAAGGAGGCTACCGAGCCAGGCGCGTCGAAGGGCCACCCCCTCTTTGGCTTCGGGGGAATGTGGAAAGACTCAGCCGGCGAACCCATGGTCCAGTGGGACGAGCTGGCCCATCGATTCTCCATCTCCACCCTTCACCCTTCCTGGACCGACCACCAGCTCTAAACCGGCCACACATATATGCTCAGCTTCGGCCTCTATGGGTGCAAGGACGCCGAGACCTATAAGGGTATGGCCCTGCGGCAGCTCAGCCACGAGGGCATGCAAGCCCATATGCGGGCTATGGAGCTGCATCACATGATGATCCGTTGCGGCTTTAACCTCAGCAACCACCTGCAGAAGGCTGAGCAGGCACGCGACGTCGCCAAGGACAAGGTCATCAACCTGGCAAGGTAGCTCGGCATCACTGAGAACTTACTTGCCCAAGCCGCTGGCGGGCCGCTAAGTACCAGGTTGCTTCTTTCTCTTTTTACTTAGGATTTTCCTGCCTTCCTCATTATAAATTTGTTTACCATTTTTCTTTTTCAGGACGCATAGGCCGCTGATGAGTTGTGGGTTCGCATCACCAGGCTGGAAGAAGAGAACAACCAGCTGCATGCCTGTTGATGCGCGAAAACAGCACCGCCTAGTTAACACGGAGGAGTGTTCGATCTCGCGGGCAAGGTGAAGAAGAGGATGAAGGCTGCAGGGTTGATGAGAAAGAGAGGAAGCTTATGAGTGCTCGAGAGTGGAGCAAACATTTGTTCAATGGTTGCGGAGATAGAGGAGAGGGTTGCTGAGAGCAGCCAGGAAGGCTGATGGTCAATGGAGGAGGTTGATCAGGAGCTGTCGAGCAGGCGGTTACTTTGACGGTTGTGCTTGCAGGTTGATGCCGAGAGAGCTAAGCTGAGCTGGGAAGAAGAAAGATGGGCCGCTAGCAGCGGCAACAGCAGACTTCGCCCATCGCAGCTTAAATGCAACTCTTGCGACATGATTTCCTTTGATTAATATTGAGTTATTACTGCTTGCTAATACACCTTTACAAGAAAGCAATAAAGGTGTATAAGGAGGAAGCTGGCGGCTAAGGAAGGAGTGCCAGAAGAGGACGCGCGGACTGAGCTTGGAGGTCGGCAGACCGCGTGACTAAGGAAAGAAAATAGACCGTGCGGACTGGGAACTGAGGTCGACAGGCCGTGCGACTAAGGACAGGGAGATGGTGCAGACTGAGAAGAGGAGTCCGCAGGGGTTGCTGGATTGATCTTGTTGTGGGCTGTCTTCGAGCGTGAGCACCTTGGCGATGTTGTGTCCTCCCTAAAATGAGAGGCATGGGGGTCTATTTATATGCCCGAGGAGGTAACGGCTTCCAGTGACGTTATCCCTGGTGAGACAGTAACTTGAGCGAGAAGAGGATGGAGTCCACCGAGTCTGCAATAGGCCGTGCGGACTGGGGCTTGCCTCTGGAACTGGTCCTGCTGATGGCAGACTAGGAAGAGTCTGCCCAGACTGAGCTGATCAAGCATGTGCCAAGATTGTGCGGGCTGAAGGACTATCTGTCCGCAACAGGGAAGCGGAAGCTGGAAGCTATGCGGCGGAATACGAGGAGAATCTGCGGAGTCCGCCGTTGCTGAACTAAGCATGCTAAGGGTGAGAGCTGATGGATATCTGCTGAGTCCGTAGAGTCCACAGGAGGCTGCGCATTCTGGGACTGCCTCGAGGAGGTTCTGCTGCCTGGCGGACTGCGAGGAGAATCTGCGGAGTCCGCCACTACTAATCGAGCCCGCGCCAAGTCTATGCAGGCTGAGGAGGTTGACCCTGCTACTGGAGAGAAGCGGGTGTTGGAGGCTGAGGAATGGCGGGCTGCATAGCGAATCCGCTAAGTCCGCGGAGTCCGCTTCTGCTGACAAGCTGAGTCCGCCGAATACGAGGCCTGCTGTTGTTGAGGAGCTGGGGTTCATCAACGTAGGCAGACTGGAAGGTTTGACTGCACTTCGAGTCCGCCCAGCTCGCGATGAACTGGATGTGGCTGCTAATCTTGGCGGGTAGCCGGGGATTTGGAGCATTCGCACTCCTTAGGCGGACTGAAGAAGCTGGCTGCCCATGCTGCTGGAGTCCGCCATTGTTGAATGGAACTTGCCGCACCTGCTGGGCGACAAGGGATGGGCGACCTGACGGACTGACGAGGCAGGTCGCACATGTTGGCGAGGTGGAAACTGAGGTAGCTGGCTGGTGACCTGGGGGCAGGTCACCACTTTTGTTTGGCGGTTTGAGCGGTCTGGACAGATAGACATCCGAGTCTGTCAACATTGGGGGCACCTGTTGAGACAGGCGGTTTATCTGACAAGGGACGCGACATGAAGGGGCGGACTACAGAAGCAGTCCCGACCCCTGCCGACTAAAGGAACAACGCGTTGTCTGGGCGGTCAGACCGCTGAGACTACCAAAGCCGTGCGGCCTGAGCGGACAGAAAAGCCTGTCCGCCCATCCTAAGACATCGCGACCTCCAGGAGGAACCCGGAGCTGTCCGCGACTAACGAGCTGGCTACCTTGGGAAGGATTGCCGATTTCGGGGTTAACATAATTCCCGCACTTTTTTAAGTTCAGAAGGGAACTTCGAAAAAGTTGGAGACCCACGAAAATCGTGATCCACCCCAAAGAAAAGGAAGGGGGCAAGGAGATATAGAACCTGATGTCTCTCCTTATGAGTTTGGTGCTGCCTGTCTTTTTCCTACAAGAGAAAAGTTAGTGTAGGCATGTATGGAAGGTACACCTCATGCGTACCTGGGTTTGCCTTTGCAAAATAAAGAAGATGTGTCTTCTACTGAGTTCTGCAAATGTGAGGAAAACTTGGAAGCATAATGTGCGAACAGAAAATAGCAGACCGAAAATTTGGAGTAATGTAAACTTTATTATCCAAAAAAGGTATCGATTACAATGGTATAGCCTCCCTTTTATAGAATGGAGGAGATGAGAGAGAATACAATTAAGCAATGTGAGACTAAAAATTTACAAGTATATGCGGCTTTACAAAAGGAAAACCAGACAGGTCGGGCAGTTAGACAAGCAGGCTAACCGCTCGGCAACCAACAAGAGGAGAGAACAAGCGCCACAAAGATCAAGCCTCCGCAGGAGACCGCTAGACCGCCCGGTCTCCAAGTCGTCTGAGACAAACCGCCAGACCGCTGGGATACCAAACAGCACCAGCCCGGCAGACAAACCGGACAGAATAAACCAGCAGACCGCCCGGTCTCCTAACAACAACAGACCGCCCGACCTCCATATTGCAACACTCCCCCTCAAGCTGGAGCATAGATATCAATCATGCCCAGCTTGTCGCAAATGTGAAAAAAGGAAGCGGACATCGGCTTGGTGAAGATGTCAGCCACCTCGTTGTCTGAAGTGACGAATGGAGTACAAATCTGTTTTTTCAAGATCTCCTCCCGAATGAAATGACAGTCGACTTCTATGTGCTTCGTTCTCTCATGAAAGATCTGATTTTTGGAGATGTATATCGCGGCCTTATTGTCACAGAACATAGGAAGAGGATAGTTATACACCTCTCCTAAATCATGCATGAGAGCCAGTAACCATTTCAACTCACATGTGGTCGATGTCATACTACAATATTCTGCTTCTGCACTGGACCTGGAGACCACAGACTGTTTCTTGCTCTTCCAACTCACAAGATTGCCTCTAACAAACGTGCAAAAACTTGATATCGACTTGCGATCCCCTTTGTAATCAACATAGCTCGAATCAGAGTACGCTTCAACCCTTAGGTGACCATTCTTCTGAAAAAGGAGTCCTTTCCCTGGTGCTGCTTTAATATACTCCAATATCCTCAAGGCAGATTGTAGATGACACTCTCTAGGAGCTTGCATGAACTGGCTCACCTTGCCAACAACATAAGAGATGTCGGGTCTGGTTACCGTGAGATAAATGAGTTTACCCACCAGACGCCGGTACTTTGTAAGATCGGATAGAAGAGACGAGTCATCTGTCCAAGTTTTATCTTCCCCAATAGCCATGGGAGAACGGGCAGGTTTAGCACCAGTCAATCCTGCCTCTTTTAGAAGATCAAGAGCATACATCCGTTGGGAAAGGACCATGGAGTTGGGCTTCCTAGAGATTTCAATTCCCAGAAAGTATTTCGGGGAGCCCATATCCTTCGTGACCAGGTGCTGACGAAGGTGTTTCTTTGTCAACGTTACCCCATCCTAATCATCGGTAGTAAGAAGAATGTCATCAACATAAACCGCAAGAACTACCATACCAGAGGCAGTTTTCCGAACGAACAAGGAGTGATCGGCTGAGCTTCGTGTAAAACCAATGGCCGCAATGATGCTGCTAAACTTGTCAAACCAGGCACGAGGACTTTGCTTGAGGCCATAGATAGTCTTCTTTAGCCGGCATACTTGTGTCTCCCCCGGAGCAACATACCCAGGAGGTTGCTCCATGTAAACATCTTCCTGAAGATCCCCATAAAGAAAGACATTTTTGACATCCAATTGTGAAATTGGCCAATCCCGATTGACAGCCACAGAGAGAAGAACTCGAATAGTACTGAGACGAGCAACTGGAGAGAAAGTGTCAAAGTAATCAACCCTATAAGTTTGGGTAAAACCCTTGGCAACAAGCCGAGCCTTGTAACAATCCACACTGCCATCGGGAAGGAACTTCACCTTAAATACCCAGCGACAGCCAACAACATCTATGTCGAAAGGAGGAGGAACCAGGGTCCAGGTACCCCGTTCAGTGAGAGTAGCAATCTCCTCATCCATGGAAGCTTTCCAATGAGGAATAGTAAGGGCCTCCTGGTAGAAACGGGGGGTGGCAGTGGCCGAGATAGCCAGTACAAAAGCTCTGCGAGAAGGGGTAAGACGATCATAGGAAATAACTACAGCAAGCGGGTGTTGGGTACATGCTCGAACCCCTTTGCGAAGGGCAATGGGGAGATCCAGGGTAGCTGGTTCTACAGTATCCGGAGCGTCCGTGGTGGAGAGAGCTGGCTCGGGAGTAGAGATAAACGACTGTGGAGAGGAGGGAGAAATCGAGGAAGGAGAGGGTGGAGATAGTGGAGATGGTGGAGAGGGTGGAGATGGTGGAGAGGGTAGAGATGGTGGAGATGGCAAAACGTCAGTAGGAGCAGAGGGAATAGATGGGTTAGTTTGAGAAGTAGGAGCAGCAGGAGTAGAGGAGGAAGCAGGAGAGAAGTAAGAGGCATTTTCAAAGAACGTAACATCCGCAGAGACAAACTGCTTGCAGGTAACGATGTCAAAACAACAATAGCCTTTCTGAGTGGTAGAGTACCCCAGAAAGACACATTTAGTGGCACGTGGGGAGAGTTTGTCACGGGTGGCAGCGGGAGAATGCACAAAGGCGGTGCACCCAAAGATGTGCAGAGTAAGGGGAAAAGGATTCTTGGTGGGATAAAGAATGGATAATGGGGTGGCACCACGGAGAACCGTGGAGGGAATGCAGTTGATGAGATAACAGGAGAGGAGGACATCATAGCCCCAATAGGAGCGAGGAACATGCATTTGGGTCAGCAGAGTGCGAACGACATCAAGGAGGTGACGGTTTTTGCGTTCCGCCACCCCATTTTGTTGGGACGTGTAGACACAGCTAGTTTGACGAATAATATAATGATGCATACAGAAAGAAGAAAAATCATGGCTAAGATACTCCTTAACATTGTGAGAACGAAGGATTTTAATAGACGTATCAAACTGAGTCTTGATCATAGAATAAAAGGATGTCCAGACAGAGAACAGTTCGGAGCGATCCTTGAGAAGGTACACCCACGTACACCGAGAGAAATCATCAATAAATGTAATAAAATAGGAACTTCCCCGACCAATGGTGAGGGTAGGAGCAGGACCCCACACGTCAGAGTGAACGGGGTCGAAGGGACGGGAAGAGCCACGACTCTGCGTTGGCGGGAAGGATGAGCAATGATGCTTGTCGAGCTGACATGCATCACAGTTTAGAGGAGGATGATGAGGAGGGAGGTGGGGCAGAAGCTGGCATAGAATCCATGGAGGAGCATGTCCAAGGAGAAGATGTCATTGGAGAAGATCTGTAGAGGAGGAGGAAAAGGCGGATAGAGCAGAAACGTTATCGATGAAGTAAAGGCCGCCACTCTCAGTCCCAGTAGCAATCGTCTGTTGGGAGTCCGGATCCTGAAAAGAACAAGAAGTAGAAGTGAATGTGACGGAACACTGTAATTGCTTGCATAGAGATGTAACCGATAATAAATTGCAAGGGAACAGGGGCACGTAGAGGGTATCCGCCAGACGAAGAGACGGAGTGACCTGAACCACCCCCGTCCCATTCACCGGAGATGAAGAGCCATCAACAACAAAGATCGGAGGCAACCGATCATGTGTTTCGAGATGAGAAAAACACTGAGGATTGCCCGTCATATGATTGATAGCACCAGAGTTGATCAACCATCGGTCGTGAGTAACAACATGGGCACTACCAAAAGAGGTGACCACCGAGGCGGACTGTGTCGAGGATATGGAGGCCATAGAAGAGAGCAATGGGAGAAACAAGTTGGGATAGAAGGAGAAGAAGCCTGAACAAGCCGCAGCGACTTAAGGACAGGTCGCGGCGGCAAAGAAGAGGAGAGCGGCTAGAGCAGGTCGCAGCGACTTAAGGGCAGGTCGCAGCGACAAAGAAGAGGAGAGCGGCGAGAAAAGGCCGCAGCGACTTAAAGACAGGTCGCAACGACAAAGAAGAGGAGAACGGAGAGAAGAGGCCGCAACGACGTAAGGATAGGTCGCGGCGACAAAGAAAAGGAGAGTGGTAGAGGAGAGCGGCTAGAAAAGAGAAGAAGCAATAGGCCGCAAACAGGGAGAAACAAGCTGCGCGAACAGAGCAGCGGTCAGAAGAGAAAACAAGTCGTGAGAATAGGTCGTGGAAAGAAGAAACAAGTTGCACTCATAGAGAGAGCTCAGTCAGGAGGAAAGGACCGAGTCCCTCTGATACCATGTGCGAACAGAAAATAGCAGACCGAAAATTTGGAGTAATGTAAACTTTATTATCCAAAAAAGGTATCGATTACAATGGTATAGCCTCCCTTTTATAGAATGGTGCAGATGAGAGAGAATACAATTAAGCAATGTGTGACTAAAATTTTACAAGTATATGCGGCTTTACAAAAGGCAAACCGGACAGGCCGGGCAGTTAGACAAGTCGGCTAACCGTCCGGCAACCAACAAGAGGAGAGAACAAGAGCCACAAAGATCAAGTCGCCACAGGAGACCGCTAGACCGCCCGGTCTCCAAGTCATCTGAGACAAACTGCCATACCGCTGGGATACCAAACAGCACCAGCCCGGCAGACAGACCGGCCAGAATAAACCGACAGACCGCCCGGTCTCCGAACAACAACAGACCGCCCGACCTCCATATTGCAACACATAATAACTTGCAAGTACCTAATGGAGGCTTGCAAGCACCTGTTATCCTCTACAAAAGGAAGAGTAAGGAGTATGCAAGAAAGATAAATGAGTTGCAAGTACCTGAAAGGAACTTGCAAGTCTTTGCTGGTTTCTGCAAAAGAGAAGTTAGAAGCAAAAATGGGAGTAAAGAAAGCCGCAAATACCTAAAGGCAACTTGCAGGTATCTGTTGATCTCTGCAAGAAAAGAGTTAGAAGCAGACATAATATATGGGAGTAGCTTGCAAGTACCTGTGAAGAAACTTGCAAGCATCTGCTGATCTCTGCAAGAAAAGAGTTAGAAGCAGACATAATATATGGGAGTAGCTTGCAAGTACCTGTGAAGAAGCTTACAAGCATCTGTTGATCTCTGCAAAATGAGAGTTAGAAGCAAATATGATATATGAGAGTTGCAAGTACCCCTGAAGAAACTTGCAAACATCTGCTGATCTCTGCAAGAAAAGAGTTAGAAGCAGACATAATATATGTGAGTTGCAAGTACCTATGAAGAAACTTTCAAGCATCTGCTGATCTCTACAAGTGTAGAGTTAGAAGTAGATATGATGTATGAGAGTTGCAAGTACCTGTGAAGAAACTTGCAAACATCTGCTGATCTCTGCAAGAGTAGAGTTAGAAGTAGATATGATGTATGAGAGTTGCAAGTACCTGTGAATAAACTTGCAAGCATCTACTAATCTCTTCAAGATTAGAGTTAGAAGCAGATATGATGTATGAGAGTTGCAAGTACCTGTGAAGAAACTTGCAAAAATCTGCTGATCTCTGCAAGAGTAGAGTTAGAAGCAGATATGATGAAAAAACTAAGCTGCAAGTACCTGTATAAGACTTGCAGGTGCCTGCTAATCACTACAAAGATAAGAATGAGCAACAAACACATTATAATGAACTAAGATGGAAGTACCTGGATAAGTCTTGCAGGTGGTAACTATTGATGAGATAAGATGGATATGACCAAATAGCAGAGGAAATGCTTGATGAACTCTGCTGATAATTGAATGAAGATCAAGCCAGAGTAGTGAACTGCTGTCTATATTAGAGACAATATCTTTAATATGAAGTCCAGATCAATAAGTTGAGCGTTGACTGTTGATATGATAGGATGGATATGAACACATTGGCAGAGAAAAAACTTGATGAATTCTGCCAATCTGAATAAAGATTAGGCCGCAATGGCGATTGTAGTAAGATATGATATCTTCAATATGAAATCCAGATCAATAAGAAGAGATCATCTCAGTTAGACTCCGCTTGCATGGCTTGTTAATCAAGGAGAGCCAGATTCCTTGATCAATGTTTGATGGCATTTACATTTAATAAGAGTAATGAATATCTTTGTGAATTATCATCTGATAGAGCTTAAGCAAGCAGTGAATAAAAGATGAGAGTAATGGAGCTTATATAAGTAGAGAGCTTGTAAGTCATCATCTGATAGAGATTATGCAGGCAACGCATATAAGATGAGCACAAACAAAGTGAATGCTTGCTAATCCTATTGTGAGGCCGGATTTAACCTATTCACCTGTGAAAAAGGTAGTTGATAAAAAGAGGTCTATACTCGAAAGTGACCAAAGAAGGTTGGATGCTGTCACAGGTGTTCCCTGTGGGCCTTATGCATCGCTTGCCTGAGAAAGGTCTTCACGAGTATAGTCCTACTAAGAGCAGACTAGATATACTCCCTTGACAGAGCATAAAAGGGAGATATGCACAAAAAATCCTAAGAAGGAAGTGGCGGATGCACTGCTCACTTGCCTTGGGTACAATCGTCACTGATCAATGAGACTAGTTGCGCCAAGTGGCCTAAAGCATTGCTTGTCTGTGTAAAGATCAGTGGAATTGTGGATCCCGTGAAGGCACGGATTGAGAGTACCATAGAGTATTCGGCCATCATAGTCATGAGATGATCGAAGAGACAAGGCTACGCTTGGTTGCCATTGCTTGTCAAGCAAAGATTGTATCCTTTGTGAAGCACAACAGAGCTAACACATGGGGCCTCCCTAGCACACACTCTGTGTCAGATGCTGGATAGGATCCGAAGCCTGAAGCCCAACATCGTAGATTGAACGGCTCCCACTGCACATACGTGAACACTCCCCACATTATGTGGTCGTAGCGGTCGTGCCAGAGAACAATCTACGGAGGAAACAACAAGACTTGGTGATATCTCATTTGTTCAGCGATCTCTTTGGCAAAGAGAAAAATGGAAAAAAGAAGCATTACAAGAAGGGAACTGTGTCATTACGGGATCCCTGATGTAAACTTTATTGAAAAACATGAATGAACACTTAGAAGTGTTTTGTAAAGAAAATGTTTGAAAGAGTAAGAGTAAGAGTAACCAATCACGGTTATGAAAAAACATTGAAGAACTATGAAGTCCTTTGTCGGCTTAGAATAGTCTTCCAAGCGCGCCCTCGTCATCGGCATCAAAGCATTCGACAGCATTGTTAATAACAAGGAGAGGATGTTCTTCGACTTGGCTCACTCCTCTTGAGCTGCAAGGAATGTCTGCAACTTCTTTGCCCTTTGAGGTTGCTGGATCAAGGCGATCTTCTTTGGGAAACAGGTCACGCATCTTACCCCGTCGGAGCATCCTTTGCACCAGTTGGCGGAGTGTTCGGCAGTTCTCAGTCAGGTGGCCTGGCTCTTTGTGGAATTCGCAATATGGTTCTAAGTCTCTAGACCTTTGATCAGCTGGACGATAAGGCCTTTTGCAATTAGCCCTATCCTTCATGACTTGGCTTACTTGTAGCATGACTTCATCTAGTTCAGACTCATGCAAGTCATCATCTTATTGTTGATGAACTTCATCTGTTTGCGAAGATGGAGCTGGTAGCAGTAGCAGTTGATCTCGAGCACGATCACGGCTTGGTAAAGGGTATCGATGGCATTGAAATCTTCTTTCCCTCCTCGAGTGATGGAAATCTTTGCGAGGAGACCTCAGAGGCTGCTTATGAGAAGGATCTTTCTCTAATAGAAGCCTGGAGACGAAGCCTGGGTTGCTCTTTTCGCCTCGGATGTATGAGTTGGCTAAGGCAATCAACTCTTGGTACTTTCTTGGTGCTCGGACATTGGCTTCAAATTTGAGTGGCCCTTCACGAAGACCGTGGATAAGAGCCACTCGGTACATTTCTTGGTCAGCAATCTCGATGTCCAAGATTTCTCTCTGGAATCGATCAATGAACTGAGACTAAGTCTCGTTCTCACGCTGCTAGACCTCAAAGAGGGTTTCTGGATCTCCCTTTCTTTTAGTTGAGGTAGATAATCTGAGCAAGAACTCCCTTCGCAGATCAGCAAAGGAAGTGATGGAGTGAGGGTGAAGACCATAGAACCAGTCCCTCACTTGCCCATCAAAGGTTGTCACAAGGAGTTTGCACTTAGTTGCATCTGAAAGAGTTTTGAGAGCAACAGCTGATTTGAAGGCTTGAAGATGCTTCACTGGATCAGTCTCTCCAGTGTAGATTAGTAACCGGGGCTCCCTGAAATTGGCTGGAGTAGGTTCATGGTGAACATTCTCTGTAAATGGTGAAGGCTCTTCCTGCTCTCCTATAGCATAAGGATAAAAGGGAGCATAAGCTGCAGCTGCAAAAGAAGCAGGAGGATAAAAGGGAAAAGTTGCTGCAGGAGGAGCAAAGGCAGGAACTGAAGGGTTAGGATGACTTCCCTGAAAGTTGAGAAATCTTGCAGGACTTCCCCGGGCTGCTTCTCGGAAGAAGTTTTGACGAGCTGCGAACTCTTCATCTTGAGGTCGCAAAGGCGCTGCAGGCCCTTGTGCAAAGGTTGCTGTATAAGGAGGATAGACCGGCGGGTAAGCTGGAGGATAAGCTTGTTGATGCTCCAATGTTGGGGTTGGATTGATCGGAGCAGTTGGAGCAACTGGAGCTACTGCAGGTTGAGTGTCTAATCGTTGTGTGATCACAGCAAGCATTTGGTTGATCGCTTGGAATTGCTGAGCATTCTCACTGCGCGATTGCTCGAAGGACTCCCAGAGAGGATCATCTATAGGACTTGATTGAGCAAGGTTCTCGGTTGAATGATGATCTGACATGGCTAACTGTCGTTGTTCACCGTCTATTCGGATCTGAAGGCCGTGTGTGAACTGTTGATGCGCGAAAATGGCACCGCCTAGTTAACACGGAGGAGTGTTTGATCTCACGTGCAAGGTGAAGAAGAGGATGAAGGCTGCGGGGTTGATGAGAAAGAGAGGAAGCTTCTGAGTGCTCGAGAGTGGAGCAAACACTCTTTCAAGGGTTGTGGGGATAAAGGAGAGGGTTGCTGAGAGCAGCCGGGAAGGCTGATGATCAATGGAGGAGGTTGATCAGGAGGTGTCGAGCAGACGGTTACTTTGACGGTTGTGCTTGCAGGTTGATGCCGAGAGTGCTAAGCTGAGTTGGGAAGAAGAAAGAGGGGCCGCTAGCAGCGGCAACAGCAGACTTCGCTCGTCGCGGCTTAAATGTCACTCTTGCGACGGGCTTTCCTTTGATTAATATTGAGTTATTACAGCTTGCTAATACACCTTTATAAGAAAGCAATAAAGGGGTACAAGGAGGAAGCTGGCGGCTAAGGAAGGAGTGCCAGAAGAGGCCGTGCGGACTAAGTTTAGAGGCCGACAGACCGTGCGATTGAGGAAATAAAAAAGACCGCACAGACTGGGAATTGAGGCCGGCAGGCCGCGCGACTAAGGACAGGGAGATGGTGCGGACTGAGAAGAGGAGTCCGCAGGGGTTGCTGGCTTGAGCTTGCTGTGGACTGTCTTCGAGCGTGAGCACCTTGCCGATGTTGTGTCCTCCCTAAAATGAGAGGCATGTGGGTCTATTTATAGGCCCGAGGAGGTAACGGCTTTTGGTGACGTTACCCCCGGTGAGACGGTAACTTGAGCGAGAAGAGGATGGAGTACGCCGAGTTTGCAACAGGCCATGCGGACCGGGGCTTGCCTCTAGAACTGGTCCTGCTGATGGCAGACTGGGAAGAGTCCGCCCGGACTGAGTTAATCGAGCCCGCGCCAAGATTGTGCGGGCTGAATGACTATCTACCCGCTACAGGGAAGTGGGAGGTGGAAGCTATGTGGCGGACTGCAAGGAGAATCCGCGGAGTCCACCGCTGCTGGACTAAGCACACTAAGGGTGCGAGCTGATGGATTTCTGCTGAGTCCGTAGGAAGCTGCGCGGTCTGGGACTACCTCAAGAAGGTTCTGCTGCCTGGCGGACTGCGAGGAGAATCCGCGGAGTCTGCCACTACTGATCGAGCCCGCGCCAAGTCTGTGCGGGCTGAGGAGGTTGACCCTGCTGCTGGAGAGAAGCGGGTGTTGGAGGCTGAGGAATGGCGGGTTGCATAGCGAATCTGCTGAGTCTGTGGAGTCCGCTTCTGCTGACAAGCTGAGTCCGCCGAAGACGAGGCATGCTATTGTTGAGGAGCTTGGGTTCATCAACGTAGGCAGACTGGAAGGTTTGACTGCCCTTCGAGTACGCCTAGCTCGCGATGAACTGGATGTGGCTTCTAATCTTTGCGGGTAGCCGAGGAGTTGGAGCATCCGCACTCCTTAGGCAGACTGAAGAAGCTAGCTGCCCATGTTGCTGGACTCCGCCATTGTTGAATGGAACTTACCGCACCTGCTGGGCGACAAGGGATGGGCAACCTGCCGGACTGACGAGGCAAGCCGCGCGTGTTGGCGTGGTGGAAACTGAGGTAGCTGGCTGGCGGCATGGGGGCAGGTCGCCACTTTTGTTTGGTGGTTTGAGCGGTCTGGACGGATAGACATCCTAGTCCGTAAACATTGGGGGCACCTGTTGAGACAAGCGGTTTATCTGACAAGGGGCGCGGCCTGCAGGGGCGGATTACAGAAGCAGTCTGCGGCCCCTGCCGACCAAAAGAACAATGCGTGGCCTGGGCGGTCAGACTGCTGAGACCACCCAAGCCGTGCGTACCGAGCGGACAGAAAAGCATATCTGCCCATCCTAAGACGTTGCGACCTCCAGGAGGAACCAGGAGCAGGCCGCGACTAACGAGGTGGCTGCCTTGGGAAGGATCGCTGATTTCGGGGTTAACATTACCTGCTCCGCCGAGCTAGAGGCTTGACTTACCGGGTTGGAGGAGGAGAATGGGGCGCTGAAATAGAAGATAAGAGCCTTCATGGCAAGATCCTCCGCCAGGCAGAAAACTTCTTCCCCCGGGCAACAGCGAGCCCCCCTTCCTGTACAAGAGCCCAAGGATCTTTGGCGAGGCTGAGGTCGTTGAAAGGATGCAAGTCAACTTGATCGCATCCGACGAGTGCACCCTTCAGATGATGAAAGACACGGGGGTGCTGGTGGAGGGCTGCAAGGAGATCACGACCCGGGACCTTATGTTGAGTCCGATCCCGCCAACGCCGCCTAGCGAGAAGGAGGATAGCTTTGACCTGCTCTTCATGATGGGTTTCAAAGACGACCTATCCGAGTGAGTGGGCGAAGACTGCTGGTCTGGGGGGGAGGCAAGAGCTGACCCGCACCTTTTTTTTCCTTTTTTCCTTTTTTTCCTATGTAATTCTTTCCCCCCTCCTTTTGTAACCTCGCCTAGGCGGGTTCCCCCTGATGTAACCCAAATTTTACTTAATGAAAAATAGATTTTTTTTCTACCTTCTTTTTCTTGCACTTTCTTACTGTGGTGCATTCGCCCGCGAACTTGCCTTCTTAAGTGATCTCGCTATGATAGGGCTCGTCGTTAGAACGGACGCTAGGACCAATCGCCGTGCTGGGCTCGCCACTTCCCAGTTCATGCCGGCCTCGCCATCATCAAACAAAACCAGAACTTCACAGACCAGAAGGGGCGTAAAATGCGCCGTAGAGCTCGCCCTCTTTACCGGATGCCAAGGACTCGGCTCGCCACCCATCTGCCGAGTTGAGCCCGCGAGCTTCGACTCGCTTGTGAGGACTTTTCTTCCCCTATTCTTAGGAAAGGCCAGACTTTTCAAGTAACATCTGGAGAGGGTAGTACTTCCTCGAGTGACATCCAGCCCTGCCAACTAGGTGAGAGCTTAGCAGCGGGATCTGCTCGGGGTCCGGGTATACGCCATCGAGTGACATCCAGCTCTGCAAGCTAGGTGAGAGCCTAGTAGCGGGATCTGCTCGGGGTTCGCGTAGACGCCATCGAGTGACATCCAGCCTTATCAGCTAGGTGAGAGCCTAGCAGCGGGATCTACTCGGGGTCCGGGTAGACTCTATTGAGTGACATCCAGCCCTGCAGGCTAGGTGAGAGCCTGGCAGTGGGACTTGCTCGGGGTCTGGGTAGATTCCATCGAGTGACATCCAACCCTGATATCTAGGTGAGAGCCAGACAGCATGATATGCTCGGGGTTTGGGTAGACGACATCGAGTGACATCTAGCTCTACCAGCTAGGAGTGAACCTGGCAGCGGGATCTACTCGGGATCTGGGTAGACACCATCGAGTGACATCCAACCCTACCAGCTAGGTGAGAGCGTGGCAGCAGGGTCTGCTCGGGGTCCGGGTAGATGCCATCGAGTGATATCCACCCCTGCCAGCTAAGTGAGAGCCTGACAGCGAGATCTGCTCGGGGTCCGGGTAGACGCCATCGAGTGACATCCAGCCCTGCCAGCTAGGTGAGAGCCTGACAACGCGAACTGCTCGGGGTCTGGGTAGACGTCATCGAGTGACATCCAGCCCTGCCAGCTAGGTGAGAGCCTGGCAGCATGATCTGCTCGGGGTCCGGATAGACGCCATCGAGTGACATCCAGCCCTGCCAGCTAGGTGAGAGCCTGGCAGCGGGATCTGCTCGAGTTCCGAGTAGACGTCATCGAGTGACATCCAGCCCGGCCATCTAGTTGAGAGCCTGACAGCGGGATCTTCTTGGGGTCCATCAAATGAACACTTCACCCATTCACACAAATCACTACAGGAGAATTAGCACATCAAGAAGCTTTATTAAAAACAAGGCACCACTTACATGTCTCAAGGGTAAAAATGTTTCAAGTCATCACCGCTCCAGGTGAGACTTAGGGTCTCGCCCTCCACATTCCAGAGGCGATACCCTCCTGATTTCAATGTTTCTTTCACAATGTATGGTCCCTCCCAGTTGGGGTTGAGCTTTCCTACAGTTGCTGATCCTCCCGCTGCATCTACCTTCTTCAATACCAAGTCCTCTTCCGCGAACTGTTTGACCATAACATGCTTGTCAAAGTACTTAGCCATTCTCCTCTTCACTTCTTCCTGCCGGATGGCGGAGAGGTCACGTAGCTCCTCCACCATGTCCAGGAAGAGCCGCAGTTCCTCCTCGTTCTCAGCCTGCCACTCTTCTCTGCCTTCCTCCGTCGCAGCCACCCGAGGCGTCTGGACTACAAATTCTATAGGGAACATTGCCTCACATCCGTGGGAGAGCTTGAAGGGGTTCTCCCCTATGGTCGTGTTGGGTGTGGTCCTCAGATCCCATAGGACTGAGGGGAGCTTCTCCACCCAGCTCCCCTTCAAATTTTTGACTTTCTTCTTCAGGAGGTTCACTATTATCTTGTTTGCTGCCTCCACCTGCCCGTTGCTCCTGGGGTGGTGGACCGAGGCAAATCTGAAGTCAATTCTGAGATACTCGCAGAAGCTAATGAATTCCGCACTGGCAAACTGAGACCCGCTATTCGTGACAATGGCATGCGGTGACCCATGTCGGTAGATGATCTCCCCACAAACAAAATTCCTGATAACCTGGGAGGTCACCTTAGTCAGTGTCTTCACCTCCATCCACTTAGAAAAATAATCTGTCATGACAAGTAAGAACCTCCTCTGTCCACTGGCCTGGGGAAACGGTCATACCAAGTCCATTCCCCAGATGGCAAAGGGCCATGGGGCCGTGATTCTTCTGAGGTGCTGGGTCGGTTGCAGTTGGAGGGGGGAAAACAACTGCATTTGTGGCATCTTCTCGTGAACTCTATAGCGTCGCGACCCAATGTAGGCCAGAAGTACCCCTATCTGACAATCCTCCCTTCCAGGGTCCGACTCCCGGAGTGACTCCCACACTCCCTAGAGTGGACTTCTTCTAAGACCCTATGAACCTCCATATTGGCCACACAATGGGCCAGCAGCGCCGAGATAGTCTTCCGATATAATTTCCCGTCCCGGAGAAGATAGTACACTGACTTGTATTTGAACTTTTTCTGGTCCATCCCCTCTAGATACTCTCCTGTGGAAAGGAAGGTCGCGAACGAGTCCATCCACAAGGGGTGTCGATCCACCTCCATCAGCTCTCCCTCTTCAATGGAAGGGAAGAATAGAACAGTGATGGTACCCCCCCCCCCCCCCCCCACCTAGGGACTGTGCTTTGTCAGTTGATCTACCTGTTCGTTCTCCTCCTTGGGCACGCGTCGGATGGAGAAGGTTTGGAACATACCAAGGGCCCCTTTTACCTTTGCTAAGTATAATCAGAGGGTGGGCTCCCTCACCTCAAACTCCCTGTTGATCTGGGAATCCACCACCATGGAGTCAGTGAGGACCTCCACGTCAAGCAACCCCAGCTCCCTGGCTAGGCGCAGCCCGGCTATTACGGACTCATACTCGGCCTGATTGTTGGTAATGGGAAAGTGCACCACCACTGTTTGCTCAATTCTCGTTCCCTGGGGGCTTTCTAAGATTACTCCTATCCCCAAGGAATGTTTCCTTGAAGCGCTGTCGACCTTTACCTTCCATGAAGTCGGATGAGTAGCCCTTCCTCTGCCACCTTGACCACGTAGTCGGTCATTGCTTGGGCCTTGATTGAGAGGCAGGGGATGAAGGAGATGTCAAACTCACTCAATTCCACCGACCACTTAGCCAACCTGCCTGAATGTTCCACCCCCTCAAAGATGTCACAGAGGGGATGGTCAGTCACCACTCGGATGGAGTGTGCCTGGAAGTAGGGCCGGAGCCTCCAAGCCGAGATGAACAGAGAGAAGTCCAGCTTTTACAAGGTGGTATACCAAAGCTCAACCTTCCTCAAGACCCGACTCACATAATATATGGGGAGCTGCTTCTTTCCCTCTTCTCGAACCAGGACGAAGCTCAAGGCCTGTGCTCCGACACCGAGATACAAATATAGGTCCTCCCCCTCTTCCGGCCGTTGGAGCAGTGAAGCCTGGGCCAACTGCTTCTTCAGGGCCTGGAATGCCTCCTCGCACTCCTTTGTCCACTCAAACTTCTGGCCCCCTCTCAATGTCTTGAAGAAGGTGGAGCACTTCTCCCCGGCCCGGGAGAGGAACTTGCTCAATCCCTCCAGCTTCCCTGTCAACCGCTGCACCTCTTTAGCATCCTGAGGTGATCCTAGCTCCATGATGGCTTTGACCTTGTCAGGATTTGGCTGGACCCCGATGGGGGTGAGGAGATGTCCCAAAACCTTCCCCCTGCTGGCCCCGAAAATGCACTTCAGGGGGTTCGGCCTCATCTTATATTTACACAATGTGGTGAAGGTTTCCTCTAGGTCCTAGAGGTGAGAGTACACGTCTCGACTCTTATTCATGAGATCATCTACATATACCTCCATGTTCCTCCCCTTCTGTTCTCGGAAGACCCTATCCATCATCTTCTAGTATGTCGCCCATGCATTCTTTTGCCTAAAGGGCATCATCTTGTAGCAGTAGCACCGATCCCCCGTGATGAACGAGACATCTTTGATGTCCGGGGGGGGGGTGCATCCTAATCTGGTGATAACCTAAAAATGCATCTAAGAAGCTCATTACAGGAAAACCGATGGCTGAGTCAGCCAGCGCGTCGATCTGAAGCAAAGGATAACAGTCCTTAGGACATGATTTATTAAGTAAGGAAAAATCAACACGCATACTCCACCGGCCGTCTCCATTTTTAACCATAACTACATTGGAGACCTAGTCGGGGTATTGTATTTCAGATACAAATACGGCCTTGAGGAGTTTGGTCACCTCCTCCCTGATGGGCTCGGCCAGCTTATCTGCGGTGGACCTCTTCTTTTGTTGGATGGGGCAAGCTCCTGGATCCAAGTTGAGGAGGTGGCAGGTCACGTCCGCATCAATCCCTGACATCTCCACTGTGCTCCATGCAAAGATGTCCACGTTCTTCTGGATACACGCCAGCATCCTACCCTGAGCCTCCGGGGTCAGCCCCCCGCTGATTCAAATCTTCTCCACCCTGCCTCCAAGGGTGAGAACCTCCATATCCACGACCTCTTCCGCAGCCTCCATCCTGGACTGCTCCCCCCATTCTCCAACGTCCCTCTCCTCCGGGATAAGAACCTCCTCAGCTTCCACCTCTTCCTCCATGGCCATCTCCTCGGCCAACTCCTCCTGGTCTCCTCCTGTCACTACTTGGGTGCAGCCTTCTTCTATCTCCATCTCCTCTCCGCCAGCCTCCTGCTCTGCCTCCTCCATTCTCCGTTCCATCTCTTCGGCCCCCTCCTGCAAAGAGATAGAGTTTACGGTGGTGAAGTAGCACTCTCTTGCCACCTTGGGGTCCCCACAAACCCAGAACTGGATCCCCTCAGCGTTGAACTTCAGGCATTGGTGGAAGGACGAGGGGATGCAGCGGAAGGCATTGATGAGGAGCTGCCCAAAGATGGCGTTGTAGCTGCTGAGGGAATCCACGATGACAAACCTGCAGTTCCAAGACTGCCCCCACAGAGTGACGTTGAGCCCAACTCCTCCTTCTACCTCCTTCCTCTCCCCTGAAAACCTAAATAGGGGCCCATCTGAAGCCAGCACCCTCTTCGCCTCCACCTTCATCACGTTGAATGCCTTCTTGAAGATGACATTGATGGAGCTCCCGTTGTCAATAAGGATGAGAGAAACTATGAAATTCTCTATGGCTGTCTGTATTACCAACGCATCGCAGAAGTGATCCTCATGATCCGGCATATCACTTCTGGAGAAAGTAATCTTCCCCTCTGGGGGTGGGGTTTGATATGTGGAGCCAATGCTCTGGTGGTACATAGTATGGAGGCTCGCCTTCCGGAAAGCCTCAACCCCCCTACCCCCCCCCATGGATCACTCTGATCCCTCCCCGGGTTCCAACATCCACCCGATCTTCACACCTATCCTCCTCCACCCGAGGCAGGACCTCATCAATCCTCACCTCCTGGCGACCTTGCTGCTGACACTGCTCCCTGTTTCCTCTCATCTCGAGAAACTCCGGGCACGTGGCAGTAACATTCCCTTCCTCTTGGTGGAAGTCATAGTAGGGCAATTTCACCCTGACTTCCCTTCTCCTTCTCCGTGTTGCTCTCCTCCTCTCCCCCATAGATATAGTCATAGCCTGATTTTGATCAGGGAGGGAAGGTGTTTGGGCCTGCCACCAACCTAGGGGATGGAACTGATCCTGGCCCCCTTGGCGATAGTCCCTTCCCTAGTAACCTCTAAGTGGCACCTAGTCTTGCCACTCTGGCCTCCAACCCAGCCGACAGTCCAGCTCCTGACGCCCCCACCTGGGCTATTGTTGTTGCTGCTATTGTCGTTGTTACCTATACCAGGGTTCAGCTCTCCTTTCCTCCTAACCTCTGCCACCTCTCGGCTCCTTATCCTCCTTCGTGGTCGATCTGGCCAGCTTCCGGGCAAACTCAGTGTTTGACGTCTCCCCGTCGACTTCTCTTATCTCCCTCTCCATCAGTTCTTCGTAAGAGAGGGGCGACACTCTCTTCAGTTCCATCCTGAAGAAACCTTGCTGCAGCCTCAAGGTAAAGCCCATCATCAGGCTATGCTCGGGCATCTCCTGGACCTTGGTGACCTCCTCCTGAAACCGGTCAACATAACTCCCCAACGTCTAATTTTCTCCCTTCTTGATGTGGAACAGGGACTCCGACTCCTTCTTCCTCCTCTTGGAGGCGGTGAACCTCAACATTAATCCCCGGCGCAGGTCCTCGAAGCAATAAATGGAGCTGGCCGGTAGTTGGTGAAACCACTCTCTCTCCTTCTCCTTAAGGGTGATGGCAAAGAGCCTGCACTTTAAGCCATCCGACATCTGTCGGATCGAGACTACGTCCTCAAAACACTAGACGTGCTGGATCGGGTCCCCCTTCCCAGTGTAGTAGGTTCATCTCGGATTCCCTGAACCCCTCTGGAATTGGGGCTGAGGAAACTAACTCGCTGAAAGGGCTGTCTCCCCTGCTAGGCGAGCTGGACTGTCTCGTGCCCCCATCTCGCTGAACCGGCCCCCACTTGCCGAGCCCGGGGAGAGTACGCGCCCAGGGAGCTCGCAGCCTCCCCCTTCCTCAGCGACCTCCTTCCCAGCTCGCTTGTCGGGAGCATCCTCGCCCAGTGATGGGGCGGTTATGACTGGAACCGCTGGAGTCGAGCACTCGGACCGCGCGCCGAATGCGAACTTAACGAGGTTGGTCACCTCCTGTCTGAAGTCTTCAAACATCCCCACTGTGGCCAGAGGTGGTGGGGGTGGCAAGTCAGACCTATCCGAGCCTTGTAATTCTCCTCCTGCTATCTAGCCTGCAGAGTATTTTCTGCGTTGACCACTCTCCACGTTGAACACACCAAAATGTTGAAACGGAAAACTCGGTCTCTTGTGGAGTTCACCATTGGGGAAGGGGTGATCGCGCACCTACTTCTCTCATGTAAGCCAAATAATAAAAATAAATGGGAACTGACACAAGGGCTCAGCGTGGAGGTCCCACCACACACCTGGAAGATCTTAGAGCGCTTCCCCTCCTCAGCCAAAGGTCAAGCTAAGGCTATCTCAAAAAGTGCAAGAAGATCTGAACACTAGTAAGCATGCCTTCTGAGGTGCCCCTTGGGTCCTATTTATAGATTTCTGAAAATGGCCTGCAAATAGCCAACCTTCGCTATTTCGAACAGTTATATGCAGCCCAACTAGGTTTGCCAACAGCGTAACTCTGCTGTTCTAACAGGCTATAGGCAGACCAACGAGGGCAAAATGGTAAAAAAAAACATCATAGGTAGCTGTGCGAGTGGCCCCCTAAATTCTCTGCTCGCCTGGGGCAGCGAGTACGGGCTCGGCTGACCCTGCTGGGCCTCGACGAGTACGGGCCCGGCGGGCCCTACTCGCCAGCTCCACGGGGCGAGTGCGAGCCTTTTGGCTTTATTCGCCCCTGATAATTCCACCTCGCCTGGGCTAGCCGGGGGTTGCCGAGCTCTGGCCCCTTGAGTGCTCGCTTGGGATTTAAACTACATTATCCTGCGGGTCCAGCTTTAGAGAAAATCCAGTTCGACGAACACTGAGCCTCGTTCGACGAACGACGAGCTCAGTTCGACGAACACCGAGCTTCGTTCGACGAACAGCAACCTCAGTTCGACGAATCCATGTTTCCCGCTCGACGAACGCTGAGCTCCTTTCGACGAATGCCTTGGATTAGTTCGACGAACTCTTAGCGGGCGCAGGCTTGTTAGGCTTCACTCAACGCTAAGACAAAACGACGTTGAGTGTCTAGTTCGGAGAGCGCTCCTTGACAAATTCCACTCGCCCTGGGCGGCAAGTGCTTGATAGGGATGACACTCGCCGCCTCTTCCTGGCCCTTGGCGAACGCGGGCCTGGCTGGTGTAACACCCCCTATCCGTCGCATAGCATATAGCAGTAGGTCCGGTCGGGGCCCGACGCCATATACCACAGACAGACCGGGTGGTTACTCAATGGAAACCATCCAACCAATCATAACGTCCTACACAGAGCATTCTAGCGGAAGCAGTATTATAAGTTGCAAATAAAAGAACCCAGCAATAAGCATGAATGTCCACTAACAAGCCAAATAGAAATGAAGTACATACACAAGTACTGGTCTTAAGGCCTTACAAATGGTTTACTCTTATTACATGTTTTCCATACCACAACACGCAGGCCTGTCATACATGAACAAAAGCAAGTAAACACTCCAATTAGGCCTTCGAGGGCCGGCTACGCAATTTGGGCTTTAGCCCGCTATTGACTGCTTGGTCCAGCAGCACCTGCAAGCAACAAACCACCGCACGGTGGTAAACAAAAACAACGGTCAACAATGCTGACCAAATTATAATGATCCCGCCCCCAATTCGGGGCGGCGATGCTCCTTCCCTGTATTTATTAGCATAACCAAGCAGTGTATAAATATACATTTCATCACAGGCGTAGGCTCACACGCCACACACCCCATGCACTCAGGGCACATTCTCGGTGAACACGGTCAAAGCCCGCCGACTCACCACCGTCCCCAGGACGGCCCAACAATGAGCAATTGTTCTTCCCGGCATGGGTCACGGTAATTTAAACCATAGACCGCCGAAGACCCTCATCTATGCCAACGGCTCTAATCCGAACGACATAGAATGGGTACGGTTACATCTAACCCGTGCTCACATCGCAACGTTAATTTAAAACATATGCACAAGTCAAACTTCTCCCGAGTCTCGTTTCCATCACAAAATCACATAACCTGGTTATGTTCAAGTTGGCTCCCAGGCCACCAAGTTGGCAAGATCATGCATCTGCCCAGTTTTCCGGGTGCACCTTAGGGTTAATCTCCAAGGCTCCCTGTTGCAATCTACCTCGTAGAAAACCCGAAAAACAAACATTCGCACGGAATCTTCTCCGGCATTTATGCAATACAACATCACCGATCCAGACCAACATGTCCGGATAGGCTTCACACATCATGCCTATGTTCGTTCTCGTTTATGGACTCTACACAACGGGGACTATTCATCTCTACCCGAAGGAACGCCTCAAACTCACCGCAAACTCGCAAGAGCTGGCTTCCTATGCAAAAGAAGTAGAGCTTCACATGCTCAAGTAAAGAATCTCTAGCGTTCTTCCTTGGCGCCATGGAAATGTACGCAGATGAAAAGCACCGCAATCTCCTTGCCTTCGTAGATCTGAAGTCGGCTCGCAATTTGGAGCTCTAAAACACCTCCAAAGACTGGATCTAAGTTCTTCTTCCTCCTTTGCTCTCCCCTCTCTTTAGGATTTAGACAGAGAACACGGCAGGAAAAATAAGGGTTCTGAAACCCTTCTCTCGGGTATAATCTCTTCGGGATTAACCACAGCCGTCAGATCCCACAAAAAGGGATGCATGGAGACGATTCAGGTCTGACCTAGACAAATAGGGTTAAACACCGCATGGCTCACCAATCCGGAGCAAGACACGTCCGCGGCCAATTAAATTGTGTCAGGACATCTAGTCAACTCCCGACAAAACCCCAGCGTTAACACTCCGCGTCGACCGAGTCAGACACGCCAGAATCAGCCCCGCGTTTGACGATCGTCGAACCAAGATCGTCAACCGCTGACAGATCGTCGAACGGAGATCTATGGCCCGATCATCAAACGCAACACTCTGGCTAAATTGTCAAACGCGCGGCCCGATCATCGAGCCCATGGCCCGATCATCGAACCCAGAAAACTACTTGATCGACAAACACGCAGCCCGATCGTCGAACCCACGGCCCGATCGTCGAACGGAGATAGCTGGCCCGATCATCGAACACAGAAAGCTGGCCCGATCGTCGAACACAGAAAGCTGGCCCGATCGTCGACCGCAGCATTGTGACCAAATCGTCGAACGCTGATCGACGGTCATCGAACCCAGATTTCTGCCTGATCGTTTTTTGCCAGATCTTGAACTACCCCGACACGCCCTGGGACACGCTCGTGTCCCAGGCCGTGTACCCTTGCCAAATTCCAAATTTGGTACAGATTCATCACCCGTTGCTCTTTTGAGTTTAGGGGCGTTACAACTCTCTCTCTCTTAAAAGAATTTCGTCCACGAAATTACATAAAGGAAAGATAAGTACAAAACTAAAATTAGTACCTGAGCTGAACAACTCTGGATACTCATCAAGCATAGTCTACTCTCGTTCCCAAGAGAGCTCCTCTCAGCTGCAATTGTCCCAACGGACCTTGACCATCCTGATCTCTTTATTGCGTAGCCGCTTGACCTTCGAGTCCTCAATCCTCACAGGCTTGACCTTCGTCGTCAACCCACCATCAATCGGCACTTGATCGACCGTGATCACTTACGTAGGCTCTTGCACCGCCTTCCGTAGCACCGATATGTGGAATACATCATGTAAACCACTAAGCTCCACTGAAAGCTTCAACCGATAGGCTGCTTCACCAACCCGCTCCAAAACCTCAAACGGCCTAAGGTACCTCGGGCTTAGATTTTTCAATCGCCGCACCCGCGAGACACCCTCGAACGGCTTGATCTGTAAGTACACCCAGTCACCCACAGCGAACTCCACGTTCTTGTTCTTGGCATTATAGTACTTCGCTTGCCGGTCCTGAGCGATAAGCAACCTCTCCCGAATGGTTCGCACCAATGAAGTAGCATCATCCACCTCTTGACGTTTGTACAACTTTGACTCACCCGTTTCCAACTAGGACAACGACGTGCGACATCTTCTACCATATAGGGCCTCGAAGGGCGCCATTTGAATACTCGCCTGGTAGTTATTGTTGTACGCAAATTCCACCAAATAAAGATGGTCCTCCCATTGCTTTCCAAAGTCCAAGACACACATGTGGAGCATGTCTTCCATAGTCCTATTTACCCTCTCGGTCTGCCCATCTGTTTGTGGATGGAAGGCTGTGCTGAATTTTAACTTTGTTCCCAACATTTGTTGCACTAGCCTCCAATCATTGGATGTGAACCGCCCATCTCGGTCACTCACGATGCTGCGGGGCACACCGTGAAGCCGTACTATATTATCCACATATAACTTTGCCAACTTTTCCACCGGATCATCCTTCCTATGCGGAATAAAATGTGACACCTTCGTTAGCCGATCTACGACCACCCAGATGGCGTCGTTCCCCTTTTGCGACCTTGGCAACCCGTGCACAAAGTCCATAGTGATGTCGTCGAATTTCCACTCCGGAATAGGCAAGGACTTCAGAAATCCTCCCGGCTTTTGGCACTCCGCCTTCACCAAGGCGCAAGTTTGGCACTTCACCACGTAGAGCGCCACATCCTTCTTCAAACCCGGCAACCAAAACAGTTTCTTGACATCGCGGTACATCTTTGTGCTCCTCGGGTGAATCGAGTACTTGGTATGGTGTGCCTCATACAACAATTCCACCCGCAAATTGCCCACACTTGGGACGCACAGACGACCGTCTTTCCAAAGTAATCCGTCCTCCACAACGAATTGAGAATTTGACCCATCCAGAGCCTCTACCATGAACTGCTTCATATGGACATCCAAATCCAAGGCATGCCGAATCCGATCAGCCAGATCATATTGAACTTCAGTCCAATTCAATAGTGCTTCAGCACTTGACTGCTTATCCACGCAAGAAATCTCCAACGCCTCCAACTCCCGAACCAACAGCTCATCATGCACTGATAGCCAATTGGATTGAGCTGGGGCTCGGCGACTCAACGCGTCCGCAACCGCATTGCCCTTACCAGGCACGTAGTGGATCTTGAATGTATAGTCCCCTAGGAACTCCATCCATCTACGCTGCCGCATATTCAGATCTTTCTGATCAATCAAATACTTCAGGCTCTTGTGATCAGTGTAGATATCAATCTTCACACCGTACAAATAATTCCTCCACAGCTTCAAGGCAAAAATCACGGCCGCTAACTCCAAGTCATGGACCGGATAGTTCCTCTCGTGCACTTTCAGCTGTCTCGAGCCATAAGCTATCACACTTCCGTGTTGCAGTAGCACGCAACACAAACCGCTGCCCAAAGCATCGCTATAAATCTCATAGCCTTCGGTCCCACTCGGCGAACTCAGCACATGTGTCGTGGTCAACCGACATTTTAACTCCTCAAAAGCTCACACATACTCCGGCGTCCAAACGAACTTCTGCTCCTTTCTCGTCAAAGTAGTGAGAGGTAACGTTATCCGCGAGAAGTTCTCTACAAAGCGCCTATAATAGCCGGCAAGCCCCAGAAAGCTCCGGACTTCCGCTACCGTAGAAAGCTCAGGCCACTCCCGTATCGCAACAATCTTCGCCGGATCCACTACAATACCTTCCCCACTCACTATATGATCGAGGAACGCCACTGAGGACAACCAAAACTCGCACTTCGAGAACTTGGCGTACAATTGATTCCTCCTTAGCATCTCCAAAACCAAATGAAGATGCCTGAAGTGATCTTCCTCACTCTGCAAGTACACCAAAATATCGTTGATGAAGACGATCACAAAATGGTCCAAGTACTCCCTGAAGGTCCTGTTCATCAAATTCATGAACACTGACGATGCATTAGTCAGCCCAAACGGCATGACCGTAAACTCGTACTGCCCGTATCTCGTACTGAACGTTGTCTTTGGGATATCACTCTCCCTTATTCGCAGCTGATAGTACCCGGACTTGAGATCCAACTTTGAGTACACCGTCGACCCGACTAACTGATCGAATAAATCATCAATCCGGGGGATCGGGTACTTGTTCTTCTCCGTCAACTTGTTGAGCTCCCGATAATCAATACATAGTCTCAAGCTTCTGTCCTTATTCTTAACAAATAGGACCGGTGCGCTCCAAGGCGAAGAGCTTGGACGCACATACCCTTGCTCCAACAACTCTTACAGTTGAACCTTCAGCTCCGCCATTTCCTTAGGCGCTAGCCTATATGGAGAGCATAATACAGGCTTTGCACCTGGTATGAGCTCTATCATAAAATCTATCTCCCGCTGCGGCGGGGCTCCAGGAAGATCTCTAGGGAACACATCAGGGTACTCCGATACCACTGAAATACTATCCAACACGGGCTTAGGCTTTACAACCTCCACTAGTGTAAAGAATAGTTCTGCACCGGCACGAACCGCCTTCACCACCTGAAGAGCAGACATCAACGTCTTGCTCGACCCCTTCAAGCCCGTGAAAGTCATCTTACGACCTGCTCTCAGCTTGACTTCCTTGCTACTGCAATCAATATAGGCTCGCTGCTCCGAGAGCCAGTCCATGCCAAATATTACGTCGAACTCCACCAACGGTAGTAACAACGCTTGCAGATCGAACTCTTGATTCCCAATTCGAATCTTCACGCCACAGATTCTATCCACGCGCATCGAACACTCATTGGGCAACAACACATTCAACTTGTCCTTCTCCATCGAAGAAGGTACTCTGATGCGTGATATAAATTCTTCGGACAAGAAGGAGTGTGAGGCTCCTGTATCGAAGAGTGCTCTTGCCGGATTTTCACAAATCAAAACAAATCCTAAACAAGCAGTGGTAAGGTAACATGTGCATAACAAGTATTTAAAGAAATTAACTTGCTATAAATTAAACCGTACCTGTCACCACATCCGCTTGTTTAATGACCTCCTGTTGGCCAAGATTATAAACCCTCGGTTGGGCCGGAGCATAATGGGACGCGGTTGACTCCACCGCCTTGCCCTTCTCTTCGAATGTTGCTCCCCGTTTTCTCTCGGACTTGGGACGTCCGCTCCAACAGTCACGGGCAAAGTGCCCCGGCTTCCCACAAGTTAAACATGCACCCGGGGTCCGACCCGTAGTCTCCCTAGAAGCACCAGAAGAAGGAGCTGGACCCGAAGTCCTAGACTTCTTAAAGAACCATTGATAGCCGGACTTTGAAGTAGTCGGCACTTTGAACCCAGACTTCTTATCACCAATGCTCTTCTTCGCTTGAACATTCTTCATTTCCTTCTACAAGGACCGGGCCGTGTTGACTAAGGCCAAGAAACCCTGCGTCATCGGCCCCGAGAGTAGTAGCCTCAACTCATCTCTCAACCCTTCGTAGAATCGATTCATCTTGCGCTCCTTATCCGCGATGGTGGAGCTAGCATATCGACTCAATTGAGTAAACTCATGGAGATATTCATCCACGCTACTGTCTCCTTGAACCAACTTCAGGAACTCATTCTCCAACGCTATCCTCTGCGCCAAAGGGAGGTATCTAGCCAAGAACAGTCTTGAGAACTCCTCCATCGAGACGTATGTAAGCTGCCTACCTCTCAATAGATGCAGCTCCAATCCTTCCCACCACAATCTCGCTTCACCGTCCAGAAGAAACGTAGCAATAGTGGTCATTTGTCATTCCTCCGTCTCTGTTGCTGTCAAGACTCTCTTCACCCTGGAGAGCCAGTCTTCAGCTTGAGATGGGGTTCCCAACCCCGAGAATACCGGAGGATTAAAGCTCATGACATGTTTGAGCTGTCTCTCGGTTGCCCTCCTTGGCACCAACAGTTCCTCTACTACATGTTCCACTCGTCTCGGCTTAGCCTCTTGCAGTGGTACCTGCTCCATCGCAGGAGCGGGCTGCTACATTTGCCTTGCAGGCTGCGCATTAATCATGGCGAACACTACTTCGGCAACCAATCGTTTTGTCTCGGCCAATGGAGGTGTTGCAGGAGCATCATTTGGTGCACTGCTAGCCTCAGAAATTCGACGTTCCGACGGCCCAACACCGCTTCTGGTCACCTATAGTGGTACAAAACACCGTTAAGCGACCAAGTAAAATTGCAAATAGCAATTATAGGAACACGCAGGTTCCCCAAACACGTGTATTTTCATTCCTAAGTGGACATTCATGGGTTCTTTTGATGTTATAACGATGACGCACACACATGTGCTCACCACCCCTTAAAAATAATTCGTCCACGAATTCATTTTAAGTCTGACTGAAACCAGTAGTCTGATACCAAATTGTAACACCCCATATCCATCGCATAGCATATAGCAGTAGGTCCGGCCGGGGCCCGACACCATATACCATAGACAGACCGGGTGGTTACTCAATGCAAACCATCCAACCAATCATAACGTCCTACACAGAGCATTCTAGCGGAAGCAGTTTTATAAGTTGCAAATAAAAGAACCCAGCAATAAGCATGAATGTCCACTAACAAGCCAAATAGGAATGAAGTACATACACAAGTACTGGCCTTAAGGCCTTACAAATGGTTTACTCTTATTACATGTTTTCCATACCACGGCACGCAGGCCGGTCATACATGAACAAAAGCGAGTAAACACTCCAATTAGGCCTTCGAGGGTCGGCTTTGCAATTTGGGCTTTAGCTCGCTATTGACTGCTTGGTCCAGCAGTACCTGCAAGCAACAAACCACCGCACTGTGGCAAACAAAAGCAACGGTCAGCAATGCTGACCAAATTATAATGATCCCGCCCCCAATTCGGGGCGGCGATGCTCCTTCCCTGCATTTATTAGCATAACCAAGCAGTGTATAAATATACATTTCATCACAGGCGTAGGATCACACGGCCACACACCCCGTGCACTCAGGGCACATTCTCAATGAACACGGTTAAAGCCCGTTGACTCACCACCGTCCCCAGGACGGCCCAACAATGAGTAATTTGTCTTCCCGACATGGGTCACGCTAATTTAAACCATAGACCGCCGAAGACCCTCATCTATGCCAACGGCTCTAATCCGAACGACATAGAACGGGTACGGTTCCATCTAACCCGTGCTCACATCGCAACGTTAATTTAAAACATATGCGCAGGTCAAACTTCTCCCGAGTCTCGTTTCCATCACAAAATCACATAACCCAGTTATGTTAAAGTTGGCTCCCAGGTCACCAAGTTGGCAAGATCACGCATCCGCCCAGTTTTCTAGGTGCACCTTAGGGTTAATCCCCAAGGCTACCTGTTGCAATCTATCTCGTAGAAAACCCGAAAAACAAACATTCGTACGGAGTCTTCTCCGGCATTTATGCAATACAACATCACCGATCCAGACCAACATGTCCGGATAGGCTTCACACATCATGCCTATGTCCGTTCTCGTTTACAGACTCTACACAACGGGGACTATTCATGTCTACCCAAAAGAACGCCTCAAACTCACCGTAAACTCGCGAGAGCGGGCTTCCTATGCAAAAGAAGTAGAGCTTCACATGCTCAAGTAGAGAATCGTTACCCTAGCGTTCTTCCTTGGCGCCATGGAAATGTACGCAGATGAAAAGCACCGCAATCTCCTTGCCTTCGTAGATACGAAGTCGGCTCGTGATTTGGAGCTCTAATACTCCTCCAAAGACTGGATCTAAGATTCCTCTTCCTCCTTTGCTGTCCCCTCTCTCTAGGATTTAGACAGAGAACACGGCAGGAAAAATAAGGGTTCTGAAACCCTTCTCTCGGGAATAATCTCTTCGGGATTAACCACAGCCGTCGGATCCCACAAAAAGGAATGCACTGACACGATTCAGGTCTGACCTGGACAAATAGGGTTAAACACTGCATGGCTCACCAATCCGGAGCAAGACACGTCCGCGGCTAATTAAATTGTGTCAGGACATCTAGTCAACTCCCGCCAAAACCCCAGCGTCAACATTCCGCGTCGACCGAGTCAGACACGCCAGAATCAGCCCCGCACTCGATAATCGTCGAACCAAGATCGTCGACCGCTGACAGATCGTCGAACGGAGATCTATGGCCCGATCGTCGAACGCAACACTCTGGCTAAATCATCGAACGCGCGGCCCGATCGTCGAGCCCATGGCCCAATCGTCGAACCCAGAAAACTACCTGATCGATGAACACGCGGCCCGATCGTCGAACCCATGGCCCGATCGTCGAACAGAGATAACTGGTTCGATCGTCAAACATAGAAAGCTGGCCCGATCGTCGAACACAGAAAGCTGGCCCGATCGTCGACCGCAGCATTGTGACCAAATCATCGAACGCTGATCGACGATCGTCGAACCCAGATTTCTGCCTTATTGTTTTTTTTTCAGATCTTGAACAACCCCGACACGCCCGTGTCTCAGGCCGTGTACCCTTGCCAAATTCCAAATTTGGTACAGATTCGTCACCCGTCGCTCTTTTGAGTTTCGGGGCGTTACAGCTGGCCCCACTCGCCCATTGCTTGTCGAGCCCCCCGAGGCAAGTACCAGGCCTACTCGCCGGGTACGACCGCTTTGGCCCTCACCAAGCCCACTCGCCAGATACACGGCTGTACAAAGACGAACTCCATTGACTTTGTATTGACCATACAAATCAAATGCCACTAATCGGGGTCGAATCGGAGTTCGTTTGCTAAGTATTCAAAATTATACGCATTGAGGCGCGCTAAAATTGGCAAAACGCTCATATTCATCGTTAGACTTTGAATTGTGACACAACGAGTTCCAATGCGTTTGTGTTGACTATACGAAGCCATAGGAACTGACATAACTAAAATCGGAGTCCCCTAGCTCAATATTCAAAATCTCGTCTTTGTGACATTCTACGAGGAACGACCATATCCATCATATGACCACAGAGTTCAACAGAACAAGTTCCAACACGCTCATATTAATTAACTATACGAGGCCACATGAACTGACAGAACTCAAATCAGAGTTCTCTAGCTCTATACCCCGTCTAGGGTTACCTCCTACCGGGTAGGGCTGATACCGAGTCGAGTTCGAGCGATTTGGACTCGGTTCGAAATCGAAATTTTGTCTGGGAGTCGACTAGAAATCGAAATTGACTTCGAGCCGAGACAGCTCGAATCAAAATCAACTCAATTCCAAGCCAGCTCGAATCAATTTCGAGCAGGCTCAGAATTAATTTTTTTATTAAAAATTTATTTTTTTTCTTATTAAAAATATTAATTTTAAAAATACATACGTTCACTATCAATAATTATGGAGACGAGTCGTCCACTTCTGCTCCCAATTACTATATAAGTTTGCTGGCATTTGAAAAATTTTCAATTACTAAAAAGTTCATAAATCCAATTTCTAAAATTTCATATTTTTTTTTGAAAATTAAAGTACTTCCAAATTTGAAACAATTGAGTCATTTGACATTTTAACTAAAATTATAATAAAACTACAAAATAAACTGTTGGGTACATTGTTCGCAATGTACTTAATTTGAAGAAGCTCTTTCAGTTCAATGATATATACATAGTTGTATTTGATGAATGTTAAGTTCATATGTGCAGACAAATAAAGCTAAGTACAAAAGTGTCAAGATACTAGACATGCGTCAACACCTTTGTCAAGGATGTGCTGAGACAAGGAGAAAGTTATGTCGACACTCAGGACTAGTGTCGACACACTTAAACGAGAAGTGATGAATCAAGGAGAAAGTTGTGTTGACACCCAAGACTTGGGTCTACACTATGATACAAGAAAACAACTGTGTCGACACTCAAAACTTGTGTCGACACACACTGCACAAGTTGTGTCGTGACCAAGAAAAGTTATGTCGACACTAAGGATAAGTGTCGACACACTCTATACAGGCAGTGTGGAGACTGAAGACAACTATGTCGACACTCAAAAAAAGTGTCGACACACTTCACAGCCTGAGTCAAGACTGGAAACAAGTAGAGTCGACACTCAGGACTAGTGTCGATACATTCAACATCAGCTGTGTCGAGACAAGATGAAGGTTGTGTTGACACATTCAAAAGTTTGTTGACACCACTACAAGAGAAGTGTCGACACCCACGACTGGTGTCGACACATCCAACAGTCAAGTTTCAACACTTCAAGAAGATTTGTTTCTGAATTACAGAAATCAAGTTAGAGGGACTGATAACTGTCAGAACTGTCAGATGTCAGTTAATAACCGGATCAGCCAGTTACCTTTGACGGAGGCTATATAAAGGGATCAAACACTTCAAAAAGTAGAGAAGAAGAAGAGAGAAAAGTTTGGCAAGTCCAGATCAAAGAAGTTATCTTCTAGAATTCAGAAGGTGGAGAGAAGCCGAATTAAGAATCGTCTTCAACATCCTCCAGCCTAGATCTACCCTAATTTCAACTTCAAGAAGCTTTGAAAATCTAAGAAGTGCAGGATCAAATCTCTTACTTCAAGATTAAAGGAAGCAAACCAATCAGGATCAGATCAAGAAGCAATCACTCATTTCTTTCTTGCAGGGTGACTTGTTCTCAATCAATTTCTTTCACTTTTATTGAATTGTAAGATCTACCAGTAGATATGAGTGTAGGAGAATCTTTTTCTCTGGCACTGTAAGCCTATGTTATAAAGGCTGAGGTAGGGCAGGTATTGCCTGAGGTAGGAGAAGAGGGAATTTCTCTGAGTTGTAGGGCATCATTTGTCTGAGAAGTAGGAGTGTGGACACATTCTGAGGTAGAGTTCTTGGGAAGAACTTGAGGTGTAGGATCTTTCTGATATGAGTGGTAAGACTTGTAAAGTCTGAGTTGTAGGAGCCAGCTGAGCTCTGAGCTATAAGATCTGGGGATCTGAGAAAAGGAAGAAGGAGTTTGGTCGAATCTAGTTCATTGCTAGATAGGCGAAGGGGGAAAGTGGATGTGCCCATAAATTGGGAAACCATTATAAAACTGTCTGTGTTGTGATGTGTATGTTGTGTTTGATTTGCTATGATAGTTCTAGATTGTTGGTAAACTAATTTGCTTATCTGTTGTGTTCAACTAACTGAAGAAAATATATCTCTGAATTAAAAAAAGGATTGTCAAGATTCAAATTGGACCTATTCACCCATACCCTCCAGGTCACTCTCAATCCTTAAACAAATATTTACATAAACAGTTTATAAGGCATAAAGAGTAATAAAAGTCCATAACAGTCGATGTCCAAATTAGAAAATCACTTCAAAAAAGTTTGTTTTTAGCTGATTATGTTGTAGAAGACTACAAAATGATCTTCGGCGCTCCGCTTCTTATCCTACCTTCTGAATTAAAACTTGCAACATATATGAATTCATAGACAATGAAGCCAAGTCAGAAGCATTTATACAATCCAATTTCAGGTTAGAAGCAGTCATATCATTTCAGATTATTGACACAATTTAAATTACTTGTTGTCGAAAGCCTGAAACTATGTTAGCCATTTTGAATTTTTCGCCAACATTAAGTGGATAAATCTCTGTGTTCACATCCAGCTACTTGTACATATCAAATTGCTCATTCTGTGCTTCAATCTGAGACACTGCAAACAAAAACATTGAGAAATAAGATAATTGCATTGCATAAGTATTATTTCTGGAATGCTTGTTCAAAACATTGAACAGCTAAGCACAACTTACAAATCAAAACTAATACAATCAATAAAAAATTACATTAGTATGTAGCTAGAGCTAATAAGAGGTATACAAGGGGTTCGTAAGCAATTAGCAATGTAAGCAATTAGCAATGTCGTAATTGGTAAGGCAAACAGAAATGATGGCCTGATTGAGCATGGACTAGGAAGTTGTGGTAGAACAAGAGTACCTATTCAATTCATTAGATCTATACAATTACATAGTTGATGATGAACTTAAAATTCATATTCTTGTTTCAAGTGCTAACATAGCAATTTTTCAAAAGTGTAAGGAAGAAGATTATGAGTAGACTATAATATAAAATAAAAAGGTAGCTAGAATCCACAACTCAAAGTAGATAGAAATCAAATAAATTTTCAATTCACTCGGATAAGTTATCTTAATTTAATACTCCAGAACAGGAAAATGAAGTGCAAAATGATAATCTATAGTTTTATGCTTCAAAAAATAAGTATCATGCAGAAAAAACTATTCAGATATAGTTCATCTATCAATGTTCTGCTTATGCAGTTTGCTCTGCCCGTTCAAGGATTGCTCTGACCTTATGATTAATGACAAGGAAAAGTGAACACAGATGCTGAGATGCATAGTGTCCCCACTACAGCAGACTCTTTTGTGCCCAATGCAGGGTGCCATGGCATGCTGACTTCAATTGCAGTGAATTTCAGAGCCTGAGTAAGGGGGAGAGGCATCATGAGGATTTAATTCTTATGAATTTGTCAAAGAAAAGGCAATGGCAAAGATGCCCCAAATGCAAGTTCTTTGTGGAGAAGTCTGAAGGATATAAGTTCTTTGTGGAGAACATTATACGTACTTGACAAAATACTTATCAAAATTACATTATAATATCTTGAAGGAGTTCAGACTCTTCCACATCAAGGCTCTATGCCAAGCTAGTGGAATGACTATGACTACATAGAAAAATAATTTAAAAAGAAGGAAAACCCATCTTTGACAACCCAAGAAGGCAGAGTGTTATGCTCTAACCTAACCAAACCAAACAGAGTCTAACAAGGGAGTGAATCCATGTAATTTGGACCCTCTTCTTATTCAAAACTCAAGCAGTTTTATATTGGACATTGTAATTTCAGCAATTAAGGAAAATGTTGGGTCCTCATTCAAAATAATTCTCTCAGAAGTTCAAAACAAAATGACATAGGAATGAGAGAGGCCACAACGGTAGACTCAAACATGATATCGGATGTTAACCCAGAAATCGGCGATCCTTCCCCAGGTAGCCAGCTGGCTAGTCGCGCTCCTTAGATTTTCCCTTTTGATCGCGACAAGCCCCAGCGTAGGCGGACAGTCTTCCCCGTCCGTCTAGGTCCCCTTGCAACTGCATGCCCTGCGGGACGGCGAGCCGTTCCCATAGCTCACCCTCGCAGGTCATGCGGTTAGGCCCGCTAACCGTGCAATGCTTTTCCTTGCAGGAGGCAGCCGACCATCTGGATCTCGCCCACAGGAGGGCGCCCGCTTCGCAGCCAGCCAAGCGGACTCCCCCCGGGGTCCGTCCAGGCCGCCCGCAGGGGGCGGCCTCCGCTCTCCTCCGGGCGGACTCCCCCCGGAGTCCGCCAGGCCGCCCGCTAGGGGGCGGCCCCGGTTCCGCCGGGCGGACTCCCCCCGGAGTCCGCCAGGCCGCCCGCTAGGGGGCGGCCCCAGTTCCGCCGGGCGGACTCCTCCCTGAGTCCGCCAGGCCGCCCGCTAGGGGGCGGCCCCGGTTCCGCCGGGCGGACTCCTCCCGGAGTCCGACAGGCCGCCCGCTAGGGGGCGGCCCCGGTTCCGCAGGGCGGACTTCTCCCGGAGTCCGCCAGGCCGCCCGCTAGGGGGCGGCCCCGGTTCCGCCGGGCGGACTCCTCCCGGAGTCCGCCAGGCCGCCCGCTAGGGGGCGGCCCCGGTTCCGCCGGGCGGACTCCCCCCGAAGTCCGCCAGGCCACCCGCTCGGGGGCGGCCCGGCCAGCCGGGCGGACTCCCCCCGGAGTCCGCCCAGGCCGCCCGCTCGGGGGCGGCCCGGCCAGCTGGGCGGACTCCTCCCGGAGTCCGCCCCGGCCGCCCGCTAGGGGGCGGCCCCGGCCCTGCCGGGTGGACTCCCCCCGGAGTCCGCCCAGGCCGCCCGCAAGGGGGTGGCCTCCATTCTCCGCTTCCTGCTGCCTGCTTCGCCTACCTGGCGGACTCCAATTTCCAGTCTGCGGAGTCCGCGCAGGTCGTCATGCTGACGTCACTGGGCCCCGCTTCTTGAAGAACTTCCCTGGGCCTATAAATAGCACTTGGTGCCTCTCATTCAAGGATCCTGAAGGTGGAGACAAGTCTTGACAGCAGACCCTGCGGACTCCGTTTTCCAGTCCGCGCAGTCCGTCATCACCCTTCCAGTAGACTCTGCGGACTAAGATTTCCTGTCCGCGCAGTCCTCCACAGCTCTCCAGCAGCTTGCCAGCAGACTCTGAAGACTCAGTTTTCCAGTCCTCCAGCAGCTCTGGCAGCCTCTTTTACTTAGTCTCTGGCAGCTCCTCTTCTCTGCTTTCTGGCAATTTCTTCTCCCTTAGCCGCCAGCTTCTCTTTGTACCCCTTTAGTGATTTGTTGTAAAGGTGTGCTTGTAAGCTTGTAACCTCTCGCTATTAATCAAAGGAAAGCCCGTCACAAGAGTGACATTTAGGCCGCGGCGGGCGAAGTGTGTTGTTGCCGCTGCTAGCGGCCCCCTCTTCTCTTCTCTGCTCAGCAAGCCTTGCTCCTCTGCTCAGCAAGCCTTGCTCCTCTGCTCAGCAAGCCTTGCTCTCTGCTCAGCAAGTCTTGCCCTCAGCTCAGCTCAGTTCTTCTCGGCAACCAACCTGCAAGTGCAACCGTTGCGGTTACTGTCTGCTCGACTGCTCCTGGTCTCCCTCCTCTTCCTCTCTTGATCAACCCTCTCTGTTGATCAAGGCTCGCCTCTTCTCTCAAGCCTCTCCTCTACCCCCGCAACCCTCCTTGAACAAGCTATTTGCTCACCTCTCGAGCACTCAGAAGCTTCCTTCTCCTCTACCACCACAACCTTCTCCTTCCTCCTCTCCTAGCCTGAGAGACCAAACACCCCCTCAGTGATAGCTGTGCCCCCGGTGCCGTTTCCACGCATCAACAGTTTTGGTGCGGTGAGCGTGGAACGTCAGCTCACGCGCAGCCCTTCAGATCTGAATAGATAGTGAACAGCGACAGTTGACCATGTCAGACCGCCAACCCTCTCAGAACATTCCTCCTGCCAGCGAAGACGCTCTTTGGGAGGCCATCTTGCTGTTACGTCGGGAAACTTCCCAGCAGATAGCAACGATCAATGACACCTTAGCCATTATAGTTCAGCGGCTAGACTCTCAGCCTGTAGCAGCACCAGTTGGTACAGTCAACCCGGAAATGGGGAATTCACATTTTAATATGCCAACTCTTCTGCCAGTTGGCCCTTATACTTATCTGACAAGTTGTCCGTCCAGCCAGACCACAGTCGCTATGCAGTTTCCAGCTACCGGGCAAAAAGAAAGTGTCTGCAAACTCAGCCCTCAAGCAACCGTGTACGCCTCCAATCACCCAATGAAATCACCTGAGCTTCCCATTGTGAGGAAGAGAGGTCCAGAGGTTTTGCTCCCTGCCGAAAAACCTCCAGACTCTACCCCAAAGAATCTTCAATCGCAGTCAAAGAAGAGAAGATGTTTCCGAAGTCATCAACGTCTCTTCCAAGGCAAGGGGTCTAAAGTTGATAACGCATTGGGTGAGGCAACCCACACTATCAAGGGTGAAACTAACAGTATGAGCCCACAACCTGCTGATCGGAAAAGCAGAAACTCTGGCCAATACTGTGGGTATCACAAAGAAAAGGGTCATGCAACAGAGGATTGCAGAGCTTTTCGGCAATTAGTTCAAGAAATGCTGAAGGAGGGTAAAATTCAACATCTGCTCCAGAAGGGTGACCCACCACCTTCATGAGTCCTCAAAGCTCCTCACATCCGCTATCGGTTACCTTTACTTTTCTCTTCATGCTTTTCAGACATTTTCATTATAACAAAACACTTCTCAGTGTTCTTTCTTGCTTTTCAACAAAGCCTTTATCAGGGATCTCATACTGACACAATTCCTTGCTTGTGATACTCCTTCTCTATCTTTTCTCTTTGCCAAAGGGATCACTACGCCAATGAGATATCGCTGAAACTGAAATGTTCCCTCCATAGTTTGTTCTCGCACCACCGCTACGACCACATATGGCGGGAGTATACCTATATGTGTAGTGGGAGCAGTTTAATCGCGGGAATGGGCTTCAGATTTCGGATCCTAGCTGGCATCTGACACAAAGTGTGTGCTAGGGGAGCCTCATGTGTTAGCTCTGCTGTGCTTCGCGAGGATACATTACAGTTACGGTGATATTTGCTAGCTTCAGGTACACACTCGATGTACCACCCATACATGCTTACCCTAAATTTTCCTCTTGCAGGAAAATAGACAGGAAACACCATGCTTGTAAGGAGAGTATTCAAGTTCTATCTCTCCTTGCCCCCCCTTCTCTTTCCTTTGGGGTGGATCATGATTTTCGTGGGTCTCCAACTTTTTCGAAATTCCCTTCAAAACTTAAAAAAGTGCGGGGATTATGTTAACCCAGAAATCGGCGATCCTTCCCAAGGTAGCCAGCTGGCTAGTCGCGCTCCTTAGATTCTCCCTTTTGATCGCGACAAGCCCCCAGTGTAGACGGACAGTCTTCCCCGTCCGTCTAGGTCCCCTTGTAACTGCATGCCCTGCGGGACGGCGAGCCGTTCCCATAGCTCACCCTCGCAGGTCATGCGGTTAGGCCCGCTAACCGTGCAATGCTTTTCCTTGCAGGAGGCAGCCGACCATCTGGATCTCGCCCACAAGAGGGCGCCCGCTTCGCAGCCAGCCAAGCGGACTCCCCCCGGGGTCCGTCCAGGCCGCCCGCAGGGGGAGGCCTCCGCTCTCCTCCGGGCGAACTCCCCCCGGAGTCCGCCAGGCCGCCCTCTAGGGGGCGGCCCCGGTTCTGCCGGGCGGACTCCCCCCGGAGTCCGCCAGGCCGCCCGCTACGGGGCGGCCCCGGTTCCTCCGGGCGGACTCCCCCCGGAGTCCGCCAGGCCGCCCGCTAGGGGGCGGCCCCGGTTCCGCCGGGTGGACTCCTCCCGGAGTCCGCCAGGCCCCTCCCGAAGTCCGCCAGGCCGCCCGCTAGGGGTCGGCCCCGGTTCCGCCGGGCGGACTCCTCCCGGAGTCCGCCAGGCCGCCTGCTAGGGGGCGGCCCCGGTTCCGCCAGGCGGACTCCTCCCGGAGTTCGCCAGGCCGCCCGCTAGGGGGCGGCCCCGGTTCCGCCGGGCGGACTCCTCCCGGAGTCCGCCAGGCCGCCCGCTCGGGGGCGGCCCGGCCAGCCGGGCGGACTCCCCCCGGAGTCCGCCCAGGCCGCCCGCTCGGGGGCGGCCCGGCCAGCCGGGCGGACTCCGGGTCCACCCAGGCCGCCCGCTAGGGGGCGGCCCCGGCCCTGCCGGGCGGACTCCCCCCGGAGTCCGCCCAGGCCGCCCGCAAGGGGGTGGCCTCCGTTCTCTGCTTCCTACCGCCTGCTTCGCCTACCTGACGGACTCCAATTTCCAGTCTGCGAAGTCCGCGCAGGTCGTCATGCTGACGTCACTGGGCCCCGCTTCTTGAAGAACTTCCCTGGGCCTATAAATAGCCCCTGGTGCCTCTCATTCAAGGATCCTGAAGGTGGAGACAAGTCTTGACAGCAGACCCTGCGGACTCCGTTTTTTAGTCCGCGCAGTCCGTCATCACCCTTCCAGCAGACTCTGCGGACTCAGATTTCCTGTCCGCGCAGTCCTCCACAGCTCTCCAGCAGCTTGCCAGCAGACTCTGCAGACTCAGTTTTCCAGTCCTCCAGCAGCTCTGGCAGCCTCTTTTACTTTGTCTCTGGCAGCTCCTCTTCTCTGCTTTCTGGCAATTTCTTCTCCCTTAGCCGCCAGCTTCTCTTTGTACCCCTTTAGTGATTTGTTGTAAAGGTGTGCTTGTAAGCTTGTAACCTCTCGCTATTAATCAAATGAAAGCCCGTCGCAAGAGTGGCATTTAGGCCGCAGCGGGCGAAGTGTGTTGTTGTCGCTGCTAGCGGCCCCCTCTTCTCTTCTCTGCTCAGCAAGCCTTGCTCCTCTGCTCAGCAAGCCTTGCTCCTCTGCTCAGCAAGACTTGCTCTTCTACTCAGCAAGCCTTGCTCTCTGCTCAGCAAGTCTTGCCCTCAGCTCAGCTCAGTTCTTCTCGGCAACCAACCTGCAAGTGCAACCGTTGCGGCTACTGTCTGCTCGACTGCTCATGGTCTCCCTCCTCTTCCTCTCTTGATCAACCCTCTCTGTTGATCAAGGCTCGCCTCTTCTCTCAAGTCTCTCCTCTACCCCTGCAACCCTCCTTGAACAAGTTGTTTGCTCACCTCTCGAGCACTCAGAAGCTTCCTTCTCCTCTATCCCCGCAACCTTCTCCTTCCTCCTCTCCTAGCCTGAGAGACCAAACACCCCCGCAGTGATAGCTGTGCCCCCGGTGTCGTTTCCGCGCATCAACATCGGAGTCTCTCGATGAACCAAACTAAAACATGATATTGTTATATCCCCACTAAAATGCACTATTTTGTATTATGGTGCATACAATTGCATTTATATTACAAAAATTCATAGGAATTTCAACTAATCTTACTTATTAGAGTTTAATCTTTAGTAGAAGTCCCGATGATCTCATTTGGTATAGCACTTGTTAAATCATTCATATCAACCTGTGATTGCATAAAAACATATTAAAGTTAAATAATATAATTGAGGGTTAATAAAATAATTCATGAGTAATTAAATTAAAGTACTTACATTGGCACGATGTTTATATTGGGACGAATCCAATTTGATGAACACACCAGAGCATTCATAGTTTTTGGATTTAGAGCACTTCTATAACCATCAAGTGCTCTTCCTCGAGCACTAAAAGCCGATTCAGAAGCCACGATTATGATGAGTATTGTGAGGATATCTTTTGACATGCATCTTAGATAACTTCACTTATTTCAATGAATAAATTTTCCACCATTCGAAAACATTAAACTTATCTCTACTCTCAAATGGAGGTTGTACAAGTACTTCCTCTATATACTTCAAGTTCATTTTTAAGAGGTTGTATAGAAGAAGTAGAACTCAAGAAATCATCAAAGCCCATAATAACAGAGTTTGTGATGCACTATGGTTGTGTTGTTGCACTTGAATGTCTCATTACTCCCACTCTAGTTGATGATGAACTTTCTGAGCTAATTAATGAAGTATTAAACTACATCCCACTGTTAGCACAATAATGGGAAAAAATCTCGAATATGCTTTCTTTTACCACTTTCACTTTATGAACTGCCTCACGGTTATTGTACAATTTATCGAAAGCATGAGTAATAAACAATAATTTACGATGGGGATCAAGTACAATGGCAAGAGACATGATTAAGCTGCAATCACTCCAATATTTATCAAATTTGCTTTTTATTGGCTTCGCCATGTCACGTACAAACTCATCATCAGATGTTGAAGATTTATCCAACACTTCTTTAATAGCAATCAATGCAGGAAAAAATAAATTGCTTGTTGGATAAGACGTTCCTGAAAAAAGTGTTGTTGCTGATTCGAGGACTTCTAAAATATTCTTAATTCTAACAAACCATTGTCAAATTTCTTCTGAAAAATCCCACACCAAACCTTTATCCTTTCTAAAGAAATCATGAATAACATATCTATAATGAAATGCACTATCGAGCATTTAATAAGTGTTGTTCCACCTAGTTTTCACATCTGAAGAAAGACCGCGTGAAGTAGAAATTCTCAATAACTTAGCTAATTCAGCAAATAATTTGAGGTGTGTTGGTGACTTCTTTATGTAACCCACAGCTTCCCTGACAATAGTAATTAATAGAAATATCTCCTTTCAAACCTTTTTGAACAAGAATATTGAGTATGTGTGCACAATACCTAATATGAAATAACTTGCCACCTAAGTATAAATGATTGGAATTTGCTAAACTTTGTTATAAATGCTTGGCAACTAGATCATTCATAGATGCATTGTCAAGAGTGATGCTCATTACTTTTTTTGAATTCCCCAATGTAAAATTGACTCATAGATTGCATCATATATGATTTGACCACTATGTGGTGGGTCAAGATCTACAAAATTTATAATTGAGTGTTGAAGCTTCCAATTAAAATCTATATAATGAACGGTAATGCACAAATAACTGATAGAATGATTAGATGTCCAGCAATCACTAGTAAGTGCAACTTTATCCACCATTTTAAGAATATTTAAAAGCTTCTCCCTCTCAACTTCATATAATTTCATGCATTCATTCTTCATTGCATGTCTTGAAATTTTTACATGATTGAGATTGAGAGATTTGGAGTATATATTGAAATAAGGCTGCTCAACAATTGAGAATGGTAGTTCAGCGATAATAATAAATTTGGCTAGAAGTTGTCTTATGCTAACTAAATCATAAGAACCAGATACGCAAACGGGTGGCATATGAATATCATCTTCTACCATATTTACTCTCTCCTGATTGAACATTGTTTGATTTTTCCTCTTGTATAAGCTTAAAGCAAGTTTTGATATGCCTAGCACAATTTGAGGTGGATCATGATAATTGATATTTACATGTTTTGGAACAATGTTTGCATTGTCATTTAGAGACAATATTGTCACTTCATCCTTCAATTTTTCGGCTTTAAAGTGCTCTCAGACTTCACTTCTTTTTCTTTTGCCTTTGTTGTCCTTCTCTACTTTAGCAGATTGTTGACCTAATGAAGGTTCAATAAGAGTGGGGTCAGTGGAGATGGGTGCTAGTTCTACATCTTGGAAATTAAGATCAGTAATATTTGCATTTGCATCAAGATTTATGAATTCATCTTCCTCCACCGGTGAGGATGACGAGTCGCTATAATTCTCTACTGAATTAATAATATTCATATCTAGGGAAAAAAGTTAGTTAAAAACTATTAAAAAAACAAGTATTGTTGAACTAACCAGAATAAAATAAAAATAAAGGGCCCAGATCGTCCAATCGTTGCATTGACCAAATAAAATAAAAATACAGCATGTATGTTTTAAAGAGAACGTGATCATATGTTTTGAAGAAGTGAACACGGGGAGGCGTTTGAGAGAGGTTTCATCAATTGGTAGTAATCAATATCATACCAGAATATATGTGCTCTTATGAGTATGTTTCTTGGCAGTTCAACTTTGCTAAGTATTTCATTTTGTCCTTTCCACATTCATCATTATCATCAACAACAATAGCAACATGCATGTTTCTTGGCAGTTCAACTATGCTAATTATTTCATTTTCGTCCTTTCCTCATTCATTATTATCATCAAGACATCAACAACAATAACATCATGATTATCCTCTACCCACATTTGAACTATAAAAGTTTAGTTGAATAATGGAGAAATATTATTTCCAATTTAGAACTTAACAGCTACATGACACTTTATATATACACAAAGGAGGAGAACTAAAACCGAGATTAATGGTGTGGCACTAAAACAATGAAAAAGAATATGGATCTTTATGGTTTAATAGAAATTAAGTAGTTGCACAAAAGAAGTTGCACACTTGCCAAACCAAGAGCATGCTAAAATTTCCAATTAACTAAATTAATTGTTCGGGTACCATGTAGCTCCCCATCATAATCTAATAGTTCTTGATGATAATAGAAACCAAGAGCAGATACCCGAAATTCAACCCTCCCCCATCATGATCGGGTAACAAAACCAAGAACCTACTAAAATCAGATACTAATAGTTCTAGCAAAACCAAGAGCTTGCTAAAAACCAATAGTTTTGCTCCCCATAATTTTAGCAGCTTCCCTAAATTAATTCATCTTCAAGAGGTATCTGATTTCTGCTAGAAATTCAACCCTCCCCATCATGAGCTAATAGAAACTAGTTTCACACAAGAAGTTGCACACTTGCAAAAAAAATCAATACATGTCCTCAAAAACTACACTTTCAGATATCTTAGACTCACCAATGGTCGGAATTGGTGATGATGACCTCTCCAAGGCAGAAATCAGATACCTCTTGAAGAACTGGAGCAAAACCAAGATAAGCTACCCGAACAACATGCTACATAGTACAGTCTTGGTCCTCTAGGATGCAAAACTGGAACAAAAAACTAGATGAAAATCAAGAGCAAATCAGATACCCAAACTCCCGAAGGGAACTAGGGTTTAGGGAAGCCTGAAGAGGAGACGAGGATGGAAGGACAGAGCTTGTTCCTTCCTTTTGGGTTCTGACGGGAGCCCGACAAGATGCCTCTAGGCTACTATGGAATCGGCGTAACAGGCATAAGTGTAACTGCGTAAGGATGGAAGGAGAGGGCTTGTATGGTTGTTCCTGATTCCCGAATGAAGAAAATGAAGAGGCATGCTAGATTGCTGGAACATGCGTAACTGCGTATGACATAAGAGAAATAATAAATGCTTGCCATTATGATTCTGCAATTTCTTTGCACATCCCGGGGATCCCATCCTGTAACCCACCGTCCCTTGTATTCCAAATTCCTGTTGAGGCGCCCTTGCGCCGATTCCGCCGCTGCCTATAGGCCTTTGCTATTATTTTATATTTTATATGCCGGCTCGAATCATAAATCGAGCAAATCGTGATGAGCTCGAAATCTACTCAAAAATAATTTTGAGTCATTTTGATTCGAGTCAAAATGATTCGAATCATTTAATTCTGATTTTGATTCGACTGAAAATTCGAGCGATTATCGAGTTTTGATTATTATGCTCAGGCCTACTACCGGGTCACGAGTAGAGGTTCAGGTCACTTTTATTTGGCCCACTAGGGTTCTGGTGGCACATTAAAAGTCAGGATGTTACAATCCAATAAAAATAAAATCATTTTTGTCCTCGAAAAATTACTTAAAGTAGGGCAAAAGTAACATACCTGGGGAAAAAGCTCTGAGTTCTTTTCTCGGATGAGTGCTTCAAGTTCCCTTGTATACTCTTCTCATCTGCAATTCGACCACAATATCTTGACCATCGGAATGGTCTTATTGCACAGATGCTTCACTTTATAATTTACTATTCTGACTGGTTTAAGCTGGACGGAAATATCTCACTGTAGTTGTATTGGCGGTGTAGGAAGGTGTTGTTCTGGTTGCCGGAGAACTCACCTCAAGAAAGAGACATGAAACACATAATGGAGATTTCTCAATTCTAGGGGCAAGGCTAATCGATAGACAACAGGACTAACACAGTCAATCTTCTGATAGAAATCCAAATAGTGGGGATCCAATTTCTTTTGCTTCCTCAACCGGGAGACACCATGCATGGGCTTGATTTTTAGAAACAACATATCCTCCACGCTAAACTCACCAGTCGGTGTCACGTATCATAATATTTAGCCTGTCGGCCCTGCGCTTCCCACATTCGATCTTGCATTAGCTGTATCGCTGTCGTAGTATCGTAAATATAAGCCGCTCCTAAGGTTTCCGGGTCCTCATCCTTAGCCCACATCAACGGGGTTCAGGAACGCCTCCCATACAATGCCTCATACGGTGTCATCTTGATGTTGGCCTGATAGATGTTATTATAAGAAAGATGATATCACCCAACTCTAAATCATGAGCCGCGTAATTCAACTAGTGCAGCTTTAGTTGGCACGATGTGTATGCTACTACCTTGTCATGTTGCATCAGAACAACTCTCAATCCCTTCATGGATGTATCCATATAAATCTGAAACCCTTCGGTTCTCGAGGGGATCGTAAGGATTGGGGCAAAAGTTAGCCGCTTCTTTAATTCAACAAACGCAGTCTCACATTTCGGCATCCATCGAAACGCAACATCCTTTCACGTAAGAGCTGCGAGGGGTAACATAATGTTGGAAAAACCTTCCACAAACTTCCTGTAGTAACTGGCAAGACCGATGAAGCTTTAAATATCTGTTGTTGTCTTGAGTGGCGGCCAATTCTGAACTTCTTGGATCTTGGCCTGTTCTACCGCTACTCAATTCTTGTTGATGGTATGGCCTAGGAATCTGACTTCCTATAACCAGAATTCATACTTACTAAAATTAGCGAAGAGCAAGTGCTCACGAAGCTTGAGTAGCACCATCTGAAAGTGCCCGGTACGGTCTGCCTTGGTCTCAAGTAGATCAAAATGTCGTCTATGAAGACGATTACGAAATGATCTAGGAAGGGTTCAAATACTTTATTCATTAGTGCCCTAAATGTGGAGGGTGTGTTAGTCAATCTAAAAGGCATTACCAAGAACTTATAGAGACTATATTGGGAGTTAAAAGCTGTCCTGGGAATATCCTCTTCCCGGATCCGCAGTTGATAATAGCCTGATCTCAGGTCCATCTTGGAGAAAACAAATGCACCTTGTAGTTGATCAAACAACTCGTCAATTTGCGGGAGGGGGTACATGTTCCGTATGGTGAGCTTGTTAAGTTCTTTAGAATCTATGCACAAGTGCAGTGACCCATCCTTCTTTTTTCACAAACAGCAGAGGGGATTCCCAGGGTGAGGAACTCGGACGGACGAACCCTGCATCGATCAGTTCCTGAAGTTGAATTTTTAACTATGCTAATTCCTTAGGGTCCATCCGGTAGGGTGCTCGAGACTCCGGATGGGCTCTAGGTACAAGCTCAGTTTAAAAATCCACCTCTCGTTGTGGTGGCAAACTTGGAAGGGATTCGGGGAAAATATCTGGAAAATCCCCTACCACTAGGACCTTAGAGAGCACTTGAGTTTTGTTTTCCATTTCAAAATAGATAAGGTACACCTTGACCTTTTGTCAGATTGACTTTATTGTCAGGGCAGAGATCAATATTATGCGAGAGACGGAGGGTATACCTGTCAGCGTAATGACCCGTCCATCTAGGTTCTGGAGCTTGACCTCTCGGGTCGAACAGTTTATCTGGGCCTTATGCTCGGCCAACCAATCCATTCCCTGAATGATGTCAAATCTGGTTATTGCTAGGATTATCATGTAAATTTCAAATTCTATGCCCCTAGCATAGCTAGGAACGAGCATTTCGCTGTAGATGTCATATCTAAACCATCTAGTAGACAAATTCGTATAGACAGCCCGGCTGAGCCGAAAACATTCCCCTTGTGTGCAATAAAATCTTGAGAAACAAAGGAGTGTCTCGCTTCAGTTAGGGGTGGAAATAGGCCAGGCCAGGCTTTATGGAAAACAGGCCCGGTCTACATTAGTATTCTTGGGTCTGAGTCTGGCCTATTAGCCTGATGTAGGCCAAAATATATGTCTGACTTGGCTTATTTTGTAAAACTGGTAGGCCTGGCCTGGCCTGTAGGCCTACTAAGATCTATTTAATAATTCATTTTTCAAAAGTCTTACTTAATATATGATTAGTAATTAGGTATATATAATTAATTTATATTTGATTAATGTTTAAGTTTATATAATAAATTTATATTTTTTATTATTTAAAAATAATATACGTCGGCATGCAAGCTTACAAGCCAGGCTTTAATAATAGAGTCTTGGGCCTGTTTTAAAAATAGGCGCAATTATAGTCCTTTTTATGGTAAATAAAAAATAGGTCAGGTCAGGCCGATGGCAGGCCAGGCCGCAGACCCCTGATAGGTCGTCTGGCCTATTTCCACCCCTAGCTTTAGTATCAAAAAGAGTTTTTGTGGGTTGTCCTCCTACCAAAAGTAATCCTGATGACATAAAGGTGTGTGTATATATATCATAAAATAACACATACATCTGATGTAGCCACACATATACATATAATATAAACCAAAGGTATTAACATCCAACATATCTCTAGCGTTTAAGATATATACCTATCACTATATTGGGAGTCGGTCCATGCTGAAGGTCTAAAGTATAAGCCTCCAAGGGCGCTGCTTGGCCTTGTTGACCTCTCCTGCCGGCTATATCTCTTTGGCCTCTCTGGCCCTATCCCCGTTATGTCTGCCCTCCCTGTACTGTTCCTAATGCTGGCCTTCCTGTCGCTTGTGGGCAGAAAGCTCTCATGTGTCCTGTCTGCTGGTATAAAAAGTAGTTCCCTGAAAAGGGAACATCTCATCGGGCTACTGGAGAGGGCTGTGGCGCTGGAGCTGGAGCTGGCTTGGGATCCTACTACTGTGTTGGGGCGTTGGTGCCTATCTGGGTGGGGGTGGGCACTTGTAGGTATGCTTGTGCTGTCAGTTTCTACGCTTTATATCCTATCGACAAGGTGCAACTCCTCTATCGCATCCCTGACCTCTGGGAACCTCTATCTGAACTCAGTGTTGCCGGGCCACCATCCTCTAATCCCAACTCCAACGCGGTAGAGTGAGTCGCTATTATGTGGAAGGTGGATTGGGAGATCATGATCAAAGCCTGCATCAGGTCATCTCGCGGGGCCTCAGTAGAAATGGGCAGCCTGATCTCTGTCAGTGACTGTAAGGTTTCCAGCAAAACGGGTCAGCTGGGTGAACTCTCTCTCGTAGTCTGGAATTGTCTGATCACCCTAATGAATGTGTCGGAACCTCTCTTGCAGTGCAGCTCGGTCGACATCAGAAATGAAGTGCTCTAAAAATGCCTCTGAAAACTCCCCACATAGAATAACGTTCAATTGTTGCCCCTGAATGTCGAGTGGTTGGCCGCTCTCCACCAGTCTCTAGCGTACCCTTCTAATAACGTCACCACCAAGGAAATTGCAGTAATAGTTGGGCACATCATGCCCACTAAAAGCACCTTTACGCGCTCGACCCACTCTTCTGCATGCATGGCAGTCTCTGTGCCTCTGAAGGTGCGAGGCCTCATCCCCTGGAAGGTCGTCAGTAATTTAGTGGGTACCACCAACTGTTGTGGTGGATGTGCCATAGCTGTCCGGAACATCGCAAGAATAACTGTCAACGTTTGCCCCAAGTTCGTCTCGGTGAACGGTACAGCTGTAGGGGAAATTAGGTATGAAGGTGGAGTGGCCGGGACATATCCACTAGAGGAGGATTGCCCGTTACTGAACTCTGGTATCTGGAGAAGTAACAAGAAATAAATGTCGGTACTTTGGAAAAGTAGACAAAATTTGCAAAAACTGACAAATCAGAAACAAAGGTGTGCGGACGTGTTGTTATACAGTCTAAAATCCATAAGCCTCTACACTATGGTCCACCAAGCTTCCATTATATGGTTTGTCTCGAACCAAGGAACAAAGCGAGGGACGGAGGGATCTTGAGTCTGCTCCACAAGGATGGATCGTAATGGCTCTAATCAATTTGTAAAACCCCCTTCCACCAACCTTAGCTAGGGTCGGGCCGGAGGGGATCTTACTTGCCCATGACGTCCACCCAAAGCTCTTTAAGTGGTAACAAACCACACCACTAAGCCCTAGTTGGCCGCCTTGCTCGGTTTGAATCACAACATTCACATCTAATCACAGAGTATTGCATAAGCATTAACAGGAAGACACATCAAATATATATATATAACAATATATATCTAAAAGAGTACGCAAGGTCGCAGCCATTGTTTATACATGAAGCTCATAGACTACAAAAGTACTACTACTACAAACTACTCACGCTCTCAATCCTGCTCGCTAGTACTCACGTCTCGAAACTCTAGAGATGACGGGGGTGCCTCTACTCGGGCAGTCCCATCAGCTGGCGTATTGTCCTATGGTAGCTGGTCATCATAGTGTTTTGTCTCCTGTGATTGGTTATAAACATAATTTTTAGTCATAGAGCTAAGTGGAAATACATCTCCTTCCCGGATCCATATCCCGGGGACGAGCTCATGCACCCAATAAAAGTAAATAGCTGAAGCATGAGAGGGTTAGTACAACATTTCATACATAAACTATGAGCAACTATCGAATGAACATGCATCGTAGTATAATTGGAATGACAACAACATTATATGTCAGTTATAACAAAAGCTTCACTAGCTATCAACACATCGGGTATTCACAACTTTTATTGACATCGCAGGTATTCAAACCTGCCAACACGCCATGGGCATTCAAATCCACACACACACCTTATGTCGACATAGTTTGGACTGCTTCTATTCAAGCAGGATAGTGAGCCCTGCGGGCCTCACTAATGTGATCGTTGGTGATAGTGGTCAGTCTTGCCACTTCTAGGGTGGTCGCATCGCACAACCCAGGCCCCAACATACAACCCCGTGTACTCTTGAATATGAGCGACATCCGGAGTTTTAATATTTTGGTCGACTAGCGGAGGAAACCTAACAGGGAAAATTATAATGGTCGGTAACCCGTGGTACTCATCTCCCTACCGTCTTGAGTCGTCGAACTCCCTACACCACACCGGTATGAATGGTATGCGGAAGTGTCTGACCCGCTACGATTTGCCGCAAGAAATTTATAAGCAATCAAATTTATCAATTTTTCTGGCACGCACCGAGTCTACGGCGGTCTGCCATACTATGCTTAAAATAATTCGGGCAAGCGGACTTGGCTCGATTTTCGATAAGGAGCGTGTGAGCACTTTATTTGGGGCTAATCCTGGAGGAATATCTCAACTCCTATTATCTCTAACTAAGTCTCAACCTAACAAAAGACTGTTTTTCAGAGCATGGCCCGTGCTTAAAATAGTAAATTGCAGTAATAAAAACTGTTGAGAATATAAGCTGCAGAATTAAAATGTTGTAATGAAATAGAACCAGTAAGAAACTAGAATAATACTGAATTGAAAGAACTGAACCAGTACGAGACTGGAATAGTACTTAGAAGAAATGAACTGAACTGAAAGTAAATAAGCAGAACCAGTACGATAATGGAGTACTGAAAATAAAGTACTGAACTGAAATAAATAAAGGAACTGGACCAGTACGCGACTGGAATAAATCATAAAGAAAATGGTTAGTAGTCCAATCATTTCATTCATGGGGCTTTAGTTTCATCTCCGTTCTCAGGAGACAAGTTCAGTTCCATCTCTGTTCTCAGGAGGCAAGTTCAGTTTCATCTCCTTTCTCAGGAGGCATGTTCAGTTCCATCTTCGTTCTCATAAGAGAATTTCAATTTCATTTAAGCTTTTAGGAGTCTTTTTTGAGTTTCACATATTATTAAGATCTAATAATAATTAAGTTGCGCCTTTCAATCACGGCTTAAATCGGATCAGAAGGATTATTATGAGTTACACCTTTATTATTCATCCGAGAATAAATAACAACTCATTTGTTCGCGTCGGATCGATTCCGAGAATCTCATGAGAGAGCACATTCTTGCTCGAATTTCAACCTCGAAAATCGTTTCCAACACATGAAGGAAATTCTTCGTCTGAAATGAGATTGGACATTATTTTACTCGAAGCTCGTACTATCATCTTCCAGGTCAACCAAAAATGTCCAAGAGTTATTTTAAAAACGAGGCGCTCGGTGGATTTGCAAAAACCTCGAAACACTCAGAGCTAGAAATCTTGTCACGATAACTCTCATCGATTAGTCAATTGAACTTAATATTCAATATATAAAGTGATCGCGTACTTCCATTTTTATTTTCGAAAAATTTGAGCGCATCAATTTCCGGGTGCGTCCCTAGACTCTAAGAAATCGAAAAATCTTTAATTTTTATCCCAAGATTTTCAAATTTAATACAACCTTTAAGTAGGTCTAAAAAGAGCATACTAATTTTTCCAAAAATTTTCGAGCAATTTTGGGTCTCTAAATTGGCCAAATAATTTTTATTTGGGATTTTAAAAATACCAAATTATTGTCAAAAATTCCCAAATTTTTTATGTAGATCTCTCTCCGCAAGGGAAATAACTTTTATGTTCAAAATGTTTTTGCTAGAAACATAGATTACTCCTCAGAAAATAAAATATTTATTTTAGCTACAATTATATAATATTCATTAAAATTCTAAAATTATAAATTTTGTCTTCCTCCCCTACCGCCTATACCGAAAAATGGCACTCATGGGCCTTCCCCGCCGACGGCCGGCCATGGCTCCACGCTGGCCGACTCCCGGGGGTGGGCGCTCCCTCCGGCGGTGGTTGGGCGGCCTAGCACCGCCGACTACCGCCAAAGCTTTTATTATTATTATTTTTTATCGGAGGAGAGGGGGTTGGCGGCGGCGGCGCTCCGGCCGTCAGAGCTCGCATGCGAATCATCCAGAAAATAGTTAGGAAGGAGAGGGGGAGATTTCCACCTTGTGTGGGGTTTCTGGAGGCCATCGGCGAAATCCATCATAGGAGGTGGTGGAGGGTGGTAGAGCTCGGCTGAAGTGTTTTCCAGTGATATAGAGCTCCGGAAGGGGTGGGTTAGGCCCGCTTTGAGCTTGGGGAGAGGGGTGAATTCCTTTTATAGGGGGAGGAGCTCCCCTCTTCCTTCTTCTCGGCGTGGGATTAAAATATCATGGAGGAGGTGTCTTGGCCCATGCTAGCTGGCCATGGACATGTGTCAATCATTCAAGGGATCAAGTACATCAATTTGCAAGCATCTCACGGTTTGGGGTTGGTTTGGGAGAAAGAGAGGAAGGGAGAGAAGAGTGGGCCTCTTGCTTTAGGCCCAACCCCAATACCCAAACTTCCTATAAGAAAAACAGAGCACATAAGGGGCCTATGCTGGCCTTGGAGTGGTGGCCTCAAGTGGGGCACCACTAAAGATGATCTTTTTTTAAGAAAATTATATTTTTAAGGGGTTTGACCAAAAGTCAACCATTGAGTGGGTCCTTCATGTGGGTCAAATTCAATGTAGGTCTAAGTCATCGAGTGACGATCCAAAGTTGAGATATTTAGTAATATTGATGTGTGCACGCTTTTCAGTGCACTGTAAAGCTTGGTTTGACCGCAGTTTGACCACCCATTATCGAAATTGACCAAGACAAACTTTGTTGACTTTCTATTGACCATACAAATCCAATGCCACTGACCGGGGTCGAATCGGAGTTCGTTTGCTAGGTATTCAAAATTCTACGCGTCACAGCGTGCTTAAACGGTCAAAACGCACATATTCGTCATTAAACTTCGAATTGTGACGCAACGAGTTTCAATGCGTTCGTATTGACAATACGAATTTAAGTAATAGGAACTGACATAACTCAAATCAGAGTACTTTAGCTCAATATTCAAAATCTCATCTTCGCAACGTTCTACGGGGAACAACCATATATGTCATATGATCTCGGAATTCAACAGAACAAGTTCCAATGCGCTCGTATTGACTATACGAGGTCACAGGAAATGACAGAACTCAAATCAGAGTTATTTAGTTTTATATCCTGTCTAGGGTTACCTTCAACCGGGTCGTAGTTAGAGGTTCGGGTCACTTTTATTGGGCACATTAGGGTTCTGGTGGCCCATTAAAAGTCAGTATGTTACATATGGTCTTCTTGATGAGCTTTGTGAAGTCTACAAATCATTTTTGGGTGACGAAGCCATTTACAGGCATCGAGCTCTCTGGGTCAGTTCCTTGCCCCTCATCTCCAACCATGGTGTTTGCTTAGTATTTTTCATGCAAGTTACGGTCCATGATCACCGTACTAAAAATGTTGAACCCTGAAACCACAGTTCAACAAGGAGTTTGCACCAGAGCTGTAGCTTGTCTTTACTTCTCCCGAATAAGCACACTGAGCTGAGGATTTAGAGTTCGGATACCTTCGCATCGGAACCTTAAACAGACCTCCGAGAAGCAGCAAGGAGGTCTCACCACATACCTGGAAGATACTAGGTCACTTTCCCTCCAAATTCAATGTTGGACCGGACACCTTCAGAGGGCTTGGAGAGCTCTCGACTACCCATCTGGAAGCCACAATGAATAGTGAGATGAAGCTCTTGCCTTCCAGAGCTAATCAGATGAGAGAATAGCCAATAATAGGTCCCCTCCCAAGGTGTCATGGAGGTCTATTTATAGTTTTCTGAGAATGGTCTGCGAATAGTGTGATCCCGATTTTTGTTCTACTAAACGTAACTAAAATTGGTCTGCCAACAACCAAACTTCGCTGTTTGGAAGGCTAATGGCATGCCGAAAATGGAATGTCATGGGAATGGAGAGCAATTCCCTTTACAAGCGAACCGAGCGGCCCACTCGTCCTGTGGCGAGTGCCCGATGGAGCCGGCCCTCTCCACTTGTCTCCTAACCAAGGGACAAGTGCGAGCTCCCCGGCTCCACTCTCCCCTTACTGTTGGCACGGGTACTCGCCCCCAACCGACTGGGCACCCTCGACAAATATGGGGTTGCATAAGTGTCACAACCCGCATTTTCCCCGCATTAAAGTTATATCAGAGTAAGGGAAAATATGTGTCGTGATGCCGAGCCATGCAGGGGATAACTGCAGACGCTCAGGCAATACTCCAAGCTCTACTATTTAAATGAAATTCATAAGTTGTTATGAATGAAATCTAGTTTAAGTTTAAATGGTCGTATCCCTCGGCATGGTGGATCAACTAGTCCACTAGAAAAATATAGTTATACGCTGCAGAAAATACTTTGATTATGTTGATTAACACCCTACATGAGTATAAACATCCCCAAAAGGACAACTTATGGTATGCAGGACTCTAGATTTAGTATAAGTATGAAAATAGTCTTTAAGTTAGCTAGAATATAATGATTTTGGTTTTAGAAAGATGACATGTATGAAATACTAGTAGTAATGCTTTTTATAAGTTAAAATATCTAACATGCAACCTAGCATAAAACATTTCCCAGAGAGCAAGTAAAAACAACCACAAAGAGGTAAAACTAGCAGTTTAGCAAAGTAATGAGCATTTTAAAAGAAATCCACCAGTGGGCATCAACAACCTGACATGAACCCACTGGAGAGCTTGTATGTCTCTACTAACAAGATGCAACCAAAACTACCTCACAAGGGTGAGGAAAACCTCTGCAATACAGCAGTCCACTAGCAACACCAACCTAGCCGCTTAACCGGCTACTGTCTTGAACCTGAGGCATTCAAAAAAAGAACACCTCAGTAAGAAAATATAAGTGACAAAAGGAATCAATTAGATATAAACAAGTGAAAACATAAGGGATTACCAAACTCTACCAAGAGAAATGCTGACAACCTCAGCTAGTATAATCAATAAAAGAGACAAGTAAGAAAACAATCATCAGTAAAATGAGAAGAGTGCACTAAGTGCGAGAAGTTAACTTGCTTCACTCAAACCTGCATGAAAGTGAGGGATAGATCTAACCAACTCTAGAGGGGGTGAATAGAGTATTAAAAACTTTTAGATAATTTTTATAGCGGATTAAAATAGATGATATATATATAAAGAAATATCGGAACATAAAAAATAAACAAGCAAAAATACAACCAGATGACACAAGAAGTTTATAGTGGTTCCCCAATAAATCTGGGTACATCCACTCTTCTATCACCCTGCTAGGAATCCACTACAGTTTTTGCTCAGGTGTCCTGCCACCATAGGTTTTTGATTAGGTGCCTTATCACCAGAAGATCCATTTTTCTAAGGGAGATCTAGCAACCCTTTGATCTTTTGATCAGGTGCCCAAAAACCAAACTCAAGCCTTTTGATCAGGTGACTTGTGAACCAAGAGGTGTAACATTTGGAGGGAGTTATAACCAGGTACACAGTGAAAGGAAATAGAAATGATGTCTTCTGAAAGTGAGAGATAGATACAGTTTACTATAGAGGGGGGTGAATAGAGTATAAAAAAAATTGTTTAGATATATTATGGAATTAATATATAGGTACTTATATGAAAGAGGTAAAAGCAAGAAACTATCACAGCACAATGCACAAAGAAAACACAAGGCAATCCAGACGACACAAGAAATTTTATAGTGGTTCCCCAAATCTGGGTACATTCACTCTTCTACCACCCTGGTAGGAATCCACTTAGGTTTTTGATCAGGTGCCCTATCACCACAAGATCTGCTTCAGGTAGATCTAGAAACCCTTCAGGCTTTTGATCAGGTGCCTAAAAACCAATAGGTTTTTGATCAAGTGCGCTATCACCAAGGAGTTTACTTTTGAAGGGAGTAATAACCCTATACACGAGAGGTTAAAGAAAATAGATGACAGTCTTCTCTTTCTCAAACACAATGAGAAGACTATGTGGATTTGATGATGCCAAAGCTCCCCCTGAGATATTAGTAGTTTCAGGAAGATAGAAGCTTTGTCCATGGTGTAGGTCTTCAGATTGATGTTGAATCGAGCTCTTTGTAGATTGTTGAAGCCTGATGAAGGAAGAAGACTAAAGAGATTTGTGTGTTCAGCAAGTTCTTCTTTTCCTTGTTTTTGGCAAAGCAAGAAACCTTGAGAGCAAAAGAGATTGAATTTCTGACTGACTGTTTTATTAACTATTGTGATTCTTGTTGTCTCTGTCTTTTTAAGTTCTCTGTATATTTTTGGGAATGACTAACGACCTGAATTTGAATTCCCAGACAGTACTTAATTCTCTGTAAGAATTTAGGAGCCCAAACGGGTAGAATAGTTGGCAATCATAAATGCACTTCCGCAACTGTCTTTACAAAATATTCTGTGAATACCATAATTAATGATTTATAAGATATGACTATCAGCCTTGAGAATGTCATCATTAATTATCAGAATATATTTGCCTTAAAATGATTTAAGAGATCGTCGACCTGGGTTCGTAGATCATCGAGCTCAGTTCAGAGTAGAAGACTCTAAGATCGTCGATGGGAGATCGACGATCGTTGAGCTGAGAATTGTTTCTGGACTTAGAATATTTTCTGGAATGACATACTGAAGAAGCCAGAAATCATCGACCTGAGAACTTGGTTCATCGACCTGAGAATTTAACTTGTCCTTCTAAAACAGCTTCTGTGAACTGTGTCGACAGATGGTTCTGGGTGTCGACACAAGTCCTTCTGGTGTCGACTGATACTGTCGACTAATAATCTATGAACTGTGTCGACACAAATCCTTCTTGTGTTGACTGAGCTGGTGTCGATTGATGGTCTGTGAACTGTGTCGACACAAATCCTTCTTGTGTCGACTGAGCTAGTGTCGACTAATATTATCTGTGTCGACTGATATAGTTTTTGTGTCGACACAAATCTTCTGGGTGTCGACACAATTTCTGCTACTGGTGTCGACACAGCTTATCCAAAGTGTCGACATAATTTTGCTGAGTGTCGACTGATGTTGTCTGTGTTGACACAACTGCTTGAGTCTCTGACAGGATGTTGTAGACTGATCCATGTGATGTTGACTCTTGGCCTAGACTAAGGAAATAAACCTATGACCCTGACTATACATTTTGGGTCAGTCTAAGCAAACCTAATAGTGATCCTTGCCCAAATCAGAACTAGGGTTCCAACAATCTCTCCCTATTTGGGTGAGGACACTATTTACATAAACAAAGAAAATACAAAGCAATAAAATAAAACAAATTTGCTGTTGTTGTTGATGTTGAACCTTGCCCAAACCTGTGTCATTACAATCTGTATCATCATAATCTGCTTCTGCTATTTCTGGAATTGCTGCTACTGCTGGAACTGCTGCAGCTTCATTGGACAGCTCTATATATGCACAAAAATTCTGAAACACTTCTTCTTCCTGTACTGCATATCTGCACAAAAATTCTGAAACACTTCTTCTTCCTGTACTGCATATCTGCACAAAAATTCTAAAACACTTCTTCTTCCTGTACTGCATATCTGCACAAAAATTCTGAAACACTTGTTCTTCCTGTACTGCTGGAGGAGACTGAGCTTGAAGGTTTGCTGAGGCTGAACCTGTTGCATCTTCATTGATCGTCCCGTCTTCGTCCATCTTGTTCCTGTAGACCCATTTTGTTCCAATGACGTTCTTTCCTTTGGGTCTTGGAACAAGCTTCCATACATTGCAGCGCTTGAACTGATTTTGCTCTTCTTCCATTGCCAATATCCACGATACATCTGAGTTTGCTTCCTCAAACTTCTTTAGTTCAACCTGCGAGAGAAAACTTAAATAAAGATTCTCATTAGTTGTACCTCTTCGAGTTCTGACACCGTCCCGGGGATCTCCTATGATCTGGTCCATAGGGTGATCCTTCAGATGTTTGAGCTCTAAAGTTCTTGCATCTGGATTATCTTCAATCACTGGAGTGATTTCCTCAACTTGGATGACTTCTTCATCTTGATCATCAGCCTGTCCAACAGGGGTTGTAGTGGTGATCTTGATGAACTTTTTGCCTTTGTCTTCGGACGGTTCATCCAAGCTAGTTTCTTTCAGCTTTGCACCTGCCTCTTCAATGAGCACACTAGACGGATTGCTTTGCAGCAAGCTCGTCTCATCAAATACAACATGTATCGATTCTTCTACCACCAGGGTTTTTCTATTAAATATTCTATTTGCCTTACTATGGCTACTATAACCTACGAAAATACCTTCAAAACTCTTTTCGCTGAACTTGGTGGTATGATACTTAACATTGTTAAGTACGAAGTATTATAGACAAAGATTCTAAAGTATGAGATGGTTGGCTTCCTGCCCTTTAGAGGTTCGTAAGGTGCCTTATCGTGGTTTTTGTTTATGAGTGCTCGATTTTGCACGTGGCATGCAGTGTTGACGGCTTAAGCCCAGAAGTACTCCGGAAGTGAAGCATCACTCAACATAGTCTTGCAGGCCTCTATGAGTGTTCTGTTCCTTCTCTCAGCCACTCTGTTCTGTTGTGGAGTACGAGGAGAGGAAAACTCGTGAAAGATACCTAAGCTTTTACAGAATTCTGTCATGGCCCCAGATTTGAACTCTGTTCTGTTGTAACTTCTGATTTTGACTATGGAGCAGTTATATTCATTTTGGACTTGCCTGACAAATTTAGTAAAGATGTCTAAGGTATTTGACTTGTGTTTCAGAAAGAACACCCACGCAAAGTGCGAGTAATCATCAACAATTACCAACGTATAATCCTTACCTCCCAAGCTTCTAATTTATAGTGGACCAAACAAGTCCATGTACAATAGATGGAGACATCTATCAGAAGCTTTGCCAATAACGCTTTTAAAGGTAGCCCTTGTTTGCTTGCCTTTTACGCACGCATGACAAGGTCTATCTTTGACGCACTTGACATTTGGGGCATCACGTACTAAGTTCATTGAAAATAATTTATTAATAGTTTTGAAATTAATATATGCTACTCTCTTGTGCCATTGGTCACCAAGGGACGCACTATCTTTTGCTAAAAGACACACTGGTGTAGAGAAATCTATACAGATGAAATTTAAACAGAAAATATTCCTGCTTCGAGTGTCGGATAGAATCGTTTCCATATTGTCAACGGATTTTATCATGCACTTATCAGCATGGAATTCAACTATGTATCCTTTATCGCAGAGTTGGCTTATGCATATGAGATTGTGTTCCAATCCTTCGACATAAGACACATCCGAGAAGGGTACATTGTCATTAGTAATTATACCATAGCCTCTACTAATTCCACGGTCTGAACCTCCAAAGATGACCTTTGGTCCGTTCACGACTGAAGTAAAGTTCTGAATGAGGCTTATAGCCCCGGTCATATGCCGAGAGCATCCGTTGTCCAAATACCAGATTGGCGTTTTGTTGGCCTTTGGACATACCTGCAATCATAATCAATTTGACTTAGGAACACAAACACATTTGGGTCCTTGGTCTCGGGTTAGAGTACTCCCCCTACGAGTGTTAGCATTATGAGCGGTCTTTCTCATATTGCTGACATGAGGAGTTGCAGCGTTTCTGGAATTGAACTAGCAATCAATGGCGAAGTGACCAACCTTGCCACAACACCAACAGTCAAATCTGTTGTACCTTTGCCTCATGATCTCCTGCTTGACCTTTTGAAATTGTGGTCTAGCAGGGGCAGCATTCTTGGAGGAAGATGCCTCATGATGATGGCAATAACATGGCTTCTTCTCCTTTATAGGCTTTTCTACAATGGGCTTTGTATTTGGTGCATTCTTGAAGTTATGCCCATGATTGAAAGGGCCATAGCTCTGAAGAATAACTTCTTCATAAGGTGCCTTAAAGACACTTTCGCCAAAGTTTCGGGGTCGAGTCCATCCTTGATAGCGGGACTTTGGCTCTACATAGGTAGGCCTAGCAAAGTGCCCGTAGGATGATTCAAAATCAAACTCACTTGATGTAAAGATGACTTTCTTGAATGTAGTTTGATCTTGAGGGGCTTTCCCCTTCTCTTTGGCTAAGGCCTTTTTGGCGGCCTTATTCTTCCATTGATTCTTGTTTCTCCTAGAGGATTTACTAGGAGCTTCTTCATGGCCTAATCCGGCACCCTTGGCCTTGGCTGAGAATTCAGCAACAAATGGAAGAACCGTCTTGGGCTTCGAGAAACTTTCAACCAGTTTCTTTTTAGCTGTAATTTGGGCTTCCAATTCCTTGATGATTTTCTCTTTGAGGTCAAGGTGCTCAAGAGCCTTGTTATATTCTTCAATTGCATTATTGAAGTTTTATTCAAGGGAATCAGTCTTTGCGACTTTCTCTCTCAAGATGCTCTCTTCGGATTTTAGAGATTTGATCTCTTTAGCCTGAGTCTTCACGACTCGACGACATTTATCGTAAGCCATGATTAACTCCTTGTACTGGGACATTAGTTCTGACTCATCGTCATAGGAGCTATCCTCACAATCATGTTCAGAAACTTCAAAATCTGAAAGAGGGGTATGAGAATTTACCTTCCCAATGAACTGGGGCTCTTGATCGTCATCTCTTAGAGCCATAAGCCCAAAATAAGCTTCTTCTTCTTCACTTGACTCAGATGAGTCGGAGTCACTAAGAGTCTTGCTCTTTTCGGCTATCAGGCTCTTCTCTTTCCTCTTTTTATTGTACGAGGATTTCTTCTCTTCTCTTCTACCACCCTCCTTCTTCTTATGAGGGCAATCGACGATGATGTGACCTGGCTTATTACAATAATAGCAAATAATGTCAGTCGAAACGTATTTGTTCTGCTTGGAGGAATACCTGTCATGGCAACTTGAGCCTTTTCTTTGCCGATCACCATCGTGTCGTGATCTTCTATAGGAGGCATCCTAGCCTTTCCATTGCTTTTTCATGTTCAAGAATTTCTTGAACTGACGTGAGAGCAGTGAGAACTCTCCTTCTGATAGCTCAGAGCCTGAGTTACTAGGCTCAGAAGTTTCTTCTTATTCACTAATCTCTGGAGCTGGAGCAGGGGAGGCAGCCTTTGTCTTTTTGGAGGTGTCTGCTTTAAGTACAACAGACTTTTCTTTGAGAGCAGACCTGCTCTTCTCTTCTTCAGCTTTCCTGGTGTTGAGTTGAAGCTCATATGACATAAGCTTCCCGAAGAGATTTTGTGGGTCTGTCTTACCCAGCTTTCCAAACTCCCTGATGGCACAGACCTTGTTGTCGCATTCTTTGGTCAGGGATCTCAGAAACTTGTCATTCAGTTCTCCATTAGTGAATACTCTGCCATAGACTCTTAGGCCATTCACTATCTTGAAAAAGTTCTCAAATGTATCAGCAATGGTCTCTTTGCTTCCCTGTCGGAAGGCTTCATACTTCTAATTGAGGAGGGATCTCCGATCATCCCTCACTTCTTCTGTTCCTTCCATTAAGGTAACCAAGGACTGCCACATATCCTTTGCAGATTGATAGTGGATTAAGTTCTGCAGCATTGAGTCATCAACTGCACTTGCTATAATGTTTTTATTTTTCTTGTCTAGTGAGACAAGTGCAATCTCGTCCTTGTCTAAATCCATCAGCTTCTTTGGAACCTTCTTGGTAGGATCTATAGTGGAGACAGTCATAGGGATATAAGGACCTTCTTCAACTATCATGAAGATCCTTGGATCCACAGCTTCCATAAAGAATTTGATCCTTTCTTTCCACATGGGAAAGTTGTTCTTGTTGCATAGGGGAAGCTTGGCAAAATACTTTGCCTTGTCCATGATGGATAGATCACAAATAACAACTATTGCAGGAACTGATCAAGGTGTTAACCTTTTAACGATCAACCTGGCTCTGATACTAATTGAAAGATAATAGTTGTCAACCTAAATCACCTAAGGGGGGGGGGGTGAATAGGTGATTTGTGCGTCTTTTGCGGAATTAAAAAATCTCAGAACACAGCACAGATATATCTACCAAAATATTACAGACGAGACAAGATTTATAGTGGTTTCCCGATCTTGGGTACATCCACTTTCCCTCACCGATCTAGCAATATACTAGACTCGGCTACTCCACTATATCGGATTGAAAAACAATCCTACCCTCGAAACAAAGTTCCTACAATCTCAATCCATCCAACTGGATCTACAACTCGGAAGCCAAAACTTCCTACAAACTCGGAGTTGAAAACTCCTACACTCGGAGAAAACTTCTCCTATAAGAATGAAAAATTGTTTAAGAAAATACAAACAATGATTTTTTTTGTCAGATCTGCAAACAGCAACCAGGATCCTCTTCTTGTAATCTTTGCGGCACTTTCAGAAAAGTGAAGAAAATCTCGGCCAGATCTGAATCTTCTGTCTTACACGATCGGGAAGAGGATGAGCGATTGAGAAACGATCTCGATCTGTAAAACTTCTTTAGTCTATTTCCTCTGAAAATCGAAGCCCTTGCCAGAGAAGAACAGAGGCGGCGGCGGCGGCTTTCGTTCCATGAAGAGAGAGAGAGAGAGGAAACATCGATTCTTTTGGAAAGAGGCGGCTGCAAAACTTAGAATAATTTTCTTCTTGAAAAACTTGTTTTCTTATTAGGGTTTGTCGATTAGACAAGACCTAGGTATATAACTACTCGAGTAGGTCAAGGACAACTCGAGTAAGTAAAGAAATATTACTCGGGTATATAATTCATGACTACTCGAGTAGCTAGAAAACAACTACTCAAGTACATATAATCAGCTTACTCGGGTACTTAGAAGATCTACTCGAGTATACAGAAGATTTTCACAGGAAGGAGTTGAACTACTCGAGTACAAGTTGTACTACTCGAGTAAGCAGAATTGAACTACTCGAGTGGTTAGAATAACTACTTGAGACAAACACTTAGAAATATTCTGCACACGGAAAAAAAACAGCTACTCAAGTAGTCAGATTGAACTACTCGAGAGGAAATAAATCTTCTCGAGTATATGAAGGACTTACTCGAGTATTTCTTAACTACTCGACACAGAGAAGAGAGTTACTCGACACAGTGTCGAGAACTACTCGAGTATACAAAGTACCTACTCGAGTAAATGACTTAGAAAAATTCTGAGAGAGGAATCTGGAACAGGAAGAATAAACTACTCGAGTATGAACTACTCGAGACAGAATGAGCTACTCGAGTATATGACTTGGACTACTCGAGTGTTTTACTTAGAAAAACTTGGAAACTGAATTCTGGGAAACTCGAGTAGGAAGAGTGATCTACTCGAGTAGTTAAGTAAGCTACTCGAGTATGTCAGTGAACTACTTGAGTGTCTTACTTAACTTCATGAGAGGAAGAATTTTTTTACTCGACTATGCAGAAGTTTTACTCGAGTATATCTCAAGCAATCTACTCGAGTAGTTAAAGACCTACTCGAGAGAAACACTTAGAGAAATTTCTGTAAGAAATTTTTCTTCTACTAGAGGGGAATCAGCATCAGGTCTTTTCACAGTCCTATAGCTTGAATATGAAGTGTATCCCAATAGAGAGGCTACACATGAGTCAACACTTTGGAACACACAATGAGGGATTACATTGCATGGTCCTGCGTTTGGTGACCCATTGTAGACTGACATTGGTCTACACTTCCCATTGGAGTCCTGCAAACACATAACTCAAACGAAGCATTAAATACAAACTAATTCTTCTTAGTTCCAGGGTGACTTCATCAAATCTGGGTTAATGTGGACATAGTTCCCAACACACACTCAGAAGATAAACACTTCCTACAATAACTCGGAGAAAACAACTCCTATAACTCAGAGAAATATCTCCTACAAGAATAAAATGAAAAGCAAATACAAATAGTGATTGTTCTCAGATATGAAATGAATCTGCCTGTTCTTCTTCCTTGGAACTGTGCGGCTTTATCCGAATATGTTGAAGAATAATTTGCAATTTTTGGATCTGAAAATCTCTGGACTCACACGATCAAGTAGAGGATTTGTCGTTGACAGTAATCTCGATCTGTATATCAATCTTCTCTGAATCTCTCTGGATCGAAAGCCCTTGTCGATGAAGAAGATCTGTGGCTCTTGATTTGGAATGAAAAGACGGATTCAGGAAACTTGGAATTTTCTTCTTGCGGTGGCTTAAAAATTCTTCTTAAAATTTTATTGAAAACTTCTTAGTGTTAGTCGAAAATGATAAGACCATTTATAGGATTACCCTAACGGTCATAATCGTCATTAATGACATCCATGTGGACCAATCACGCATTAATCATGTTTGAAATAAATGTCTGTCTGGACTTAGCGAATTACAAAAAATGGACCAGGGTGTTCTCGAGAACAAAGTTTTTACTCGGTAACTAATGAGTTCTATTACTCGAGAACAATAAGGCAGTTCTCGAGAAGAAGACTTAGAGAAAAATGATATGGAGGAAGAAAATAGCTTTCTCGGGAAAGAAGAAAAGTACTCAAGAAAATTGCTTATAGTTCTCGAGAAGAAACATTTTGTACTCGAGAACAACAAGGCTGTCTCGAGAAAAATACTTAGAAAAATATGTGGAGGTGAAAAACCACAGTCTCGAGAATGACAAGAAGTACTCGAGAACAATGATATTTTGTTCTCGAGAAAACATATTCTGGTACTCGAGAACAATTATTCATCTCGAGAACAAAAGTCCAGCTCTTATGAAAAGTACTTTGCTTATCGACAAATGACTTCTGCATCTCGAGAATAAACTATAGAATTCTCGAGAATAACTTTATTCTTCTCGAGGAAAAGGCTTAGAAAAATTTTTATCTGGAGAACAAATATCCCTAGAAGAAATGCCATATATTACTCGAGAACAAAAGCTCTTCTCGAGAACAGCAAGAAGCTTTCTCGAGAACAACTTTTGTTACTCGACATGAAGGCAAGTCTTACTCGAGAATTTTCATAAGTCCTTCTAGAGGACAACTTATAGTACTCGAGAATAAGACTTACACTTTTTCTGAAAAACTTTAAATCTTGATTCTTCATAAAATTCAGCATTCATCTTTTCTCTTGCACTTAGTGCTTGAAAAAGAAAGCGTGTCCCAATAGAGAGGCTACACATGATTCAACACCATGGATCACATAATGAGGGATTTCATTGTATGGTCCTATGTTTGGTGGCTCATTGTAGACTGACATTGGTCTACACTTAGCAATTAAGTCCTGTAAACACTTAACAAAAAGAGCATTAAATACAAACTTAATTCATCTTAGTTTAAGGGCGACTTCATACAAATCTGGGCTATTGTGGATGCAATACCAAACAATCTCTCCATATTTGTAGAAGTCAGAACCCTATACACTAAGTTGAATTATATTAAGATAAAAACACAAAAAGTACAAATAACATGATAATTTAGAGAAAAGCAGTAATATGTAAAAATCAGATCCGAATTAAAAGTTCATATAAGTAGAAAATCGTCCAAGATAATTAAATTCTACAATTTCAAAAGTGAACTTCTATCATCTTTAGTTTACTGATACTGTGAAGGTTGCTTTCCTTATCTCTCAAGCTTCTCTTGTTCTCTCTTCTAATAACTATATGGCTTGGGGAAGTACCTTGGTGGTTTAGGTGGAACCTTGGGTTTGATTCTGCCATATTCTCTGTTATAGATTCTTCTCTTTGTAAGGGATTTCTCATACAACTCCAATTCTTGAGGGCTATAGTGAAGATTCCTGACTTCATTAAAATCAATCACTAACTTCAGAGTTTCCAAGATAAGGGATTTGGAGGTTGGAATCCAGACTTCAGTATATTCTTGAGTTATCTTCCCTTGGGCTTCTGGATGTGGAGTAGATCTGCTTGTAGAGGCTCCATCACCATACTTTCTTCTCTCAGCTTTTTGAACTTCTGGAGAATGAGAAGGCAGTCCTGTTTGCTCAGATTGTCATACCTATTCATAGACATCAGGAGGAGGTCCTTCATAGTAATTGATGAGTTCGGTTTATATAGAGTTTTTTGGACTCATCTGGGCTTGTTTTCTCACTCGTGCACTGCATTTCAACTGGTTATCAGTTATATTTGCATCGTTCGGTCATTTACCATATTGTGCACTAATTTGGCTCAAGGGTGTGCAATTGCGCTTTCTGTAGCTGGGGGTAAGCACATGGTGATCCCCAAGGGCCCTTTCTAGTTGTTTTCATTGCATTTCTATGACACTGGAGGGCTCACTTTAGTTTTATTGGTTTGTATGCAGGTGGTGCATTTTCCCTAAGTCTAGAATGCAGGTTTGAGGAAAATGTACGGTTATGCATTTTCTTAGCACACATTCCTTTGTGATCGTGCATTTTGTTCGTGCAGGAGAAACATCGAGCTGAGCTCGACGAACTGAGCTCGATGATCTTAACGTATGGCTAACACATGGTTATTGCATTCTGTGGTTAATCGTGCTATTTGTGCACGCACTGGCGGAAGCGCCCGTGCGCGAGTAAAACGCACGGTTCCACCTGCTTTTCTTATTTTCCTGCTTTTTGTCGCTACCCGTGCGATTTCCTTCACGCACAGGTGGAAGCGCCCGTGCGCGATGAAAACGCACGAGTCAACGCATCATCTTCCGCAAGCTTGGCCTGCAAGTTAATAATGCACGGTTAGCATACGGTCGTACGCAGAACCGTGCATGACCATTATTTTGATCTTTTTCTATTAAAGAGCAGATTTTCTGCCATTTGAGAACGTTTTGGGCCAGACTTCTTCTACACCAACTCCTCTGCATTTTTAGGGCGAAATCTGCCGTTCCACCAAGGGGAGAAGATCCAGGCAAGCATTCAACGCCAAATCCAAGCCGGAGCTTCCTCTCAGCCTCCTCCTTCATCCTTGATCTTCAAGAAGGGTTTTATCTAGCTTTCTCCATCAAGCTAGAGAAGTTGTGCCATCCTCCACCGGCTCGTGACACGAAGAAGATGGGTCTATTGGGATTGAGTGACAGCCTCCTCTACCCCGGACGCAGTTGAGGACCGAGCTAGGATGCGGAATGACAACCCGACGAATCCTACCGTGAATCCTCAGCAAGACTTCAGATTCGGTCGATTTCGCACACTTTTCTTATCTTGTTGCTGATAGTATAGTTGATCTCTTATATTTGATGAAGTATGCTTATTGTAATATACGTTTATGTGTAATCATGTCTATGTGATTGTATGTTTTCGTTATTTGCTTGAGGTGCGCCCTTATTTTCCATCCACCTTCCATCTATTCTTGCCGCACTAGAGATTATTAGTGGCGTGCGTAGCGAAGAGTTGCTTACGACCCTCATATTCCTCGGTTCGTTTGGTTCTTACGCTTGCCTACTTGTCCATCTGCCCAGCGATTCGATGCATTGCGGCCCGTGTAGTCTTCCATCCCGCCTGGCGAAGAATCGCATAGCGGCGTTGTATATGAGTAGTTGATAGTGTTTTATTTTCTTTGTCCACAATAAATCAAAATCCCCATCATAAACTCCGACCTAAGGACTTCAATCTAAAGTCCTCCTCAAAATTGACTCCACCTTGATGTGTTCCCTCGAGATCGATACTTGAGGAAATTCGCCAATTTTATATTACTTTTGCGATCGGTACACTTGCCGTCCAACACATCATGTTTTTGGCGCCGTTGCAGGGGAAGACTGTCATGTCAGTTTTTGGAGAGGGAGCTAGTAGATCGAAGCCCTTTTCATTTGTGCATTGCATTGTTTCTTCTTTATTTTTGTTGTTAAAATTTTTATTTTTTATTTTGCTTATTTCTTTTTGCCTTTTTTGATTTTTGGTTTAGATAGCAGATCCGTGCTATTTTTATTCTAGCTGTGTAGCACTTTTTCGCCAATTATTTTTGTTTGCGATGTGGTCTATTGTCGAGTGCCATCTTTATGACGCTTTGCACCGATGCATCGATGCCATGGCTGATTTGAAAGCCGAGCATTGCATTAGATGTTTGTTATGTCAAGGTGTAGGCCACAAGGTGGAGGATTACCCTCGCTTGTGCGATCCTTCTCCCTCTAAGGGCGTGCGTGCAACAGCCTCCCGTTCGCGGAAGACTGCTGTGGACAGGCCTACCAGGGTGTTTCCTGGCCCATACACTGACATAGCGCACCTTGCTCGTTCTTTAACCATTGAGATAATGGAAGAATCTCTTGCTGCATACAGATCATTCATGGGTCCCTCGCTCCCTTTTTATGAGCCTCCCTTGAGTGATGACGATCACACTTGTGGTAGCCAGCAAAAAGATCATCAGGAATTCATGGGCGCTCCTGTATGGGATGCAGAGATTATTCCTGTCGACGGGATGTCGTCTGCGACTGATTTTACGATGGGGCCTGCTCATTCAGTGCTTGATTTTGAGAGCAGTTCCGCCCTCCGCAATTTTTGCCCGAGTTTGCTACTCCTTTTTCTTGTAAGTCGGCTGATGATGCCGTATTTTTGGATGATTCGGTGCCTGAGTTTGCGCCGAAGTGGGATGAGGATTCTACTATCTCTGATGGATAATGTGGATCTTCAGAGCACTTTTATGCACCCCGGTGGGAGGAGGAATATCCTCTTTCCGATTTGGAGGTTTGCACTTCCTTATTGGATGAGGCCATTCCCCTTACTACCGTGGACCTCGAGCTCTCGCATTCTCCACGATATGACTCGTATGATACCGACGATGAGCTATACTTGGATCTCGCTGAGAGTGATATCGGGATCACTTTCCCATTTTCTGATTATTTTAGTTCTTCTTCTCTTTTATTACTTGATCCCCCTTCTCCATCCGAGCCTGTGTAGGCTGAGTCTCCATGGGTATGCTGGGATGATGATGAGCCTGGTGTTCATGCCGTTGCTATCGCTTCCTACACATCTGTGATTGACGACGCCTTGCTAGGAGAGGATATGTTTTGTGATAAGATGAGCGAGGTCCAGCGCTCCTCCTCTTCTTTTTTTCTATTTCCTCTACCTGTGTTGAGCAGGTATTATTATTTAGGTAGACGGGTAACTATTTTATCTCCATATCGGTACCCGTTACCGCAACGGATATTGGAACAGTTACCTGCGCATTTTTTATTTCATAGACCCATTAGCTAGAACCTTTTCCTTAGCTGAATAAGTCGTGCAGGGATGACAGTAACCGCAATACTTATCTTTCATTTCCTGTATTTTTATTGCTCATATCTAACTTAGTTTAGTATTTCTCTGTATTTTGTATATTTTTCTTTTGTTTTTGCGGAGCTCACCCCTGCAGGTACTCATGGCTACTACGTATTGGCGGGGTTGTGATTCTTCGTATGGCGGAGCAGCTTTTATTTTTCACGCGTCTTCTGGTATGCTCACTGGCTGAGCATTGGGTAACCTCTTCCCTTGTCTCTATTTGATTTAAATTTCCATATCATATGCTGTGTAGCTTAGTTTAATTCTGGGGGAGAGTCAGTATGTGTTACCTTTTGCATGCGCACATTTCATGTGCATTCTAGAAGCATTTATTATTTTATTTTGAATAGTTCATTGCATTGCACACCACAACACCCACTTGAGCACACGCTTAGCTGTTAGCATGCTGCGAGTTAAACTCGTTTCTTTTGTATGATTTGGGAAAATTTTTGTGCTGGCATAGGATTGTGAGATGGAGTAAAATGTTGACCTTGTTGTGCTCCTAGTCGAGTGCTCTCATCTTGTGTAGAAATTGGAGTAGATTTAATTTTTCTGTATGCTTATAGTTTTATATTTTTCTATTTGTGTAAAGACTTTTTATTCTAATCAAAAATTGGTGAATCCGGTGTGAATCGAACGGTAGTGTAGGGATGTGTGTAGACGGCCGTTCGGTTCGTATTGCTCGAGTCGGGAGGATGGATAGATAGTCTTTCTCGTTGGCTAAGAACTTGCCCCAAGCTATTCTTGAAGATGGGTATGGGTTAGTCATGCATGAGCGTGATGTAGGCCATTATTTTGGCCTGGTAGAGCTTTGTAACATTCCTAACGTCATATCCTCGCTAGCCCCGTTGTGCCTACCCTTCTTTTGATTCAGCTCCACCAGTATTTCACCAAAGCATCTTAGCCGATCCTAGTCGCACACCCAATTCGAGCTTTAGTGTTTTATATTTCCATGTTGTGGTGTTGATGTGGTGATATTCTTTGTGAATGTGCGGATGTGCTCCAAAGTTTATTTGCTGAAATTGTTAAAAGAGAAGTGATTTGAAAAAGTTGATTTTTTAAAAAATGTATATAAAAAAGAAGAAAAGTGAAAAGAAAAAGTGTAATTAAAAATTTCATTTGAGATGAGAATGTTTATGGAGTAGGCGGTGCACACACCCATATTTGAAAAATTAAGTCTGGGATGTGGTGTACCCGTGTGTATTTTTCTTAACAAAGGGATTCTTTTTATGATAGTTCATTTGGGTTAGGTGCGTAGCCTTCCTGTTTATTTTTATTTACCTCACCGTAACTCAAGCTTCATCTCCTCCCCTAAAGTCTTACTGATTTGTGTGTGAACTAAGTCAGTGCTGTGGAGAGAGTGCGAACGAGCAAGCATATGGTCACCGACATTGGTGGATTCCTTTGGAGGTTATCCTGAGCCCCAATCTTTGGCAAAGCTCGCCAAGCGATTAGTCTACTTTCTTCCTATGCGTGACCGGAAGATTCACCGTGATTCCATTTTTGAGTATTAATAAAATATTGATACGCATTGTGAAAAGTGTAAATTATTTTGCATACTTAGAAATTTCCTCTATTTATATTTTTATGCGTACGAGCATGCGACTTCGCATGGTACTCCATATCACAATTTCTATGTTAGCTAAATCATTTTTCCTATCTGCATAGATTTGTTTTGCTCGGGACGCGCAAACAGGTAAGTCTGGGGGTGTGATGAGTCCGGTTAATATAGAGTTTTTCGGACTCATCTGGGCTTGTTTTCTCACTTGTGCACTGCATTTCAACCGGTTATCGGTTATATTTGCAGCGTTCGGTCCTTGACCATATTGTGCACTATTATGGCCTAAGGGTGTGCAATTGCGCATTCTGTTGTTGGGGGTAAGCACATGGTGCTCCCCAAGGGCTCTTTCCAGTTGTTTTTCATTACATTTCTATGACACTGGAGGGCTCTCTTTAGTTTTATTGGTTTGTATGTAGGTGGTGCGTTTTCCCCAAGTCTGGAATGCAGGTTTGAGGAAAACACACGAGCGTGCGTTTTCTTAGCACACGGTCCATTGTGATCGTGCGTTTTGTTTGTGCAGGAGAAAAGTCGAGCTGAGCTCGACGAACTGAGCTCGACGATCTTAACGTACGGTTAATGCACGGTTTCTTCGGAACCGTGTGCGAAGGAAACACACGGTTTTCTTGTAGCATCTTGTTATTGTATTCTGTGGTTAATCGTGCGATTTGTTCACGCACTGGCGGAAGCGGCCGTGCGCGAGTAAAACGCACGATTCCACCTGCTTTTCTCGTTTTCCTGCTTTTTGTCACTACCCGTGCGATTTCCTTCACTCACGGGCGGAAGTGCCCGTGCGCGATGAAAACGCACGCGTCAATACATCATCTTCTGAAACCTTGGCCTGCAAGTTAATAATGCACGGTTAGCACACGGTCGTGCGCAGAACCGTGTGTGACCAATTTTCTGATCTTTTTCTATTTAAGAGCAGATTTTTTGCCATTTGAGAATGTTTTTGGATAGAATTCTTCTACGCCAACTCCTCCGCATTTTTAGGGTAAAATCCGCCGTTCCACCAAGGGGAGAAGATCTGGGTAAGCATTCAACGCCAAATCCAAGCCGGAGCTTCCTCTCAGCCTCCTCCTTCATCCTTGAGCTTCAAGAAGGGTTTTATCTTGCTTTATCCACCAAGCTAGAGAAGTTGTGCCATCCTCCACCGGCTCGTGACACGAAGAAGACGGGTCTATTGGGAGCGAGTGACAGCCTCCTCTACCCCAAACGCAGTTGAGGACCGAGCTAGGACGCGCAATGACAACCCAACGAATCCTACCGTGAATCCTCAGCAAGACTTTGGATTCGGTTGATTTCACACACTTTTCTTCTCTTGTTGTTGATAGTATAGTTTATCTCTTATATTTGATGAAGTATGCTTATTATAATATAAGTTTATATGTAATCATGTCTATGTGATTGTATGTTTTTGTTATTTGCTTGATGTGCGCCCTTATTTTCCATCCACCTTCCATCTATTCTTGCCGCACTAGCGATTGTTAGTGGTGTGCATAGCGAAGAGGTGCTTACGACCCTCATATTCCTCGCTTCGTTTGGTTCTTACGCTTGCCTACTCGTCCATCCGCCCAGCTATTCGGTGCATAGGAGCTCGTGTAGTCTTTTAACCCGCCAGGCGAATCATCATATAGCGGCATTGCATAGGAGTAGTTGATAGTGTTTTATTTTCTTTGTCCGCAACAAATCAAAACCACCATCATAAACTCCGACCTAAGGACATCAATCTCAAGTCCTCCTCAAAAATAACTCCACCTTACTGTGTTCCCTCGAGATCGATACTTGGGGGAATTCACCCATTTTATATTACTTGTGCGACTGGTACACTTACCGTCCAACGCCTCAAGTTTTTGGAGCCGTTTCCGGGGATCGAACCCGGGTCACCCGCGTGACAGGCGGGAATACTCACCCACATGAAGCGCCCGTGTGCGATGAAAACACTCGGGTCAACGCATCAACTTCTACAAGCTTGTCCTGCAAGTTAATAACGCACGGTCATGCGCAGAACAGTGCGTGCCAAAGTTACTGACCTGCTTCTATTTAAAGCGCAGATTTCTCACCATTAGAGGGGATCTGTATTCCGGCCATTGCAGCCTCCTTTTAGAGCAAAGCCACGCCTTTCCACCTCCATCTTCCACCAAGGAGAGAAGCTTCAGCCATGCTCGCGAAGCCTACATCTTGCCGGTGCTTGCTCTCAGCAATCTCCGTCATATCTTGAGCTCCATTTCATGGTTTGATGCCATAGCCAAGAAGCAAAAGGGAAGCTTGTAACTTTCTTCCGCATTGTGACACGGAGAAGACGGATCCATTGGAAGGTAGTGACAACCTTCTCTACCCCGGACGCAGTTGAGGACCGAGCTAGGATGCGGATTGGCAACACGACGATTCCCTCTTTGAATCCTCTGCAAGACTTCGAATTAGGTCGATCTCTTGACTTGTTCTTGCTTTCTTGTTATATATATGTGTTAAAACTTCACTTGTAGATGTTGTTTCTCTTTAGTTGTATGCTTTATTAGATTCATGTCTATGTGATTCTGTATTGCTTTACTTCTTTAGTTGCTTGAGAAGCGCCTTATTTTCATCCGCACCCACATATAGAATTGCCACTCTAGCAATTGCTAGAGGCATGCGTAGCGAAGAGGTGCTCTCGACCCTCATTCCGCCATTCTAACCACCTCATCCGCAAGCCTACTCGTCCATCTGCCTAGCGATTTGGTGTATAGCGGCTTGTGTAGTCTTCCATCCCGCCTGGCGAAGCATCGCATAGCGGCATTGCATATGAGTTGTTATTAGTGTTTTATTTCCTGTTTCCGCAACCATCAAAATCCCCCTTAGTTAACTCAGACCGAAGGACTTCAATCTTAAATCCTCCTCAATATCAACTCCACCTTACTGTGTTCCTTGAAGAGATCGATACTTGGGGAAATTCACCCATTTTATATTACTTGTACGACCGGTACACTTGCCGTCCAACACATCAGAAATCTGGAGGAGGTCCTTCATAGTGTGCTGGAGGAGGTCCTTCAAAATACTATGGAGGAGGAGAGAAAGTAGGCCTATTGACATCTAGATTTGCAGGAGGAGGAGCATTTTGATCCATAGCAATTTCAGGAAACAACTGATTGTGCATCCAAACAGAAGTATCTTAAGTATATAACTTGGTACTCTTGATTTCCTTTAGAACAGATGTCTGAATTTCTTTTAATTGATCATGCCATTGAATTTTCATAGTAGTAGCTTGTTTTTCTAACAATTCCTTCACTTTGTCCTCCCCCTTTCCGACTTCAACAGAGAGGGTGTTAATGACATCTTCTTTGAACTTACCCACTTCTTCACAAGTCTTGAAATTTCTTTCATCGCCTCTTTTGTCCAAGAGAATTTGATTATTGGCAAGAGTAATAGATTGCTCCATGACAGTGCCAATGCTAGTAATAGTGTGGTCAATGCCTTTGCAACCAATTTGTAGAAGCTTTTTAAACTCATCTGTATTATCTTGGATTTCAGCAAATCCCCGACTCATTTCTTTAACCAAAGCACTTACTTTATTAGTGACAACTTTTAGAGAATCATTAAAATATTTTCTCTATACAACAAGCATTGCTTGAATTTTCTATAGAATTGAACCTTCAGGAAAGACTTCTTTTGGAGGAGATGGAGGTGGCTGAATAGGAATAGTACATGGAAAGATTTCTTCAATCACAACAGTAGAGGTAGAGGCTTTTCTTCTGTTTACTGTGTTGAGTTCATCTTCATTGATTGTTGACGGCAAGGTAGGAATCTGAAAATGAAGACTGAGTAGTCTTTGTTCAACATCTTCAACTAGAATTTCTTCATCTGAGTCATGGATTGAGACAACATCCTCAGCATGCATATCTTCAACAGGAGACTTATCATCTTCATGTAATGGAGATTGATCAGCTTCATGTTCTGGAGACTATGCTGGAGATATTTCTGGTTGAGCAGGAGACTTAGCTAGAGTCGTAGGAGAATGTGCTGTAGATGGAGGGTGATCTACTGGGATATAAAAGGGAGCTTGTTTAGAGGTAAGTTCCTCAATCATTTTGTTGATATCTTCTTTAGTAGATAGAAGCTGAGCTTCAGTCTGGGCAACTGTCAGATCATCATGAGGAAAGTCTTCAGCAGCAGCAGGAATTTCTGTGTCAGAGTGCAGCAAGGAGGAAGAAATAACAACAGCAACAGATGAAATAGAGGCTGGTATTTCTGAAATAGTAGCAGTAGAGGGAAGATCTGTAGCAGTAGAAATGTCTGTAGCAGGAATCTCTTCTGAAGCTAAATTTTCAGCAGCATCAGCAATAACTGATATTGGAGCAGGAAAATCTGAGGCAACAGATGGAACATCTTGATGAGGAATTGATGAGGCAGCAGGAACTGGAGGAACTAAGGAAGATGGAGCAGGCTCCCCCTCAATAACTGAATCAGTTATTTGATATGAAGGAGGATATGGGGTCCTATCCACATCTTCTGTATCCTTTGGAGCTATGTTAGTCTTCTTTAACTTGACTTCCCATCTCTGGATGGAGTTAATAGACACCTTCTTCATGTGAGGAGGGTTGTGCCCTTTTTCATGGGAAAAGCAGTAGGGTTCATTTAATTGTGATACAGAGAGATTATCCTTCCATAATTGGGGCTCTTAATGCATGCCTTTATCTTTTCAAATAGCATCATTCCCCATTGGAATTTATTTCGACATATAACAGCTATCATCAGATCAATGAATTCTGGAGTAATATAGCTGATTGAACTTGTCTTACACAATAGCACTTTGCCTAGAATATCAGCTAGCAACTTGCTTTCTGCATTCATATACTGTCTTCTGATTGTGTTAGAAGACTGAGAAATTCCACAGAAACTATAGGCTCTCTCATAATCACTGCCTATTAAATCATCTTCTATATCTATGACTGGAATTTGGAGAAACTGAGAAACGGACAGAGCAGACATTTTTACCTCAACATTCTGAACTTTAGACTTAATGATTTTACCATTTCTCTTAATCTTGGCATTTTGGAAGAATTCTTCTACTTCAGAAGTGAAAATTCTGCAAGGGTGTCCAAGAACAAATGACAAACCGGCTGTGTCTAGCAGAAGAAGAAAATTTTTGAAATCATCGGAAATTTCTGCAATCCCGGAAGAGCAGAGTTCACTCCCAATCCCTAGCTTTGAGGATGATGCCATTGATGTAGAGAGATCGATCTTCTGTCCAGCAAAAGGTAGAAATGGGCTTGCAGCAGACGACGACGATAGGGAAGATGAAACGGCTTTTTCTCAAGAAGGGTTTTGAAATCGAGACTAAAAATTCTCTTGGATTTATTTCTATTTATATTTACCTCTAATTATGATGATTAAGTACATAAATAATCATTAAAAATACCTGGAAGAGGCGGCTAAGTGCCTGGGTACCGATATGAAAACTTGACCTTGAAGAGGAAAAGATGCCACATTTCTCGAGAGGAATGGTTGTCCTTGAGAAGAAATCAAGTAGCACTCGAGTAGAATAAGCCTTTGTCTCGAGTATAAATTAGCCTTGTTCCCGAGTAGAATACACCTTATACATGAGTAGAGATAAGTTGTTCTCGAGTAGAACACTTCTTCTCGAGAAATAGTGTCCTTGTACTCGAGAAGTGATTTCTTTGTACTCGAGAAGTCTTCTAGCAGTTCTCGAGAGGAAGTTGCTATTCTCGATTAAAATACTTGTACTCGCGAAATGAAGTCTAGAATCTGAATTTCTCTGATTTTTGAAGTAAAACCAGATCTTGACCTTGCCTCTTGCCTTTATCTTCATTCTGCTTCATCCTTGTTGAGCATGCCAACTTCTGTTTTGAAAAAATGAGAACTAAGCCTCGTCCAGCGGCTTCGTGAAGATATCTGCAATTTGCTTATCAGTTGGGACATATTGTAGATCTATGTCCCCATATTCCACATGCTCCCGGATGAAATTATATCGCAGTTCTATGTGCTTTGTCCGGCTATGAGACACTGGATAGTTGGCTATTGCAATCACACTAGAGGAGTCGCAAAACAAAGGGATGTCTTGGACTTTGAGATTGTAATCTTCCAGCTGATTCTTTATCCACAACAATTGTGCACAACAACTGCTGGCAAAAATGTATTCTGACTCGGCCGTTGAAATTGCGACACAATTCTACTTTTTGCTGCTCCAAGAAATGAGACTCCTTCTAAGGAATTGGCAAGTCCCAAAAGTGCTCTTTCTCTCATCTTTACTACCTGCAAAGTCTGCATCTTAAAAACCAATTAGTTCGCAGTCATTACTTCTTGGTTATCATAAGCCAAGATTTGTTGTACCTCTAAGGTATCTCAAAGTCCGCTTTGCAGCAGCGTAGTGAGATTCCTTAGAGTTCACTTGAAATCTAGCATGCACACATGTTGAAAATATTATATCCGGTCTACTAGCAGTAAGGTAAAGCAAGGATCAATTATGCTTATGTACTTGGTTTCATCGAAAGGTTTCCCTTTCTCATCATTGTCTAGAGACATAGTTGAACCCATTGGAGTCCTCATAGAGGTTGCGTTCTCCATTCCAAATTTCTTAATCAACTCCTTTGTGAACTTCGTGTGAGAGATGAAAATTCCATCTTCAGATTGTTTCACTTGAAGTCCTAAGAAATACTTCATTTCTCCCATGCTGCTCATTTCGAACTACCTTTGCATAAGTTTGGAAAACCTTTTGCAGAGGTTGTCGTCAGTAGCGCCAAATATAATATCATCGACATAGATTTGCACTAGCAAAATCTTACCTTTTATTTCCCTAAGAAATAATGACTTATCTATCTTTCCCCTTGTGAACTTGTTCTCAAAAAGAAAGTTAGATAGTCCCTCATACCAAGCTCAAGGAACTTATTTCAGACCATATAAACTTTAAACAGAAGGTAGACATGATCAGGAAATTTAGAATCAATGAAACCTGAAGGTTGTTTCACATTCACTTCTTCCTTTATGTCACCATTAAGGAAAGCAGACTTCACATCCAATTGATAGACGGTGAAGCCCTTAAGTGTAACATATGCTAGGAACAACCTAATTGCCTCCAGTCTTGCCACTGGAGCATATGTCTGGTCGAAATCGATTCCTTCTTCTTGTCGGTATCCTTTGGCGACGAGTCTGTCCTTATTAATTATGATAGTTCCATCCTCGTCCATCTTGTTCCTGTAGACCCATTTTGTCCCGATGACATTCTTACCTTTGGGTCTTGGAACAAGCTTCCAGACTTAGCAACGCTTGAACTGATTCAATTCTTCTTCCATTTCCATTATCCATGATGCGTCTGAGTTTGCTTCCTCAGAGTTCTTCGGTTCAACCTGTGATAGAAAACTCAAAAATAAAATCTCATTAGCTGTACCTCTACGAGTTCTGACACCATCCTGGGGATTTGGTCCATCGGGTGATCCTTCAAGACTCTGAACTCTCAGGTTCTTGCATCTGGAGCTTCTTCAACCACAGGAGTGACTTCATCAACTTGAATGGTCTCTTCATCTTGATCATCAACCTATCCAATTGGGGTTGGAGTGGTGATCTTGATGAACTTTTCTCCTTTTTCTTCAATTGGCTCATTGAAGTTTAATTCGTTCAGCTTTGAACCTGCATCCTCAACAAACAGACTAGAAGAGTTGCCTTGCAGCAAACTCGTCTCATCAAATACAACATGAATAGATTCTTCTACAACAAGAGTTTTTCTATTAAATATCCTATATGCCTTACTATGGCTACTATACCCTACAAAATACCTTCAAAACTCTTTTCTCTAAATTTGGTAGTGTGATAGTTGCCATTGTTAAGGATGAAGCACTTACAGCCAAAGATTCTAAAATATGCAACAGTCGGTTTCCTGCCCTTTAGAAGTTCGTAATTCTATTTTGACTATGGAATAGTTATATTCATTCTGGACTTGCCTAACAAAATTAGTAAAGATGTCAAAGGTATCTGACTTGTGTTTTAGAAAGAACACCCACATAAAGCGCGAGTAATCTTCAATAATAACCAATGTGTAATCCTTACCTCCCAAACTTCTAACTTGTATTGGACCAAACATGTAACACCCCAAAGACCAATTTGGGTTCAGGATGGGTGACACGGCCTGGGACACGGGCGTATCCCAGGGAGTGTCGTGTTTGGGTTGAGGAGTTGGGTATTTGGTCCACGAAATTGGTTCGACGGAAGGAACACGCCATGTGACTTGGGCGTGACCCATATGATACGGGCGTGTCAGTGGGCGTGTCCCTCTGGTCGACGATCTGCGCTCGACGATCGTCCAGTATCACGTATGGGGTACACGGCTTGTGACATGGGCGTATCACAGGGCGTGTCCCGCCCAAACTCGAGTAGCTCTCGTGTAGGTCGAACTGTAATCGAGTAGGTGGAGAGTACTCGAGTAAGAGGGGGATGATACGGGCGTGTCATCCTTGTGACATGGGCATATCTTATCAGGGTACTCGAGTAGTTGGGTTTCTCTCGAGTAAGTCCTCTCGAGTAGGTCTCGAGTGGGTTACAGGCCTCGTGTCACGGCATGACTGGCATGACACGGGCGTGTACACTAGCCGTGTGCTGTAATGGATAAGTCAGAATGAGTCGGTTCGTGTACCGCTTAAGGTACACGCCCTGTGACACGGGCGTGTCACATGGCGTGTCAGGGCCAAAAAGTGATTTTCAGGGATTTTGTGGCCATTCATTTCCCTATCCTGAATCCAAGGGCTGGGCTCTGTCCAGGTGCTTATATGGCCGAGAACTGAGAGCAATTCTCCTTTATCTTGATCTTCTTCTTCTCCATCTCATTTCAAGAGAGAGAAAGAGAAAGGGAGAGCAAATGAAGGAAAGGAGAAAGCAAGCCAGCTGCTGGAGGAGCTGCGGAGTGCAGAGCGAAGATCCGAGATCGGATTCGTAAATGCAAAGCCGAGGCGGTGACTTCCATCCGGCTACTTCATGGCACCGAAGCGATCTTCAAGGGTAACAATCTCCTTCTTGGACATCGAAGTCCTTTATTTCTACATGTGTGTGGAATCCTCCACCAAGAGGTGGATACCAGCGTTTGTGATGTGATTGTGATTGATAGCTGATAGTGATGTTGATGGCAATGCATATAGGGAAGGAACCACTGCCCCGGGTAAGGGGTAGGGTCATTATAAGTGGTCAGCTAAAGCTGACCGTTACTTTGTTTTCCTCTCTTGGGTGGATCATGAATTGCAGGTGCTGATGATGACATTGAAGTGAGCGGAGTGCTGAATTGCTGCTAAAGGCCCTTGAAGTCCGTGCGAAGAAATGTGGTTGGATTTCATGTGTGGCCGGCCTGCGTGCCGATGTACGAAAATGTATTTGTGAAAAGAGAAACTTGTAAGGCCTTAAGGCCAGTGTGTGTGGGTTGTATACATTCCTGGTTTTGATATATAAATGTGGAGTTTATATAGTAGTGGACATTCTCTAAGCTGAGTTCATTTAACTTCAAATGTTGCGCTAGAATGGTTTAAGTTAAGGTGCGAATAGATTTTTGATTTCCACACGTAGTTCTGCCGCTTGTCTATGAACAATGGCGTGGGCTCCCAGCCAGACCCACAATTATAGTCCATGTGACAGGTGAGGGCGAAGTCCATATGAATTAGATGTAAACATCTATTAGAATCTTTGCCAATAACGCTTTTAAAGGTAGCCTTTGTTTGCTTTCCTTTTACACAAGCGTGACAAGTACTATCTTTGGCGTACTTGACATTTGGGGAATCACGTACTAATTTGAGTGAAAATAATATATTAATAGTTTTGAAATTAAAATGTGCTAGTCTCTTGTGCCATTGGTCACTAAGAGACGCACTATCTTTAGCCAAAAAGCACACTTATGTAGAAGAGTCTATGCAAATAAAATTCAAACAAAATATATTTCTGCTTCGAGTGCCTGATAGAATTTTTTCCATATTGTCAACCGATTTTATCATACACTTATCTGCATGAAATTCAATAATGTATCCTTTATCACAGAGCTGGCTTATGCTTATGAGATTGTGTTCCAATCCTTCAACATAAGCTACATCTGAGAAGGATATGCTACCATTACTGATCATATCGTAGCCTTTCGTAATTCCTCGATCTGAACCTCCAAAGATGGCCTTTTGCCCGTTCATGACTAGAGAATAGTTCTGAAGAAGGCTTCTTGTCCCGGTCATATGCTGGGAGCATCCACTGTCCAAGGATTAGATAGGAGTTTTGGTGGCCTTTGGACATACCTGCAATCACAAATCAATTTTCCTTAGGAACCCAAACACGTTTGGGTCCTTGGTCTCTAGTTAGAATACTCACCCTACGAGTATTAGCATTATGAGTGGTCTTTCTCACATTGCTAGCATGAGGAGTTGCAAAATTCTGGAATTAAACGAGCAATCAATGGCAAAGTGACCAATTTTGCCATAGCAACAACAGTCAAACCTATTGTATCTTTGCCTCAAATTCTCCTGCTTGACCTTTTGAGATTGAGGTCTAATAGAGGCAGCAGTCTTAGAGGAAGAAGCTTCATGGTGATGGCAATCACAAGCCTTCTTCTCCTTGAGAGGCTTTTCTACAATAGGCTTTACGTTTGTTGCCTTCTTGATGTTATGACCATGATTATAAGGTCTATAACTCAGAAGAATAAATTCTTCATAAGGTGCCTTAAATACACTCTCACCAAAGTTCTGGGGATGAGTCCATCCTTGGTAATAGGACTTGGGCTCTACATAAGTAGTCCTAGCAAAGTAATTGTAGGACGAGTCAAGATCAAACTCGTTCGTTGGAAATATGACCTTCTTAAAAGAAGTCTGATCTTGAGGAGCTATCCCTTTTTTGGCCAAAGCCTTCTTGGCTTCCTTATTCTTTCTTTGAGCCTTATTCCCCCTAAAAGATTTACAAGGAGCTTCAACATTGCCTAGTCCAGCACTTTTGGCCTGAGCTGAGAATTCGGCAACGAAAGGAAGGACAGTCTTGGGCTTTGAGAAACTTTCAACAAGTTTCTTTTCCGCAGCAAGTTATTCTTCCAACTCGTTGATGATCTTCTATTTCAGATCAAGGTGCTCGAGAGACTTATTGTATTCTTCAATGGCAGCATTGAAGTTCTCTCTGAGTGAGTCCGTCTTGGCGATTTCCTCTCTCAAAGTGCTCTCTTTAGCCTTGAGATACTTTATCTCTTTGGCTTGAGTTTTCATGACTCTATGACATTTGTCGTAAGCCTTGATTAACTCCTTATACTGGGTCATGATTTCAGACTCATCGTCAGAAGAGCAATCCTCATGATCATGAACAGAAACATCAGATTCAGAAAGATGAGTTTGAGCATTTACCTTCCCATTGAACTGGGGTTCTTGTTCATCATCAGTTTGAGCCATTAGCCCGAAGTAGGCTTCCTCTTCTTCACTTAACTCAGATGAGTCAGAGTCGCTAAGAGTTTTGCCCTTCTTGGCTATGAGTCTCCTTTCTGTACTCTTCTTATTATATGAGGATTTCTTTTCCTCTCTCTTTCCACCCTCCTTCTTATGAGGGAAATCAGCGATGACATTACCAGGCTTATTGCAACAGTAGCAAACGATGTCAGTAGAAATATGTTTATTCCGTTTCGATTGATAACTGTCATGGCAGCTTGAGCCTTTGCTATGTCGATCACCATCATGTCATGATCTTCTGTGCGAGACATCCTTGCCTCTCCATTGCTTCTTTTTGTTCAAGAACTTCTTGAACTGCCTCGAGAGTAGAGAAAACTCTCCTTCAGATAATTCTGAGTCTGATGTGCTTGGCCTTGAAGTTTCTTCTTCACTGTCTTCTTGTGCAAGAACAGGTGAAGCAGCTTTAACCTTCCTTGAGCTTGCTGCCTTCAATGCGACAGACTTCTCCTTGGAAAATGATCGACACTTCTCTTCTTCAGCTTTTCTAGAATTTATCTGCAGCTCATATGACGTCAGCTTTTCGAAGAGGTTCTGAGGGTCAGTCTCAGCCAAACTTCCCAAACTCCCTGATAGCACAAACTTTATTATCCCACTCCTTAGTTAGGGACCTTAGGAACTTATCATTCAGCTCACCATTTTTGAAGACCCGGCCATATCCTCTTAGGCCGTTCACAATCTTGAAGGAATTTTCAAATGTATCTGCAATTGAGACCTTTGATCCTTATCGGAAGGCTTCATACTTTTGGTTCAATAGGGATCTTCTGTCATCCCTAACTTCTTCAGTGCCTTCCATCAGGGTGACAAGAGACTGCCACATCTCCTTAGCAGATTGGCAGTGAATCAGATTCTGCAGCATAGAATCATCGACTGCACTTGCTATAATATTTTTTGCTTTCTTCTCCAATGAGACAAGTGCAATCTCATTTTTATCTAGATCCATCAAATTCTTAGGAACCTTTTTAGTTGGATATATAGTGGAGATGGTCATTGGAACATAAGGACCTTCTTCAATAATCATGAAGATCCTTGGATCCACAACTTCCATAAAGAACTTAATACTTTCTTTCCACATTGGAAATTTTGTCTTTGTGTACAGACGAAGCTTTGCAAAATCATTTGCCTTGTCCATGCTTGGATAACTCTAAAGACAACTTAGGGGCAGATCTGTTCAAGGTGTTAACCTTTTTATGAACATCCTGGCTCTGATACCAATTGAAAATGTTTTAAGTTGTCTTACCTAAATCACCTAGAGGGGGGTGAATAGGTGAGTTGTGCGTCTTTTGCGGAGTAAAAAATATAACAAGCTATGCACAGATAATCAACTGAGCAATCACAGAGGACACAATATTTTATAGTGCTTCCCCAACCTTGGGTACATCCACTTTCCACTCATCGATCTAGCAAAGCACTAGACTCGGCTACTCCACTAATCTCGGATTGAAACCAATACTACACCTCGGAACAACATTCCTACAACTCGATCCCAAATCTGGATCTACACTTGGAAGATAAACACTTCCTACAATAACTCGGAGAAAATAACTCCTACAACTTAGAGAAATATGTCCTATAAGAGTAAAATGAAAAGCAAATACAAACAGTGATTGTTATCAGATCTGAAATGAATCTGCCTGTTCTTCTTCCTTGGAACTGTGAGGCATTATCAGAATATGTTGAAGAAGAATCGACAATTTCTGGATCTGAAAATCTTTGGACTCACACGATCAAGTAGAGGATTTATCGTTGACAGTAATTTCGATCTGTGAATCAATCTTTTCTGAATCTCTCTGGATCGAAAACCCTTGTCGATGAAGAAGATCTGCGGCTCTCAATTTGGACTGAAAATACGGATTCATGAAACTTGGAATTTTCTTCTTGCGCCGGCTTAAAAATTCTTCTTAAAATTTTCTTGAAAACATCTTAGGGTTAGTTGAAAATGACAAGACCCTTTATAGGATTACCCCAACGGTCATAATCATCATTAATGACATCCACGTGGACCAATCACACGTTAATCATGTTTGATATAAATGTCTGTCTGGACTTAGCGAATTTCAGAAAAATGGACCAGGGTGTTCTCGAGAACAAAGTTTTTACTCGAGAACTAATGAGTTCTGTTACTCCAGAACAATAAGACATTTCTCGAGAAGAAGACTTAGAGAAACATGATATGGAGGAAGAAAATAGCTTTCTAGAGAAAGAAGAAAAGTAATCGAGAAAATTGCTTCTAGTTCTCGAGGAGAAACATTTTGTACTCGAAAACAACAAGGCTATCTCGAGAAAAATACTTAGAAAAAAATGTGGAGGTGGAAAACTGCAGTCTCGAGAATGACAAGAAGTACTCGAGAACAATGATGTTTTGTTCGTGAGAAAAAATATTATGGTACTCGAGAACAATTATTCATCTCGAGAACAAAAGTCTAGCTCTCGAGAAGAGTACTCTGCTTCTCGACAAATGACTTTTGCATCTCGAGAACAAACTATAGTCTTCTCAAGAACAACTTTAGTCTTCTCGAGAAAAAGACTTAGAAAAATTTTTATCTAGAGAACAAATATCCCGAGAAGAAATGTCATATATTACTCGAGAACAAAAGTTCTTCTTGAGAACAACAAGAAGCTTTCTCGAGAACAACTTCTGTTACTCGACATGAATGCAAGTCTTACTAGAGAATTTTCATAAGTCCTTCTCGAGTACAACTTATAGTACTCGAGAAAAAGACCTAGACTTTTTCTGAAAAACTTAAAATCTTGATTCTTCATAAAATTCAGCATCCATCTTTTCTCTTTCCCTTAGTGCTTGAAAAAGAAAGTGTGTCCCAATAGAGAGGTTACACATGAGTCAACACCATTTATCACACAATGAGTGATTACATTTTATGATGATGTGTTTGGTGACTCATTGTAGACTGACATTGGTCCGCACTTAACAATTAAGTCCTTGTAAACACTTAACAAAAATATCGTCAAATACAAACTTAATTCATCTTAGTTTAAGGGTGACTTCATACAAATCTGGGCTATTGTGGATGCAATACCCAACAGGTTTTCACTGAAAGTTAAAGAATATGAATTCTTGGGCAATTAAGGTTATACCTGTTGTGAAGAGTTCCAGATACTTCTGCTGCATAAGGTCCAGAGACTCCCATGTGTGCTCCTCTTTTCCGTGATTCGACCACATGACCATAACTGGCGGTACCTTCTTTCATCGCAGGACTCATACCTCCATATCGTCTATCCTCACTGGCTTCAAGTAGACTAATTGGTCAGATGCTACTGAGCCAGCCGTAGTGGGAATCTGCTAATCTGGCCGTAGGATAGCCCTCCTAAGAGAAGAGACGTTGAAGACGTCGTATAAGCTGGATTTCTCGGGCAGTAGTTCTAGTCTATAGGCCAATAGGCCGATCCTCTCCAGAACCCTATTGGGCCCCTTATACAGTAGACTAAGCTTCTTTTGTCCTGCAAACCTGCGAGACTCTGTGCATTAGGCATATCTTCAAGAATACCCAATCACTAACTTGAAATTCCACCTGACGATGTCGCTCATCGTAGCTTTTGGCCTATCTGATCTAGGCCTCCAGCATCCTGTATCGAATTAATCGAACCTGAGCGTCTAAATCTTCAACAAACTCTGAGACTAACGCGCATTTGGGTCGTCATCCCGGACCCAAGATAGCACGGAGTCCTGCACCTTCATCAGTACAATACCTCATATGGTGCCATGCCTATACTGGACTGGTGACTATTGTTATAAGAAAACCTAAAAAGCGGGAACAGTCTCTCCTACGGTTCCCTACGATCCAAGATACATAGGCGTAGGAGATCCTCTAATGTCCGGTTTATACGCTCTGTCTGCACATCCGTTTGGGGGTGGAACGCTGTACTGAAAGTCAGTCGGGAGCCTATGTAAGCCTGAACTACTCTCCATTCCTTAGACGTAAACCGTCCATCCCAATATGATACGATCGTCCTCAGTACACCATGATAACGGACAAACTGCTCCATAAATCTCTGTACAAGCTCTCCGACCGGAGCAGCCTTCCTGAGTGCGATAAATCGGGCAACCTTCATTAATCTGTCAACAATCACCCAGATAGAATCATTTCCTGGATGGGAGCGAGGCAATCTGTGTATGAAGTCCATCACAATGTCCTCAAACTTCCATTCTGGCATGGGTAGTGGTTGCAGTAGTCCTTCCGAGCTCCTACACTCAGCCTTCAGAAGCTAGCAAGTCTCGCAATGCGTCACAAAGTAGGTGATCTCCGTCTTCATGCCCGACCAATACAAGGTCCTCTTCATATCAGTCGTCATCTTAGTGATCCCAAGGTGCACTGAGTACCTAATTCTGTGTGCCTCAGACAAAATATCTTCCTATAGCTGGCCTCCTGTCGGTATATATACTCTGCCTCTAATGCATAGTAGGTCATCCTTCAACATATACTCCCCAGCCATGCATGTCGTCAATGCTCTAAATATAGGCCCTAATTTGGCATCCTGCCTCTGCCCATCTCTGATGTGGTACCGAATGTCACTGGTAGTGCCCATTGATGCTAAATAATCCTTGTAGAGTTTGGGATCTTCCTTGGATACCAAGGAAATCTGCATGTTCTCCAGCATCCGCACCAGCTCCATAGCCATCATTTGGGGTTTTGCTCTTGTTGGTGTAGCTCTCCTACTCAAAGCATCTTCTACAATGTTCGCCTTCCCTAGGTGATAGTGCATCGTGTACTGATAATCAGATAGAAACTCCACCCATCGTCTCTGGTGCTGTTTGGTCCATTGCCCACAATGTCCCAGATTTGAAGAAGTCAATCATGCCAATGATATACATAAAGTTGTATTTGATGTTTGCTTAAGTTCATGCATGTAGGTTGTCCTTGAAACATTGATAGGACAGGTATTTCAAGTGATTGGACAGTTGGACATAAAGATAGATGCTGGACAGGCAGTAATTTGTCTAAGTACACAGGCATTGAGTGAAGCTTACTCACTCAATTCCAGGTGCAGGAATTTAGTTAAGTTCACAGGAGTTGAGTGAAGTCAACTTCACTCAATACCAGATACAAGGGAAGATGCTGGATAGGATGGAAATCGCCTAAGTCCATAGGTGTTGAGTGAAGTCTACTCACTCAATACCAGGTAAGTAAAGGAATTGAGTATAGCTTAGTTAGTCTTAGCCTAACTATTAGCTAGATAGAAATGTGGCTAAGTCCACAGGCGTTGAGTGTAGTCTACTGACTCAATGCCATACAGTAAAAAGCTGTGAGACAGGTTGAGGCAGTCAAAGCCGAGGGAGAAACTGGCTGAAATGTGGCTAAGTCCATAGGAGTTGAGTGAAGTCTACTCACTCGACGCCATACAACATAAATCATTGAGTATAGCTCAGATGTCAACGCCACAGAAAATCTGTGCAGAAATTTGACTAAGTCTACAGGCATTGAGTGAAGCTTACTCACTCAACACTATGTGATAAAAAGCATTGACTAAACCTTTGTCAGTCAAAGACTATGATTTCACAGAAATTTGGCTGTCCAAATGCGTTGAGTGAAGACTGCTCACTCAACGCTAGAAAACAGAAGAATATTTGTTAAGTAGTTTGGCGTTGAGTGAAGCTTACTCACTCAACGTCAAGTGACAAAAGCTGTCTAAGTAATATGTCATTGAGTGATGAAGGCTCACTCAATGCCTAGTAAAAGAAAGTTGCTAAGGCAAAATTCATTGAGTGATGAAGACACGCTCAACACTCTCAACGCTAGAGAAGCAGAAATATTTTGTAGGGAAAAAAGCATCGAGTGGACACAATGCTCTCAATGCCTAAAGACAAAAAACTTTCTAAGTGTTTTGGCATTGAGTGAAGCTTATACACTCAACGCCTAATGACAAAAAAAATTTCCAAGTGTTTTGGCGTTGAGTGAAGGTTGCTCACTCAACGCCTAGCGACATAAATTCGGTCTAAGTGTTTTGGCATTGAGTGATGCTTACTCACTCAATACCTATATTTATGATGCTTGATTTTGACTAAGTGCACAGAATGGTGACGTCAGCAAAGTCAATATGTCAACTATATTCAAATTAAGTGTGGGAAAGCTAGAAAACATGACAAACACTTCCGAAAGTCTACTGTACGACTACTTCCGTTAAAGCAAGATGCAGTTGTCTGCTGTAGGTGGTCCCCACAAACTTCCTAGAGCAGTTAATCGGCGGAAGATAAAAAGGACAGCTCCCGGATGTGAAGGCAACTTTTAGTGTTTTAGTCAACAAGAAAAAGAGCGGCTAGACTTCATCTTCCTCACCATTGCTGCCGATAAAAAGCTTGAAGTCTTCTAGCAGAAAAAGTTTAGTTAGTTATTGCATTTTCGTTTGCTATAGCAAGATCAGAAATACTTCTGATAAAGAAAGTTAGGAGTGTCTTCAGTCTTCTGGAGGTCACTTAGACATTTGAGGAGCTCAAGAATAGCAGATCTTCAGTCCTCTACATCAAGTTCAGAAACTACATTCTAAGTTACTTCCAGCAGAGGTAGCATTCTATTGAAGAGTATCTTCCTACTGCTGTGAAAACAGTTAGAGCTAAGATAACTCAGATCTAGGGGTTGACACAGAGAAATTTCTTTCTATCAAATTAATTAAAATAACTATATTTCTATAGGATCCTTTTGGATCTGAGCTGTAGGTCCTTTGGCCTGAGGTAGGGCAAATTTGCTTGAGTTGCAGGAGAGTATTACTCTATGAGTGTAGGATCTAGCTTGGATCTGAGGTAGGTGATCTTTTGATCACTAAGCTGTAGGACTTTTGAGCCTGAGGTAGGAGAGTCATTCTCTCTGAATTTTAGTTCACTTGTGCCTGAGCTATTTGATACTTTGGATCTGAGGTAGTTCCTTTGGGCCTGAGCTGTAGGAGAGTCATTCTCTCTGAGGTAGAAGCAAGTTTACTCTGAGGTAGGGTTGTCCTCACAGCCTGAGTGGTAGGTCCTTTGGCCTGAGGTAGGTGATCTGTTGATCACTGAGTTGTAGGGCTTAGTTCCTGATCTGTAAGTCTTGGAGGAGACTGAGAGATCCTGAGGGATCTGAGGTGTAAGATCTTTGAGCTAAGTTTTGGAGAAGTACCTTGTCTAACTGAAAGTTAGAAAGGTGGGAGTAAAGTGGATGTACCCATAATCTGGAGAACCACTATAATTTCTGTATGTGCTTTTCTGTGTTGTTTATTTATTGTACGTTCTCAAAAGCTTATGACTGCTAACATACCAAGCCCTAAAGGAAAAACTTAAAGAAAGTCACAAGATACCAACAAACCTATTCACCCCCTCCCTCTAGGTTGCAAGCTACCTTTAAAACAAAGACTTTCAGGTGCATGTTTAGCTACTTCTGCATGTCCATGTACTTGATATTTTTGTGATCAGAAAAGATGTCATAATGTATCCCATAGTGGTAATGCCGCCAGATCTTCAATGCACTGACCCCAACTCAAGATCATGTACCAGATAATTTGCTCATGCTTCTTCAATTACTGGGAGGCATAGACTATCACATGTCCGTGCTGAATCAGTACAACACCCATTCCCTGGTAGGATGCATCTGTGTAGATCTGGAATCCTTCCTTTCTAGGGGGAAAGACAAGGATAGGAGCCGGGGTAAGCCGATGCTTTAGCTCTTGGAAGGCAGACTCGCACTACGGTGTCCACACAAAGGAGGTATCCTTCTTCGTCAATGAAGTAAGTGGGATGGAAATCCGAGAAAATCCCTTTACAAACTTCTGGTAGTATCCGGGAAGTCCTAGAAAACTTTGTATGTCCGATGCCGTCTTCAGTGGTGGCCAATCTCGTACTGCTTGGAACTTTGCCAGATCCATAGCTAGGACTGCTCCACTGATAATATGACCTAAAAGGACACCTCCTTCAACCAAAACTTCATTTTACTGAATTTTGCATACAGGCTATGCTCCCGAAGTTTTTCCTAACGTCACTACCAAATGTCGTGCATGGTCCTCCCCCATCCTTGAATATATAAGGATGTCGTCTATAAAAATGATGACAAAAATAACTAGATAGGTCTCAAATACCTGATTTATCAGGCTCATGATTGCAGAGGGTGCATTCGTAAGACCAAATGGCATCATAGTGAACTCATAAAGACCATACCGACTACTGAATGCGTTCTTCGGGATGTCCTCCTCCTAGATCTGGAGCTGATAATACCCCGATCTCAAGTCCAACTTCGAGAACTAGTGAGCCCCTTCTAGCTGATCAAAAAGCTCATCTATTCTCTATAGAGGGTATATGATTCGAACTATCAGTCGGTTCAACCCTCTGTAATAAATGCATAATTTGAGGGTCCCATCCTTCTTCTTCACGAACAATACTGTGCTCCCTACGGTGAGGAGCTTGGTTTGACAAACCCAACTTCAACTAACTCCTGCAGCTGACTCCAGAACTCCAGTAGCTCCTTTGGGGCCATCCGATATGGAGCCTTAGATACTGGCTTAGCCCCTGACACAAGCTCGATCCGAAATTCCTTCTCGTGGAGCGATGGTAACCCTGGTAGCTTCTCTAGAAAAACATGGATGAAATCCCATACCACCGGGATGTTGGAGATAGCATTTTCTTCCTCGGTCATCTAAAATAGCACCTAGTAGAACTCGTCCCCCTGTAGATGAGCCTTGACAGCCTAGATGGAAGAAAGTAGACAACGAGAGCCTGGGTTTGTACCTTTGAAGGTTACATAGTAGTCACCGTATCTCAGCATGACCTTTCTTGCCTGGCAATCTATCTGTGCACGATTCTAGGTGAGCCACGCCATTCCAAAGACATCATCAAAGTTTATGAAAGTTTATAGTTGCCTACCTAAATCACCTAGATGGGGGTGAATAGGTGAGATGTGCGTCTTTTTGCGGAATAAAAAATTACAAACCAATGCACATATCTATCTACCAATCAAACACAGACGAGGCAAGATTTATAGTGGTTCCCCTACCTTGGGTACATCCACTTTCCCTCACCGATCTAGCAATACACTAGACACGGCTACTCCACTATCTCAGATTGAAAATCAATCCTACCCTCGGAACAACGTTCCTACAAACTCGATCCACAAAATGGATCTGCACTCAGAAGATAAAACTTCCTACAATCTCAGAGTTGAAAAACTCCTACACTTGGAGAAAACTTCTCCTACAATAATGAAATAAAATTGTAAAGAAAAACAAACAATGAATCTTGTCAGATCTGCAAGTAATCGGCCAGGATCTTCTTCTTGTAGAATTTTCTGCTTTATCAGATAGGTGAAGAAAACCTCGGCAAAATCAGATCTGGATCTTCTTGACTTTACACGATCGAATAGAGGATGAAGAGTTGAGTGGAAATCTCGATCTGTAAAATCTTCTTAATCTGAATCCTCTGAAAATGAAAACCATAGCCGGTCAGGAATCTGCGACGGCGACAGACAATTTTCATTTCTTGGAGAGAGAGAGAGGAGACAGAATCGGCTGCAAAAACTTCTTAAAAAATAATCTTCTTAAAATTTAGAATTGTTAGGGTTTGTCGGTTTAGACAAGACCTTTTATTGGAGAGGAGAAGATTAGCCATAATTGAGTCATTACGAGAGACACATGGACCAATCACATCAAAGTTTATGAATAAGACCGTTAGACTGGACTTAACGAATTTTCGGAAAAGTCAAAGTAAAATACTCGAGATATAACAGACTACTCGAGTACATGCAGCACTACTCGAGTAGGTAGAAGATGACTACTCGAGTACATGAGAAAAACTACTCGAGAGGGAATGAGATCATTACTCGAGTACATGGAGTCAACTACTCGAGTAAATAAAAGTTCAAGGAATCAGCTACTCGAGTGACAAGAATAATATACTCGAGTACCTAAGTACTTACACGAGAGGTGGAGTAAATACTTGAGTATAAGAAATACTACTCAAGTATATAATAATGAACTACTCGAGTATATAAGAAAGAACTACTCGAGTATATAAGAAACTACTCGAGTCATAGACTTAGAAAAATTTCTGGACTGGAAAATAGAACTACTCAAGTACAGAAGTTGAACTACTCGAGACAAATAGAACTACTCGAGTATATGGAGATGACTACTCGAGTAATTCACTTAGAGAAATTTTCTATAATGGAATTCTAGATTACACGAGTGTAAACACTGGACTACTCGAGTAGTAGATGAACTACTCGAGTACATGACTTAGACTACTCGAGACAAATGGAACTACTCGAGTATATAAGATAAAACTACTCGAGACAGAAGATAAAACTACTCGAGTATATAAGATGACTACTCGAGTATTTAACTTAAAATAATTTGAGAAGATAATTTCTGTAAAACCCGAGAGGAGAAAGGAAACTACTCGAGTAATATCTTAACTACTCGAGTAAGAGTATTATTACTCGAGTATGAATTCAGTAACTTACTCGAGTAAGTGTAGAACTACTCGAGTACTTTACTTAGGAAATTTTCTTGACAGAATTTTTCTTCTTCTAAGGGATGACTAGCATCAAGTCTTTTCACATAGTCCTAGAGCTTGAATATGAAGTGTATCCAAATAGAGAGGCTACACATGAGTCAACACTTTGGAACACACAATGAGGGATTACATTGTATGGTCCTGTGTTTGGTGACCCATTATAGACTGACATTGGTCTACATTTTCCATAAGAATTCCTGCAAACACATAACTCAAACCAAGCATCAAATACAACTTAATTCATCTTAGTTCAAGGGTGACTTCATCAAATCTTTGTTAGTGTCAATACAATACCCAACAGTTTGGCAACTTCAAGATCGTTAACGGAACCTCAAATGTGAATCTGTCAATGGTCACCGCTAGGAGGCATTTTCCAGTGGATAGGATATTCGTCCCGTTAGGAAGACGCACCTGTCTAGTGACTCACATAAAGTGTTGTACTTGATCCATGTCCTTGAAAAATTCTTCGCAACAAATTTATATGCCTCCCCCGTGTCGAATAAGGTATGAGCAGGCTTGCCACATACCATTACCGTTCCTTAGTTTATCAAACTATCTTAGATGGATAGTGGTAAAGTTTTCTTTCTTAACACCACAAGTTTACTATCAGTTTTACTATTTAGGGGAAAGAAAGACAGGAATTGAAATTTCTGGCATACCTTCTATAACCCTATCTGGGTTTCAGGGTTGAGCAAGGACCAAAACATATATCTGTTCTCCGTCCAGCCCACGATCACCACCCTGGAATCCACATCCTTGACCAAGTCCCTGGCCTCTGAATTGTTGTGTGGGTGGGGCAGCCTGTAGTGCTGGTAGTGGCGTTTGTCTCTTGGGACAATTGATTCGAATATGTTCATGCTGGTGGCAGTGATAACACACTAGCGGGGGAGTTTCCCCATCCTCTAGCGTTGACATCTACCGCTTCTGTAAAGGCTGAGGGGTCAGTACCACCGGGTCCCTTTGCTCTTGTCTATGCCTCAGGCGGTATTGATCCCCATTTCTCCGATCCCTCTGCTATTCCCTCCTGCCACTAATAACTGTGTTGTCTGCCAGTCTTTTTCCCCTACCCCGAACTGTTAGTTGGTCTGCCTCCAACCTCTTGGCCATCTCCAGGATCTGGGCCAGGCTTCCATCATAGATGAATAGGTGTGCCAGCCTCAGGTCATCCTGAAAGCCCTTGTAGAACCTCTTCGCATAGCCGACATCATCCAGCTAGTATGTTTCCATGAAGCGAGCTAAATGAGTAAACTCTCAGTAGTATTCCAATGCTGACCTGTTTGCTACCTCAACTCCAGGAACCTATTCTCTAGCTAATCCCTCACAGTCTGTGGCACAAAAATGATCCAAGAATGCTATCTTGAACTCATTGTAAGACCCCCTCCCGGATCCCAAAACACGGCACGAAGGGGGGTCTTATGCCCGAAACAGCTGCCTTGTGGTAGCATTAGAGCACAGCTAACCTGTACCACAAGACGCCTATTCTGTCGGCTACAACCAATATCAATATATACATGCCAACCCAACCATAATATAAGCAAGAAGAAGAATTCAAATCCACACTAAGCATATGAGTCCAAATACATCAAATAGGAGAACCTAAAACACGCTTCTACAATATCAGAGTACAACTATAAAATTTGCCCAAACGGGCTACAATAGAATCTCACAACACTCACATCCGTAACCAACGGTAGCGATGACACCGTCACATCAGGCCCTGTCGTCCTGGCCTGGCTGTCCTGCTGCATAGTCTGCGGCTGCTCTACCTGCGGGGCGACCTCCTAAAAAGGAAGACGTAGCAACCGTCAGTCGAAAGACTAAGTGGCTTCACATCAGCTCCTCCGGTGACTCCTCGGCACCGGGCGGAGAAAGGAACAAGGGTACAAGTATAATACAAGTAGTAAAGCAGGTACAAGCAGGTGGAAAAAGTAGATGATTAACAACTTTATAAACTAGCAGTTCTACTTGAATAACAATATTAGTAAATCAACAAGTACAAGTAACTACAGCAGGAAAGTAACTTAACTTATAAGAATGCACATACAAACTTATACGATGAGGGTCTTGTTTGTGCAATGCTATGTAATGGTATGTATGCTATGCAATGACTCACCTATGATCACACACATGCAATTGCTATGTCGACACAGACTATAGTTCCCACTATTCGAGCAGGTAGTTAACCTCTCAGGCATCAGCCGCCGTGGCCAGGAGGTGACAGTAGAGCGGACATCTCTACTACTAGGCGGGTATCCACACTACTTCACCTAGGCCTACGTATGCCTCAATACTAAGAACACAACAACAGAGCCCATGCGTACTATGGCCCAGCGGGGTCTCGGGTAGATGTGCACCAAGAAAACAGCCCAAACTGGCCTTGGTGTGACCCGGAAGGGGCCTCGGAAGAAGGAACACGAGGACACAATCCAACCGTTCACTTGGCACCGAAGGGGCCTCGGGACGTGAACACCGAGGACACAACCCAACCGCCCAAAGTCTAACCATCAACTCCTGTCGGTGTGACGATCGGCGAGCTCGTAGACCTGCCACACTATCCTTAACCCAGGATTACGACATCGCGTGTCGACTCACGCCACATGCAAATTCCACAACACCGTGGCATGGAAGGGGCCTCGTAAGTAAGCACGAGGGCACAACCCAACCATTCATCTATACCACATCTCAACACAAACCAACTAGTGACGGTCAACACCGCACTTACATCCATTCACAATACTACCTGTAGGGAGACTACGCTCTAAGTATTGGACTACTACATTTCATTCTAACCATCATACATACTCATGGCCATAGCTTATCCCCCTATTTGTCATTCCAAATGATTTCAACATATCTCAAGCTTGATGCGCATAAATGATAATCTACCAATTTGTATCTAGTCATTTCATTTAAGTCAGCTTGCTTCACAATTCAGTTATATGAAATTCAATTAATAAGATTTATCATTCATAGCACTACGGTGGTCAGCATAAAATAGTTCATCAAAATATAGAATCAATTAGCAACATTGATTCTACGAAATTCAAATTCATATTATATAAACCCTAGAATTTAAGTGCAGAATAAATCTGGACAACAAATTCAACCGGAGATTCCGGAATCTATAGGGATCCGGTGAAGACTTGTAACCCCTCGATGGAAAGGTCTTTCCATGGGTTACAACTTTCATATTCAGCCCTCAACCTAGATTTGAGTGTAACCTATTTGAAATCAGCCTTGAAGTCCGCTGCGTACAGAACACAATTTTTGCATGCAGGATTTATCGGACGTCATGTTCGTTCAGACTTTCCCATGGCTACAGACTTCACATAAAGACGTGCAGCCATTCGTTGGAAAGGTATTTGCAAGGGCGTCAACTTTCTTGTTTAGCCGAAAGCCCAACTCTGGACATATACTACTTGAAAATGGCCAAGAAGAGCGCTGCGCGCAGAATACAGATTCTGCACGCTTCGTAAAGAGGAATGAATGACATCGGTTCATCTTCCTCTCCAAGTCGATCTTCCAAAATCACTCCAGAAATTCCTCCTCCCTTATTCACCCTCAAAGGGGCCATGATTCTACACGAAACCATCCACCCATCATCACATAGAAGGAAGGGGAGGTTGAAGAGATCTAAAACCTAGAACACATGTCCTAACATGACCGTCCCTAGAAAACTCCTCTCCATCAAAACTCTCTTGAGTCGATATCTCTCCTAAGAAAATAACTAAAGATCTAGCACCAAGGGAGAGGGTAGGAAACTCACCTCACTTCTGGCGTTTCCACCATTTCCGGCCATGGATCTCGTGACTCTTCTCGGCGGCATCTTCTTTTCCATGGCGACGACGGATCTTCTCCTCTAGAACTAGATCCAACGACTTCCTTCTCTCAACAGGAGTTCCTCTCAGAAAAACGGCTTGAATGAGGAGTGAAAATGGCTAGTGTTATCATTTCCCTTTTTATATAAAAGTGACACGGGTAGGGACACACCCGTGTCCTTACCCGTGTCCTGCTTAGGTGAAGCATTACAACGGTTTTTATGCGTCGGTTCAATACTCGACACGACACATGGGTGGGACACGCCCGTGTCGGCCCCATCATGCCCGTGACAGGGGGCGTGTAACCCACTCGAGACTTACTCGAGGGGACTTACTCTAGAGAAATTCAACTACTCGAGTTCACGGATTGAACACGCCCTTGACAGCCCAGTCACGCCCGTGACATGGGGCGTGTAACTCTCTCGAGACTTACTCGAGAGTACTTACTCAAGAGAAAACCAACTACTTGAGTACCAGGATAGGAAACGCCCATGTCACAGGGATGACATGCCCGTGTCCCCCCTCTTACTCGAGTAGTTTTCCACCTACTCGAGTATATTTCGACTTACACGAGAACTACTCGAGGATGAGCGGGACACGGCCTGTGACACGCCCCATACTTGACACTCGACGATCGTCGAGCGCTGGTCATCGACCAGTGGGAACACTCGCCCTCCGACACGCCCGTGTCGGATGGGACACGCCCGTGACATGGGGGTTGTCTTGCCCGAACACTTCATCGAACCCATTTTCGTCAATCTCACGACTGCTACGCACCTGAGTAGGATACGCCCTGGGACACGCCTGTGTCTCAGGCTGTGTCATCCAAAAATTTGCCAATCCCAGACTTTTGGCTGCTACATGCTTCACAGTTGTCAGCACTCCCCTGAGCTCAAGTCAGCTCTCCTGGCTCAAAAACACACACAAGGGGCCTAGTTCGATTCGAGACATTATAAATCCTATAAACAAAATAAAAGATTTCGTCCCCGAAATCAGGCTTAGGCTATGGAGAGAAAAGCATAACATGAATATAATATGCTTTTAAATAAAACTACCTTGAGCAAACAACTCCGAATAGTGTTTTTGCATCACATCCATCAGCTCCCATGTATATTCCTGCTTCCCATGATTGGACCATAGCACTTTCACCAAGGGAACACTTTTGCGGCGTAACTTTCCTGTCTCGCTATCTATAATCCGCAGAAGCTCTAGTTGCACTGACCTATCAGACGCCATAGCAACATCAGTTGTGGGGATGTATTGATCGGGCCGCAACAGCGCCTTCCGATGCGACGACATATGGAACACGTCGTGGAGGTTCTCTAGCTCGGGCGGTAACTCCAACCGATAGGCCAGTGGGCCAATCCTTTCCAATATAGTATAAGGCCCGGCATACCTTGGGCTGAGTTTTTTCACACAACGCACACGTGACACTCCACGCATCGGTCTGATTTTCAGGAACACCTTATCACCCACTTGAAATTCCACCATCCGGTGCTTTGCATTATAATACTTCGCCTGCCGACTTTGAGCCTCCAAGATGCGATCCCGTATCAGTCTAACCGCCGCATCGGTATCATCAATATATTCAACACCCAAAGCCTTCGGGTCTTCATCTTGCACCAAAGACAAAGGGGTTCTACACCTCCTTCCATAAAGAGCTTCATGAGGAGCCATGCCGATACTAGCCTGGTTGCTGTTGTTGTAGGATAATTCTACCAATGGTAAGAGTCTTTCCCACGGCTGTCCTCTATCCAACACACATAATCTCAACAAATCTTCCATTGTTCGGATGGTCCTTTCAGATTGCCCTTCCGTCTGAGGATGAAACGTGGTGCTAAAGGTAAGGCGCGAGCCCAGATACGCCTGTACCGCTTTCCAGTCATTGGAGGTAAACCGACCATCACGATCAGACACGATCATCTTAGGCACGCCACGATACCATACAAATTGCTCCACAAAGAGGCGTACTAAGACATCCACATGAGCTTCTTTCTTCATTGGGATAAACCGGGCTACTTTGGTCAGGCGATCAACTTTCACTCATACTGAATCATTCCTGGAGCTTGAGCGAGGTAACCATGGATGAAGTCCATGGATGTATACTCGAACTTCCTTTCGGGGATGGGCAATGATTGTAGCAAACTAACGGGGCTCTTGCATTCTGCCTTCACTCTTTGACAAGCTTCACAGTGTGTAACAAAATATCGGACATCCTTCTTCACCCCCGGTCAACAAATGGTCTTCCGCAAGCCGGCGTACATCTTGGCAATACCCGGGTGCACCGAATACTGAGAGCAATGTGCCTCTCTCAAGATATCCTCCCAGATTCTACCGTCCTTGGGAATGTATAGTCGACCACGGAAATAAACGAGGCCGTCTTTTAGTGTATACTCATTTGTAGTCCCATCTTCTATTGACTTGATTGTCGGGGCCAGGGCTGCATCCACTCCTTGATCCACTATAATTCGGTCTCGGATATCACAAACTATGCTCATGCTTGCCAAGTACTCCGTATACTCTGCCAAAGGAGCCTTAAACACCAAAGTAATATCCATCTCCTCAATCATCCGAGCCAACTCCATACTCATCAATCGAGCCTCTGGGCTAGAGCCTGGTACCTTCCTACTCAATGCGTCGGCCACCGAGTTCGCCTTACCAGGGTGGTAGTTCATGGTGAACTCAAAGTCGCATAGAAATTCTAACCACCGTCGTTGTCTCAAGTTCAACTCCTTCTGAGTATGAACGTACTTCAAGTTTTTATGGTCTGAGAAAATCTCGCAGTGGACGCCGTATAGATAGTGCCTCCAAACCTTCAAGGCTAACACCACTGCTCCAAGCTCCAAATCGTGAACCGGGTAATTGATTTCATGTTTCTTTAGTTGTCTTGAAGCATAAGCGATCACGTATCCATGCTGCATCAACACCGCTCCTATCCCTTGATATGATGCGTCAGTGTAAACTTGAAATACTTCCTTCATAAATGGAAGTGCAAGGATGGGGCCAGAGGTAAGTCTGTCCTTCAGCTCCTGGAACGCCGCTCCACATTGGGGTGTCCACTCAAATGGCACACCTTTATTCGTCAATGAAGTAAGAGGAAGAGCAATCTTTGAAAATCCTTTTACGAACTTGCAGTAGTACCCGACAAGTCCAAGGAAACTCCTCACATCGGCCGCCGACTTCAAGGGCAACCACTCCTTCACGGCACGCACCTTGGCCGGATCCACCGCTAGTCCTGCTCCACTGATCAAATGCCCAAATAAAGCAACCTCTTTAAGCCAGAATTCGCACATGTTGAACTTGGCGAACAAGTCGTGCTCTTTTAATTTCTTCAATACCAAGGTCAAGTGCTAAACATGCTCCTCCTCCGTCTTTGAATAGACCAAGATGTCGTCGATGAAAACAATGACGAAGACATCCAAATAAGGTTAAAACACATTGTTCATCAGGCTCATGAAGGCCGAAGAGGCATTTGTGAGCCCAAACGGCATTACAGTGAACTCGTACAGTCCATATCTTGAACTAAAGGCCGTTTTTAGGATGTCACCTTCTTGTATTCTCAACTGATAATACCCTGAGTGCAATTCCAGCTTCGAAAACCAATGTGCTCCCACTAGTTGATCAAACAACTCGTCGATCCGAGGTAGCGGATAAGTGTTCCGCACCGTCAGCCGATTGAGTTCCCGATAGACTATGCACAAACGCAGGGTTCCATCCTTCTTCTTCACGAACAATACAGGGACTCCCCAGAGTGACGAAGTGGGGCGAACGAACCCTGACTCCACCAGTTCTTGCAGTTAAACTCTAAACTCCGCGAGTTCCTTCGGGGCCATTCGGTAAGGGGCATTGGATACCGGCTTGGCACCCGGTACTAGATTAATTTGGAAGTCAACCACTCTATGCGGGGTAATACTGGCAGTTTCTCTGGAAATACCTCAGAGAAATCCCGCACTACCCGTACGTCTTTTATATCCAATGCTAACTCCTTCAACTCGAAATAGATCATGAAGATTTCATCCCCCGACATATGGGCTTTTACAGCCTGAACTGAAGACAACAACATACGAGGTGCAAAGCTAATACCTTGAAAGATGATGTCGGTGTCTCCATGTCTCAAATAGATTCGCTTTTCTGCGCAGTCGATCCTTGCGAAGTGCCAGTCCAACCACGCCATGCCCAAAAATGATGTCAAACTCCGGCATTCTCAAGACCGTGGCAGGCGTATCAAAGGCCTTTCCATCAATAAATATCTAAAACTCGCACTTAGCGGTTGCAATCTTCTCCGAGCCGTCCGGTAGGCGCACTCATCAGGCTATACCAGTAAAGTATTGTATGTCCTCCATGTCCTTAATGAAATCCTCAGACACAAAGGAGTGTGAGGCACCGGTATCGAACAGCGCATAGGCCGTCTTCCCGCCAACTATCACGGTGCCTAAGTACCAATAACCAAAACTTATTGTTAGGTGTCTAGTATGTCTCAAGCAACTTTAAGTTAGACTATGAAAACATGATAATCAATTAAATCATACCTGCAATAACATCTTGGGGATTCCGTTCTTGCATCATGTCCAGCGCATACACTTGATCCCAAGCAGGGTCGGGGTTTCGTCCTTGCAGTCCTCATCCTCGACCATGCATATAACCACGCCCCCGCGGAGCTGCCGGAGAGAGAGAAGGAGGGACATTCCCATACAACTGCGGGAAAAACGTCGAATGTGGCCCGGCTGGTTGCATTCAAAACACACCAGCCCATGCCGCCCTTCATGTTGCTGAAACTGCTGAGGCTGAGGCGGTGGAGGAAATGTAGGCGGCTGTGGAACCGGGTGCTCCAGTCTAAAGTCTCGGTGGAAACGTCCTCCACCTCTTTGATGTCCTCTTCCTCCTCTGAAGTCCCGTCTCCTCCTATTGCTTGTACGAGCTTCCATCACGTCCTCTGCAGGTCTCTTGCCACATCCCAAGTGATCCGCCTCCAATCTCTTTGCCATATCGATAATCTCCGCCAAACTAGCATCCGCTATAAATAAAAGGTCCTCTATCATCCAGGTCATATGAGTCTGCGAACCTTGCGAGATGCTGAAACTCACGCTGGTATTCTGTAACTTATTTTGATCCATTCTTCAGTAGTAGAAACCTTTGCTCGAGCTGTCTCGAGCTGATGTAGGAATGAAGTGCTCCAAGAAGAAACCCGAGAACTCGCTCCAACTTATCTCGGTATACACATGTCCTTGGAACGTGGAGCCCATGAGTGACTTCCACCACCTCTTAGCATGTAGATCCAGGACGGACACCGCCAGTGATACAGCCATGTTGGTCGGGCAACTGATCCCCGCCAATAGCTCTTGGACCGTGTCAAGCCATTCTTTCGTGAGTACGGCCGACTCCGTCCCGAGGTAGGTGGGATGGGAGAGAACCCGAAAGGTGCTCAACTAGTTAGAGCCCGGAGCCTGTTGTTGAACCGGAGGCTGCTGCGCCCAAAAGTCATCCAGGATGGCGGTGAGCGTCTGCCCCAACTCGGATTGTTGAAACTGAGTGGGTATGGAAGGGGCAGGAGTGCCCCACATCGGCTCAACGTGCACTGGAACCTACACGTAAAACACAAACGTATGGTCAGGCTAGCTATTCTTGCGGTCAAAGTTGGACAACTTAATGTGAATTACATATGTGCACACTACTGCTTCCGCTAAGTCAGTTTGTCCGCAAACTGAATAATCGAATGAGGGTGGGACCATTGTTGAATGACTTCTTTAGTTGAGGATCGTGGCAAACTGATACCATTTGTAAGACCCCCACTCTCAGATCCCAAAACACGGCACAAAGGGGGGTCTTATGCCCGAAACAGCCGTCTTGCGGTAGCATTAGCGCATGGCTAACCTGTACCACAAGATGCCTATTCCACCGGCTACAACCAATATCAATATATACATGCCAACCCAACCATAATATAAGCAAGCAAGAAGAAGTCAAATCCACACTAAGCATATGAGTCCAAATACATCAAATAAGAGAATCTAAAACACGCTTCTACAATATCAGAGTACAACTATAAAATTTGCCCAAACGGGATACAACAGAATCTCACAACACTCACATCCGTAACCGATGGTAGCGACGCCACCGTCACATCAGGCCCTGTCGTCCTGGCCAGACTGTCCTGCTACAAAGTCTGCGGCTGCTCTACCTATGGGTTGACCTCCTAAAAAGGAAGACGTAGCAACCGTTAGTCGAAAGACTAAGTGGCTTCACATCCGCTCCCCCGGTAACTCCTCGGCACAGGGCAGAGAAAAGAATAAGGGTTCAAGTATAATACAAGTAGTAAAGCAGGTACAAGCAGGTGGAAATAGTACATGATTAACAACATTATAAACTAGCAGTTCTACTTGAATAACAATATTAGTAAATCAACAAGTATAAGTAACTACAGTAGGAAAGCAACTTAACTTATAAGAATGCCCATACAAACTTATAAGTTAAGGATAAGGTTACATAAAAGTAACTCATCGTATAAGAGTGCTCATACAAACTTATACGATGAGGGTCTTGTTTGTGCAATGCTACGTAACGGTATGTATGCTATGCAATGACTCACCCATGATCACACACATGCAATTGCTATGTCGACACAGACTATAGTTCTCACTATTCGAGCAGGTAGCTAACCTCTCAGGCATCAGCCGTCGTGGCCAAGCGGTGACAGTAGAGTGGGCATCTCTACTACTAGGCAGGTATCCACACTACTTCACCTAGGCCTCCGTACGCCTCTACGCTAAGAACACAACAGTGGAGCCCATGCGTACTATGGCGCAGCGGGGTCTCGAGTAGATGTGCACCGAGAACACATCTCGAACTGGCCTGGTGTGACCCGGAAGGGGACTCGAAAGAAGGCACGAGGACACAACCCAACCGTTCACTTGGCATGGAAGGGGCCTCGGGACGTGAACACCGAGGACACAGCCTAACCGCCCAAAGTCTAACCGTCAACTCCCGTCGGTGTGACGATCGGCGAGCCCGTAGACCTGCCACACTATCCTTAACCCAGGATTACGACACCGCATGTCGACTCACACCACATGCAAATTCCACAACACCGTGGCATGGAAGGGGCCTCAGAAGTAAGCACGAGGGCACAACCCAACCATCCATCTATACCACATCTCAACACAAACCAACTAGTGACGGTCAACACCGCACTTACATCCATTCACAATACTACCTGTAGGGAGACTACGCTCTAAGTATTGGACTACTACATTTCATTCTAACCATCATACATACACATGGCCATAGCTTGTCCCTCTATTTGTCATTCCAAATGATTTCAACATATCTCAAGCATGATGCGCATAAATGATAATCTACCAATTTGTATCTAGTCATTTCATTTAAGTTAGCTTGCTTCACAATTCAGTTATATGAAATCCTATTAATAAGATTTATCATTCATAGCACTACGGTGGTCAGCATAAAATAGTTCATCAAAATATAGAGTTAATTAGCAACATCGATTCCACCGAATTCAAATTCATATTATATAAACCCCAGAATTTAAGAGCAGAATAAATCAGGATAGCAACTTCAACCGGAGATTCCTGAAGCTATAGGGATCCGGTGAAGACGTGTAACCACTCGATGGAAAGGTATTTCCATGGGTTACAACGTTCATATTAAGCACATAACCCAGATTTGAGTGTAACCTATTTGAAATCAGCCTTGAACTCTGCTGCGTACAGAACACAATTTCTGCATGCAGGATTTATCGGACGTCATGTTCGTTCATACTTTCCTGGGGCTACAGACTTCGCATAAAGACGTGCAACTATTCGTTGGAAAGGTATTTTCAAGGGCTTCAACTTTCTTGTTTAGACGAAAGCCCAGATCTGGACATATCTTACTTGAAAATGGCCATGAAGATCGCTGCGTGCAGAATATAGATTCTGCACGCTTCGTAAAGTGGAATGAACGACATCGGTTCATCTCCTCTCCAATTCGATCTTCCAAAATCACTCCAGAAATTCCTCCTCCCTTATTCACCCTCAAAGGGGCCATGATTCTTCACGAAACTACCACCCATCATCACATAGAATAAAGGGGAGGTTGAAGAGATCTAAAACCTAGAACACATGTCCTAGCATGACCATCCCTAGAAAACTCCTTCTCTCTATCAAAACTCTCTTGAGTCAATATCTCTCCTAAGAAAATAACTAAAGATCTAGCACCAAGGGAGAGGGTAGGAAACTCACCTCACTTTCGGCGTTTCCACCATTTCCGGCCATGGATCTCGTGACTCTTCTCAGCGGCATCTTCTTTTCCACGGCGATGGCGGATCTTCTCCTCTAGACCTAGATCCAGCGACTTCCTTCTCTCAACAGGAGTTCCTCTCAGAAAAATGGCTGGAATGAGGAGTGAAAACGGCTAGGGTTATCATTTCCCTTTTTATATAAAAGTGACATGGGTAGGGACACGCCCGTGTCCTTACCCGTGTCATGCTTAGGCGAAGCGTTACGACGGTTTTTATGCGTCGGTTCAATACTCGACACGACACACAGGTGGGACACGCCCGTGTCGGCCCCGTCACGCCCGTGACAGGGGGCGTGTAACCCACTCGAGACTTACTCGAGATGACTTACTCGAGAGAAATTCAACTACTCGAGTACACGGATTGGAAACGCCCGTGACAGCCCAGTCACGCCTGTGACATGGGGCGTGTAACCCTCTCGAGACTTACTCGAGAGGACTTACTCGAGGGAAAACCAACTAGTCGAGTATCCGGATAGGACACGCTCGTGTCACAGGGATGACACGCCCGTGTCCCCCCTCTTACTCGAGTACTTTTCCACATACTCGAGTATATTTCGACTTACATGAGAACTACTCGAGGATGAGTAGGACACGACCTGTGACACGCCACATACTTGACACTCGATGATCATCGAGCGTTGGTCATCGACTAGAGGGAACACCCGCCCTCCGACACACCCGTGTCAGATGGGACACGCCCGTGACACGCCCGTGACACGGGGCGTGTCTCACCCGAACACTTCATCCAACCCATTTTCGTCGATCTCGTGACTGCTACACACCCGAGCAGGACACGCCCTGGGACACTCCCATGTCCCAGGCCGTGTCACCCAAAATTTGACAATCCCAGACTTTTGGCTGCTACATGCTTCCTAGTTGTCAGCACTCCCCTAAGCTCAAGTCAGCTCACCTGGCTCAAAAACACGCACAAGGGGCCTAGTGCGATTCGGGACGTTACACTCATCACATGAGATATCTGCATCCTCAATTCCTGCAAAGGCAGTGTCCAGAAGAGACTTCCACCATCTCTTTGTGTGGGACTCCAAGCATGAGACTACTAAGGATACGACCATATCTGTCGGGCATTGTATCGCAGCCAACATCTCGTGGATGATGTCCAGCCATTCCTTAGTCTATACTGTCGACTTTGTCCTTAGATATGATAATGTGGATAGTCTTTAGAAGACACTCAGCCAATTCGCACTGGGATTTGGTTGAGGAGCCGGAGCCTGCTGTGTCTTAAAATCCTTCAAGATGGTCGTCAGTGTTTGTCCCATCTCTATTTGCTGGAACGGAGTAGGAACTCGCGGGGGTGGAACAACATTCTGAACTGGAGTTATTCCTGATCCAAGTTCAAAGACCAGAATTTGTTATAACCATCAAAAAGGAAGGTTCACTTATATGATGGTTGACTTAAATCTTGTCAAGAGTGGACAGTTGCATGTGATTCCCTATATGGGCACAACATAGCTTCCGTTGCATAGTTTCCCCCAAACTAAACTCGAGCGCGGGTGTCCCAGGATTCGTGGGCTCCTTTTATTTGGGTTGAGGTTACATCTGATACCAAATGTAAGACCCCCCTTTTTTCCCTAGGGTGTCCCAGGGTTCATAGCATGGAATGCTATGCAAGCTAAATGATGTGCAACATAAGCGTGGTGGGCCCATAGCCCATAGGTCAGAGGATCAAAACCTCCCTTTGATACTAGTTGTAAGACCCCCCCCCCTTTGTTTCTTTACCGGGTCTTATGCCCAAAACTGTCGTTTTGTGGTGAAACCAATACCGAGAGGGTCGTCACCACAAATCGCCGATTCTGGCGGAAACTACTCAATCATAATCCACAAAAGAAAAGAAGTAAACATGCAAACATGAATCCACAATCACATTGCAATATTTAAGAGTCCACATAAAGGAAATAAACTGATCAAAAGTATAATACTGAATTTGAAAGGAAAGGTAAGGGCTACTGGCCAGTACATATAATCCTCACTACAAAATGCCCGCGGAAGTAAAAATACAAGCCACTCACTGATCCCATGACTGCTGTTGTTGCTGCTACCACACCAGGACTAGGCTGGTTCACCTTCTCCTGGATGTGCTGGTTTACCTGTTGCTTCACCCTGTCTCCCAACTAGTGACCCTGGTGTTATGCCCATCAGGCCGTTATTTTAAACAATGTCTTTGCGCCCCTCCCTCCCCCTACAATTCTTAGACACCGTGCGGGGGAGAATGAAAGGAGAGGGACTGAAAGTGGAGAGTATGCAAGAGCAGGTGAAAGTGACCCGAACTATCATATGCTAAAAGTGTCTAATATAGTAATTTTAGGTATATAAAGGGCAAGTAAATGCAGCAGTATAATAGAAGTAACAAATTAAAGTAAAAGTAGAGTAGCTAACTATCATCATAGAGAAAGTAACCTTTACTTATAAGAACGCTCATACAGACTTATAAGTTAGGAGATCATTTTGTAGGGCCTAACGTATAAAAGATCTCATACTAATTTATACGTTAAGGGTAGAGGTTTTATGCAAGGTATGTATGACATGGAATGCTATGCATATTAAGTGATGAGTTTTACACAAGTGCAACGCACCCACCTGACTCTATGTAAACAGACATTTAGTTCCCCAATTTGGAGTTACATAAACTCTCAGGTACCTATCGTAGTGGCAAATACAGGCAGTGGGTTGGGCCTCCCCACTCCTAGGTCGGTATTCACACTACCCAGCCTAGACCCTACGTACTACTCGGTACACCCACAGTCAGGTGCTACAGAGCCTCTTGTACTAATGCTGGCAAATCCAACAGTCTTTTATAGCTAAGTGAACACTTACACTCACAGAGTCAACGTATCGACGTCGGTGTGAACGACCATCCAATAACGAGGACCCACCACTTTATGCACATGCACTTATGCTAAAGAGCTCCCGATCCATCGTCTCACCGAACTTGACACCATTTTCTTTCAAACACTGAGTTCACTGCCTGTGAATCTATACCATCTATACACCTTGAAATGACGGGGTGAGTGTTCGTGTTAGTGGTTGTTTAAGGGTTACTCTTTGAATCAGCTTCTCCTACGGTTCAGGGTTAACCTTGGACTGCCCAGGGCATTCCCTGTGAAGGGATCTCGAGGGCACTAATAACTACAATGGGCTGAATCCCAAAGTTTCCTTTCGCAAGACACTTACTTTTATGAGTATCTGTTTATTTTGAACCCTTTTCCACACTTTGCCTTTTTAGCTAATCTTAAGTGAACTTATATTCCCCGGGAGAAGATGATACTTCGTCGACCCCGAGCACACACCCAACCCATGTTACCCAGACTACTTAGAATTTGGCCCTAAGGGTGACCTTTTCAAGACTCCACCCATCCAGGTACATCCACTATATCACCACTCATGCATAGACTACAATTCTGTCCCGAATACTTGAATTTTACTAAATGCAGACCAAGCGTTCTAACCTAAATGTATGAAAGTAAACACCCCAGATTACTTTCCCAACAACTTTATAACTATTACTGGGGGTCTAACATGACTTGTTGAGCTCTAAACCAAAAATTGGTATCTTTCCTAATTAAAAATGCCTTCAAACCATTTTTCCAAAATCTTGAATCCCTATGATTTTGGACATGAAGTATAAAATTTTAGCAATCAATGATCGCACCAAAATTTCTAGAGATTCCTAATGACTAATTAAAAGTAATTTATGAGTTTCATGATTTTCCAGAAATTATTTATATCCAAAACCAAATATAAACTTTTTGACGAGAACAATAATTAATAAAGGAACTACATGATATATTCTTTCAGAAAATATGATAAAATTACCAAAGGTCAAATATGATTAGAGATTATCACTACCCAAATTTCATCATCATAAAATTTCTTTTTGCCACACAAATAAATTAGAGAATATATCACCACATAAGGCACTTTGTAAAGAAACCCCTAACTATTCTCTTCCAAAATTTACAATAAAATTTACAGGACATATTTATGGTCTAGAAACTTTACTGACCAATTTTCATAATTTTCCAGAGCATAGTTTGTTCTGAAACAGGATTATTTTGTATTCATCAAATTCTAGAAATACAAAGGAGGTACAAAAATTCATCATCCAAAAATTTTAATAAAACTTGCAGATATAAATAAAACCACTATAGGCCCCTCACCAAATTTTCATGACCATTCCATGTTGTTAATACTTGTGTTGAGCCCTTATTAGAAAAGTTCACATATTAACTATTAAGTGATTGGTGGGGGAAATTTACTCCTAAAATTCCAATTAAATTATCAAAGCTGTTTCTCCACCCATTAAATCTATCTACAGAGTATTGAGCCAAGATTTGAAGGTTTGACCCTATTTCCTTCTTTAGCCCTAACAGGCAACCCTAAGGCTTGAACTAGGGTTTTAGGGTATTCCAACCCTCGAAGCTTCTAAAACTACCCGAAGGGATGTTTCATGTATTAATATGTCAGAGGCTAAGGTCTCACCTTGTTTTGTTGAAGGATTGATCACCCAACCATTCTAAGTGCAATATTGGACAACTAGGCCTATTATCCTTAAAATGGCCAAACTTTGTTCACCAAGATAACCCCAAATCAAATCCAATTGGGTTGATATTTTTTCTTGGCCATATAGTATCCCCTCTGGTCACCCCCTAGAGCTTGAGAAAATTTTGAGGTACAGAGACCCTATTTTAATTACATACAGGGATTATTAAATTATTACAAAAACTATAGAAAAATCATCTCCAAAATTCATTTTTTGGATATGATTTGGACCAAGGCAAGATCAGCACATGGTCAAAATTTCAACCCATTTGTCTGAATGGTTCACTGGGGGCACTCATTTCAATTTCTGATTAATCCTTGCCCAAATTGCACCAAAAGGTGTGCTGAGGGAATCCAAAAGGATTGATTTAAATTTTGTATTAAACTAGACTCCAAGGGTTAGGTTTTCTATGTTGGACATTTTTACAGAAAACCCTCTTGCTCTTTTTAATAAATTAAACCAAGTGACTGTAATAATGCAACAAAATGAAATTTATTTAAATTTTTTATTCCAAGGTCTGCGCCTAACCACCGCGCCAGATCCAATGACTGTGCTTCATCGTCCCCAATGAGCTAAGGGATAGGATTGGATCTTCTTGAAGATATTCCAGCTTCAATTACTGCCCATCCATCCACATCCCAGGCCGGCCACCGCCACCACCACTTCCATTGAGGTGGTGGCTATCGCCAGGCGGCGGCCCAGCCGCCGGAGGGGCTGTTTCCGGCGAACCCGAGAGTTGGATTTTCATGGAAAAATTGCCATTTTTCCTCAATGACCGGGATCAATTGAGCCCGATTTCTCCACCTAAATGTCTATGGATCTAGCACAAAGGAGAAGGAGAAGGATTAGACCTACAGGCGAGCTTGGCGGCATGTGTGGTGGTGGTGTGCCATGAAGGACGACTCCAAGCTTTTTTCCTTGCCAAATCCCATGTTATCCTCCTAAACCAGTGAAGTAAACATTCGTTTTGATTTCTTGGGAGATTTTAAAGATGATGTGGAGGTTGATTTGGGGAGTGGAAGGGGCAAACACTGAATGGCCATTAATGGCCTTGAACCATGCTTTCGGCCACCTCTAGGTTTTAAAATTCCACCCTTAGGTGACCAGGAAAACCCTTCATCTCCTCCTAATTAATCAAGGGGGGTGAATGAGGCCATTAGGAGGGAGTTGAATGCCCCATGGCCTTCCAAGGCCATGAAAGCTTCTCTTTCTCCCTCCTCCCTTGAATGAAACCCCCACTTTCTCCCTCCTAGTCATCACCTCCAGAAATTGTGTTATATTCTAGCTGGTTTCTACTTGCTCTAGCTAGTGGGCCATCCTAATTGGGCCTAGCTCATTTGGATTGAGTTGGTTTTGGCTTCCATTCCCATTTTGGGCTTAGTTTGACCAAAGTTGACTTCGGGGTGTTTACTTGGTCAAATGTGTGGGTTGACTGGTCAACTAGGTGTCTTGAGTCCCTTGCCACCACCCGATTCCATTTGTGGCTTGGTGTAACCCATTTAGGTAAAGTTAGGGCACTTTGACCTAACTAGGGTTAGGGTTGATTCTGGTCAATTCCACCCCTTGGTTGACCCCTAATGGGTTATTTGGGCACCAAAGGGGCCCTTTAAGATTTAATGTAGTCAGGTGTGGTGAAGAAGTCATGTTGGGAGCCGTTGGCCAAACCCTAGCTTAGGTATTCAGAAGTTACTATTTGCAGACCAAGGTGCTTTCACCTATTTAACTAGGCATCCAAGGTCCTCTTAGTCTTCTTAAAGCATTGTCATGACTTAGTCATGATAAAAATCTCCTAGGGGTCAGGTTGTTTGTGGGATGTTACAACTCATCCTCTGACTTGGGAGTCGGCCTCGTCGTAACACGCTTAGGCGGCATCCTAAGAGTTCAACAAACAACCAATCAAAACCTAACTTAACTACTCGAACCTCACATTTAGTTCAGACCAAACATGTTTAGACACTTGCACATGCTGCTAACTTGCTCTGAGATTTTCATTAATGATGTCATGCTTAACTTAGGATGATATATCGTCATCCTATTGACTCGTGTGAATAAACCATGAATGCATGAATTCTTATTCTTTTTTTGCTTTAAAACCATGTTTGTACGTATGTCATCATGTAGTTATTTAGCTTGGCACATCGGTGTGTGTATGAAATAGAACAAGACAATCTAAAACTAACCAGAGATAATCATTCGACCAATTGTCAAAAACCTCCCATTGATGCCAACTGTCACAATTTGTATTTTCTCCGCATTTAAACAATATATCAGAGTAAGAGAAAACACACATCATGATGCCACGCCGTGCAGGGGATAACTACAAGCGCTTAGGCAAGAACTCGAACCTAACACTTTATATGAAATCCTCAAGTTTATTACGAAGAAAGTTGTAATTTAAGTTAAATTTTGATGGTTGTATCCCTCAGCTCAGTGGATCAACTAGTACATAAGTGAAAACATGAATATATGCTGTGGGAAATACTTTGTTTATATTGATTAATATCCTACATGAGCATAAACATCCAAATAGAACAACTTATAATATGCATAACTCTAGATTTAAAATAAGTATAGAAATAACTTTTATTTTCGTTAAAATATAATGGCTTGGGTTAAAAGATGTTATGCATGAGATAGCCAAAATGATAGTTTTATACTTTAAAATAACTAACATGCAATCATAACATAAAACCTTCTCAGAGAGCAAGTAAAGCCAACAATTCAATCAGAAATTGACTTAGCAGCTAATAAGTACTTAACATTAAATAATAATCTCCAGTGGGCGTCAACAACCTGACACGAACCCCCTAACATCATATATGTCTGAACTAGATAAACAACAACAATAAAACTACCTCACAACGGTGAGGAGAAGACAAGTGCAATAGTTACATACCACAAGCCACAACCTACCCTAGCCCCTCAACTGGTTACTACTCCAAAGCTAAGACATTTAAAAAAAAGAATACCTCAGTAATAATATACAAGCGGCAAAAAAATCATCAGTAGTGGAAAGCAAAGGAGTTTAAGGGTTACCAACCCAAAGAGGAAAGACTGCCAAACCACAGCAGCTGAGAATTAAAATAGTAATAAATTATTAACTTATGAAGCACAAGATTAAGGAAATTACATCAAGTGTGAAACGAAGCCATGCTTCGAGAATATCTGCAAGAGTAAGAATAAACACATATGTCTAAATAATGAGAATAAAGATACTAAATAGCTCTAAACACGTGAATCATTAACACTAGTAAAAATGGTTCTGCGTCGGTGGCCACAATATCCAAAACGAACTACCAGACCCAAACATCTCGAGAACACACTACGGAGGTGGCCACAATGTCCAACACAACCCAACATTCCAAACATCTCAAAAAGGCACTGTGGTGGTGTACGAACATAAAACAGTAGGCCGAATATTTGGAGTAACAAAAATTTATTATCCAAAAATGTATCTATTACAAAGGTATAACCTCCTTTTTATAGAATCGAGGAGATGAGAGAGATTACAAATAAGCAATGTGGGACTAAAAAATTATAAGTATAACACGGCTTTACAAATAGACAAACCGAACAAGTCGTGCGGTTAGACAAGCCGGCTAACCGCCCGACAACCAATAGTACGAGAGAACAAGCACCTTAGAGAACAAGCCGCCACAGGAGACCGCTAAACTGCCCGGTGTCCAAGTCGCCTGAGACAAACTGTCAGACCGCTAGGATACTAAACAAAAACAGCCCGAAAGACAAGCTGGTTACGATAAACCGCCAGACCGCCCAGCCTCCGAACAGCAACAGCCTGCCCGGCCTCCATACTGCAACACTCCCCCTCAAGCTGGAGCATAGATATCAATTATGCCCAGCTTGTCGCAAATGTGGAAGAAGGAAGCAGACACTGGCTTGGTGAAGATGTCTGCCAACTCATTGTCAGAAGTGACGAACGGAGTACAAATCTGTTTCTTCAAGATCTCTTCCCGAATAAAGTGACAGTTGACTTCTATATGTTTTTTCCTCTCATGGAAGACAAGATTTTTGGATATGTATATCGCGGGCTTGTTGTCAAAGAACATAGGAAGAGGATAGTTGTAGACCTGTCCTAAGTCAAGCATGAGAGCTCGTAACCATTTCAACTCATATGTGGTCGACGCCATACTGCGATATTCTGCTTCTGCACTAGACTTGGAGACCACAGACTGTTTCTTGCTCTTCCAACTCACAAGATTTCCTCCAACAAATGTGCAGAAACCTGATGTTGACTTGCGGTACCTTTGTCATCAGCATAGCTTGTATCTGAGTACACTTCAACCCTTAAGTGATCATTCTTCTGAAAAAGGAGTCCTTTCCCTGGCACTGCTTTAATATACTCCAATATCCTCATGGCAGATTGTAGATGACACTCCCTAGGAGATTATATGAACTGACTCACCTTGCCCACAACATAAGAGATGTCGGGTCTAGTTATAATGAGATAAATGAGTTTGCCCACCAGACACCGGTACCTCGTAAGATCGGATAAAAGGGGCGAGTCATCTGTCCAAGTTTTGTCTTCTCCAGCAGCCATGGGACATCAGGCGGGTTTAGCACCAGTCAACCCTGCCTCCTTTAGAAGATCAATAGCATACTTTCGTTAGTAAAGGACCATTGAGTTGGGATTACGAGAGATTTCAATCCCCAGAAAGTATTTTGTGGAGCCCATATCCTTTGTGACCAAGTGTTGGCAAAGGTGTTTCTTTGTCAAAGTTACCACATCCTGGTCATCGCAAGTAAGAAGAATGTCATCCGCATATACCGCAAGAACTACCAGACCCGAGATAGTTTTCAGAATGAACAAGGAGTGATCAGCTGAACTTCTTGCAAAACCAATGGCCGCAACAATACCGCTGAACTTGTCAAACCAAGCACGAGGGCTTTGCTTTAGGCCATAGATAGCCTTATTTAGCCGGCACACTCATGTCACCCCCTAAGCAACATACCTAGAAGGTTGCTCCATATAAACATCTTCCTGAAGATCACCGAAGAGAAAAGCATTCTTAACATCCAGCTATGAAATGGACCAATCCTTGTTGACAGCGACAGAGAGAACGACCCGAATGGTGCTAAGACGAGCAACGTGAGAGAAGGTGTCAAAGTAATCAACACCATAGGTCTGAGTGAAGCCTTTGGCAACCAGGCAGGCCTTGAATCGGTCCATGCTGCCATCCAGAGAGAACTTTACAATAAAGACTCAGCGAAAGCCAACCACATCAGTGCCAAAGGGGAGAACCAGGGTCCAGGTACCTCATTCAGTGAGGGTAGCAATTTCCTCATCCATGGCGGCCTTACAATGAGGAACATCAAGAGCTTCCTGGTAGGTGCGGGGAGTGGCAGTCGCAGAGATAGCCAATGCAAACGCCTTGCGAGAAGGAGTGAGACCATCATATGAAATAATTACAGCCACCAGAAACAATAGCAGCCACCGGATGATGGGTACACGTCCACACCCCTTTGTGAATAGCAATGGGAAGATCCAGGTCAGCGTGCTACTCAGTAACCGGAGCATCCGTGACGGAGAGAGCTGGCTCGGGAGAGGAGAGAGATGGCCATGGAGAGGAGGGAGAGATCGGTGGTGATGAGGAAGAGATGGAAGGAGGAGACGGTAGAGGCGATGGTGGGAAAATCTCGATGGGAGTAGACGTGGTGGAGGAGACGGTGGGAGAAGGTGAAAGAACTATAGAGGGAGAGGGGTCAGAAGAGAAATAGGACTTATTCTCAAAGAAGGTTACATCCGTGGATACGTATTGTTTACGAAGAACGGGATCAAAGAAACAGTAGCCTTTTTGAGTAGTTGAGTAATCCTAAAAGGCACATTTTGTGGCACGTGAGTAGAGTTTGTCATGAGTGGCGGAAGGAGTGTGCACAAAAGCTATGCACCCAAAGATTCGCAGAGGGAGAGGAGACGAATCCTTGTCTCGATAAAGAATAGAGAATGGGGTTTGTCCGTGGAGAACCGTGGACGGAATGCAATTAATGAGGTAACAGGAGATGAGGACAGTGAAGCCCTAATAGGAGCGAGGAATGTGCATCTGTGTCAGAACGACATCGAGGATGTGAAGGTTCTTGCGTTCCGCCACCCCATTTTTTGGGAGGTATAGACACGGGTGGTTTGATGAATAATACAATGTTGCATACAAAAAGAAGAGAAATTAGTGCTAAGATATTCCTTAGCGTTGTCAGAACGTAATATTTTAATAGATATATCAAACAGATTCTTAATCATATTATAAAATGATGTCCATACATAAATGTGTTCAGAGCGATCTTTAAAATATACACCCACGTATATCTAGAGAAATCATCAATAAATGTTACAAAATATGAACTACCCTAACCTATGGTGAGGGTACGAGCAGGACCCCAGATGTTGTAGTGAACAAGTTCAAATGGCCGGGAAGAACCACGACCTTGCTTCAGTGGAAAGGAGGAGCGGTGATGCTTGCGAAGCTGACATGCTTCACAGTTGAGAGGTGGACTATGCGGAGGAAGATGTGGTAGAAGCTGACGGAGAAGACGTGGAGGAGCATGACCAAGGAGAAGATGCCACTGGAGAATATCAGTAGAAGATGTGGAGAAGGCAGAGAGTGCAGAAATGTTGTCGAGGAAGTAGACGCTGCCGCTCTCAGTCCCAGTAGCAATCGTCCGCTTGATGCCCAGATCCTGAAAAAAACAAGTTGTAGAAGTGAATGTGACAAAGCATTGTAGTTATTTGCAAAGCGAAGTAATAGATAACAAGTTGCAAGGGAACTTGGACACATAGAGGGTGTACGCAAGATGAAGTGACGGAGTGACTTGAAGCACACTCGTTCCATTGACCGGCGAGGGAGAGCCATCCGCAACAAGGACCGGGGGCAACCGGTCATGCTGTTCGAGGAGAGAAAAGCATTGCGGATTGCCGGTCATGTGATTGGTAGCACCAGAGTCGATCATCCATTTATCTTGAATAAGCAACATGGGCACTACCTGAAGACGTGACCACGAAGGCGGACGACTTCGAAGAAGAAGTGGAAGCGTCCCCAGATGGTCAAAGATGAGGATGCTTCTTCCAGCAGCGATCAACCGTGTGGCTAGTGCGGCCATAGTGAGAGCAGAGAAAGCGGGAAGCACCACGGTCATTGGATGGGAGGTGGCAGCCACTAGAGCCACTTCGCTGAGTATGGTGAGCGGAGTTGTCCGGTTGAGGAGGGGAGGATAACAACGGACTTTGGTGCAGAGATGTAATAGTGGCTATTCGGGCAACAGTGTCGTCAAGGGCGGGAGTCTCCGCCTCGCCAAGGATTTGCTGACGTATCATGTCATATAACTCAGGAAGTCGTAGAAGATAACACACAACCAGAAGCTCCTGGAAGAGTTTGTGTTGCTCAATGAGATCAACAGAGAATGAGCGATTTTGGAGAATTTCGACCTCGAGAGCCTGAACTTGTTGGTAAGCAGCAGCTGGAGACATGGGGGAACAGGCAAAGAGGTCCTCATACATAGTATAGATGCAAGACGTCTGATCCCCCTTGGAGTAGAGAGCTTCAAGATGGAGCCAAGAGGCATTGACCATTTCATCATGACAGATGACAGGGAGGCATTCGTCAGAGACGCTATTAGCTAGCCATGTGCGTAAAAGAGCATCGTTGGCATCCCAATCATCAAAGAGAGGGGAATCATGCAGAGGAGGGTCATCTGTGAGATGATGACGTTTGCGTTGAGAGCTGAGAAGGAAGGTGAAGGAGACACTCCAATCTGGGTAGTTGGGACCGATCAGTTTGGAAGTAGTGCCAAGGTTACCAGAAGGAGTGGGAGGTGTAGGAGGATGAGCGACAACAGGAGTAGTGGTGGTAGAGATATCAGAGTTGGCCATAGAGTAGATCAGCAAGAAGAACAAGTCGCGCGGCTAAAGAGGAGGTCGCGACGACTAACAAGCAGGAGCGGCTAAAAAAGGAGGCCACTCAAACGAGAACAGGTCAAGGCGACTTAGGAACAGGTCGCGGCAAATAGAGAGCGGGAGCGGTTAGAAAAGGAGGCCGCACAAAAGAGAACAGGTCACAGCGACTTAGGAACAGGTCGCGGCGACTAGAAACAGGGAGCGGGTAGCAAGGAAGGGGCAGAGAGGACGCCCACACAAGGGAAGAAGAAACCGCGCGAACAGGGCACGATAAGAGAAGAAACAGATCGCGAGAACAGTCGCGAGAAGAGGAACAGGGGAAGAAGAAACCGCGCGAACAGGGCGTGACAAGAGAGGAAACAGATCGCGAGAACAGGTCGCGAGAAGAGGAACAAACCGCGTGGACAGGTCGCGCAGACAGAGAGGTCTCCAAAAATAAGGAGGAAAAGATCGAGTCCTCTATACTATGTGCGAACAGAAAAAAGTATGCCGGAAATTTGGAGTAATAAAATTTTATTATCCAAAAAAGGTATCTATTACAAAGGTATAGCCTCCCTTTTATAGAATGGAGGAGATGGGAGAGATTACAAATAAGCAATGTGAGACTAAAAAATTACAAGTATACGCGGCTTTCCAAATAGACAAACCAGACAAGTTGTGCGGTTTGACAAGCCGTCTAACCGCCCGACAACCAACAGTAGAAGAGAACAAGCGCCATAGAGAACAAGCCTCCACAGGAGACCGCTAAACCGCCCGGTCTCCAAGTCGCCTAAGACAAACCATCAGACCGCTGTGATACCAAACAGAAATAGCCCGACAGACAAGCTGGGTAGGATAAATCGCCAGACACCCCGGACTTCGAACAGCAACAGACCGTCCGGCATCCATACTGCAACAGGTGGTGGCCACAATGTCCAACACAACCCAACAGTCCAAACATCTCAGAAAGGCACTGTGGTGGTGGCCACAATGTCCAACACAACCCAACTGGCTATGAGAAAACACCAAAACCACCAAGTGTAATGATTCACGAGACGACACTAGGCTGTTGGTCCTTTATCCACTGCCAACCACGGGCCACACCTAAGCATCCATAAACAATAACAAAACCCTAACCAAAACGCAGGATTTCTACAATGACATGTAGGCAGAAAAATCCCAGAATAGACCCTTATGCCCAAACTCGACAAATTGGCTCAATTTGACGAGAAAATACAAAGTCTATACTGATTCGTCGAGTATACTAGACGAATACAGTAGATACTCGACAAATTATACTTAGCAAAATTAACTAACTTATCGATACTCGACGATTCAGCTAACATAACCTTGATACTCGACGAATCAGTGAAATTTACCCAAGTCCACAGGAAATTCGTCGAGTATACTCGACGAATCTAGAGTTCATTTCAACCATATCAACTCCAAAGCAGTCTCACTCGATGCCTGGACTTAAATAAGCAAAATTTACTTCACTCGACGCCTTCACTTGATGCCTTCACTCGAAGCGTAGCTGAGTTCACTCAGCGCACTCAACGACAAAGGCAGTAACACTCAAAGCACTCAATGCCATTTGGTTCACTCGACGCTCTCAATGCCAAACTGATAATACTCGACAAATTCGTCGAGTTTACACGACGAATTAGACTTAGCCTCACTGGCACTCGACTCTCTCGAGGCCAAAAATATATCTATGGTCGCCAAAACATATCACTCAACGCCAAGCCTATAACTTGACGAACTCAATGCCTAAAACTCAACCAATGCAGAATCACTCAACGCCGAGACTGATACTCGGCGAATTTCGTCGAGATTACTCAACGAATCTAACTTAGACTCACAAATCACTCGACGCTCTCGACGACAAGTCATTATTCACTCAACGCCAAGACTGATGCTTGACGAATTTGTCGAGAATACCATGTGATTTTGCCTTAGTCCAAAACACATATTTTGAAGAATTCTACTCACTGGCATATACGACGAATTTATCATTACTTTGACTGTCATATACGATGATATTATCTAAGACTACCTATCATATACGATGAATCCTACTTACACTAGCTGTCCTATAATCGACGGATTAAACTTAGGTTAACTTTTATATACGATAGATTAAACTTAATCGGAAATCCTGCACTAGGCAGCTGATTAAGCTTTGCTGAACCCTACACTACTCCTTAATGAAAGGTCGGAAGAAAAGCTAGAGTAAACGCACAAAATAAGACATGGCAAGTAGAAGAAACCCCCACTTGCCATTAACCGCCCAAAACCCGACCACACAAGCGCTGCTCCTCAAGGATCTGGCCGCAAGAACACCTAGGCAACGATTCCTGAAACATTTTGGGGTAAATGAGTGTCAAAATTGAATAACCTAACACCCAAAAAATGCAAGAAACGAGAAAAACTCACCGTGCACACGTAGATCTCGGCAAGAGCTTTCCGAATCTAGCCTCCAATAACGATTCTGAGAACCAGACCTCCTACAATCGACGTCTGAAAGCTTTGCAAGGTCCGACGATTTCTCCCTTCTGCGAATCGGTCTGACGGCTTTGGGAAAGACGATGAAAAGGATTTTTCGTCTTAACATAAGACTACATATATAAATAATATAATATATTATTATTATAATAATAATAATAAACGTCCAAACTACCAATGAATCTAATCAACTCAGATTTTCACAAAATTCGCACCGAAGCTAAATATCGATTCTACGAATCCAACGATGAAGTCGAAATCAGAATCCGACAAACCAAACTTGGGTAAAATCTTCCCGATCTCAAAACACCAAATATCCCAAAAAGGTCTCCACGGAGTTCAAAAATAAACTCGGCTCGCAAGGAGAATCTCAGAAAAAAAACACACTAGAAATTTGGCAAGCTAATATTCTAAGTCAAAACCTCGAATACCAATGAGCAAAAGCCATGATCCAACAACGGTACCGCTCAACTATGCGTCAACGCAACGCCCTGACGTCAAAAATATGACACTAAAAGAATTAACATAAACATCGAAAAATCAAGGGCATTACATTCGTGCACGCACACATCTGTGGTCGCACGCTCCTAACAACATTATCGATGCGGGAGAGCTAAGGAACCCTACGCCAATCGAGCATCAACCTTTGACACTAATGCCAAAGACAACCTCTGGTGCTAATACCAAACAACAAGCTCATCTACCCCCAATATAAGCAGACAAAGGCCCATCTACGCCATAATCAAGCGTCGACTTTCGAGATCAATGGCAAGCAATGACCTCCAATGCCATGTTGGGTGTGGTTCCCATCCTAGTTCGGTAAAAACCACCGGGCGCGCCAGTTGCGGCTCATGAATCTATTCTTGTGTTTCTCCATATATATATATATATATATATATATATATATATATATATATATATATATATATATATATATATATATATATATATATATATAATCCCACCAAAATAAAAAAGGCATGGAGGTAGGGTTTCGTTTTGCTGAAGCGGTCCGATTGGCTCCCCCTTTTTTGCGATTTCCTGGAACCACAAGGCACCAACCACCTCTTCTTGTTTGCTGGAGCCGAAGAGGACCGGCCACCCCTTTTTCTTGTTTGCTGGAGCTGAAGAGGACCGGCCGCCCCTTTTTCCTTGTTTGCTGGAGCCAAAGAGGACCGACCAACCCTTTCTCTGTTTTGCTGGAACCGCAAGGAGGCCGCCACACTTGATCTGAGTTTGGGAGGGTCTGTGCATAGCCTCCTTCTTCGTGGCTTTGGAAGGACGTCATCTTTGTCATTGGGACGGATTATTCAATCCATCCGGGTAACGCTTCTTACCCTTTTGTACTTCTTTCAATATTTGTGCTTGTGAGTGTTGTTGAAGAAGAACGGTTTTGTAAATCCTGTGTGGATTGTGTTTGTGGTGGATGAGTGGAGATCCTTTGAGGATCGGTGGAGGGAAAGCCTGTAATCCGTGCATGTGATTTTTCGCACACTTTTATTGAAGGATTTCTGGGTTGGACTCCAATCGTCCTGTAGTTTTTCACCCGATTTGGGTTTTCCACGTTAAAATGTTTCGGTGTACTTTTGTTTGTTTAGCATTGTATTGTTATTTTCTTTTGCATATCGCTCAATGTGGTCGCACATGTTGCTCGCTCAATTTTAAAACAGGTACTCTGGTCGGGATTGTTTGCTCATGCTCCCAACAAGTGGTATCAGAGCCAGGTTCTGAGACAGAGCTGTTTCAGTGATAGAGACAGATACTGGGCTGACCTTTGGGGTTTCAGGACAAGTCGATTGTGATCTCGGGTGTGCAATTGGGAGTGGTAGTTTATGACCATTGGCCCGCTGGCTATCCTCTCCAGTTGCATACTTTGAGATAGTCGACTCAAAGATCAGTGGTCGGTCCGACCAGTTGGCAGAGCAGAATGGAGTCCACATCAGGTTCAGAGCAGATGGTAAAGTTGAATGGTGCCAATTATCATCAGTGGCATCTAGTGATGGAGGATCTGATATATGTGAAGGGTTAGCATGCTCCTGTCTTTGAGGAGATGCCAGAGGACATGGATCCGGCAAAATAGAAGGTGGAGCATCAGAAGCTGTGTGGGTTTATCAGACAGTTCGTGGAGCCGAATGTCTACAACCATGTGGCTAGCATCAATGATGCAAAGGTTCTGTAGAAGACTCTCGAGAACCTGTATGCCAAGAGTACGGGAATCAACAAGTTGTATTTACTAAAGAAACTTGGAGAGTTCAGATACCGAGAGGGATCTCCAATTTTGGATCATGTCAATGCGTTCCAGGGGATTATTGGTCGTCTAACTACTATAAAGGTGACATTCGAAGATGAGGTGAATGCATTGTGGCTACTCATGTCACTTACAGACTCTTTGGAGATGAACAGAGTTTCTCTGATCAATTCTTCCCCCCAGGGGATTGTTTCTATGGAGATCGCCGAGAGTGGGATCTTGAATGAGGAGGTGAGACGAAAGTCTCAGGGGACTTCAGGCTCTTCTTCACGAGCTGACGTTCTCTTTACTGAGTCTAGGGGAGAGAAAGGAGTAAGAGCTGAGGAAGGAAGGAGGACAGGAGTAAGAGTAGGGGCAAGTCCAAGTCACGTTATCAGAACGTGGAATGCCTCTACTGTCATAAGAAGGGCCACATCAAGAAATTCTGCTACTCATTGAAGAATGACTAGAAGAATAAGGGGATTGCCACTGAGGGCAAAGATGAGGGTCACACGAGAACAACAATTTCGACTAAGGAGGACGACGTCATAATTGTTGGCGACGACATCACTACTGCACTCGTGTGTGATGACCGATGCTGGATCATTGATTCTGTAGCCTCCGCGCATGTCTCCTACAACAGGGAGCTATTTGGTACTTACACCACTCATGAATGTGGGGTGTTGAGGATGGGCAATGAGGATACGTCTAATGTACTTGGTCGTGGACACATGCATTTGAAGACAAGCACTGATGCCTTACTATTTCTGAGGGTTGTGCGATATGTGCCAGACATCCGTTTTAATCTCATTTCTGTTGGCAGACTTAGAGACGAAGGACACCTGAGTGTCTTTGGAGGAGACTTCTAGAAGCTGATCAGGGGATCACTTATGATGGCCAAAAGTTATAGAGATTCTGGACTGTACTCCATGGAGGGGAGGCCTGAAGCTGCTCAGGCCAACTCCGTCAGGAATGAGGCATCCACTTCCTTATGGCACAGGAGGCTGGCACACATTAGCCGGAAGGGTTTGGGATGTCTAGCGAGGAAAAAACTGATTAGTGACATTTCTGGCGATCATTTGGAGAGGTGTGACCACTGCGTGGCTGGGAAACAGAACAGGATTTCATTTCAAAGCCACACGCCCACCAGTAGATCGGAGCCATTGGAGCTAGTTCATACTGATGTTTACGGACCTCTGAAGGTCCAGACTAGAGGAGGATCTTCATACTTCGTTACTTTCATCGACGATCATTCGAGGAAGCTTTGGGTCTATGCTATCAAGACCAAAGATCAGGTCCTCAATACTTTCAGGAGATTCCATGCTGAGGTAGAGAGACAGTCTGGGAAGTGGATAAGATGCATTAGGTCCGATAACGGGGGAGAGTATATTGGTCCATTTGACGAGTACTGTAGGGACCATGGAATCAGACATGAGAAGACCCCACACCTGAATTGCGTAGCTGAGAGGATGAATCAGACACTGTTGGAGAGGATTCGGTGCATGCTATCTGAGTCGAAGCTGCCATGGATGTTTTGAGGCAAGTCTCTTCTTACTACAGCGCATGTCATCAACCTCTCACCAAGTTCAGCATTGCAGAAGGATGTTCCAGATAGGGTCTGGTATGGGAAAGACCCCTCTTACAGTCACTTGCTGGTATTTGGCCGCAAATCCATTGTGCACGATCCCAGAGACGAAAGATCGAAGTTAAATTCGAAGACCCGACAGTGAATTTTCTTGGGGTATGACTATAGTGGAGTGTTCGGGTACAGGTTCTTTGATCCAGTTGAGAAGAAGCTTTTACGTAGCTTTGATGCTATTTTCTGTGAGGATCACACTGTTGGTGATCCTGAGGAGAATGTTGAGTTTGAGGTTGACTCTCGTACTACTGTAGAGTCACCTATAGTTAGAGATGACGACATTGAGGAGGCTGCTGAGCCTGAGCCAGCACAGTGTACTGATACCCTTCCGGATCATGATATCACCACTGAGGGTGAACCAGGAGTCGCTGAGGACATTACTGATGATGTGCTTGTACCGGCCCCTGAGCCTGCCCTGCGGAGGTCAGATCGGGCCAGGCGCCCATCCGCTAGATATTCTTCATCAGAGTTCATACTACTAACTGATGCGGGGGAGACTGATAGCTATGACAAGGCTGTGGAGAGTACTGAGAAGCGTCAGTGGATGGCTGCTATGCAGGAGGAGATGCAGCCACTGCAGAAGAACCACACATATGACTTGGTGAGATTGCCTAAGGGCAAGAAGGCCTTGACGAATCAGTGGATTTTCAGTGTAAAATAGGGAGACTCCTCCACACCTCCCAGATACAAGGCCAGGTTGGTGGTGAAGGGTTTTGGACAGCGACAGGGTGTTGACTTTAATGATATCTTCTCACCCATGGTGAAGATGTCATCCATTCGTGTTGTACTTGGCCTCGCTGCAAGGCTCGACTTGGAGATAGAGCATATGGATGTCAAGACTGCTTTTCTGCATGACGATCTTGAGGAGGAGCTATACATGGAGCAGCCTGAGGGTTTCAGTGTCAGAGGGAAGGAAGGTCTGGTGTGCTGTTTGCAGAAGAGTCTATATGGCCTGAAGCAGGCCCCGTGGAAATGGTATAGGAAGTTCGATTCATTCATGGGGGAGATCGACTTTAGGAGGACCACCCTTGACCATTGTGTATTTTTCAAGCAGTATGATCCAGAAGACTTCATCATTCTGCTGTTGTACGTGGATGACATGTTGATTGTTGGGAGGAATTCTGCTCGCATTTCTGAGTTGAAGCGATAGTTGATTTCTACCTTTAAGATGAAGGATCTGGGTGCTGGGAAGACTATTTTGGGGATGCACATTCGCCGGGACAGGGGAGCCAGATTTCTTTGGTTATCACAGGAGCGGTACATCCGCAAAGTTTTGCAGTGATTTGATATGGATTAGGCGAAGAAGGTGAGCACGCCACTTGCGGCTCATTTCGGGCTTACCGCTGATCAGTGCCCCAGCACACCCGAGGAGATCGAGGCTATGCAAAAGATTCCGTATGCATCTGGAGTTGGGAGCGTAATGTATCCGATGGTGTGTACAGGTCTAGACATTGCGCATGTTGTTGGAACCGTCAGTAGATTTCTCTCCAATCCTGGGAGAGAGCAATGGAGCGCAGTAAAGTGGATACTGAGATACCAGCAGGGGAATTCAGACTTGAGTTTGAGATTTGGGGATAATGAGCCCGAGCTGTTGGGCTACACTGATGCGGACTTGGCTAGAGATGTGGATTCCAGGAGGTCGACGTCAGGGTACATGATTCTGTTTGCAGGGGGAGCTGTCTCATGGGCGTCGAGACTGTAGAAGTGCGTTGCACTGTCCACCACGGAGGCTGAGTTCATTGCGGTTACTGAGGCTGGGAAGGAGTTGCTTTGGATGAAGAGATTCATCAAAGAGCTTGGATTCACTCATGACCGATACACACTCATGTGTGACAGTCAGAGTGCTATTCACCTGGGGATGAACCCCACGTTTCACTCGAGGTCGAAGCACATCGACACTCGGTATCATTGGATACGAGATGTCCTGGAGCAGAAGGAGCTTGATCTTCAGAAGGTGCACACTGATGATAATGAGGTAGACATGCTGACCAAGACCGTGCCAAGGGGGAAGTTCGAGCATTGCACTAGAATTGCTGGGATGACGGTTTCTTCCGCCTCGATGTGAAGGGGGAGATTTGTTGGCTGTGGTTCCCATACGAGTCGGTAAAAACCACCGAGCGCGCCAGTTGCGGCTCATGATTTTATTCTTGTGTTTCTCCATATATATATATATATATATATATATATATATATATATATATATATATATATATATATATATATATATATATATATATATATATAAAATCCCACCAAAATAAAAAAGGCACGGAGGTAGGGTTTCGTTTTGCTGCAGCGGTCTGATTGGCTCCCCCTTTTTTGCGATTTCCTGGAACCGCAAGGCACCAACCCCCTCTTCCTATTTGCTGGAGCCGAAGAGGACCGACCGCCCGTTTTTCCTGTTTTCTAAAGCCAAAGAGGACCGACCGCCCCTTTTTTCTGTTTGTTGGAGCCGAAGAGGACCGACCGCCCCTTTCTCTATTTTGCTAGAACCGCAAGGAGGCCGCCGCTCTTTATCTGAGTTTGGGAGGGTCTATGCATAGCCTCCTTCTTCGTGGCTTTGGAGGACGTCATCTTTGACGTTGGGACGGATTATTCAATCCGTCCGGGTAACGCTTCTCACCCTATTGTACTTCTTTGAATATTTGTGCTTGTGAGTGTTGTTGAAGAAGAACAGTTGTGTAAATCCTGTGTGGATAGTATTTGCGGTCGAAGAGTGGAGATCCTTTGTGGATTGGTGGAGGGAAAGCCTGTAATCCATGCGTGTGATTTTTCACACACTTTTCATGGAGGCTTTCCGGGTTGGACTCCGATCGTCCCGTGGTTATTCACCCGATTTGGGTTTTGCACGTTAAAATTTTTTTGTGTGCTTTTATTTGTTTAGCATTGTATTGTTATTTTATTTTGCATACCGCTCAACGCGGTCTCACAGGTTGCTCGCTGAATTTTAAAACAGGTGCTCTGTTCGGGATTGTTCGCTCACGCTCCCAACATGCGAATCCCGAGCAGTGAGCTCACCAAACTCCGTTAAGAGCAAACAAAGGTTCCTTTACACTGTAATTGAGCGTCGGCCTCCGACGTCGATGCCACGGGACAACCTTTGGTACTAACGCAAAGCTACAAGCTCACAACAATTAACATCAGATAACAGACTCGTAGCTCGAACACCGACTTCCAACACCTATGAAAGTTGGCAAGCTCGTACCCACACGAGACGTAGCATTTCTCCTAAGCAAACTCTCAAAGTGACTTGCATGAAAGAATGTCTCCATCACATAGATCGAACAAACAAGCTGGCACATTAAAAAACATACAATTATCGGGTAAAAAAATTTGGAATTATTTTTTACGAAAAACGACCTTTGAAAATGGGAGTGGGGCATTTGATGGGGTTCCCCAAAAATAAATTGGTCAAACCAGAGATTTTTTTGTCTCCACCAAGACTAGCTCGCCAACACAATTCCAGTGGGCTCAATCTCGCGCAATTCTGAGTTAATTTGGTCTCTTAAACGAAGTCTAGAGCACGTGTACATGCATAGTGCACCTGCTCACATGCTGCACCACACTATGCACATTACACGTAAGTGCCACACCATGTTGTGCGCATGTAGTATGCAAGCGTCGTGCGCATGGAGCACGCAAGCGCCGTGCGCACGCAGCACGCAAGCGCCGTGCGCACGCAGCACGCAAGCGCTCGCAAACTGGACGTTAATTTCAATGTTCAGTCCCGATGCTTAAGGGAGGCTGCACACATTTTTTCGTGCACACCCTCCTCACACGGAACTCCGCAGAAGCCGGGCCGCCGCCACCGTCTATCACTACTATCACCATCATCATCGCTCCCGCCGCCGCTCTCGCTTCCTTCATCATCGCTCCCGCCGCCGCTCTCGCTTCCTTCATCATCGCTCCCGCCGTCGCTCTTGCTTCCTTCCGTGTAACGTCTCTATTTTAAATGGGGATCATAGTAGTTAATTGGTAATTGGCACCCCCATTAGTCCACCAGCTCACCGTGGAGATAAGGTGGAACCATTAAAGGGGTGAAATGTGCACTTAGACCGAATTGACCAAATCAAACCCAATTGACCCATTCTTGACCAATTGAACTAACCATACCTTACCTTGTTAACACCAAATCCTATGATGACAAAGGAGAGCATTCAGAAGCAGCAGACATTCCATGCCGAGCAATCATTCTTAGAACTCATCGACCTCTCCAGCGGACACTCCAGAGCACTCGCAGACACCCCTGGTGAGATCGATAATGTTCAGTGTAGACAGTTAGTAGGCGACCTTCAGGCGGCTTCACGGAGTACAATTCAGGAGCTTCGATTTAGATAACACACGGTCGCTTCATCCAAGTCTGCGCAGACTCTCCCTTTTCTGATCCAACTCGGGCAGCGCCACACTATTTCGTGAGGTCTTTTTTTAGTCTCCGCCGCTCGACTCCTCATGTGCCTCGAGCAGCTGCAAAATTTAATGTCACTGTTAATAAGGCATTAAATGCCCTTCGGTTCATAAATCGTCCATGTAGCCTACCCCCAAGTATAAAAGGGGGACCATGGGTGCTAGGAGGGGACACGCGGAATTAGCCCAGAACCTGCCACGTTGTAGGTGCAGACACTAAGTTCATATCTTTTCCATTTCAGTTGCTGTGAGCGCGCATACCCTCGGGTGGTCGCACCACATATTGTAACCTTTCTAAAGATAATAAAGAGAGGCCCGTCACAAGAGAGACATTCACCGTGGTAGGTCTAGTCGGGTGTTTGCCGTTTTTAGTGACATCTTCCTCACGTTTTCCGTTCACTCGCACCCACCTGTAGGGCCAATAACCAGTTGCTTGTGAACCACATTTTCTTCTCTACTGAACACTCAACTCGGAGACAGCGTCCGGAGAGTTGGGCGACCTTTTTTGGATCCAACAAAATTTAGTGCGGTGAGCGTGGACTAAGCGATTGGTGATATCGTCATCGCCGCCGAAGGACAAACGTACTACTCGCCCATGAAACCTTCAGATCTTAACCAGCCGATACACTTACTCACATGGCAGGAAGATAGACCTCGGATTGAGAGTAACCTGTCAGTCGAGCCGAGTTTGACCGAATGTTCGGATTGGTCAACTAGTTGGTGACCAACCAACGGGGCGCGGCGGGGGGGGGGGGGGGGGGGGGTACCGACGCCAAGCATCAAGGATAGCCCGTGATTCCTACGAATCCACCCCTAGTTCATCCACAAGAGGTCGCCGCTCGCATTTGTCGTCGACTCTTCCAAGAGACTGTTCGACCTGCAAGGGCCCTTGACTTCGAGGAATGGGTGCCAGTCGAGCGGGCAGAGGTGTTCTCCCCATTTACCCCCCAGGATTGCCGGAGAAACCGCTCCCAATGGATTCTGAGAGCCCCGTCTCCCTGCTTCTTAGGAATGGAGCATCCGATTTCCCACCTTCAGGCCTTTGATGCTACCGTATCTCTACAACCTCTTTCTAAGGACCTGCGCTGCAAGATCCTCTCGACAACCTTCGATGGAAAGACGAGGGAATGGTTTTACAGTCTTCCTCCGGGCTCAGTTACCTCTTTCAAGGAGCTAAGGGTGGGCTTCCTACGAAGGTTTTCCACCTCGATGCGGCACCGGGAGGATGTCGAGGCTGTAACACATCCCCTGTAATGACCGTATAATATGGGTCCGGCCGGGGCCCCACAACATACGGACGCCACAGCTTTAGTATTATAAGTTGATATAGCTACCCACACTCAAAACACTTTGCACAACACAGCGGAAACACAAGCAAGACAAGAAGTTATCCACTACAATAAGAGTAAAATAAATGGCCTTATGGCCTTACAACAAGTGTCCAAAACTCAAAAGTACATCAGTCAAGAAAGTGCATAGCACTCCTAGTCTACCTCGACATGCAAGTCGGACAACATGAATTTCAAACACACAACATTATATAAGTAGTCCTACAAAAGAGAAAATCACTTCATGAGGCTTAGGCCTTTCTGGCCGACGATCTAGCTCCTGCATGCAATCCTTGCCCTGTAAAATTTATTAGTAACGTGGGTCAGCAAATGCTGACCTCAAACTGTGTAACAACACATCTCCTCCCGGCCGCCCCTAATGGACCCCGGGGTACCCCTCCAACCTGCAAGTTAGCACTTCGTATGCAATAATCATAAGCAAGAAAAACAGCTACAGAAACATGCTTGGATGTCACACACATCATACATGTTCTCTACTGGTTGAGAATATAATAAAATGGGCCTACTTATGCAATCATGTATGCAACAACCCGGGTTTCACCCAAGCACCCTATCTCGTATGCATCTAGCACATCATCACATCATATGGGTACTCATCGATTCCCCATTGGCATAAAGCCGCAAACAAAGGGGCAAAACCATTCCCCCCATCGGCACACAGGCCGCCACATGGAACCCTTGCAAAGGCCCCACCCGCTCAAGGTCTTAGACCCGGGCTTGCCTACAAGCTCTGATGTCTCATGTCAGGATTCCAACAAACACAAAACTGACCGATTCTAAGAATCCTTGTCGGACCCCACCCGCTCATAGCCTCATTACCCGGGCTTGTCCCCATGCTTGACATTCTCGTCAGTCTCACAGAAGGGGACTAGTCTCGCCGGGATACTCTCCACACATGACGTGAACGTCACGGGATAGCCAGCCGACCACGGAGACATAGCCACGCCTTGGCATATCACAAACCAAGACAATTCCACACTAGTCCCTCATTTGTACTGCAGCGTTCCCGCACACCAAGGAAAACATCTACAACTCATGCGGAGCTAACCTTTCCACCATGGAAACCATCTACCGCCACGAGGAGCTAACCTTGTCCGGTCCCGACTACACGTACGCATTTGAGAAAAAAGGGGAAAACATCACCACATCACAAACGACATCTTGCCGCAACGGAAACTCTACGAATCCTTAAAGTTCCTATGCAACATCACCGAGTCGGACTAACAGTTGCGACTACGGCTTTACCCACCATGCCTAATCCACTAACAGAGCGGATCTCTAATGCAAAATATACAGGGGACGGACTCAATCAACCCGGAGGTTCCTCTTGAACCTTGGCAACCCAAAACCCCTCTCATTTGAGAGTTTGTTGCCCAAAAACTAGAAAGAAAAGATGCTAAAGACATGCATCCTAAAATCGAGAGAAGAAGTGTCGTTACATTCCGACTCCTCTTCCTTGTCATGGAAAAATAGCCGGATGAAAACCTTCGCAAAGATCTAGCCTCCACGGATCTGGACTCGGCTCGCGATTTGGAGCACTGAAAGCTCTCCTACAGCCCAAACCCTCCTTCTCCTTCTTCCTTGCTCTCCCTTCTCTCTAGAATGTAGTCAGAGAAAAGCTTGAAGAAGAATGAGGGTTTACAACCCTATTCTCGGACTTAACTCCCCAAGAGAAGCCCTTAACCATCTGATCCTAAAATCAGGGAAAGAAAGGCCACGATCCGACTGAAAAATAAAACACCTGGGTCGAACACGGCCTGGTACACGCCCGTGTCCAGGGCCGTGTCCCTCATTTGCCATCACAAATCGATGCGCCTGGTGCAGCACAGGGGCATCCGACACGCCCGTGTTCTCACTGACACGCCCGTGTGCTCGGCCGTGTGCCTCCTTAGACACAACCCCGAAAATAACCCGAGCACTACACGGGTACTGGACACGCCCATGTCCTTTACCGTGTCCACCTCAACACGCCTGTTCTCCAGGCCATGTTCACTGCCTCGACATTTCATCGAGCGAAGATCGTCGACCAAGCGGGACACGCCCTGTGACACGCCCGTGTCACAGGCCGTGTGCCCCTATCTCGACACTCGACACTCGTCGAGTGAAAATCGTCGAGTGAAGTTCGTCGACTGACTGACACGGCCTTGGATACGCCCGTGTCCTAGGCCGTGTGCCTTGTCACGACACAACGTCGAGCCAAATCATCGACTCCCAGGGCCGATCGTCGGCACGGGCTCGACACGCCCTGAGACACGCCCGTGTCACAGGCCGTGTTCTCTGCTCAACGATCGCCGACTCCAAAATCGTCGACTTCACGACCAAAAAGTCGACTGGAGCCTGACACGCCCTGGGACACGCCCGTGTCCCAGGCCGTATGCCCCCTGCCAGAAACCAAAAATTTGCCAGAAACGCAAATCGACCCTCTCTCAAATTTTGGGGTGTTACAGAGGCGCTCTTCCAAATGCAGCAGCGGTCAAAAGACAAAGTGAGACAATACATGGATCGTTTCTAAAGTCTGATCATGGAAGTACTGGATGTGCATTCTTAGGTCTATCGAGTCACTTTCACCAACGGACTCTGACCTAGGCTGCTTAAGTTTCTGATTAACGAAAAGAAGCTTGGGATTTGACACAAGACTCATAGAAATGGCTAACCTGTTCATCGAAGGTGAAAACAAAAATGATGATTTCGTTGCTAACCTCTCAGACCTAGGGGAAACACCCACACAACTCTTCTAATCTCCTCTCTTAAAACTAATAAAAGAACAACTTCATCCACCAAGAGTATCGTCCCCCAAATCGAAGGGGGCACAAATCTCGTTATCAACATCCAAAAGCTTTTATCTAGATGAGAACAAAATATTTTCAACCATGATAAGGTGACAATGGTCAGCCTCCACTGCTATTAGGGGCCTCCTCTGTGTAGTGAGATAATGAAGTGCAATAATACACTGACATCAGAGTACCTATGGAGGAAGTGCTGAAAATTCTTCAACAACAACTTGACTTTCGACCCTCAAGATCCATGAGAGGAGAACCCGGGGGTAGGAATCCAAGCCTTTACTGTAAGTTCCATTAAGACGTAGGGAATGATATGAAGATTGTCGGGTTCTCCATGGTGTGGTGGAAAAGCTGCTGAAAGAAGGAAATTACGAGTATCTGTTGGCAGGGAGACAATTAAAAAGGGCCGCAGAGGTCCTCCCTTTGCAAAAAGGAAAGGAGAAAGTAGGAAAAGGGCCAACTGCCCCAAGATGCAATCTCATAGAGTAAGGGGACAAGAAAGAAGAATGCATTGAAGTGGAAGGAGTCAACATTCTTGAAGTATTCATTGCATCCATGGAGGGACTAGAGCAGAGTACTCCCGTAAGGGGAGCATGAGGTGCTTGAAGGAATGAGAAGTGGCCTCAACATCATTGGCCCCTCCTCCTCGTGGGCAGTAACATTTAAAGTGAAATATTTTCATCAATTCATCAACCTCTTTCATGATGCGGTCGTCATCAAGGCCGTCCTGGGGTACTATGTTGTCGCTAGAATCCTAGCAGACAAAGGATGCTCCGTTAACGTCCTGTTCAAACTCGCGTATGAGATGCTTAAGAAGGATGAGCCCTTGAAGGACCATGACGACCCCATCTATGGTTTCTCAGGGAAGAGGAAGGAAGTAGAAAGGATCATGGATTTGACTATCATCCTGTGAAGGATAGCAAGGCAGGAGTCCTTCCTAATTATCGATGCCCCAAGAAGCTATATTTCAATTTTTGGGAGACCCCTCCTGGATGACTTCCAAGCCATAGCCTCAACCTACCACCAAGTTTTGAAGTTCCCACTGGGTGGAAGTAATTCAGGGTGAGAAGTGACTACAAAATAGCCTGGGAGTGCTACATCTGATCCATTAATTCAGCAGAATAGTACGTACCGCCTCGTGCAGGAATCACCCAAACTCCAGGCACGGTGGAAGAATACTTTCCACTTAATTATGTGAATTATGCAAATCTAGTGGAGGAGTATGTCCCGATGCCAGTCGAAGGGGCTTGGTATGCAAGCACAATAGAAGAATATGTCCCGCTCCCGCTGGAGGATGACGAATCGAGAAGCCCGCACACCTAGCAAGTACATATCATCTAACATCTGCGGTTTTGTGCTCTCCGCCTGCTCTTTACCCTATATATGCATCGTATCATTAACCTAAGAACCTTGCATGATTTTCTTAGCAAAAAGATCTAACATCTTCTCTTTAGAAATGTTTTCTTATCATGGAAGAAACACTCCCCTAAAGTGTTTTGGCATCCAAAACAAATAGAAGCAGATCTGGGGTTAACACCCATGCCTGGATACCGGTGCCTGCTGAGACCCCTTCGAACATATCCGGACGTCATAGAACCTGGGTCCTCGGGCCTCCGACCCTCCTCCCAGAATGAGTCACTTCCCCCACCATAAGACTGCAATGACTACCTTCATGAGACATTCTCAAGCGGCATATGTGGCAGATCCAGATGTGTGCACCAATCATGCATTGATTGAGAGATTGCCAGTATTATTGTTTTCCTTCTGAGATCGATCTCTAAGCAACATGTGCTTATTAGCCACCAATGTTCTTCAACATTGTGCACAGATGAGAGCCCTGTGGATGCCTTGGGTATAAAGGGAATCCTTAACCTCTAGCAAGTGGACAACATGGAGTAGCAGACAACTCCTAAAAAGGACCATAAACAGTCCTTTTTCGTTTCTCGAGGAAAATGCTCGACTAGTGAGTCGTATCACTTTACGAAGATCTGTCCGACGGGTGTTCGCACGAAGATTCATAGCACTTCTCCATAGTCCTTCTGCTCGATAATTTACAACGCCCTAAGTAACCGACCATGACACTGGAATATGCGGACAATCGGCACAAGATTGCCTGGAGCTTTTCCTATCTAAATAGGCAGACACTCAACACGAGGTCGCTTGGAGTTTTTCCTATCGAAATAAGCAAACACTCAATACGAGTTTGCCTGGAGCTTTTCCGATCTAAATAGGCGGACGCTCGACGTGAGGTCACCAAGAGCTTTTCCTATTTAAATAGGTGAACACTCAACATGAGGTCTCCTGGAGTTCTTCATATCTGAATAAATGGACGTCTGGCCTGCGGTAGTCTAAGGTTTTACCAATTCGAATGGGCGAACTCTCATACCAAGATTGCCTGGAATGCATATTAAAGAACAAAAGTATAATATGCAACAAATAAAATCAAAATAACGACCAAGAACAAGTAAGTCATTTATGTAACTAAACACATTTGTATACAATAGTAGAAAAACAAAAACTCTGCAAAAAGAACTTTGAAACAACTAGTGTGTTCATCTCTATGACGAGCTCTACTCCGAGCTCTGAGACACCGCCTCCCGATGATCCATAAAAAGAGTCTTGTAGTTGTTATCTGCAAACGCAGGCTTCAACGCGTCAGTCTCCTTTAAGAGGCGAATCGTCATTTTAGTCCCATGCTTGGGAGCTTGAGCTTGCTCTGGTGAATTTCTGCCTTGTCTGTTACTCTCTTTTCCTGCAAAAGCAAGAGACTGCAGAAGAGTTACTTCTCCACATAGGTAAGAGGAATAAGGATGGGGATATGTTGAGATCTTACCTTCAAACTCTCTCGCAGGAGGGCATTCGCGGCCAATGCATCATCAAGTAGGCTCCTGTTAACCAAGAAATCGACGATCCCTCCCAACGTAGCTAGCTCGCAAGCCACGACCTTCTCCAGTTTCCCCCTGAGGTCGCGACCAGTCTCAGCCCTCTTTTTGTGTTTGGCATATAGACTTCTCTATCCGCTCAAGTTGTGCAGGTAGGGGGTCACCCCGATCTGTCCACCTAGGTCATGCAGCAGCTGTGTTCTGCAGGGATGCAGACTGCTTCCATAGTGTAACGCCTCAAAAGTTGTGTGCGAGTCGGTCGCGAAAAAAAAAGAGTTTTTGGTGCCTGTAGGGGTACACGGCCTAGGACACGGGCGTGTCCAAGGCCGTGTCTGGCTGGTGATTTTTTTTGGCCGTTTTCAACCCGAGAAGGACACGGCCAGAAACACGACCGGATGACATGGGCGTGTCATCCGACACGGGCGTGTGCCATCCTGTGTCCCTAACCGTGTCCTGATGGGTCGTGTCCGTTGCCGTGGAGGTTATGCGTGACACGCCCACGAACACGGGCGTGTCGAGGAACCCGACACGGGCGTGTCAGGGCAGACACGGGCGTGTCTTGGCCCGTGTGCGTTTCTCAGTTCGACGATCGTGCCTGGATCGAGGCACACGGCCATGGACACGGCCGTGTGCCAAGCCGTGTGCGGCCCAGGTCTGGGGAATTTTGTTCAGATCCGAGCCATTCGTTTCCTTTAATTTAGATCCGACGGCCCAGATGAAATTCTGCTCTGTTAAGGCCGGGAATAGGGGGTTATTTCCTCATTTTCTCTCCAAAGTTCTCCTTTTCCAAAGTGAGAGAGAAAAGGAAGAAGAAGGAGGTTTCCGGCCGCCGGCGGAGCATCGGAGCACCGTTTCGAAATCGGAGAGCGGATCCGTGGAGGGATGGTCATTGCGAAGTGTAACACCCCCTATCCGTCGCATAGCATATAGCAGTAGGTCCGGCCGGGGCCCGACGCCATATACCACAGACAGACCGGGTGGTTACTTATGGAAACCATCCAACCAATCTCAACGTCCTACACAGAGCATTCTAGCGGAAGCAATTTATTAAAGTTGCAAAACAAGAACCCAGCACAAGCATGAATGTCCACTAGCAAGATAATAGGAATGTTATTACAAAATACTCAAAAGTCGGCCTTAAGGCCTTACAAAATGTTTCACTTGTCTTTTACATGATTTCCAAACCTCGGCACGCAGGCCGGCCATACATGAACAAAACATAAAACATTTCCATTCGGGCCTTCGAGGGCCAGCTTCGCAAAAAGGGCTTTAGCCCGCTATTGACCGCTTGGTCCAGCTGCACCTGCAAGCAAACAAACCACCGCACGGTGGCAAACAAAGCAACGGTCAGCAATGCTGACCAAATTATAACGATCCCGCCCCCAACTCGGGGCGGCGATGCTCTTTCCCTGCATTTCATTAAGCGAGCAATATAACCATATAAACATAGCCATTTCATCACAGACGTTGGCTCGTATGGCCACACGTCCCGTGCACTCAGGGCACATTCTCGGTGAACCGGTCGATGTTACGTCAAATAAAGCCATGAACATTCCGGACTCACCACCGCCTCTTGGACGGCAATTCCTATGAGCAATTTGTCTTCATGGTATTGGTCACGTCAAATTAAGCCATGGACCACCGAAGACCCCCATTTATGCCAACGGCGAGTCCCATGTAACCTTAGGTCGCTCTAACCGGACGACATAAAGCGGGTACGGCTCCATCTAACCCGTGCTCACATCGCAACGACAATTTAAGCCATATGCGCGGGTCAAACTTTCACCGAGTCCCATTCTACCGCAAGTCACATAACCTCGTTATGTTCAAGTTGGCTTCCAAGCCACCAAGTTGGCAAGACCTCGTGTCCGCCCAGTTTTCCGGGTGCACCTTTGGGTTAGTCCCCAAGGCTCCCTGCTGCAATCTACCGCGTAGAAAACCCGAAAACACCAAATAGCACGGAGTCTTCTCCGGCCTTATGCAATGCAACATCACCGATCCGAACTACATGTCCGGGTAGGCTTCAACCAAAATGCCTATGTCCGTTCTCGCATACGGACGCTAAACAACGGGGACTTTACATATCTACCCGAAGGAACGCCTCCAACTCTTCGCAAACTCGCGAGAGAGGGCTTCCTATGCTAAGAAAGAGAGCTATCATGCTCACAAGTGAGGATCGTTACCCTTGCGTTCCTCTTCGGCGCCATCGAAATGTAATCGGATAGAAATCACCGCGCTTGCGTTGCCTCCGTGGATCCGGAGTCGGCTTGCGATTCGGAGCTCCGAAGCTCCTCCAATGGCGGATCTAGCTCCTCTTCCTCTAGCCTTGGCTCTTCTTTCTCCAAGGGTTTGGAGAGAGATCAAGTGATGAAAAGTGGATTTTTCTTAAGTCAAACCCGTGTATATCCTCCCAGGAACCATCCCCAGCCGTCGGATCTCAACCTAAGAAAACGAGCGGCTTTGATTCGGGGCTGAAATGCCCAATCTGGGCCGCACACGGCTTGGCACACGCCCGTGTCCAGGGCCGTGTGCCGCATTCGCCGTCAAAATCGAATCTTCTGAACACGCACACGGGCATCGAACACGCCCGTGTTCTAGCTGACACGCCCGTGTTCCAGCTGACACGGCCGTGTAGCCGGCCGTGTACCCATGATTTTTCCCCCGTTTCCAACCCGAGCACTGCACGGGTTCTAGGACACGCCCGTGTCCTTGCCCGTGTCACATTGACACGCCTGGGCCCCCAGGCCGTGTACACGGGACATTTCGTCGAGGGGAGAACGACGACTCGCTGACACGGCCTTGGACACGCCCGTGTCCGAGGCCGTGTGCCTTGTCTCGACGATCGTCGAGTGAATCTCGACGATTTCACCTCGACGATAGTCGACACGGGTCGACACGCCCTGCGACACGCCCGTGTCGCAGGCCGTGTGCCCATTCTCGACGAATCGTCGAGAATAACTCGACGATTTCACGGCTAAGTGTCGACACGGGTCGACACGCCCTGCGACACGCCCGTGTCGCAGGCCGTGTGCCCATTCTCGACGAATCGTCGAGAATAACTCGACGACTTCGCGGCTAAGTGTCGACACACGCTTGACACGCCCTGGGACACGCCCGTGTCCCAGGCCGTGTGCCTTCAGCCAGAAACCAAAACTGGCCCAAAACGTCCCCCTTTTCTCCTTTGAGTTTCGGGGCGTTACAACTCTACCCCTCTTAAAAGAATTTCGCCCACGAAATTACATAAAGGGAAAAACATGTACAAAACAAAATTTGTACCTGAGCGGAACAACTCCGGATATTCGTCAAGCATCGCCTGCTCTCGCTCCCAGGAGAGCTCCTCACGACCGCAATTGTCCCACCGGACTTTGACCATCCTGATCTCTTTATTGCGTAGCCGCTTGACCTCCGAGTCTTCAATCCACACGGGCTTGACCTTTGTCGTTAGCCCACTATCCACCGGCACTTGATCGACCGCGATCACTTGCGTAGGCTCTTGCACCGCCTTCCTAAGCACCGAAATGTGGAATACATCGTGTAAACCACTAAGCTCCACAGAAAGCCTCAACCTATAGGCCGCTTCTCCTACTCGCTCCAGAACCTCGAACGGTCCAAGGTACCTCGGGCTTAGCTTTTTCAATCGTCGCACCCGCGAGACACCCTTGAACGGCTTGATCTTTAGGTACACATAATCACCCACAGCGAAATCCACGTTCCTGTGCTTGGCATTATAGTACTTTGCTTGCCGGTCCTGAGCGATGAGTAACCTCTCCCGAATGGTTCTCACCAAAGAAGTAGCACCCTCTACTTCCGATCGCTTATACAACTTTGACTCACCCGTTTCTAACCAAGACAACGGCGTGCGACATCTTCTACCATATAGGGCCTCGAAAGGCGCCATCTGAATACTTGCTTGGTAGCTGTTGTTGTATGCGAACTCCACCAAATAAAGGTGGTCCTCCCATTGCTTTCCGAAGTCCAAGACACACATGCGAAGCATGTCTTCCATCGTTCTATTGACCCTCTCGGTCTGCCCATCCGTTTGTGGATGGAAGGCTGTGCTAAACTTCAGCTTTGTTCCCAACATTTGCTGCACCAGCCTCCAATCATTGGACGTGAACCGCCCATCACGGTCACTCACGATGCTGCGGGGCACACCATGAAGCCGCACTATGTTATCCACATAAAGCTTTGCCAGCTTCTCCACCGGATCATCCTTCCTATGCGGAATAAAATGCGACACCTTCGTTAATCGATCCACGACCACCCAAATGGCGTCGTTCCCCTTTTGCGACCTTGGCAAACCATGCACAAAGTCCATAGAGATGTCGTCAAATTTCCACTCCGGAATAGGCAAGGACTTAAGAAATCCTCCCGGCTTTTGGCACTCCGCCTTTACCAAGGCGCAGGTTTGGCACTTCGCTACGTATAGCGCCACATCCTTTTTCAAACCCGGCCACCAAAATAGCTTCTTCACATCGCGGTACATCTTCGTGCTCCCTGGGTGAATCGAGTACTTGGTATGGTGTGCCTCGTACAACAACTCCACCCGTAAATTGCCCACGCTTGGGACGCACAGACGACCGTCTTTCCACAGCAACCCGTCCTCCACGACGAATTGGGAATTTGACCCATCCAGAGCCTCTATCATGAACTGCTTCATATGAGCATCCATATCCAAAGCCTGCCGAATCCGATCAGCCAGGTCATATTGGACTTCAGTCCAATTCAGCACTGCTTCAGCACTAGATTGTCTATCCACACAAACAATCTCCAACGCCTCCAGCTCCTGCACCAACTGCTCATCATGCACTGATAGCCAATTCGCTTGAGCTGGGGCTCGGCGACTCAACGCGTCCGCAACCGCATTCCCTTTGCCAGGCACGTAGTGGATCTTGAAAGTATAGTCCCCCAGGAACTCCATCCACCTACGCTGCCGCATATTCAGATCTTTCTGATCAATCAAATACTTTAGGCTCTTGTGATCGGTGTAGATATCAATCTTCACACCGTACAAATAGTGTCTCCACAGCTTCAAGGCAAAAATCACGGCCGCCAACTCCAAGTCGTGGACCGGATAATTCCTCTCGTGCACTTTTAGCTGTCTCGAGCCATAAGCTATCACGCTTCCGTGCTGCAGTAGCACACAACCCAAACCGCTGCCTGAAGCATCGCTATATATCTCATAGCCTTCGGTTCCAACCGGCGAACTCAGCACAGGCGCCGTGGTCAACCGACACTTCAATTCCTCAAAAGCTCGCGCGCACTCCGGCGTCCAAACGAACTTATGCTCCTTCCTCGTCAAAGTAGTGAGAGGTAGCGCTATCCGCGAGAAGTTCTCTACGAAGCGCCTATAATAACCGGCAAGCCCCAAAAAGCTCCGGACTTCTGCTACCGTAGCAAGCTCAGGCCACTCCCGTATCGCAACAATCTTCGCCGGATCCACCGCAATACCCTCTCCACTCACTATATGCCCGAGGAACGCTACTGAGGATAGCCAAAACTCGCACTTCGAGAACTTGGCATACAACTGGTTTCTCCTGAGTGTCTCCAACACCAAATGGAGATGCTTGAAGTGATCCTCCTCACTTTGCGAGTACACCAAAATATCGTCGATGAAGACGATCACGAAACGGTCTAGGTACTCCCTGAACGTCCTGTTCATCAAGTCCATAAATACTGACGGCGCATTAGTCAGCCCAAACGGCATGACCGTAAACTCATAATGCCCGTATCTCGTACTAAACGCTGTCTTTGGGATATCACTCTCCCTTATCCGCAGCTGATAGTACCCAGACTTGAGATCTAACTTCGAGTACACCGTCGACCCGACTAACTGATCAAAGAGATCATCAATCCGGGGGATCGGATACTTGTTCTTCTCAGTCAGCTTATTTAGCTCCCGATAATCAATACACAACCTCAAGCTTCCGTCCTTCTTCTTAACAAAGAGGACCGGTGCGCTCCAAGGCGAAGAACTCGGGCGCACATACCCTTGCTCCAACAACTCTTGCAGTTGAACTTTCAGCTCCGCCATTTCCTTAGATGCTAGCCGATACGGAGATCGTGACACAGGCTTTGCACCTGGCACTAGCTCGATCGTAAAATCTATCTCCCGTTGAGGCGGGGCTCCAGGAAGATCTGCGGGGAACACATCAGGGTATTCCGATACCACTGAAATACAATCCATCGCGGGCTTCGGCTTTGCAACCTCCACTAGTGTAAAGAACAGTTCTGCTCCAGCACGAACCGCCTTCACCACCTGAAGAGCAGACATCAACGTCTTGCTCGACCCCTTTAAGCCCGTAAACGTCGTCTCACGACTTGCTCCCAGCTTGACTTCCTTGCTACCGCAATCTATATGGGCCTGCTGCTCCGAGAGCCAGTCCATGCCAAATATGACGTCGAACTCCACTAACGGAAGTAAAGACGCCCGCAGGTCGAACTCCTGCTCTCCAATACGAGTCTTAACCTCGCAGATCCTAACCGCTCGCATCGAACACCCATTGGGCAATAACACATCCAACTTGTCCTTCGCCATCGAAGAAGGGACTCCGATGCGTGATATAAATCCTTCGGACAAGAAGGAGTGTGAAGCTCCCGTATCAAAGAGTGCTCGTGCGGGATTTTCACAAATCATTACAAATCCTAAACAAGCAGTGGTAAGGTAACCTATACATAACAAGCATATAAAGGAATTGACTTGCTATAAATTAAACCGTACCTGTCACCACGTCAGCTTGTTTAATGGCCTCCTGTTGGCCAAGATTATAGACCCTTGGTTGGGCCGGAGCATAGTGGGATGCGGTCGACTCCACCGCCTTTCCCTTCTCTTCGTAGGTAGCTCCTGGCCTCCTCTCGGACTTAGGACGTCCGCTCCAACAATCACGGGCGAAATGCCCTGTCTTGCCACAAGTAAAGCACGCGCCCGGGGTCCGACTCGTAGTCGCCCCAGAAGCACCAGAAGGAGCTGGACCCGAAGTCCTATGCTTCTTGAAAGCCCTTCGATAGCCGGACTTTGAATTAGTCGGCACTCTGAACTCAGATTTCTTTTCACCCAAGCCTTTCTTCGCTTGTACATTCTTCATGTCCTTTTCCAAGGACCGGGCAGTATTGACCAAGGTTAGGAAACCCTGCGTCATCGGCCCCGACAGTAATAGTCTCAGCTCATCCCTCAGACCTTCGTAGAAGCGATTAGTCTTGCGCTCCTCATCCATGATGGTAGAGCTCGCATAACGACTCAACCGCGTAAACTCGTGGAGATATTCATCCACGCTTCGCTCACCCTGCACCAACCTCAGGAACTCATTCTCCATTGAAATCCTCTGAGTAGAAGGGAGGTATCTTGCTAAGAACAATTCCGAGAACTCTTCCATCGGAACGTCTATCAATTGTCTTCCTCTCAGATGATGCAGCTCCAAGCCTTCCCACCACATCCTTGCTTCACCGTCCAACAGGAACGTAGCAATGGTGGTCATCTGCCACTCCTCCGTCTCCGTCGCTGTCATGACTCTCTTCACCCTAGAGAGCCAGTCTTCAGCCTGAGATGGGGTTCCCAACCCCGAGAATAACGGAGGGTTAAAGCTCATTACATGCTTCAACTGCCTCTCAGTCGCCCTCCTTGGCACTATTGGTTCTACAACCACTTGCTCCATCCTCCTCGGCTCCGCCTCTTGAAGAGGTACTTGCTCCATCACAGGAGCTGGCTGCTGCGCTTGCCTCCCAGGCTGCGCATTTATCACGGCTAACACCGCTTCAGCCACCAATCTTATATTTTCCGCCGACAAAGGTGTTGCTGGAGCAACTTCTGGTGCACTACTAGCCTCAGAACCTCGGCGTTCTGACGGCCCAACACCACTTCGGGTCACCTATAGTGGTACAAAACACCGTTAAGCGACCAAATAAATTGCAAACAGCAATTATAGGAACACGCAGGTTCCTCAAACACGAGTATTTTCATTCCTAAGTGGACATTCATGGGTTCTTTTTACTGTTATAACGATGACGCACACAATGTGCTCACCACCCCTTAAAAAGAATTCGCCCACGAATTCACTTTAAGCCCGACCAAAACCAGTAGTCTGATACCACGCAGCGGAAGCGTGGTGGGCCCATAACCCACAGGTCCCAGGATCGAAACCTGGCTCTGATACCAAATTGTAACACCCCCTATCCGTCGCATAGCATATAGCAGTAGGTCCGGCCGGGGCCCGACGCCATATACCACAGACAGACCGGGTGGTTACTTATGGAAACCATCCAACCAATCTCAACGTCCTACACAGAGCATTCTAGCGGAAGCAATTTATTAAAGTTGCAAAACAAGAACCCAGCACAAGCATGAATGTCCACTAGCAAGATAATAGGAATGTTATTACAAAATACTCAAAAGTCGGCCTTAAGGCCTTACAAAATGTTTCACTTGTCTTTTACATGATTTCCAAACCTCGGCACGCAGGCCGGCCATACATGAACAAAACATAAAACATTTCCATTCGGGCCTTCGAGGGCCAGCTTCGCAAAAAGGGCTTTAGCCCGCTATTGACCGCTTGGTCCAGCTGCACCTGCAAGCAAACAAACCACCGCACGGTGGCAAACAAAGCAACGGTCAGCAATGCTGACCAAATTATAACGATCCCGCCCCCAACTCGGGGCGGCGATGCTCTTTCCCTGCATTTCATTAAGCGAGCAATATAACCATATAAACATAGCCATTTCATCACAGACGTTGGCTCGTACGGCCACACGTCCCGTGCACTCAGGGCACATTCTCGGTGAACTGGTCGATGTTACGTCAAATAAAGCCATGAACATTCCGGACTCACCACCGCCTCTTGGACGGCAATTCCTATGAGCAATTTGTCTTCATGGTATTGGTCACGTCAAATTAAGCCATGGACCACCGAAGACCCCCATTTATGCCAACGGCGAGTCCCATGTAACCTTAGGTCGCTCTAACCGGACGACATAAAGCGGGTACGGCTCCATCTAACCCGTGCTCACATCGCAACGACAATTTAAGCCATATGCGCGGGTCAAACTTTCACCGAGTCCCATTCTACCGCAAGTCACATAACCTCGTTATGTTCAAGTTGGCTTCCAAGCCACCAAGTTGGCAAGACCTCGTGTCCGCCCAGTTTTCCGGGTGCACCTTTGGGTTAGTCCCCAAGGCTCCCTGCTGCAATCTACCGCGTAGAAAACCCGAAAACACCAAATAGCACGGAGTCTTCTCCGGCCTTATGCAATGCAACATCACCGATCCGAACTACATGTCCGGGTAGGCTTCAACCAAAATGCCTATGTCCGTTCTCGCATACGGACGCTAAACAACGGGGACTTTACATATCTACCCGAAGGAACGCCTCCAACTCTTCGCAAACTCGCGAGAGAGGGCTTCCTATGCTAAGAAAGAGAGCTATCATGCTCACAAGTGAGGATCGTTACCCTTGCGTTCCTCTTCGGCGCCATCGAAATGTAATCGGATAGAAATCACCGCGCTTGCGTTGCCTCCGTGGATCCGGAGTCGGCTTGCGATTCGGAGCTCCGAAGCTCCTCCAATGGCGGATCTAGCTCCTCTTCCTCTAGCCTTGGCTCTTCTTTCTCCAAGGGTTAGGAGAGAGATCAAGTGATGAAAAGTGGATTTTTCTTAAGTCAAACCCGTGTATATCCTCCCAGGAACCATCCCCAGCCGTCGGATCTCAACCTAAGAAAACGAGCGGCTTTGATTCGGGGCTGAAATGCCCAATCTGGGCCGCACACGGCTTGGCACACGCCCGTGTCCAGGGCCGTGTGCCGCATTCGCCGTCAAAATCGAATCTTCTGAACACGCACACGGGCATCGAACACGCCCGTGTTCTAGCTGACACGCCCGTGTTCCAGCTGACACGGCCGTGTAGCCGGCCGTGTACCCATGATTTTTCCCCCGTTTCCAACCCGAGCACTGCACGGGTTCTAGGACACGCCCGTGTCCTTGCCCGTGTCACATTGACACGCCTGGGCCCCCAGGCCGTGTACACGGGACATTTCGTCGAGGGGAGAACGACGACTCGCTGACACGGCCTTGGACACGCCCGTGTCCGAGGCCGTGTGCCTTGTCTCGACGATCGTCGAGTGAATCTCGACGATTTCACCTCGACGATAGTCGACACGGGTCGACACGCCCTGCGACACGCCCGTGTCGCAGGCCGTGTGCCCATTCTCGACGAATCGTCGAGAATAACTCGACGATTTCACGGCTAAGTGTCGACACGGGTCGACACGCCCTGCGACACGCCCGTGTCGCAGGCCGTGTGCCCATTCTCGACGAATCGTCGAGAATAACTCGACGACTTCGCGGCTAAGTGTCGACACACGCTTGACACGCCCTGGGACACGCCCGTGTCCCAGGCCGTGTGCCTTCAGCCAGAAACCAAAACTGGCCCAAAACGTCCCCCTTTTCTCCTTTGAGTTTCGGGGCGTTACACGAAGAGTCCTAACCGCGTAATTTTTCCATGGCGCCAAAACGGACTACAAGGGTAACGATTCTCAACTTGAGCGCTTGAAGCTCTTTCTTTCTGCATAGGGAATCCCGCTCCCGCGAGTATGCGGTGAGTGCATTGTGTTCCTTGGGGTTGACGGGAATAGTCCCCCTTATGTTGCATATAGAGTCCGGAATCGTAAGTATGGGCATAGGCATTGTGTGTGAAGCCTACCCGGACATGTTTTGTCTGGATCGGTGATGTTACATTTGATGTGGTTTTGCCGGAGAAGACTCCGTGCTTTGGATTTTTCGGGTTTCTACGCGGTAAATTGCAGCAGGGATCCTTAGAGGTTAGCTTCAAGGCGCACCCGGAAAATTGAGCGGAAATGTGTTCTGCTAACTTGGCGGTCTGGGAACCGGCCTTGATCATAACTGGGTTATGAGATTGTTTTGGAAAATTTGGGATCCGAGAGAAGCTTGGCCCGCGCAAAGGACTTAAATTGGACATGCGGCGTGAGCAACGAGCAAGTGGAATTGGACCTAGGCTATGTGGTTTGGTGCGAGAGACCCGAAGACGGGGACTGGCCGTTGGCATAGTCGGAGCCTTAGACGGTGGTCAGAAAGGCTAAATGCTCACATGTTGTTGCCATCCTCGGGGTGGTGGTGAATGCACTGATGGGTCAGGGTTCACCATGAATGTGCCCTGAGTGCACGGGGTGTTTGGCCGTGCGAGCCTACACCTGTGGCGAATTATAATTGCGCTATATATTGTTGGGCTAATGTTATGCAGGGAAAGAGCACCGCCGTCCCGAGTCAGGGGCGGGGTCGTTATAATTTGGTCGGCTTTTAGCTGACCGTTGCTTTATTTGCCACCGTGCGGTGGTATGTGCTTGCAGGTGCTGCGGAGCCGAGCGCTAAATAGCAGGCTGGAGCCCATGTTGCTGTGCTGGCCCTAGAAGGCCATAGAATAGCTGTTTTTATATTTATCATGTGTGGCCGGCCTGCGAGTCGATGTATGTAAAACACTCTTTATTAAGTGAACATTTGTAAGGCCATAAGGCCATGTACCCGTTTCTTTGTATTTGGGGTTTCATTCCTGTTGTTGTAGCTGTGGACATTCATATTGATGAATTTAATTTTGGGTTCTTTCAACTTTAAAATCTTCCGCTAGAATGCTCTGTGATTAGGACGAGTAGTCTTAATTGGTTGGTTTGATTATTCATTTAGTATCCCTTCCGACTGTTTGTGGTATATGGCGTCGGGTTCCAGCTGGACCTTCTGTTATATGCCATGCGACAGTTGGGGGTGTTACAATTTGGTATCAGACTTCTGGTTACGATCAGGCTTAAATGAATTCGTGGGCGAATTCTTTTAAGGGGTGGTGAGCACATGTGTGCGTCCTCGTTATAACATCAAAAAGAACCCATGAATGTCCACTTAGGAATGAAAAATACACTTGTTTGGTGGAACCTGAGTGTTCCAATGATTACTTGAAAGCAATTTGTTTGTTGTCTAATCGTGTGTCTTTGCTAATTTAGGTAGCTGGGAGCGGTGCTGGTCAGTCAGAGCGTCCGCAATCAGCGGAAAGTAGTGCACCAAGGGACGTGCCTGCTACACCTCCTTCAGCAGAAACCATCAGGATGGTGGCTGAAGCCGTGTTCACAATGATAAATGCCCAACCTGCAGGGCAAATGCATCGCGCAACTCATGCGAGTGAGCAAGAACCGGTTAGGGCGGCAGAGCCGAGAGTGGTGGAACGCGCAGCAGTTGAGTTAGTAGAGCCGAGGAGAACTACGGAGCGGCAGCTAAAGCACGTGATGGGATTTAATCCTCCGAGGTTTAATGGGGGTGGAACGCCAACTCAAGCTGAGGACTGGCTCTCTTCCATAAAGAGGGTGTTGACGACCACAATGACTGAGGAGTGGCAGAAGACCACCATAGCGACTTTTCTTTTGGAAGGTGAGGCGAGGCTGTGGTGGGACGAGATGGAGTTTCATCTTCTAGTGGGAAGGCAACTTGCGGATGTGCCGATGGAGGAATTTTCAAGATTGTTCCTAGCCAGATTTGTACCTTCTGCTCAGAAGTTGGAGATGGAGAGTCAATTTCTTGGATTGTCTCAGGGATCCAGAAGCGTGGACGAATATCTGCATGAGTTCACACGGTTGGGTCGTTATGCTGGTGCTATGTTTTCAGAAGAAGAGAGGAAGACCAACCGATTCTATGAGGGTCTTCGCGGCGATTTACAGTTACTCCTTGCTGGGCCTAAGGCGCAGGGCTTCCTAGCCTTGGTCAATTCAGCCCGATCGTTGGAAAAGGTTGCGAAGAAAGTTCAAGAGAAGTAGGACCCAGGAGAAAGGAAGACCGAGTTCAAGGTGCCAAGTAACAAGACAGGTTTCCGCAGATGGAACAAGAAGCGGAGGACTTCGAACTCAGCCCCTTCGGCTGATGCATCGGGGGAACTACAAGTCGAGTCCCCGGAGCTTGCTACAACTGCGGGAAGACGGGGCATTTTGCTCGGGAGTGTTGGAGCGGACGTTCAAAGTCCGAGAGGAGGCCTGGAGCGACTTATGAGGAGAAAAGGAAGGCGGTGGAGTCAACCGCATCCCATCATGCTCTAGCCCAGCCTAGAGTCTACAACCTTGGTCTACAGGAGGCCATTAAGCAAGCAGACGTGGTGACAGGTATGAGTTAAATTACAGTGGTTTAACTTTTATAGCTGTTACCTTTGTATTTGTAGGCTTACGTTTGTTAGTGCTAGGCTTTGTGTTAATCTTTGGGTTTCCGGTGAGAGCCCTTTTTGATACGGGAGCATCACATTCCTTTTTGTCCGAAAAACTTATATCGCGCATCGGAGTTCCATTCTCGATGGCAGAAAACAAGTTGGATGTGTTGTTGCCTAATGGGTGCTCAATTCGTGCGGATAGGATTTGTGTTGTGAAGATTCAGATTGGAGACCGGGAGTTTGATTTGCGGGTGTTGGTTCTACCATTGGTGGAGTTCGACGTAATTTTCGGTATGGATTGGATCTCAGAGCAAAGTGCATGTATTGATTGCAACCGTAAAGAAGTCAAGTTGGGTCTGGACACTGGTGGAGAGACTACTTTTGCGGGCATGAAGGGGTCAGGGAAAGTTCTGATATCGGCCCTTCAGGTGTTCAAGGCAGTTCGGTCTGGGGCAGAACTGTATGTCACTCTAGTGCAGACTGCGACGTCTAAACCTAGTTTGGGCAACATCCCAGTTGTGTCCGAGTATCCTGATGTGTTTCCAGATGATCTCCCAGGAGCCCCTCCTCAGCGGGAGATAGACTTTACTATAGAGCTGGTACCGGGTGCCAAACCGGTGTCACGCTCCCCCTATCGGATAGCCCCAAGAGAAATGGCAGAGTTGAAGGTGCAACTGCAAGAGTTGCTAGAGCAAGGTTATGTGCGTCCAAGTTCGTCGCCTTGGAGCGCACCAGTTCTCTTTGTTAAGAAGAAAGATGGGAGCTTGCGGCTTTATATCGATTATCGGGAATTGAACAAACTTACGGAGAAGAACAAATATCCAATCCCGAGGATTAATGATCTATTTGATCAGCTGGTTGGATCAACTGTATATTCGAAGTTAGATTTGAAGTCCGGTTACTATCAGTTGAGGATAAGGGAGAGCGACATCCCAAAGACAGCATTCAGTATGCGGTTTGGGCATTACGAGTTCACAGTCATGCCGTTTGGGTTGACGAATGCGCCATCCGTGTTTATAGATCTGATGAATAGGACGTTCAAAGAATACCTGGATTAGTTTGTGATAGTATTTATCGATGATATTCTGGTGTATTCGCGGTGCGAGGAGGATCACTACAAGCATTTACACATGGTGTTGGAGACATTGAGGAAAAGTCAGTTGTATGCAAAGTTCTCCAAGTGTGAATTCTGGTTGTCCTCGATAGCGTTCCTTGGTCATGTTGTCAGTGGAGAAGGAATAGCTGTGGATCCGGCGAAGATAGTGACGATACGGGAGTGGCCTACTTTGACTACAGTGGCAGAGGTCCGGAGTTTTCTAGGGTTTGCTGGCTACTACAGGCGCTTCGTAGAGAACTTCTCGCGGATATCACTACCACTCACGACGTTGACAAGAAAGGATCAGAAGTTTGTGTGGTCTCCGGAGTGCGATCAGGCTTTTGAAGAATTGAAGAGGCGATTGACCACGGCGCCCATTTTATGTTCGCCAAGTGGAACCGAAGGGTTCGAGATCTATAGAGATGCTTCGGGCAGTGGTTTGGGCTGTGTTCTGCTACAGCATGGGAGAGTGATAGCTTATGGTTCACGACAACTGAAGGTTCATGAGAGGAATTATCCGGTCCACGACTTAGAGTTAGCGGCCGTGATATTTGCTCTTAAGCTTTGGAGGCACTATCTGTACGGTGTGAAGGTCGATATTTACACCGATCATAAGAGTTTGAAGTACCTATTGGACCAAAAGTATTTGAACATGAGGAAGAGGAGGTGGATGGAGTTCTTAGGGGACTACACCTTCAAGATACACTATGTGCCTGGGAAGGGAAATGCAGTGGCAGATGCGTTGAGTCGTAAGATTCCCGCACAAGCCAATTGGTTATCAGTACATGATGAGAGATTGGTCCAAGAGTTGGAGGCATTGGAGATATCTTGCGTTGTCAAGCAGTCAAGTGCCGAGGCGAAACTGTTTTGGACAGAGGTGCAGTGTGACCTAGCGGATAGAGTTCGGCGGGCTTTGGTTCAGGATAGCAGCATGAAGCAAATCTTAGATGTAACTTTGGATGAGTCAAATTCCCAGTTTGTGGTTGAAGATGGGTTGCTAAGGAAGGACGGTCATCTATGCGTTCCTAGTGCGGATAATATTCGGGAGGAGTTGATGTATGAGGCTCATCATACCAAGTACTCAATCCACCCGGGAAGCACGAAGATGTATAGAGACATGAAGAAATTATTCTGGTGGCCGGGTTTGAAGAAGGATGTGGCACTTTATGTGGCTAAGTATCGTACTTACGCATTGGTGAAGGCGGAATGCCAGAAGCCCGGAGGTTTCTTGAAATCCCTTCCTATCCCAGAATGGAAGTTTGACGACATATCTATGGATTTTGTGCACGGTTTGCCGAAGTCGCAGAAGGGAAACGACGCCATTTGGGTGGTCGTTGATAGGTTGACAAAGGTGTCGCATTTTATCCCAGTCAGAAAGGAGGATCCAGTGGAAAAGTTAGCCAAACTCCACGTGGATAATATTGTACGATTGCATGATGTGCCTAGAAGTATTGTTAGTGATCGAGATGGACGCTTCACGTCAAATGACTGGAGGTTGGTGCATGGTCTGTTGGGTACTAAGCTAAAGTTCAGCACAGCCTTTCACCCGCAGACAGATGGCCAAACCGAGAGAGTCAACAGGACTATGGAGGACATGCTTCGCATGTGCGTCCTAGATTTCGGGAAGAACTGGGAGGATCACCTGTACATGGTGGAGTTTGCTTACAACAACAGCTTTCAGGCAAGCATTGGAATGGCACCTTTCGAAGCCTTGTACGGGAGGAAGTGTCGTACGCCGTTGTCTTGGTTGGAGGCAGGCGAATCAAAGTTGTATAAACGTCAAGCGGTGGAAGATGCCACTTCAATGATACGGACAATTCAGGAAATGCTGAAGATTGCTCAGGATAGACAGTCAAAGTATTACAATGCCAAACATAGAAATGTGGAGTTCAACGTTGGCGACATGGTATATTTAAAGATCAAGTCGTTCAAGGGTGTATCGCGGGTTCGACGCTTGAAGAAGCTGAGTCCGAGATACCTTGGACCATTTGAAATCCTGGAGCGTGTTGGCGAGGCGGCATATAGATTAAAGCTGTCGACGGAGTTGAGTGAGCTGCATGATGTATTCCGCGTATCGGTGTTGCCTAAGGTAGTGCAAGAGCCTTTGCAGATCGTTGCGGACAATCAGGTACCGGTTGATTATGAGTTAACAACAAGGGTCAAGCCAGTGCGAATTGAAGACGTTGCAGTCAAACGACTCCGCAACAAGGAGGTCCGAATGGTTAAAGTCCGTTGGGATAATTGCGGATGTGAGGAGCTTTCTTGGGAGCGAGAGCAAGCCATGTTGGAGGAATACCCCGAGTTATTCCACTCAGGTATCATTTAGCTTTTGTGTACCTTTGCTTAATTTCGGGACGAAATTCCTTAAGTGGGGGAGATTTGTAACGCCCCGAAAGTTGTGTGCGAGTCGGTCGCGAAAAAAAAAGAGTTTTTGGTGCCTGTAGGGGTACACGGCCTAGGACACGGGCGTGTCCAAGGCCGTGTCTGGCTGGTGATTTTTTTGGCCGTTTTCAACCCGAGAAGGACACGGCCAGAAACACGGCCGTATGACACGGGCGTGTCATCCGACACGGGCGTGTGCCATCCCGTGTCCCTACCCGTGTCCTGATGGGTCGTGTCCGTTGCCGTGGTGGTTATGCGTGACACGCCCATGAACACGGGCGTGTCGAGGAACCCGACACGGGCGTTTCAGGTCAGACACGGGCGTGTCTTGGCCCGTGTGCGTTTCTCAGTTCGACGATCGTGCCTGGATCGAGGCACACGGCCATGGACACGGCCGTGTGCCAAGCTGTGTGCGGCCCAGGTCTGGGGAATTTTGTGCAGATCCGAGCCGTTCGTTTCCTTTAATTTAGATCCGACGGCCCAGATGAAATTCTGCTCTATTAAGGCCGGGAATAGGGGGTTATTTCCTCATTTTCTCTCCAAAGTTCTCCTTTTCCAAAGTGAGAGAGAAGAGGAAGAAGAAGGAGGTTTCCGGCCGCCGGCGGAGCATCGGAGCACCGTTTCGAAATCGGAGAGCGGATCCGTGGAGGGAAGGTCATTGCGAAGAGTCCTAACCGCGTAGTTTTTCCATGGCGCCAAAACGGACTACAAGGGTAACGATTCTCAACTTGAGCGCTTGAAGCTCTCTCTTTCTGCATAGGGAATCCCGCTCCCGCGAGTATGCAGTGAGTGCGTGGTGTTCCTTGGGGTTGACGGGAATAGTCCCCCTTGTGTTGCATATAGAGCCCGGAATCGTAAGTACGGGCATATGCATTGTGTGTGAAGTCTACCCGGACGTGTTTTGTCTGGATCGGTGATGTTGCATTTGATGTGGTTTTGCCGGAGAAGACTCCGTGCTTTGGATTTTTCGGGTTTCTACGCGGTAGATTGCAGCAGGGATCCTTGGAGGTTAGCTTCAAGGCGCACCCGGAAAATTGAGCGGAAACGTGTTCTGCTAACTTGGCGGTCTGGGAACCGGCCTTGATCATAACTGGGTTATGAGATTGTTTTGGAAAATTTGGGATCCGAGAGAAGCTTGGCCCGCGCAAAGGACTTAAATTGGACATGCGGCGTGAGCAACGGGCAAGTGGAATTGGACCTAGGCTATGTGGTTCGGTGCGAGAGACCCGAAGACGGGGACTGGCCGTTGGCATAGTCGGAGCCTTAGACGGTGGTCAGAAAGACTAAATGCTCACATGTTGTTGCCATCCTGGGGGTGGTGGTGAATGCACTGATGGGTAAGGGTTCACCATGAATGTGCCCTGAGTGCACGGGGTGTTTGGCCGTGCGAGCCTACACCTGTGGCGAATTATAATTGCGCTATATATATTGTTGGGCTAATGTTATGCAGGGAAAGAGCACCGTCGTCCCGAGTCAGGGGCGGGGTCGTTATAATTTGGTCGGCTTTTAGCTGACCGTTGCTTTATTTGCCACCGTGCGGTGGTATGTGCTTGCAGGTGCTGCGGAGCCGAGCGCCAAATAGCGGGTTGGAGCCCATGTTGCTGTGCTGGCCCTAAAAGGCCGTAGAATAGCTGTTTTTATATTTATCATGTGTGGCCTGCCTGCGAGCCGATGTATGTAAAACACTCTTTATTAAGTGAACATTTGTAAGGCCATAAGGCCATGTACCCGTTTCTGTGTATTTGGGGTTTCATTCCTGTTGTTGTAGCTGTGGACATTCATATTGATGGATTTAATTTTGGGTTCTTTCAACTTTAAAATCTTCCGCTAGAATGCTCTGTGATTAGGACGAGTAGTCTTAATTGGTTGGTTTGATTATTCATTTAGTATCCCTTCTGACTGTTTGTGGTATATGGCGTCGGGTTCCAGCTGAACCTTCTGTTATATGCCATGCGATAGTTGGGGGTGTTACACATAGTCTATCCGTGCAGGCCACGCGGTTAGTTTGCCTAACCGCGCAGTAGATCTAATTTTCTTCTACAAGTGCGGGCAACCCTCCCAATCAGGTCGCACGGCTTGCTGGATGGGTAGCGGTCTCCTCCAGCCCACCATCAGTAAGTGGACTCTTGGCCCGGCTGCGACAGGCGGTCTCGCATTCTAGTCTGCGGTAGCCTTGTCAGATCACTTGGCCGTGGATAACGCCCAAGCTTGGGGCAGACTTAATCTCAGTTCACCTAAAGGCGGCGGATTCAACCTCCAAGTCTCGCAGCACTATGAAAGAACTATTCAATCTCCAACTTACCAGCGGCGTAGGTGACCTACCTCCAGGTCGCCCAGTAGTAAGTGACCTGCCTCCAGGTTGCCCAGTAGTAGGTGACCTGCCTCCAGGTTGCCCAGCAGTAGGCGACCTGCCTCCATGTTGCCCGGCAGTAGGCAACCTGTCTTCAGGTCGCCCAGCAGTAGGCGACCAGCCTCCAGGTCACCCAAAAGAAGGCCTCTTGCTCCAGGTCGCCCAACAGTGGTCGACCTGTTATCCACCAACAAGTAGCGGACTCGGTCTCAGTCCGCCTATTGGTGGTGGACTTGCTCTGCCTTCAAACAGTAGGCGCAATCCCCATCAGGCCACACAACACAACATAGTGTGGACTCTATGTCAGTCTGCTAGAAGGTGGCAGACTCGTCTTGAAAGTGCAACTAGATCTGATATACTCTAGAGGGGGGTGAATAGAGTATATGGTGCTTTAAAAACTTTTACAAACTTTTACAACAATTGTTGTAATATGTGTGAGCAGAGAAGCAGAAATAAATCTAATCACAGTACTAAGCTATGCAAAAACTAAGCACAGAAAAATCAAGGCCAGAAACAAAAAGAAAGCAAGCAGAACCAGAAGACACAAGGAAATATAGTGGTTCCCCAAACTTGGGTACATCCACTCTTCTACCACCCTAGGTAGGAATCCACTGCAGGATGAGTTGATCAGGTGTCCTGGGCACCAATGAGCTTTTGATAAGGTGCTCAAAAACCAAAGCAGATTTTTTGATCAGGTGTCTTGCCACCAATGAGCTTTTGACAAGGTGCTCAAAAACCAGATTCAAACTTTTGAAGGGAGTTTGAAAAACCCTTTACAGAGTGGGGGTGAGAGATTGATGGCAGTCTTCTCTTTCTCAAACAACTGAGAAGACTATGTGGATTGATGTCAAAGCTCCCCCTGAATCCTTGAAATCTTCAGGAAGAAAAAGCTTTGCTGAGGGTGATAGGCCTTCAAATATTGAACTCCAGCAATGGATGATTTCAACAAAAGGGACTGAAATGTTGAGTGTCTGGAGTCTGGAATATGTTGGCCTTGAACACTTTGAAAGCTGAAGAGATCTGAAGATTTGAAAACTAGATCTCCTTTGATGAGTGTTCTTGAGAATTCTTTTAGACAGAAGATTTTTGAGGTTGTCTCTGTAATCTGTATTGTGTGTGCTCTGTTCTTCTTATTCTTCTTTTAGATTCAAAAACATTCTCTCTTTTATTCTCTGGTCCTGAATAGAATATTATTCTCTGTCAAGGATAGCCGTTGGACTGTATTGATTGCATCCTTAATTGCATAATCTCTTTTTGAGGAAAGTCCACAGAATTATTCTTTGAAAAGTCCCTTGAAACTTGGACCAGAATTGAATGAAAACGGCTAGCAAATCTCTGAATTAATTGCATAATAACTCCTAACTGATTTGAATTTGAATTCTGGAAGTTATCTGAAATCGTCGAACTAAGCTCTGCTATCGTCGAGCTTAGCTCAGCAATCTAGAAAAACACAGTAGCAAAATATCGTCGATCTGAGCTCAAAGATCGTCGAACTGAGCTCAGAGATAAAGATCCAAGGCAGAGTCAAAATCGTCGAACTGAGCTCACCGATCATCGAATGGAGTTCGACGATATTATGAAGTTGAGCTCAGCGATCGTCGAATGGAGTTCGACGATCTGTCGAAGTTGAGCTAGACGATCGTCGACCGGAGTTCGACGAATCGTCGTGCTGAGCTCGACGATATGACTTAGTCTCCAGACAGAAAAACTTGGTCTTCAGGGCAGCTTCCAAACCTAGACTTCTAACCCTTAGACTCAATTCTAATTGACCTATTAAGCTATACAGAAGGTCAAGCAAAGGTTCCTAGAGACACAGTGATCCTGACCCAAATTAGTAATAGGGTGTTCCAACAATCTCCCCCTATTTGGGTTAGGATTACTATTTATAGACTTTGGAAAATTCAAATAATAACATACAATCAGTAAAACATGAAAACAACAGCTAGACATTGCAGAAACATCACAGATATATATATATATATGGCATCCAGATAATCAGAAATTCAGAAACTGTCATCTTACAAAGTCATTTCTTCTCTTTGCCTTTAACCATTTTAATTTCTCTGTTTGGATTTAGGGCTTGTTTGTTGGACCTGGTGTCATCTGCTGCACCCAAATAAGTTTGCTTTGTAGGCATGAGAACCACAGCAGCAGGATGCAATTCCATATATCTATCAGCATCAAAGAATTTACTGGAAGCATATCTGTCTAGTTCTTTTTGTCTCTGCTCAGACATTGTAGAAATATTGGAAGTATCTAATCCTTGATCTCTGGCCTTCTTAATCTGATCTAGTGCAGCCAATTCTTTTAACCTGGCAGTCCAAGCAGCTGGGTTATTCTCAGGGTCCTCATAAGGTACAGGTGGCTCATACCTGTTGGAAGGATTGTCTTGAGGAGGCCTGACAGACACATTCTCTTTTAGCTTATAGGGGAAAGGACCAGTTGATGTATCAGATGAAGCATGTCCTCCCCTAGAATATGGGTGCTTCCTGGAGTACCCTTTAGAATATACTTGAAAATCTCTCTGATTACCCCTGTATCCTCCTCTCCTGGAATATGAACCCCTAGATTGGCTTTCCCTTTGGTAGGATCTGGCATGGGGTTGATAGGGAGCCTGGCTTCTAGCTGGGGGTTGGCTTGCAGAGCTTCCACCTGCACCTGCATCAGGAGGAGGTGGTGGAGGAGGATGAGGGTGCTGGAATTGGGAAGAGCCCTTTTCATACTTTCTCTTTTTCTTCATGGCTTTCAGCTGGTTTTTAGAATATTGCATCCAATGTTCAGAGATAGGGTAATTATGAAGAATATAATAAGTAATATCATTATTATCCTTGACTTTTGCAGGAGGAACCCTTTTCATTGCCTTTCTCCTTGCCTTCCTTTTCCTTGCAATAGTAGCAGAAGAATCATCAGAGTCTGTCTTGAACTCATTAGATTCAGAACTCTGGTCATCATATAGAGCATCAATTTTCTTCATCAAGTCTTTCTTCAGTTGAACAGCAGCAGATGAGGCAGCAGATGGAGCAGCAGATGGAGCAGCAGATACAGGAGGTGAGGCAAAAACAACAACAACAGCAGCAGGAGTGGTGACAGTAGCAGTAACAGTCTCACTTATAGTAGAAACAACAGATTCACTCTCAACAGCAGATTCACTAACAGCCACAGAAGCTGGAGAGGTGATAGCAGCAACAACTTCATTGATAACAGCAGTAACATCATCAAAATCAGCAGCAGGCTCAATTTCAGTGGCCTCTGACATAGGAAAATCCTTGGATATTTGCTCAGCAGAATCAGTTGGGACCTCAGCATCAATATGAACAATCTTAGCAGCAGCAACATCTTCAGTAGCAGCAATCACTGAATGTACAAAAGAGGAGATAATGCTGGGGTCACAGCAAGAGAAAGGCACCAATGCCTTGGATAAGTCTTCTGTGGGCTGGACATCATTACTCTCTGGCAGACAGCTGAAAAAGGCAGTATAAAAAGCTGAGAGCAAAGACCTTAGGTCTATTACAAGAACTGCAGTAGGAGTCTGACATTCTGGAGGCCCAGCAACAGGAGCAGAAGGAGTAGCAGACACAGAAACATCAGCAGCAGCAGCAGTATCATCAGCAGTAGGAGCAGAAACAGCAGCAGCAACAGCATGAAAGCTTGCTTCATATGGCATCTCCCCCTGCCTAGATGCAGATACATCTGGATCAAGGCACACTGCTGGAGGTGCTACCTGAGGAAGGAGGGAGGAAAGCCTGGCAGAGAGGGCTGCCACTGACAGGTGTAGAGGAGCCAAGGAGGTCTCCAAGAGTAGAGAGAGCCTGGGGGCAATTAGCTCATACAACCTGTCAGCTAGGGCTGAGAGGTCTACTTGCTCAACTGCTGGAGCAGAGGTAGATGGAGTAGGAGCAGCTGGGGATGCTGGAAGGGAAGGGCTGGAGAAGTGTGGAATGGAGGGCTCAGGTGTGGGGATGGTGGATATGGAGGACAAGGGGATGGAGATGGATGGAGTGAATGTTGGTTGATCAATGATGTGGTGGAGGAGATCTTGGAATGAAGTGGAGGAGGAGGGTAACTCTGGAGGAGAGGATGGGGAATCATCCATGTAGGAATCATCCAGGAGGGTGAAGGATGGTATCGATGGTGAAGAGGTGATATCTGGAGGAGGGTATGAGAACAGTGGGTGGAATTGTTCATCTGGTGGAGGTAGAATGGGTGCTGGAGATGGAGTTGATGTTGGAGATGGACTGGATATGGTAATGGGGGATGGAGCTGGAATGGTAGATGGTAGGGGAAGGGTTGGAATTGGAGGAGGAGAAGATGCAGCAACAACAGCAGCCAGGTCATCTGCAGGGGCAGAGACCTGTGGGAGAGTGACTCCTTGAGTCCTTGTGCCTGAAGGAGCACTTGAGGAGGGCCTGCCAGGCTTGCTTATTTGCCTGTCCCACTTGACAAAGAGGGCACATGTAAGTCTCTTGGAGGCATTTATGTGAACTCCAGAGGAGACCAGCAAGGCAGGGCACCTGGTCTGCAGAAAAACTCCAAGAATCCTTCCAAAATTAACAAAACTTTTGTTTATTTTCTTTTTGATTAGGTCAAAGAAGACCTCTCCCCAATTCAGATTTTTCCTATCTATCAGAGCTCCCATGATACAGAGCTGATGTCTGGATATAGTATCATGAGCTGAGTGCTTTGCCAGCAGCACTTTCCCTACCACATCTGCTAGGAACCTGTATTCAATAGACAGATTCCTTTTGAATAGCTTGCTAGGGTTTCCCTCTGGATGACCCATCCTGACAAGTAGTTCAGAATAATCCTCTCCAGATAACTCAGCAATATCATCTCCAGTTCTCAGTCCAAAAACCTCTGTTAAAACTGTGGGGGTCAAGGGTACCTGATTTCCAGCAATAGACCCAACTATTGTAGAGTTGTCTAGATTATTAGTAGTATAAACCCACTCCTTTATCTCATCTGAAGCCAGCTTGATTCTAGTGGTCATGAGGGCAGACAGATTCTGGTCTTTGAACAAACCCAGTATGTCTTGGAAAATCTGATCAGTAGTGTTGAAGGATTCCAGATCAATGTCGAACCCAGCATCGAACTTCATTGCGGCAAGAACTGCAACTGACACAGCCATTGTACCTGCACAAACTCAACAAACAAAACGACCAAGCGTAGAACTGTTTGGAGGGAAAGAAAATCCTGCAGAGAAATTGAAAGCGCAACAGAGAACGACGGCGAAAAATGAGTTTTATATTAGGGTTCGACGCAGAATTGGAAAGATCGTTGAACTCAGTTCGACGATCGAGGCTTCTAAAGGAATCTGAAGAGTCTTCAACATCGTCGATCTCCGTTCGACGATATTGGAGAGCGTCGAGCTCCGTTCGACGATCGTTCAGAGAACAAAAGCGTCGAGCGCCGTTCGACGATCGTTGACCGGAAGAGATAGTTCATACTATCTGAGAGGCACTGAACTCAGTTCGACGATTTTGGAAATCGTCGATCTCCGTTCGACGATCTTAGGGGAAATCGTCGAGCGCAGTTCAGAGATCAGAAAAATTCTAGACACTAAGAAAAATCAGAATTTTTGCCTAGTCTTGGTCAATTTTAAGCTTTCAAAATCTTGGATATTATTTAAGACTTCCTCCATCTAACATTCCTAACTGATTTAGGAAGAAGGTGTGCTTCTTTTCATCCAAAGGCTTGGTGAAAATATCTCCCCTTTGTAAATCAGTTGGGATATATTGTAATTCAATTTTATTCTTTTCAACATTATCCCTTAAGAAATGATGCATAATCTCTATATGTTTTGTCCTACTATGGAGGACTGGATTTTGAGCTATGGAAATAGCACTTGTGTTATCACAAAAGATTTTAGACTTCTCTAAGTTGTAACCATAGTCTAGGAGTTGGTTTTGAATCCACAATATTTGTGAACAACAACTGCCTGCAGCCATATATTCAGCTTCAGCAGTTGAAGTTGACACAGATGTTTGTTTCTTACAAAACCAAGAGACAAGTCTGTCACCAAGGAACTAACAAGTTCCACTGGTGCTTTTCCTGTCAATTCTGCATCCAGCATAATCAGCATCAGAGAATCCAGTTAACTCAAATGCTGAATCTTTTGGATACCAGAGACCTAGATTTGGACAACTTTTAACATACCTGAGAATCCTCTTTACTAAAGTTAGGTGTGACTCTCTAGGGCTTACTTGGAACCTAGCACATATGCATGTAGCAAACATTATATCTAGTCTACTAGCTGTAAGATACAGTAAAGAGCCAATCATTGCTCTATATGTTGTCTGATCAACAGGTTTCCCATGTTCATCAGCATCTAATACAGCATTGGTAGGCATGAGTGTTTTCATACAAGATGCCTCAGACATACCAAATTTCTTAACCAGTTCATTAGCATATTTGGTTTGAGAAATAAAGATGCCTTCAGCATGTTGTTTGACTTGCAATCCTAGGAAGAAGGATAGCTCACCCATGCTACTCATCTCAAATTTAGAATGCATTAGGTTAGAAAACCTTCTACACAATTTGAGTCAGTAGAACCAAAAATGATATCGTCTACATAAATTTGTACTAGTAGGGTATGGGACTTATGGGTTCTAATAAAAAGAGTTTGATCTACTCTACCCCTTATAAAACCATTTTCCAAGAGAAAGCATGATAAGGTCTCATACCATGCTCTAGGAGCTTGCTTGAGACCATATAATGCTTTATTCAGTCTAAAAATATGATCAGGAAAAGTTGGAGAGATAAAACCTGGAGGTTGTCTGACATAAAATTCCTCTTTGATGTCTCCATTTAAGAAAACACTTTTGACATCCATCTGATATACTTTGAAGCCTTTGTGAGCTGCATAAGCTAGAAAAATCCTGATGGATTATAATCTTGCAACAGGTGCAAAAGTCTGGTCGTAGTCGATTCCTTCCTCTTGAGAGTATCCTTGAGCAACTAGCCTTGCCTTGTTCCTTATAATTACTCCTTGATCATCCAGTTTGTTTCTGAATACCCACTTTGTTCCAATAATGGAATGATCCTTAGGCTTTGGCACTAGTTCGCATACCTTGTTCCTCTCAAATTGATGCAACTCCTCTTGCATTGCAATGATCCAGTGTGGATCTTGCTCTGCATCTTGAATGGACTGAGGTTCAATTTGAGATAGGAAGCAGGTGTGCAACAAGTTTTGGTTGACCTGATTTCTGGTTTGCACACCAGCTGAGATTTCTCCAATTATTTGGGAAATTGGATGGTCTCTTGATGTTACTAAATCAACAGGGGGTGTTGATTGTTCACCAACCTGTGTTGTTGTTTCCTCTTGTGGTACAACAACTGGCTCTTCAGGTTGTGCTTCAATGTGTTGAGCATTCCCTTCATCTTCACTGCTTTCATCCTCTTGAGTAACCTGTAACCTGTTCAAGTCTTCAACTAGAGAATGTTCCTGCAAAGGTTCTATGGTAGAAGAAATCTTCTCCTTGAAAGACATGTTAGTTTCATCAAATGAGATGTGAACAGATTCCTCAATTTTCAAAGATGATTTATTATAGACCCTATAGGCCTTGCTGATCATGGAGTATCCCAAAAACACTCCTTCATCAGCTTTGGCTTGAAATTTTGCTAAATATTTCTTGTCATTATTGTGAATATAGCAAATACAACCAAAAATTCTAAAATAGTCAACTTTAGGTTTCTTCCCTTTGAGTAATTCATAGGGAGTCTTTCCCTTTAGTTTATGTATCAGACTTCTGTTCAACACATAGTTGGAGGTGTTCACTGCCTCTGCCCAAAAGGTTAGAGGTAAATGAGCATCTGACAACAATGTAGTAGCAGATTCAATAAGGGTTCTATTTTTCCTTTCAGCTACCCCATTTTGTTGAGGAGTTCTAGGAGCTGAGAAAGTATGCCTGATCCCTTCACTCTGACAGAACTCTTGCATAAGAAGAGAATCAAACTCTGTCCCATGATCACTTCTGATCAGGGCAATGTGAGTATTGAACTCAATCTGTATGCATTTGAGAAACTCTGTCAGACACTTAAAGTTATCAGACTTCTTTCTTAGAAAGAACACCCAAGTGAATCTAGAGAAGTCATCTACAACTACTAAAGTGTAGGATTTCCCTCCTAGGCTTTGTACTGTGATGGGTCCAAAACGATCCATGTGTAACAGATACAATATCCTAGGTGAATCACTCTTATTAAGTGACTTAAAACTATTTTTAGTTTGCTTGCCTAATTGACAAGCCTTGCAGAGTCCTTCCTTCTTGTAGGGGCCAGAAGGTAGTCCTCTAACAAGGTTGTCCTTGGATAGCCTAGCAATAGTTCTAAGGTTTAGGTGTCCTAATCTCTTATGCCATAAAACATTGGGTCTACAGACTGAATTAAACAAGCAGATATCTACATCAGTTGAAAGAAAATCTACTAGGTAGATGTTACCTTTCCTTTTACCTGTCAACACAGTTGTGTTGTCCTCTGACTTGATTTTGCATAAGGTTTTGCTGAAGGTCACCTGGTAGCCTTCATCACACAACTGACTGATGCTAATTAGGTTGTGCTTCAGTCCTTCTACATAAGCTACCTTCTTGAAGGTTACTGAACCAATCTGGACTCCACCATATCCTTTAGTTTGTCCAAAGTTGGAATCACCAAAGATAACTTTGGGTCCAAGCTTGGCTCTGAAGGATGTGAGGTTATCCTTGTTCCCTGTCATGTGCTTAGAGCACCCACTATCCAAGTACCATTACTGGTTAGATGTTGCATAGGTCTTCACCTGCACATAAAACAATTTACTTGTTTTTGACCCAGTTTACCTTGGGCCTAGGTTGATAGCCTTTAAATTCAGAAATGAAAAACATCCCAGGTTGACTCTTATATCCTTCAGGATGATATCTCCTTGGAGGAAAAATCCATTCAGTATAAGGGTTAAAGGTTTGGGATGAAGAACCCTTAGGATTCAATTTTGATTTGCCTTTAAAAAGGTTTCCAGAGCTCTGACCTCTGTTCGACGATCTTGGAGCTGCGTTCGACGATCTTGGGTCAGATCGTCGAGCTCCGTTCGACGGTCGACTATGGCTGAGGTCAGGTATATGAGATCGTCGACCTGCGTTCGACGACTTTGGCTGAGATCGTCGATCTGGGTTCGATGATTTTTCCTGAGATCGTCGAGCTGCGTTCGGCGATCGTCGATCTTCATTCGGCGATCGTCGATCTACGTTCGACGATTTCTACTGGGACTTAGTTTTCTGAGGCAGATCAGAATTTTTCCTAGCAACCTCTACAACTCCCTTTCCCTTGTCAGAAATAAACTTGATGGGAGTTGTTAGAATAATAGGTTGGCTGGATGAAGCACCCAAGCCCAGTGTACTGTTGAATCTAGAGTTCACTGTGCTTGTGATGTCCATCAGCTTGATGCTTCTCCCATTAAGGGATTCTTCAAGCTTCTTGGCCTCAGAGAGCTCACTTTTTAGTGAAGCTATCTGTTCCCTGCAGTTCTCCAACTCCTGAGAGAGTTTGAGATTTTCTGACTTTAAAACATTGTGTTCAGATAATTGATTTCTGAGAGAGATAATCTCTTTCTCAGACTTTAGTAGGTCTAAACACAGTGCTTTAAATTCAGATTTAAAATCTTCTGAAGTAAAATCAAAAGAACTAATTACCTGATCTTCTTCAGGTTGAGTCTCTGAGTCTGACTCTGACTCCTCTTCCTCTGAATTGTGATGTGAGGCATTGATTGCCATCATGCAGAACTCCTTTTCTTCTGCATCATCCTCATCATCACTGGAGCTGGAAGAGGCTTCTGACTCCTCTTCAGTCTCACTCCAGGATTCAGCAACAAACCCTTTCCTTGTATGCTTATTTTTGCTTGAGGAAGGTTTGCTATTTCCATTTCTTTTGGAGTCTTTCTCCTTCCTTCTTTCTTTCCTGTCCCTTCTGTCCTTGTTCTTGTTCTCTGGGCAGTCAGGAACTATGTGCCCTGGTTTCCTGCAACCAAAGCAGATAATGTCTTTATTGTTGCTAATGGACTTGTCATATCTTGGCTTGTCCTGCTCCTTGTATGATCTTCTTCTGAAGTCCTTTCTGGCCATCTTGTAGAAACTTTTGGACAACAAGCTGAGTAGTTCATCATTGCCTGTGCTCTTATCTTCAGGCAGATCCTCAGTTGCCTTAAAGGCTATGGTCTTCTCTTTCCTTGTGGCTGGTGAAGCAGCCTTCTGTTCTTCCTCTCTATTCTTGATAAGTAGCTCATAAGATTTGAGCTTACCCAACAAGGCTTCAGTGGTGATCTCATTTAGACTTCTGGCATCCTTAATTGGCCAGATTCTTGAATCCCAAGTGCTGGGGAAGCACATTAGGATCTTGTCATTAAGTTCTGTCAGAGAGATCTCCTTGTCCAATGTCCTTAGTTCACTGACAATTAGATTTAGTCTGTTATACATGTCTCCCACTGACTCAGTCTCTCCCTTCTTGAAGTTCTCATATTGGGAGATGAGATGGGATCTTCTGTCCTTTCTCTCATCAGCTGAGCCTCAGACTATTTCTGAGAGCTTGTCCCAAATTTCCTTGGCTGAGTTACAATCAGCTACCTTTTGAAATATGTCATCTGACATTGTCTGTGCTAGAATGTTCATAGCCTTGGCATCAGCTACTTTCCATTTTTTGATGTCAGCATCTGTTCCTGATGGAGGTGGAACAGCATTTGTACTTGTATTCTCTAGGGGTCTTGGACACACTGTCAAAACAGAATTAAAAATATCTTCGTCAATAGAATTCATGTAAAGTCTAATCCTTGCTTTCCAAAGTGCAAACTTTGACAGATTGCACACTGGAGGTCTGGTGCTAGCATAATCCTTGTTTTGGGCCATGATTTGTGCAAACAAAATCTAATAATAAAATACAGAAGAAAAGCAGATCTAGTTTGGGATCTTGGGGTTCAGGTGTTAGCCTGTACAACCAATCAGATATGGTATATTTAACCAACCTCGCTTTGATACCAATTGAAAGTGCAACTAGATCTGATATACTCTAGAGGGGGGTGAATAGAGTATATGGTGCTTTAAAAACTTTTACAAACTTTTACAACAATTGTTGTAATATGTGTGAGCAGGGAAGCAGAAATAAATCTAATCACAGTACTAAGCTATGCAAAAACTAAGCACAGAAAAATCAAGGCCAGAAACAAAAAGAAAGCAAGCAGAACCAGAAGACACAAGGAAATATAGTGGTTCCCCAAACTTGGGTACATCCACTCTTCTACCACCCTAGGTAGGAATTCACTGCAGGATGATTTGATCAGGTGTCCTGGGCACCAATGAGCTTTTGATAAGGTGCTCAAAAACCAAAGCAGATTTTTTGATCAGGTGTCTTGCCACCAATGAGCTTTTGACAAGGTGCTCAAAAACCAGATTCAAACTTTTGAAGGGAGTTTGAAAAACCCTTTACATAGTGGGGGTGAGAGATTGATGGCAGTCTTCTCTTTCTCAAACAACTGAGAAAACTATGTGGATTGATGTCAAAGCTCCCCCTGAATCCTTGAAATCTTCAGGAAGAAAAAGCTTTGTTGAGGGTGATAGGCCTTCAAATATTGAACACCAGCAATGGATGATTTCAGCAAAAGGGACTGAAATGTTGAGTGTCTGGAGTCTGGAATATGTTGGCCTTGAACACTTTGAAAGCTGAAGAGATCTGAAGATTTGAAAACTAGATCTCCTTTGATGAGTGTTCTTGAGAATTCTTTTAGACAGAAGATTTTTGAGGTTGTCTCTGTAATCTGTATTGTGTGTGCTCTGTTCTTCTTATTCTTCTTTTAGATTCAAAAACTTTCTCTCTTTTATTCTCTGGTCCTGAATAGAATATTATTCTCTGTCAAGGATAGCCGTTGGACTGTATTGATTGCATCCTTAATTGCATAATCTCTTTTTGAGGAAAGTCCACAGAGTTATTCTTTGAAAAGTCCCTTGAAACTTGGACCAGAATTGAATGAAAACGGCTAGCAAATCTCTGAATTAATTGCATAATAACTCCTAACTGATTTGAATTTGAATTCTGGAAGTTATCTGAAATCGTTGAACTGAGCTCTGCTATCGTCGAGCTTAGCTCAGCGATCTGGAAAAACACAACAGCAAAATATCGTCGATCTGAGCTCAAAGATCGTCGAACTGAGCTCAGAGATAACGATCCAAGGCAGAGTCAAAATCGTCGAACTGAGCTCACCGATCGTCGAATGGAGTTCGACGATATTATGAAGTTGAGCTCAGCGATCGTTGAATGGAGTTCGACGATCTGTCGAAGTTGAGCTAGACGATCGTCGACCGGAGTTCGACGAATCGTTGTGCTGAGCTCGACGATATGACTTAGTCTACAGACAGAAAAACTTGGTCTTCAGGGCAGCTTCCAAACCTAGACTTCTAACCCTTAGACTCAATTCTAATTGACCTATTAAGCTATACAGAAGGTCAAGCAAAGGTTCCTAGAGACATAGTGATCCTGACCCAAATTAGTAATAGGGTGTTCCAACACGTCTTATCTGGCCGCAGAGGTGGACTCCCTGTCCGCCATATACCAGGAGGTCTCTTCGTGTAGTCCGCCAGAGGCATCTTCATCTTACCAACACCGGCTTCTTCCCAACAGCAGACGAGCAACTCCTCAACTCGCACAGCATGACGCGGGCTCGATCTCAGCTCGCTCGTACCATCGGGGTGACATCATCAAGCCCAGTTCTGGACTTCACCTCCTCCAGCTTATAAATAGACCCCATACCTCTCATTCGGGGTGGACCCGTGGGGGGGGGGGGGGGGGGGGGTGCAACATTGGCTTTAAACCTTGCAGACACAACATCTAATTCTTTAACTCTTCTCGCAGACAGACGACTTACCTGCGCGGCCTCAGCGTCTAAGCCTCGCAGTTTACGCCCAGAACTTGGCTCCTCCGGTGGCCTGTTGTGGAAACCACCCGTCACCACACATCTTCCCAAAACCCCGAGGTGATGGTATGGGGGGACGGGGGTACATAAACACCAAGGACCACCCGCTACAGGCAATGTGGGACTAATCCAACCACGGGATGGAGGGGATATTCCGCCACACGGGGGGCCCACCGGGGTCAACACCCAGACCTTGGTTCTCAACACCTGTCCCAGCAACCTGTGGTCTTCCTTGTTTGATCGCGTAGTCCGCTCGGCCTAAGGAAGCGATCTGCGGGATCAGGAGTCCGCGCAGTCTACCGACTTGTTTGCTCAGTCCGCACTGCCTCTGACAATCTCTTCCTTCTAGCCTCCAGCTTCCCCTTGTAACCGTTATATTTTTCATGTAAAGGAGCAACCCAACCTATAACTTTGATTCATAATCAAAGGAAATCCCATCGCAGGAGTGACATTTAAGCCTCAACGGGTGAAGTTTGTTGTTGTCGCTGCAAGCGGCCCCTCTTCTTCTCTTCTCCTCTCCTCTCTCGGCATCAACCTCTAATACTAATCGTTAAAGTAACCGGTTGCTCGACAGTTCCTCATCAACCTCCTCCATCATCCCTACTAGTTTTAACACCGTTACCTGATGGTGTCGTTTCCCGCATCAATAGTTAACACGCGGCCTGGAGATCTCGAATAGACGGTGAAAACTAATGGTTAGCCATGTCAGACTGCCAACCACCTCATAACATTCCTCGTACCAGCGAAGATGCTCTCTAGGAAGCCCTCGTGTTGACAGGATGTGAAGCCGACCGAGCTCGCCATGAAACTACCTAGTAGATCGCAGTGATTAAGAACATCCTAACCGATATTATTCAACGACTATACTCGCAGCCTGCAACATCGCCGATTACTCCAGTCAACCCGACAATGGAGAATTCGTAGACTTACCCGCCAACTTCTCAGCCAGCTGATCCTCTTACTTATTAGGCGTGTTACTCACCTAGGCAAGCTGCAGTCCCTTTGCGGTCTCCAGTTGCTGGACAAGGGGAGTGTTTCCACAGATTCAGTCCTTGAACCATCGCTTACCCCGCCAATCACTGGTGAGAGCCACTTAAGTCTTCCACTAAGAGGAAAAGGCATCTGTCAACGTTATTCCAGATTAAGCAGCAAGATAATTATACCTTGCCCACTTCGTCAACCATTTTCAAAAAGAAATCTTGAAAATTTAGATCATCGATCCAGAGATGTACCAGGTTGCTCTAATGAATGGTTTAGGAGAAGTACCACTAAAATTCGACGCTAACGTATGAGTGTCACGGACATACCAGGAGATGATCAGCCTAGCCAACTCATACATACACGGTAAAAAGAGTAACCCCAACTACATCTCCAGGCAGGGAAAGATCCTTCTTCTTCCTCTTCTTGCAAGCAACTGTCAAAGTTATCTCAGCAAGATTTCCGCACTCGGGCTCAGAGACAAAGAAACATCCATCGTCATTGACATCCTTTTCCAAGCAAAGAATCCGGGATTGACAGCACAATGGGTAGAGTAACTTAGGTCATGAAGAACAAACAAAGTGGTGAAGGACCTCTTCAGCCTGAAGATCAGAAGGTCAACGACTCTACCCAATACTGCGAATACCATAAAGTAAAGGGTCATTTGACAGAAGATTGTAAACTCTTCACCAATTAGTGGAGAAAATGCTGAAGCAGGGCAAATATCAACATTTACTCCAGAAGAATGACCATTCTGACCCGTCCACTTCAAAAAGCAAAGAAGTAGTGAGCAATCCTCTCAGCTCGAAAGGAACAAACCAAGTCAGCAACATAAACGTCAGTCTTGCCACTGAGAGAATCGATGTCGACAATGAAGACACTTTAGCAGATCTATTCTGAGTTGAAATGGGACGTCACAAAGTTCCAAAAGCTCTTCGCGATCATGGCTGATTGGTTTTGTCATCCATATCAAACATTTATCTTACATATGTTTGAAACATTTCTAAGTTCTCTTTCATTCATTTTAATAAATTTTACATCATAGATACTGTACTGACACATTTCCTTTTTTGGAATGCATCCTCCTCTATTTTCTCTTTGCCAAAGGGATTGCTGAATCAACGAGATATTGCTGAGTCTTGTTTGATCCCCACATAGAATGGTTTCCGGTGTAACACCACGATGACCATATATAGTGAGGAGTGTTCACATATGTGCAGAGGGAGAGGTCCAATCTATGCAGGAGGACTTCAGGGCTTCGGATCCTAGCCAGTATCTAACACACAACCCGCATCAATGGAGGTCCCAGTGTGTTAGCTCTACAGTTCTCCGTTAGGGATACATTACAGCTGAGATGATTGTTTCTTGGCAAGCAATGGCCGCCGGGTGTAGCCTTGTCTCTATGATCATCTTACACTGTGATCGCCGAACACTCCAAGGTACTCTCAAGCCCTGCCTTCAGGGGACCCAAAACATCGCTGATCTTTTAGGGCGAACAATGTTGTAGACCACTTAGCGCACATGACCTAACTGATCAGTGTATCTTGCAGCCCAAGGCATGAGAGTAGTGTGTCCATCATTCCTTCTTAGGATTCTGCTTTTTCGTTTAGAGCCCTTCCAAGGGAGCGCGATTCGTCCGCATTTTTTTTTCTTTTGTAAACTGCCTTCTTTCAGGTTAATAGGTTAAATTCAACCTCTCTGAAGGATTTATGGCATTATACCTCTTGCCTATATTCGTCTTATATGCTCAACTTATATTAAATTCTTCCCTCTAGTGATTAATAGTGCCTCTACTATGCTTATTAATATTCTTGATACCGATTATTCAATCAAATAATCTGGTTCTATTTATCGACAAGCCATGCTATAGAAGTATAGTCAAAATGGTTTCATCTGGCTGATCAGGATTTCATATTGAGGATATTATATCTGATCATACAAGAAGATCATTATTGTGGTTTGATGTCTACTTAATTCTACTCAGTTTTTTATTCGATTAATAGCAGTGTTTGTCAGACATCTCTCACGCTTTCCAATTATATCTTCCTTACCGCATTAATATTTGCAAGTTCCCCTCAGGTACTTGCGAGTCATTTTTCTTTCATATTTGCTTCTTAATCTTCTTTTTGTGGAGATTAGCAGATATTTGTAAGTTTCTCTCAGGTACTTGCGAGTTATTTTTCTTTCATATCTGCTTCTTACTATTATTTTTGTAGAGATTAGCAGATATTTGCAAGTTCCCCTCAAGTACTTGCGAGTTATTTTTCTTTCAAATATGCCTCTTACTCTTCTTTTTGTAGAGATTAGCAGATATTTGCAAGTTACCATCAAGTACGTGCGAGTTATTTTTCTTTCATATCTACTTCTTACTCTTCTTTTTGCAGATATTTGCAAGTTCCCTCCCGGTACTTACGATTTATTTTTCTTTCATATCTGCTACTTACTCTTCTTTTCGTAGAGATTAGCAGCCGCTTGCAAGCTCCCTTCAAGTAATTGCACGCTATTGTTCTTCTATACCCCCTCTCACCTTCATTTTGCAGAGCTCAGTAGAAGGCATTCACAAGTCTTCTTCACTTTGCCAAAATAATTCAGGTACACACAAGATGTGCCTTTTTCCACTTACAAATCTTCTCCTTTGCATGAGAAAAATAAGTATTTACAAGATCTTTCTAAGAAGAGACATCAGGTTCTATCTCTCCCTGCCCCTTATTATTTCTACTATATTTCTGAGGGGCGAATCACAATTTTAGGGGTTACCTCTACTTTTTCGAATTTTCTCGCAAACTTATAAAGTGTGGGGATTATGTTAACCCAGAAATTGGCTATCCCTCCCAAGGTAACTAGCTCGCACACCGCGGCCTGCTTCTGTTTCCCCTGGAGGTCGTGGTCTGTCTCAGCCCTCTTTTTTGGTCGGACGGATAGACTTCTCTATCCGCTCAAGACGCACTGCTAGAGGGGTCTCCCCGATCTGACAGCCTAGGTCGTACAGTAGCTGTGTTCTGTAGTGGTGTAAACTGCTTCCACACTAGGTCCCTGTAGGCCACGCGGTTAGTCTGCCTAACCACGCTGAAGATCTCATTTTCTTTTATAGGTGTGGACAACCCTCCCAATCAGGTCGCGCAGCTTGCCGGATGGGCAGCGGTCTCCTCCAGCCCGCCGCCAGTAAGCGGACTCTCAGCACTCCTGTGATAGGTGGCCTCACATTTCAGTCTGTGGTAGCCTTGTTAGATCACTTCACGATGGATAACGCCCAAGCTTGGGGCGGACTTAATCCTAGTTCGCCTAAAGGTGGTCGATTTAGCCTCTAAGTAACCCAGTAGTAGGGGTGACCTATTCAATCTCCAGCTCACCAGCAGCGTAGGCGACTTGCCTCCAGGTCGCCCAGCAGTAGGAGACCTACCTCTAGGTCGCCCATCAGTAGGCGACCTTCCTCCAGGTTGCCCAGCAATAGGCGACCTGAGTCCATGTCGCCTAGCAGTAGGAAACCTACCTCCAGGTCCCCCAACAGTAGGCGACCTGTCCCCAGGTCGCCCAGTAGTAGGCGACCTGCCAACAGGTCGCCCAGAAGAAGGTCTCTTGCTCCAGGTCGCCCATCAGTGGTTGACCTGCTATCCACCGATAGGTAGCAGACTCGGTCTTAGTGTGCCTACTGGTGGTGGACTTGCTCTGCATTCTAGCATTATGCGGACTCCCCATCAGGCCGCACTGTATAGAACAGCGCAAACTCAACGTTAGTCCGCCAGAAGATGGCAGACTTGTCTCATCCGACCATAGAGGATGACTCCCTATCCACCATGTACCAAGCGGACTCTTCGCGCAGTCCTCCAGAAGCATCTTCATCTTCCCAGCACCGGATCTCCCCAGCAGGAGGAGAGCAACTCCTCAACTTGCACAGCTTGCCGTGGGATGGATCTCAGCGAGCCCGTACCATCGGGGTGACATCATCAAGCCTCGTTATGGACGTCACCTTGTCCAGCCTATAAATAGACACCCATACCCCTCATTCAGGGAGGACCTGGGGGTAGAAACATTAGCTTCAAACCCTGCGGACACCACATCATACCCGCTAACTCTTCTCGCGGACAGACCGCATGTCCGCACGGCCTCATCGGCTATGCCTCGTGGTTTAGCCCCAGAACCTGGCTCCTTCGGCAGCCTGTCCCATCGTCCTGTGGTCTTCCTTGCCTGATCGTGTAGTCTGCTCGGCCTAAGGCAGCGAGCTGCGGGATCAGGAGTCTGTGCTGTCTACTGACATATTTTCTCATTCCACGTGGCCTCTGGCAATATCTTCCTTCTAGACGCCAGTTTTACCATATACCCTTTATATTTTTCATGTAAAAAAGCAACCCATGATGTAACAATGATTCATAGTCGAAGGAAAATCTCTCGCATGAGTGGCATTTACGCCATGGAGGGCGAAGTCTACTGTTGCTGCTGCAAGCAGCCCCTCTTCTTCTCTCCTCCTCTCCTCTCTTGTCATCAACCTCTAATCCTAGCTGTTAAAGTAACCGGCTGCTCGACAGTTCCTCATCAACCTCCTCCATCATCCCCACTAGTTCGAACACCATTACCTGGCGGTGCCATTTCCCGCATCAACAGCTCCAATCTGTGCTATCATAGGAGAGAGTCTGTAGTTTTTCCATAGCGGCTCTGGCGGACATATCCGCCACAAGAGTCACCCATATCTCCCTAAGGTTGGTTGTTCCACAGTTCTCCATAGCAACCGTTAAAGCGTAGTAATGAACTTGCACGCACTCTCTCCAAGAGGGAAGCTTAGTAGATATCTTAACAGAGTCTGATCCCCTGTTGATCGACAGTATAAATTATTCGAAGTACGTGCTCTATTCTAGAGGCTGAGCGAAAGACGAACCAACACCCGATTATGACTGAGCGGGTTGTTCATCCATAGCCGGCTTTTTGCCTGTGGCGGAAGTTCGTGGTTTGGAATCCGGCACCATCAAAATGACAAAAACCGCAAAAGGCCTCATAACAAGTATGTGTAACATACTTGCAAAACTTTTGAAAACTTACATTCTTTGACAGAAGCGTCCACCACTTCCTTTACCTGGCAGAAATAATATCGGGTGTCCAAGTATGTCTTCTCCAGATAAGGAATGATCCTCCAACTAACCTCGGATAAGGCAGGGGGATAGAAGGACTCTTCCGAGCGGAGGGTTGGAAGGGTGTTGATGCCACCCATATTGCCTTTGAATAATGCGAATCAAGACCTCTAGCTCGCGGGAGCGGCCGCCACATTCATAATACGTATCCTATTAGATCTAAATTGCAGCTGACTATATTTAAGGGTATGCGTCTAGAACAAGAAGAGAAACACCTCCAAGGAGAAGGCTATCTTCTCTAACTTGAGGAATGTAAAAAATGACATGATGGTCACCACAAAGTTTAGTGATAGTTGGGCAGGAAGAATCCCAAATTACCTTAGGATTTCAGTGACCTGGGGAAGACAGAAAGGGTCCAGAAAACTCTAAATTGGTCAAGTGGAATTGCGAGTTCGCCCTTATATACTGAATTCACCCTCTCTTCTTGATTCGATGGATGCATGGACAGGGTCCCTCCCAACGTATGTTTAGCAAGGAAGACCATAACGTTTACACAATCTATGGTCGAGTGCGGCGGTTTGTCACTAAGAAAGGTGGCAATGCAACGAGATTTAGGCTGGGGAGGATTTTGCACCATTTCTTGAGAAGGTTCTGATGATTTTAGAATAAATAAAAAGTGGTGGGGTAACAAAAATGGAAATGGCTCAAAGACGCGCCCTTTAGCGAGTAGTTACGCGCTCAATTTCTTGGCAAGCACTCGATTGTGCGACCAAGAACCATCCTACACGGATAATGTAAAAGACGAAGCAAACGACGAGGGAAGTCGAGTGTATTTGAAAAATTGTAATTGCAAATAAGATTACATCTCATACAAGAGAAATAAAAAAAGGACGCGCGACCTCAGCTATCCACCAGGGCGACCAAACTCCGCCTTCAACTTGGTGAAATCTGTTTCCAACTCGGCAACAAGTTTCTGGTTATGTGCCAGGGTATCCCATATAGTGCGCAGGATCAACGTCAATACTTCCATGCGAGAAGTTACTACATGTAAGTGGAAAATTAGTTTATTTTCGCAAATAAACATCTGCGTACATTGTATGGACATACATTTTTTTGGCAACGACGGTCCTTCGGTTCCAACGTCCTCTTCCGCTAAAGACATCAGTCAGGATGACATCGATCACTGACTATCTCGTCGCGCGACCACGACCCTTGGGGAATCTAAAGGATTGGAACTCAATCCAGGACGTGACTATTGACTGCGCAGGGATGAAGGGCAATGCTTGGCCTTCTCCGGATCCACATGCTTCAAGTAGACCTACTGTGCTAGTTCCCCACGTCTGTGAGCTGCCTATAGCTACGCATGAGATTGTAGCTACTAGCCGGGGTTGGCGCCCACCACAGGAGGGATGATGACCGACCTCTGGATGATCCATTAAGGCCCAATGGAGTCAGCTAACTGTTGGAACCGACGTTTCACAGTCCCTATTTTTGAGAATATAAAATCCCAGATTGTATTTGATCACGTCTTATGTTTAAAGAGTGTGCAGGTTGACATGTGAAAGCAAAGAAGAAGAAGACTCATATGGACAATAATGTCGAGCGATAATAGTTACTGTCGAGCAGTAGTCGTGAATTAATTGCACAGGGCACTCAAGAAACTACCGTGCCACGCTATTCCTAACGCCTACGTTAACGCAAGGAAATATTGTGGCCAGCCTCTCGGGAAACTACCACCAAGCGGTTGTACTTACCGCGCCGTGCTAGCCTCTCGACGAGTGGCGAGAAGAATTCCTCGAGTAACCAATCTAACGCTAGACGATAGTTATTACCGCGCCATGCTAGCCTATCGATGAATGTCGAGAAGGTTTCCTCGATTAAACAATCTATCGCCAGACGATAGTTGTTACCGTGCCGTGCTAGCCTCTCAACGAATGTCGAGAAGGATTCCTCGAGAAACCGAACTACCGCCGGGTGATAATGGTTACCGCTCCGTGCTAGTCGTTTCACGAGAAGGATTCATTTACTTACTGACCTACCACATGACGCTACCTTCTACAGCGGGCGATAGCTCTATGAAAAGGAAAAAAATATTCATTTTGAAATATTATTCCAGATTTGGATGACAGCTGGCACAACAAGCGCACAAACCTACCGCCGGGCGCTAGTCTTACCGCCGGCAGTAGCGTATTTTCATGAAGATTTATAAAAGGCCTCCCAGGTGTTTGTGCCTGACATATCTCAGAAAGAAAAAGACGGGAGTTCGTGCATTCTAGGGTTCGACCACTTTTTCTTGCTCTCCATTCCAAAAGTCTCCGTCGAAGAAGAAGAAAGTTGTCTCCCTCCCGTTTGTGATCGAAAGAATCTGGCGATCCAAGATCTACATCGACTACAAAGAGCCGACCAGTTTCTAGCATATGAAGATCTCAAGCAACGACCGCAGATCGCTCCACGGAGAAATCTTCAAGAGGGAGAACTAAACCTTTAGATTATTTACATCGCTTATTCTTGTAATCTTTTATTTTTCTGAATCTTGTGATGAGCAAAATCGAACGGTGAGGGTCGTCGAAACACGAGAAGGATTCCGTGAAAAATCATCCTGGGGATAGGGACGCCTAGATTGGGGGATCTAGCAGGGCTCTAAGACCCTTCCTTGCATGGAGGTGAAGGGTCGGCTTAAGGACCTTTCATGGAGGGAAATGGGTAGAGCCAACAGGTGCATGGAGCGGGTCGATATAGAAAACACAAGAGTCTTTATTTCACATCGCCTCTGATCTCCGGCATCACGGAGATCACACTTTTGTAATCATCTAAAACAATTGTTATTCTAATTCTTGCAATGGAACTCCTATTTCTGCTTTGATTAATTCTGTGATTGTTCTGGTTTTGTTAAGTTAGTGTTTGTGCTATTGAGTTTGCAAACAGACTTACACAGGAAAACGAGTTCATAGGCTTACCACCGCGTGTTAGATACCTAACGCCCCGCGGTAGCTTCCAGAACTTGATTTTCTGAGAAAAATAATTTTAATTTCAGTTCAAGGCGAAAACCTTATTCACCCCCACCCCCCTGTAAGGTTGGCCACGAGATCCAATAAGTGGTATCAGAAGGAGGTTACTTCTAAAAGGCTTAAAAACCTGAAGTAAGATGGACAACTCTATCCATGCATTCAATGATGGAAAAGGTGTGAGTACACCTCTACTGTTTATGGGGAGTGACTATAGTCACTGGAGGACTTGGATGAAAATATTTCTGATGACTCACAGCATGGACATATGGGCCATGATAGAGACAAAGTACACTGCACCCACTATCACAGTTTGGGATACCATCCTAGAAAAACCATGTGATAAGTAGGATGATACAAACAAGCTTAGATGTACGAATAATGCCAAGGCTATGAACTCGTTATTCTGTACCATGGACAAAACTGAATTCAATAAAATATGTAACTACGAGACTGCTTATGATATATCTCGTCTTCTTGACCTCACTCACGAAGGTACCTCGCAGGTGAAGGAATCGAAGTTGTTCTGACTCGAATCTGAATATGAACAGTTCCTGATGGAGATCAACAAGGATGTGGATAGTATGTACATGAATTTTACCAAGATCGTCAATGCCTTAAGATCTCTCGAAATGAGCTTTCCAAATGGTGATCTGGTGAGGAAGATCCTGCGATCTTTGCCTCCTCTCTTCAACCCGAAGATGACACCTATTGCTGAGTCTCATGAAATCAGTACCCTAGAGATATAGAGCATGATTTGAAATCTGAAGACACACGAACTTGAATTGAAGATTCAGGCAATGGAATATCCCGGGGAAATAAAGAAGAAGGGACTGGCACTAAAAGCCGGAAGATTGAGAAAAGCTGGTGAAGATTTTGAGTAGGATGAGGATGAGAGCTTCTACGTTCGGGATAGTTCAAGAAATTCTTGAAGAGAGGAGCTTGAGAAGGAAAAAGGTGGAACAAGCCATCAAAAGAGATGGAAAGGGATGATGAGAAGTCTCAACCAGAGTGCTATCACTACCATAAGCCTGGGTACCTAAAGAGAGAATGCCTAAGACTCCAGAAGGAGGAAAAATAAAAGCAAAGCCGGCACAAAGGGAAGAAGAAGGTGCTGAAGGCGCTCACCTGGGATGAGGATGGATCTGACGAATCAAGCACCTTAGACTCCAACAGTGAAGACGTGCAAATCTATGTCTCATGGGAATAATCAAGAAGAATATGTGGATGAGTTCAGTATCGAGCGCGACACTGAGGTAACCCCACCTACTTATACTTAACTTCATGAAATTTACAAACACTTAGTTGATAAATTAGAACGTGTTATTTCTGAGTAAAAGTTCATGAGAACCGAGAATAAGAAAATCAAAAAGGACTTAGAATAATTAAAAAGGTGAAATAATAAAAAGTGGCAAAGAGAAGATCAATGTATAGAATGTCCTCACTCAATGACAATGATCGAAGAACTAAAAGCAAGTCTATCTAAGTCATCCGTGAGAACGAATAGTCTCATAAATGAAAAGAATGTCTTGAAGAAAAGACTTCAAATGTTTCTTGCAAAGATAGAGGAAGGAAAAAAAACAATTTTCCAATCATTGCGTGATGCTAGTTACTGAGAACACCGCCTTAAAGGCGGGGATCCATGATCTTAACTCTGCCATCAAAAAATTTGGAATAGGCCAAAAATCATTGGATATGTTGTTGGGAGCACAGTGTCATGGATCTGGGAAATGTGGACTAGGATACGTGAGCCCAACATCAGCACCGAGTGAAAATCACTATCATGCCGAGACTAAGTCAAACTTTAATAAATCTAAATATGCGGGTAAGAGTTTTGGAGGGCAATCCCCATCCTCAAGAAAGAGCTCGAGAAACTCAATAAATGCATCATCCACTGCTTACACTTTGTGTGTAAACTGTCATACGTTTGGTCACACATCTGGCTCGTGTTTGAGGAAAGGTGACAAGAAGAATTTGCAAGTCTGGCTACCAAAGTCTTCTAGATATCGTATGGGTGGGACAACTTGGGTAACCAAATCTTTACCCTCATCTTCTTATTAGGTCTGTTGGCAGGCTAAGGACACAAAGAATGTGTGGTACTTGGACTCTGGTTGATCCAAATACATGACAGGAGATAAAGACAAGTTCCTTAACATGGAGAAGAATAAGGGTGGCATGGTGACCTTCGGGGACAACAACAAAGGACGGATATTGGGAATAGACACCATAGGTAACAAAGCATTTTCTATTTCAAATGTTCTGTTTGTAGACAGCCTTAAGCACAATCTTATTTCAATTAGCCAACTGTGTGATAAATGTCTAAATTTGATATTTGAATCTTCCACAAACACATGCAAAATTATAGATGCCAAAACTTCAACTATTTTACATGTTGCTCGTAGAACTCATAATGTGTACACTGTTAGTTTTGATGATATATCTGCTTCTAATTTGAAATGCCTAGTTACTAAGAATGAGGAATTAGAATTTTGTCTTAGGAGACTAGGACATTCTGGAAGTAAGCTTATTGAAAACTATCAAAAAATAAACTTGTTTGGGGACTTCCCAACTTAAGCAGTGGTTTAAATGTCTTATGCGCTCCTTGTCTAAAAGGAAAACTTGTTAAAACCTCTTTCAAGAGCAAAACTGAAGTTTCCACGTCTAGACCCCTCAAACTCATTCACATGGATTTGTTTGGACCCCTTAGTACGTGTAGTCTAGGTGGAAAATGATACACCTTCGTTATCATAGATGATTATTCACGCTATTGCGGTACGACCTTTCTTGCGAATAAATCTGACACCTTTAGCGAATTCTCAAATCTTTGCACGCGATTTCAAAATGAGAAGGTGCTAAAAATAAAATGTATTAGATCGATTCATGGAGTAGAGTTTGAGAATGAGGCCTTCTCAAACCTGGGTGACACCGTAGGAATTAAGCACGAATTCTCTGCCCCTCGCACTCCACAACAGAACGGGGTTGTAGAAAGAAAGAATCGTACTCTTCAAGAATTAGCCCGCATAATGCTCAACGAGTTCGGCTTACCAAAATCTTTCTGAGCTGAAGCAGTTAACATGGCAAGCTACGTGATGAACTGAGTCATGCTTCACCCACTTTTAAAGCAAACACCATAAAAGCTGTATTTCGAAAAGGAATCTTCTGTATCGTACTTTAGGGTCTTTGGTTGCTCGTGCTACATTCTAAACACTAAGGATCACCTAGGAAAATTTGACGAAAAATCTGATCTAGGTACCTTCTTAGGATACTCGAGCAAGAGTCGGGCCTATAGGATCTATAATTAGAGGACTTTAGCAGTTGAAAAATCGACACATATGCATTTCGATGAAAATTCCCCAACTAACGTGCCCAAGCCGAATGAAGAGTAGGTTGATGAGAGTGTACCAATAGGGGATAAGTATGAGGAGAGTGTTGTGGCGAGTGAAATGCCAACTCTTGTACAAGGATATAGGCCTCATAGTAACTTAAATTTCTCGAAGCAACAACCACGCGAACTAGTCATAGGAGAGCCATCTCATGGAGTTAGAACTCAGTCTGCACTACATGAATCATTTTCAAACTTGTGTTTTCTATCTAATATTGAACCCAAGAATGTCTCAGAAGTCTTAAAAGATGAATCCTGGTTCTTGGCTATGAATGAGGAGCTAATCCAATTCAAGCGAAGTAAGGTATGTGTTTTTGTGGAGCGTCCAAATAATCATCCAATCATCGGCTTAAAATAGGTTTTCAAAATTAAACTTATTGGTGAGTCTAGGATAATAGGAAATAAAGCTAGGTTGGTGGCTCAAGGGTATTCTCAGATAGAGGGTGTGGATTTTGAGGAGTCATTTGCCCGATTGCTCGTCTTGAGTCCATCCGTATGTTTTTTGCGTTTGTAAGCTATAAGAAAATTAGATTGTACCAAATGGATGTTAAGAGTGCTTTCTTAAACGAATATATTAAGGAAGAGGTATATGTCGAGCAACCACCCGGTTTCATGAATGCCGCCTACACAAACAACGTATACAAGTTGGTGAAGGCTTTGTATGGACTGAAGCAGGCTCCCCGTGCTTGGTATGATAGGCTCACCACCTTTCTCTCAGATCATGGACTTAGGATGGGTAGTTCGGTCACCACTTTATTCGTAAAGAACGAGCATTCAGATCTAATTGTCATACAAATATTTTATTTTTATAGGTCAATCAAAATATATCGAAGGTTTGCTTGTGCATTTTGAGTATGAGAATCTGAAACAAGTCAAAACTCCTATGAGTGTATCTCTCAAATTAGGGAAGGATTAGAGTGGAATTTCGGTTGATCAAACCATGTTTAGAGGTATGATAGGATCATTTCTTTATTTGAGTGCCTCTAGGCCCGATATCATATTTGTGGTGTGTCTTTGCGCTAGATATCAAGCCGACCCTAAGGAGTCACACTTGAAAGCCGTAAAGAAAATTTTTAGGTGTCTGATTGGCACGTAAAACCTTGGGATCTGGTACCCACACACCACTGATTTCACACTTCACGGGTACTCAGACTCAGACTATATCGGATGTTCAATTGATCGTAAGAGCACGAGTGGTACGTGTCACTTCCTAGGCCCTGCATTAGTTTCCTGGTCAAGTATAAAATAGAACCCTGTTGAACTTTTTAATGCTGAAGCCGAATATATTGTCTAAGGAAGTTATTGAGCACAAGCACTATGGATGTCGCAAATGTTGCAGGGATTTGGCACAGTCTTTAGGAATGTGAATCTTCGCTGTGACAACAAGAGTGCTATAGACTTGACGAACAATCCAATGCATCATTCAAGGTCAAAACATATAGACGTGCGTCACCATTTCATTCGAGATCATATTAAAAAGGAAAATGTGCGAGTGAGATTCATTGGAACAGACGACCAATTAGCTGACATTTTCACAAAACCACTCCCAGATGCATGTTTCTCATTATTACGACTCGAGCTGGGTGTTTTGGGTCTTTTGTCATAGTTATTGTTTTTTTTGCTTATGTACTGTTACTTCGTTTCCTTTATGCGTGTTTTTTTTTCTAAAAAAAACAAAGACATGCATTTGTTTTTCTGTGTAATGTTTTTTATATTTCTATGATGCTTTGAAAAAAATAGAAAAACATTATATAGAAAACCCTGAAAAAATATTGTTGTTGATTTATAATGCTATTGGGCTCACATGACTTTGACTTAGGCTATAACGAGTACATATGATGATTGAGATATGTTTTAATCCATGTGAACATTATTTCGGGTCATGGCGGGTCGAGTCTATAGGTGCTTAGCCACTGAGTGCGACATTACATGCTAGTGTATGTTGACTATTCCTCTAGGTATGTGTGAGGATTTAGATAGGGGAATGACTTCACACTATTCAAGACATCCCTAGACAGGGCACTCAAGATAAATTCTAGATTTACACGCTATAACGCGTGACATTGTACCTTAACATGTTACAAATACTTTGAATAATCAATGTCATGATACATATGTGCTAATATAAAGATTAAAACTGTGGGCCAAATCTCTGGTGCTAAGGTCTTTTGTATACAAGTTAAAGTGTATCTATCTAGGTGGATAGATTTCGATTTACTCGGGGCTCCTTGAACTTACACAATATAGAAGAAAATGATAGTTCAATGCAAAAAAAAGAATGGAAAACTATGCAAGCATTCAAAGGTCATGTCAAGGCCCCCCGAAGCACTACTCACTCCTCCTGATAAGTCTTTATGAGCATTGCGAGGATGAGCACCTTGGTTCAAAGAGTCATTTCGATCTTGTGTATAGACTCTAACATAAGCTTAGTGCCCCTAGTTCAAGTCTTGGTATGACAGATTGACATGCGACGTGATTGTTCACTCTATTTCTCTTGTGTTAGCGTTTTAAAAGATCGAGATAACACATGTAAAACATGCTATTTATACTTGGTGTTTTCTCTCTTGTTGATGCTACACGTACACGTCATTGTCTTATTTAATGCTTCCATGCATAAGAATTTGACTGAAACTACATTATATGTCTTTTACACATCGGTACTAGCACACGATTTACGCTCATGATGTTTATAATATTGTCAATTTTATTAGATTTATTACTCTCATAGCATTGTATTCATACTCGTTGTGGGCTTAGTTGGGTCTGTGTTATCAACTTCACATTAACTCTGATAAATGTTTTATCTATGTCTGTGTACTCTGCTCCGTTTTATGACCCATGTGCTTCATATTCTCTGATTTGCATTTCATTTTGGGTCACCCATATGTTTATCATGTCTAACTGTATTTTATGTGTGCACTATCTGCTATTTGTCTAACACTCATCATATCTATTTTCATCCCGCATGTCTAGTGGGCCTTGAATGCCCATGTTTTATATTATCAATGGGGAGAATAGATTGTTCATGAGTATGAGTCACGGGTTAGGAAGGGTCACATGTAGTGGGAGCATGTTAATAATGCATGCACATATGAGCTTCTAACTCTTATTTTTTAAATGCACTCTATCTCATTGTTATGTCTCATGAACGAGATTTGATATTATCAAAAGGGGGTGTTTGTTGGAACCGATGTTTCACATTCCCTGTGTTTGAGAATATCAAATCCCAGGTTATATTTGACCACGTCTTGTGTTGATAGATTGTGCAGATTGACAGGTGCAAGCAAAGAAGAAGAAGACTCCTATGGACAATAACGCCGAGAGATAATAGTTACTACCAAGCGATAGCCATGAATTAATTGGACAGGGCACTCGGGAAACTACCGTACCGCGCTATTCCTAATGCCCACGTTGACACAAGAAAATATTGTGGCCAGCCTCTCGGGAAACTACCGCCAAGCGGTAGTGCTTACTGTGCCGCACTAGCCTCTCGACGAGTGGCAAGAAGAATTCCACGAGTAACCTATCTACCACCAGGCTATAGTTGTTACCACGCCGTGCTAGCCTCTCGATGAATGTCGAGAAGGTTTCCTCAAGAAACCAATCAACTGCTAGGCGATAGTTGTTACCGCGCCGTGCTAGCCTCTCGATGAATGTCGAGAAGGATTCCTCGAGAAATCGAACTACCGCCAGACAACAGTGGTTACCGCACTGCTCTAGTCATTCACAATAAGGATTCATTGACTTACTGACCTACCGCGTGGCACTATCTTCTACCGTGGTAGCAAGCTCAATGAAAAGGAAAAAATATTCATTTTGAAATATTATTCCAGATTTGGATGGCAGCTGGCACAACAAGTACGTGAACCCTCCGCCGGGCTCGAGTCTTACCCCCGGCAGTAGCCTATTTTCATGAAGATGTATAAAAAGTTTCCTTGGTTTCTGTGCCTGACATATCTCAGAAAGAAAAAGACGGAAGTTCGTGCATTTTTGGGTTCAGCCACTCTTTCTTGTGCTCAGTTCCAAAAGTATCTGTGGAATAAGAATAAAGTCATCTCCCTCCCATTCGTGATCGAAAGACTACGACGATCCAAGATCTACATCGACTACGAAGAGCTGACCGGTTGCTAACATACGAAGATCTCAAGCAATGGCCGTGGATCACTCCACGGAGAAATCTTCAAGAGGGAGAACTAAACCTTTAGATTATTTACATCGTTTATTCTTGTAATCTTTTATTTTTCTGAATCTTGCGGCAAGGAAAATCGACTGGTGAAGGTCATCGCAACCCGAGGAGGATTCCGTGGAAAATCGTCCTAGGGCTAGGGACGTCGAGATCGGAGGATCTAGCGGGGCTCTAAGACCTTTCCTTGCATGGAGGTGAAGAGTCGACTTGAGGACCTTTCCTGGTGGGAAAGGGGTAGATCCAATCGGTCTGTGGAGCGGGTCGGTATAAAAAACACAAGAGTCTTTATTTCACATCGCCCCCGATCTCCGACATCAAGGAGATCACACTTTTGTAATCATCTAGAACCATTGTTATTCTAATTCATATAATGGAACTCATGTTTCTGCTTTGATTAATTCTGTGATTGTTCTGGTTTTGTTAAGTGAGTGCTTGAGCTGTTGAGCTTGCAAACAAACTTGTACAGGAAAATTAGTTCATAGGCTTACCGCTGCATGTTAGATACCTAACGCCCCGCGGTAGCTTCCAAAACTCGATTTTCTGAGCAAAATAATTTTAATCTCAGTTCAAGGCGCAAAACCTTATTCACCCCCACCCCCCTCTATGGTTGGCCACGAGATCCAACACTAACTTAACCCGCTTGGATGACGACTTGCCCCCAGGTAAGCACTTTGCTATACTTTTGTACTGTACCGGTACCCGTGTAGCTTCTTCTTCCAGTCGTGCCATCCAGAGTCGGGCATCAGCCGCAATCACTCCTATTCTCTTTCCCGTCACCTCAAAGGCCTTGCAGGAAATGATTCCCTCTGACGCATCAAACTTCAGTGTTTCTGCCAAAATACCAGCGGAGGGTACATCCTTGGAAAGGGTCATGCGTGCGAATATCCATAGGAAGGACGACGCCTTTGCCAATACCTCATCTCCCGCGACATTGTGGATAATAAGCCCATTCACTGTGTCAATGGTCACATAGAGATTTCCTTCAGGAATATTGTTCTCTATAGTGGACCTTACAACGGTTTTCCACCTCCTAACAGGGAGGGCTCGCTTGACCACCACCTTCATCAAATGTTCCTGCGAACCCATTTCGGATGGCGAGCTCTTGACGAGAGGTCACGATGATGGAGCATTTACTAGTGCGCTGGCCCTTGAAATCAACTTCTACTAAACATTATTCTCCCTACTAGCCATTATTGACAGGGTTTGAGTCTGCAGGAGAAAGGGGTAAACCCATGATTTCGAATTTTTGCTGAAAGCTCATTGATTGACTCAAGAATATTTTCAGGAAATTCATCTCCTTGTTGATCTCCATCTCTAGATTCTTGGTCATTGGAGGCTGCTGCCTTTACAAAACTGATCTTTCTCTCTTTATCAAATGATAGGAAATATGAACATCCTTCTTGACACCAAGATCTTCCAACCTTTTGTAGCAATCTCCTGTAACATCAATAATTTGAGTTTGAGGATGCTTTGGGGCATAACCTTTGAGATCAAAGATTGCATTAGGTAATTGAACTAGAGGTTCAAAAAAGACAACATCATTGGTATGTCCCTTCATAAGTTTATCAAGAAAAATTTTCTTCTTTTTAGCCAATTCCTTTTCAGCATCTTCAATTTCAGTTGTATCACTTTCTCTTATCTTCTCAAGAGCCTTTTCTAACATAAGATCCCTACACTCTTCTATTGTGATTTCAGGAAGATCATCTTTAGGATATGCCTTCTTATACAATTTTTCCTCTTTGCATGTTTTTCTCTAGGCTTTTGGATACTCTTTCCATTTTTGCAATGTTTTTGAATGATAGGGGATAGATCTAATTACTCTAGGGGGGGGGGTGAATAAAGTAACTTAAAACTTTTGGCTGTTTTAAAATTTATCAGAGTAAAGTAGGTGACATGAATAGTAGTAATAGAAAATGGAAAAAGTATAATCTAATCTATCATAGCACATCAAGAACAAAAAGGAAATGATCACACACAGACAACACAAGAATTTTATAGTGGTTCCCCAAACTGAGTACATCCACTCTATTGGAACACCCTATTACTAATTTGGGTCAGGATCACTATGTCTTTAGGAAACCTGTTGTTGACCTCCTGTATAGCTCTAAAGCTCAATTAAAATTGAGTCTAAGGGTTAGTACTTAGGTTTGGAAACTGCCCTCAAGACCAAGGATTTTCAGTTTGAGACTAAGTCATATCGTCGAGCTCAGTACGACGAATCGTCGAACTCCAATCGACGATCGTCTAGCTCAACTTCGACAGATCGTCGAACTCCATTCGACGATCGCTGAGCTCAACTTCAAAAAATCGTCGAACTCCATTCGACGATCTGCGAGCTCAGTTCGACGAACTTGACTCAGTATTGATTCTCTATCTCTGAGCTCAATTCGACGATCTTTGAGCTCAGATCGACGATTTCTGTTGCTGTATAAGTCCAAATCGCTGAGCTCAGTTCGACGATAGTAGAGCTCAGTTCGACGTTTTTCTAATGACTTCAAGGATTTTCAAGATTCAAATTCAGAACAGTTAAGGAGTTATTCAGCAATTAATTCAGAAGATTCTCTAGCCGTTTTCATTTATTCTGGACCAAGTTTCAAGGGATTATCAAGGAATGTTTCTTTGGACTTTCCCCCAGAAGACATTTGCAATTAAGGATGCAATTAATGACAGGCCAACGGCTATTCTTTGACAGATGAATTTCTATTCAGTACCAGAGAATAAAATATATGATTTTTGAATCTCTCCACCACTCAGTACATAGATCAGAAAAGAGACAACATAGAACAAGAAGAACAAGAACAAGAACATTCTCTGCTACACTTCTCTGGACAACATCTTTCTCAACATCAATTGTTCTCAAGAGAAAGAGCTAAAAGGAATTCATACAAGAACACACACCAAAGGAGATCAACAAATCTGAAATCTTCAGATCCCCTTTGCTTCAAGTGTTCAAGGCCAACATCTTTCAAGACTCCAGACACCTAACATTTCAGCTGTTGCTGAAATCATCATTTGCTGGAGATCAACTTCTGAAGGCCTATCACCCTACAGCAAAGCTTCATTTCCTGAACATCTCACGAACTCAGGGGGAGCTTTGACAACATAAAATCCACAGAGTCTTCTCAGCTGTTTTGAGAAAGAGAAGACATCCATAACTCTCTCATCCCCATCTCTGTAAAGGGTTTCTCAAACTCCCTTCAAAAGTTTGTGTTTGGTTTTTGAGCACCTTGTCAAAAGATCATTGGTGGTAAGACACCTGATCAAAAAATCTGATTTGGTTTTTGAGCACCTTATCAAAAGCTCATTGGTGCCCAGGACACCTGATCAACTCATCCTGCAGTGGATTCCTACCTAGGGTGGTAGAAGAGTGGATGTACCCAAGTTTAGGGGAACCACTATAGCTCCTTGTGTCTTCTGGCTTGCTTGTCTTTATCTTTTGTTTCTGGCTGTGATTGTTTTGTGATTAGTTTAAATCTGTGATTAATTTCTATTGTAGGTTATTTTGTGATTAGATTTAATAGTTGCTTCCCTGTTGACTCAGAATTACAACAATTGTTGTAAAAAGTTTTCAAGCACCATATACTCTATTCACCCCCCTCTAAAGTATATCAGATCTAGCTGCACTTTCAATTGGTATCAGAGGGAGGTTGGTTAAAATACCACACCTTGGTGGTTGCACAGGCTAACACCTGAACCCAAAGATTCCTAGTTAGATCTGTTTTCTTTTGAGTTTATTATTAGATTTTGTTTTCACAAATCATGACCCAAAAATAAGATTATGCTAGCACCAGACCTCCAGTGTGCAATCTATCCAAGTTTGCACTTTGGAAAGCAAGGATCAGATTATACATGAATTCTATTGACGAGGATATTTTTAATTCTGTTTTGACAGCTTGTCCAAGACCTCCAGAGAACTCAAGTATAAATGTTGTTCAACCTCCATCAGGAACAGATTCTGATATCAAGAAATGGAAGATAGCTGATGCCAAGGCTATGAACATCTTAGCCCAGACCATGTCTGATGATATCTTTCAAAAGGTGGCTGAATGCAATTCAGCAAAGGAAATCTGGGATAAACTCTCTGAAATAGTCTCAGGCTCAGCTGATGAGAGAAAGGACAGGAGATCCCACCTCATATCTCAATATGAGAATTTCAAGAAGGGAGAAGCTGAATCAGTTGGAGATATGTACAATAGACTTAGTCTGATAGTCAGTGAACTCAGGACTTTGGATAAGGAGATATCACTAACTGAACTTAATGACAAAATCCTAATGTGCTTCCCTAGCACTTGGGATTCAAGAATCTGGCCAATCAAGGATGCCAGAAGTTTGAATGAGATCACCATAAAAGCCCTTTTGGGCAAGCTCAAATCTTATGAGCTACTAATCAAAAACAGAGAAGAAGAGCAGAAGGCTGCTTCACCAGCCACAAGAAAAGAGAAGACAATAGCCTTCAAAGCAACTGAAGATCAGCCTGAAGACAAAGTCACAAGCAATGATGAACTGCTCAGTCTGTTGGTCAAAAATTTTTACAAGATGGTCAGAAAGGACTTCAAAAGGAGATCATACAAGGAGCATGATAAGCCAAGGTATGATAAGTCAATTAATAATAGGGAAATTGTCTGCTTTGGTTGTAGGAAACCAGGGCACATTGTTCCTGACTGTCCAGAAAACAAAAACAAGGACAGAAGGGACAAGAAAGAAAGAAGAAAGGAGAAAGACTCCAAGAGGAATGGCAATGTCAAACCCTCCTCAAGCAAAAAACAAACACACAAGAAAGGGGTTTGTTGCTGAATCCTGGAGTGAGACTGAAGAGGAGTCAGAAGCCTCATCCAGCTCCAGTGATAATGAAGATGATGTAGAAGAGAAGGAGTTCTGCATGATGGCAATCAATGCCTCTCAACATAATTCAGATGAAGAAGGCTCAGAGTCAGACTCAGAGACTCAACTTGAAGAAGACCAGGTAATTAGTTCATTTGATTATAATTCAGAGGACTTTAAATCTGAGTTTAAAGAATTATGTTTAGACTTACTAAAATCTGAGAAAGAAATTATTTCTCTCAGAAATCATTTATCTGAACATAATACCTTAAAGTCAGAAAACCTCAAACTCTCTCAGGAGTTGGAGTGATGTAGGGAGCAGATAGCTTCACTGAAAGGTGAGCTATCAGAGGCCAAGAAGCTTGAAGAATCCCTTAATGGGAGAAGTATCAAGCTGATGGACATCACAAGCACAGTAAACTCCAGATTTAATAGTACACTGGGCTTGGGTGCTTCATCCAGCCAACCCATAGTTCTAACAACTGCAATCAAGTTCATTTCTGATAAAGGAAAGGGAGTTGTAGAGGTAGCTAGGAAAAATTCTGATCTGCCTAAGAAAACTAAGTTCCAGCAGAAATCGTCGAACGGAGCTCGACGAACGTCGAACGCAGATCGATGATCTCAAGCAAAATCGTCGAACTCAGGTCGACGATCTCAAGTTCCTGAACTCTGCCATAGTCAACCGTCGAACGGAGCTCGACGATCTGACCCTAGATCGTCGAACGGAGCTCCACGATCGTCGAACAGAGATCAGAGCACTGGAAACTCTTTCAAGGGCAAATCAAAATCCAATCCTAGGGGTCCTTCATCCCAAATCTTTAACCCTTATACTGAATGGATTATACCTCCAAGGAGATATCATCCTGAAGGTTATAAGAGTCAACCTGGGATGTCTTTCATTTCTGAGTTTAAAGGTTATCAACCTAGGCCCAAGGTAAACTGGGTCAAAAATAAATGAATTATTTTATGTGCAGGTGAAGACCTATCCAACATCAAACCAGCAATGGTACTTGGATAGTGGGTGCTCTAAGCACATGACAGGAAACAAGGACAACCTCACATCCTTTAGAGCCAAGCTTGGACCCAAAGTTATCTTTGGTGATTCAAACTTTGGACAAACTAAAGGATATGGTGCAGTCCAGATTGGATCCGTAACATTCAAGAAGGCAGCTAATGTGGAAGGACTGAAGCACAGCTTAATAAGCATCAGTCAGCTATGTGATGAAGGTTACCAGGTGACCTTCAATAAAGCATTATGCAAGATCAAGTCAGAGGACAACACAACTGTGTTGACAGGTAAAAGGAAAGGTAATATCTATCTAGTAGATTTTATTTCAACAGATGTAGATATTTGCCTGGTCAATTCTGTCTGTATACCAAACATTTTATGGCATAAGAGACTAGGACACTTAAACCTTAGAACTATTTCTAGGCTATCCAAGGACAATCTTGTTAGAGGACTACCTTCTGGCCCCTACGAGAAGGAATGACTCTGCATGGCTTGTCAATTAGGCAAGCAAACTAAAAATAGTTTTAAGTCACTTAATAAGAGTGATTCACCTAGGATATTGTATCTGTTACACATGGATCTTTTTGGACCCATCACAGTACAAAGCCTAGGAGGGAAATCTTACACCTTAGTAGTTGTAGATGACTTCTCTAGATTCACATGGGTGTTCTTTCTGAGGAAGAAGTCTGATAACTTTAAGTGTTTGACAGAGTTTCTCAAATGCATACAGATTGAGTTCAATACTCACATTGCCCTGATTAGAAGTGATCATGGGACAGAGTTTGATTCTCTTCTTATGCAAGAGTTTGTCAGAGTGAAGGGATCAGGCATAATTTCTCAGCTCCTAGAACTCCTCAACAAAATGGGGTAGCTGAAAGGAAAAATAGAACCCTTATTGAATCTGCCACTACATTGTTGTCAGATGCTCACCTTCCTCTATCCTTTTGGGCAGAGTCAGTGAACACCTCCAACTATGTGCTGAATAGAAGTTTGATACATAAACTAAAGGGTAAGACTCCCTATGAATTACTCAAAGGGAAGAAACCTAAAGTTGATTATTTTAGAGTTTTTGGTTGTATTTGCTATATACATAATAATGACAAGAAATATTTAGCAAAATTTCAAGCTAAAGCTGATGAAGGAGTGTTTCTGGGATACTCCATGATCAGTAAGACTTATATGATTTATAATAAATCATCTCTTAAAATTGAGGAATCTGTTCATATATCATTTGATGAATCTAACATGTCTTTCAAGGAGAAGATCTCGTCTACCATAGAACCTTTGCAGGAACATTCTCTTGTTGAAGACTTGAACAAGTTACAGGTTACTCAAAAAGAGAAAAGCAGTGAAGATGAAGAAAGTATTCAACACATTGAAGAGAAACAACCTGAAGAGCCAGTTGTTGTACCACAAGAGGAAACAACAACACTTGTTGGTGAACAATCAACACCCCTGTTGATTTAGTAACATCAAGAGATCATCCAATTTCCCAAATAATTGGAGACATCTCAACTGGTGTGCAAACCAGAAATCAGGTCAACCAAAACCTGTTGCACACTTGCTTCCTATCTCAAATTGAACCTCAGTCCATTCAAGATGCAGAGCAAGATCCACACTGGATCATTGCAATGCAAGAAGAGTTGCATCAATTTGAAAGGAACAAAGTTTGGGAACTAGTACCTAAGCCTAAGGATCACTCCATTGTTGGAACAAAGTGGGTGTTCAGAAACAAACGGGATGATCAAGGAGTAATTGTAAGGAACAAGGCTAGGCTAGTTGCTCAAGGATATTCTCAAGAAGAAGGAATAGACTATGACCAAACTTTTGCACCAGTTGCAAGATTGGAAGCCATCATAATCTTTTTAGCGTATGCAGCACATAAAGGCTTCAAGGTATATCAGATGCATGTCAAAAGTGCATTCCTCAATGGAGACATCAAAGAAGAAGTATATGTCAGACAACCTCCAGGTTTTATCTCTCCAACTTATCCTGATTATATTTTTAAGTTGAACAAAGCATTATATGGTCTCAAGCAAGCTCCTAGAGCATGGTATGAGACCCTAGCATGCTTCCTTTTGGAAAATGGATTTATAAGGGGTAAAGTAGACCAAACTCTTTTCATTAGAACCCATAAGTCCCATACCCTACTAGTACAAATTTATGTAGATGATATTATTTTTGGTTCTACTGACTCAAAATTGTGCAGAAGGTTTTCCAACCTAATGCATTCTAAATTTTAAATGAGTAGCATGGGTGAGCTATCCTTCTTCCTAGGATTGCAAGTCAAACAACATGCTGAAGGAATCTTTATTTCTCAAACCAAGTATGCAAATGAATTGGTTAAGAAATTTGGCATGTCTGAAGCATCTTGTATGAAAACACCTATGCCTACTAATGCTGTATTGGATGCTGATGAACATGGGAAACCTGTTGATCAGACAACATATAGAGCAATGATTGGCTCTTTACTGTACCTTACAGCTAGTAGACCAGATATAATGTTTGCTACATGTATATGTGCTAGGTTCCAAGTAAGCCCTAGAGAGTCACACATAACACTAGTAAAGAGGATTCTCAGGTATGTTAAAAGTTGTCCAAATCTAGGTCTCTGGTATCCAAAAGATTCAGCATTTGATTTAACTGGATTTTCTGATTCTGATTATGCTGGATGCAGAATTGACAGGAATAGCATTAGTGGAACTTGTCAGTTCCTTGGTGACAGACTTGTCTCTTGGTTTTGCAAGAAACAAACTTCTGTGTCAACTTCAACTGCTTAAGCTGAATATATGGCTGCAGGCAGTTGTTGTTCACAAATCTTGTGGATTCAAAACCAACTCTTAGACTATGGCTACAACTTAGAGAAGTCTAAAATCTTTTGTGATAACACCAGTGCTATTTTTATAGCTCAAAATCCAGTCCTCCATAGTAGGACAAAACACATAGAAATTAGGCATCACTTCTTAAGGGATAATGTTGAAAAGAATAAAATTGAACTTCAATATATCCCAACTGATTTACAAAGGGGAGATATTTTCACCAATCCCTTGGATGAAAAGAAACACACCTTCTTCCTAAATCAGTTAGGAATGTTAGATGGAGGAAGTCTAAAATAATATCCAAGATTTTAAAAGTTCAAAAATTGACCAAGACTAGACAAACATCTTGATTTTTTCTTAGTGTCTAGAGTGTTTTTCTGGTCTCTGAACCGCGCTCGACGATTTTCCCCGAGATCGTCGAACGGAGATCGACGATTTCCGAAATCGTCGACCTGAGTTCAGCGCTTCTCAGATAGTATGAACTATCTCTTCCGGTCAACGATCGTCGAACGACGCTCGACGATTTGTTCTCTGAACTATCGTCGAACAGAGCTCGACGCTCTCCAATATCGTCGAACGGAGATCGACGATATTGAAGACTCTTCAGATTCCTTTAGGAGCCCCGATTGTCGAACTGAGTTCAAGGATCTTTCCTTTTCTGCGTCGAACCCTAATATAAAATTCATTTTTCGCCGTCGTTCTCCTTTTGCGCTTTCGATTTCTTTGCAAAAAACATTCTTTCCCTCCAAATATTTCTACACTTGGTCGTTTTATTTGTTGATTCTTTGCAGGTAACCATGGCCGTTTTTGTTGCTGTTCTTGCCGCAATGAAATTTGATGCCGGCTTTGACATTGACATGGAATCCTTCAGCACTACAGATCAAGTCTTTCAAGCTATTTTGGAACTCTTCAAGGAGCAGAAACTTGCTACTATTATGACCACCAGGATCAAACTTGCTGTTGATAAGATTAAAGAGTGTGTTTACACTGCCCACAACCAGGATCAAAACACTATAGTTGGATCAATTTCTGGCACCCAGGTACCCTTGACCCCAACCATTCTGACAGAAGTTTTTGAGCTAAGTTCTGGTAGAGATTCTGCTGATCTGTCTGGAGAGGAATTTGCTGATCTACTTGCAAGAATGGGTCACTCTGAGGCTAACCCTAGCAAGTTGCTGAAGAAGAACCTGTCTGTGGAATATAGATTCTTGGCTGATGTAGTTGGAAAGGTTCTGTTGGCTAAGCACTCAGCACATGATACCATTTCTAGGTATCAGCTATGCTTAATGGGAGCCATAGTGGACAAGAAACAATTGGACTGGGGAGAGGTCTTCTTTGACCTGATTAAAAAGAAAATTAACAAGAATTTTGTGAATTTTGGGAGGATTCTAGGCCTCTTTCTGCAGAACAGATGCCCTACTCTGCTTGTATCATCTGGGATACACATTAATGCATCTAAGAGATTGTCATGTGCCCTATTTGGTAAATGGGACAGACAGATCATCAAGCCCAGCAGGCCTTCTACAAGCACACCTTCAGGCACCAGGACTGTAATAGTCACTCCCCCCCAAGTCTCTGCCCCTGCAGAAGACTTGCCTGCTGCTGCCTCTCCTCCTCCTCCAATTCCATCTTCTCCATTTCCATCCACCATTCAACCTCCAACCACTATCATCATCTCCAGCCCTTCTCCAACATCAATACCATCTCCAATTCCAACTCTACCAACAACAGAAGAAATCTTCCATCCATTGTATTCCTATCCTCAACCAGACATTGCCACATCACCCTCCATTCCATCCTTCACTCTTATTGATGATTCCTTCATGGATGACTCACCCTCATCTCCTCCTGAGTTACCCTCCTCATCAACATCTTACCAGGAACTTCTACAAGAGATCATTGATCAACCCACCTTCACTCCATCTCTCTCCATCCCACTGTCCTCCATATCCACTATCCCCACACCTCAACCATCACTCCTACCCTCCACCAGCTCTCCACTATCATCACCTGTTGCTCTACCTCCATCCTCTACCTCTACTCCACCTTCATCCTTTACCTCTTCTCCAGTCCCTGTTGAGCAAGTAGATCTTCCAGCCCAAGCTGACACGATATATGAATTGCTAGCCCCCAGACTATCTCTTCTATTAGAGTGCTCCTTAGCTCCATTACTCCAGTTAGTGGCAGCTCTTTCTGCCAGGCTCTCCTCCTTATTCCCTCAGGCAACCCCTTCATCAGTGTGCCTTGATCCAGCCTTATCTAAATTTAGGCAGGGGGAGATGCCCTATGAAGTTAGCTTGCCTGCTGTTTCTTCAGTTTCTGTTGTTGCTGCTGCTGCTGTTCTTCCTCAAGCTCCAATTCCACCTCCAGTTGCAGTCTTCACAGTGGACATTAGGTCCTTACTTTCAGTGTTTGATTCAATACATTTCAGTTGTCTTCCAGAGAAAGCTTGTTTTTCACAGAGAGTTTCTGTCCAGCCCCCAAAGGATCTCTCCAAGGCTCTTGTGCCCTTCTCATGTTGTGATACCAGCATTATAACTTCTTTTGTCAATTCAGTATATGTTGCTGCTACTCCTGATGAGAATATGGTTGATGTTCCTGCTGCTGCTGTCAATAATGATGCTACTGTTGTTCTAGTTTCTGATGATATCCATATGATAGAGGCACATGATTTTGAGCCTTCTGTGTTTTCTGATAATATTCCTGATGTTGTTGATATTGTTGTATCTGAAAGTGTTTCATCTGAAATTGTTGCTGCCCCAACTGCTACTGTTATTACTGCTGTTATACCTTCTAAGAATATTCCTCCAAAAATTTCTGTGTCTGTTGTTATTACTGCTCCAGAACCTTCTGTGTCTGTTGCTACTGCTTCTGCTTCAACTTCAATTGCTACAAGTGATGTATCTGCTGCTCCAACCTCTACTGTTTCATCTGCTTCAACTCAACTACAGAAAGACTTGATGAAAAAGATTGATGCTCTTTATGATGAGCAAAGTTCTGAAAGTGATGAATTCAAGACTGATTCTGATGACTCCTCTGCCACTATTGCCAGAAAGAGAAAGGCAAGGAGCAAAGTCATGAAGAGAGTACGTCCAGCCAAAGTCAAGGATAATAATGACATTCCATATTACATTCTTCATGACTGCCCCATAACTGAGCACTGGATGCAGTATTCAAAGAACCAACTTAAAGTCATGAAGAAAAAGAGGAAGTATGAAAAAGGATCTTCCCAGTTTCATCATTCTCATCCTCCTCCACCACCTCCTCCTGATGCAGGTGCAGGTGGAAGCTCAGCTGCTCAACCTCATGCTAAAAGCCAAACCCCCTATCAGCCACATGCAAGATCTTATCATAGGGGAAGCCAGTCTAGAGGTCCTCAATCTAGAAGAGGAAACTATAGGGGAAATCAAAGGGAAGTCCAGGTTTATTCAAAAGGTTATTCAAGGCAACATCCCTACTCCAGGGAAGGACAAACCTCATCAGACACAACCTCAGGTCCTTTTCCCTATAAGCTAAAGGAAGTAGTTTCATCCAGGCCTCCTCAGGATAATCCATCAAATAGATATGAGCCACCAGTGCCATTTGAAGATCCTGAAAATAATCCAACTACTTGGACTGCCAGGATGAAAGAGCTTGCTGCACTGGACCAGATTAAGAAAGCTAAAGTGCAAGGAAGAGACTCCTCCAACATCACTACATTGTCTGAACAGAGAAAGAAAGAATTGGAAAGATATGGCTCACGCAAATTCTTTGACTCTGACAGATATATGGAGCTGCATCCTGAAGATGTGGTTCCCAGGCCCAAACAGCAAACCTCTTTAGGTGCAGCAGATGACACCAAATCCAAAAAGGAAGCTCTTAACCCCAATAGAGAAATCAAACTTATAAAGAGTAAGGAGAAGAAATAACTATGTAAGGTGACAATCATTCTGAATTCTGAACTCTGTCTGAGATAATATGTATCTGTGGTTCTGCAATGTCTAGCTTATTGCTTTTCTATTTTGTTGCTTTGTATGTTGTTATTTAATTTTTCCAAGTTCTGTAAATAGTAATCCTAACCCAAATAGGGGGAGAATGTTGGAACACCCTATTACTAATTTGGGTCAGGATCACTATGTCTTTAGGAAACCTGTTGTTGACCTCCTGTATAGCTCTAAAGGTCAATTAGAATTGAGTCTAACGGTTAGTACTTAGGTTTGGAAGCTGCCCTCAAGACCAAGGATTTTCAGTTTGAGACTAAGTCATATCGTCGAGCTTAGTACGACAAATCGTCGAACTCCAATCGACGATCGTCTAGCTCAACTTCGAAAGATCGTCGAACTCCATTCGACGATCGCTGAGATCAACTTCAACAAATCGTCGAACTCCATTCGACGATCTGCGAGCTCAGTTCGACGATCTTGACTCAGTATTGATTCTCTATCTCTGAGCTCTGTTCGATGATCTTTGAGCTCAGATCGACGATTTCTATTGCTGTATAAGACCAAATCGCTGAGCTCAGTTCGACGATAGCAGAGCTCAGTTCGACGTTTTTCTGATGACTTCAAGGATTTTCAAGATTCAAATTCAGAATAGTTAAGGAGTTATTCAGCAATTAATTCAGAAGATTCTCTAGCCGTTTTCATTTATTCTGGACCAAGTTTCAAGGGATTATCAAGGAATGTTTCTTTGGACTTTCCCCTAGAAGACATTTGCAATTAAGGATGCAATTAATGACAGGCCAACGGCTATTCTTTGACAGATGAATTTCTATTCAGTACCAGAGAATAAAATACAAGATTTTTGAATCTCTCCACCACTCAGAACATAGATCAGAAAAGAGACAACATAGAACAAGAAGAACAAGAACAAGAACATTCTCTGCTACACTTCTTTGGACAACATATTTCTCAACATCAATTGTTCTTAAGAGAAAGAGCTAAAAGGAATTCATACAAGAACACACACCAAAGGAGATCAATAAATCTGAAATCTTCAGATCCCCTTTGCTTCAAGTGTTTAAGGCCAACATCTTTCAAGACTCCAGACACCTAACATTTCAGCTATTGCTGAAATCATCATTTGCTGGAGATCAACTTCTGAAGTCCTATCACCCTACAACAAAGCTTCATTTCCTGAACATCTCAAGAACTCAGGGGGAGCTCTGATAACATAAAATCCACATAGTCTTCTCAGCTGTTCTGAGAAAGAGAAGACTTCCATAACTCTCTCATCCCCATCTCTGTAAAGGGTTTCTTAAACTCCATTCAAAAGTTTGTGTTTGGTTTTTGAGCACCTTGTCAAAAGCTCATTGGTGGCAAGACAGCTGATCAAAAAATCTGATTTGGTTTTTGAGCACCTTATCAAAAGCTCATTGGTGCCCAGGACACCTGATCAACTCATCCTGCAGTGGATTCCTACCTAGGGTGGTAGAAGAGTGGATGTACCCAAGTTTAGGGGAACCACTATAGCTCCTTGTGTCTTTTGGCTTGCTTGTCTTTATCTTTTGTTTCTGACTGTGATTGTTTTGTTATTAGTTTAGATCTGTGATTAATTTCTGTTGTAGGTTATTTTGTGATTAGATTTAATAGTTGCTTCGCTGTTCACTCAGAATTACAACAATTGTTGTAAAAAGTTTTCAAGCACCATATACTCTATTCACCGCCCTCTAGAGTATATTAGAACTAGCTGCACTTTCACACTCTTTTACCACCCTGGTAGGAATCCACTATTAGGTTTTTGATTATGTGACTGCCACCACAAGATCTATTTATAGGGAGATCTCACAACCCTTTACGCTTTTGATCAAGTGCCCAAAAACCAAGAATAAACTTTTGAAGGGAGTTAATAAACCCTTTTACAGGAGGTTGAGAGAGTTGATGGTGTCTTCTCTTTTCTCTATACAACAGAGAAGACTTGTGGATTTCTGTTGTCAAAGCTCCTTTTGAAGTAATGAATGGTTCAGAAAGCTTGGAGCCTTGCTCAGGGGATAGGTCTTCAGCCTTATCTTGAAGAGCTCCAGGAATTTTCTGACTGATTCAATGTTGTTGTCCTTGAATATTCCTGGATTATAAGTAGAAGAAGACTTAATATTTGATGGTTGTTCTTCTTCAGTCTTCAGAAAGAACAAGGGGAAAACAGAATGTTTTCAGCATAGAGAAGAACCAGATATTCTTTTATATATGTCTGTATCTCTTTTCTGTATGTCACTTATATATTGTTGTCTGTCTACTATTGTCTGAAGGAAAATTCTGTTATATATTCTGATGCAAAATTCTCCTCTTGAATTTTTAATTCCAAGCATTAATTGCTGACCAATTTCTGGAGAATGAAAAGGCTGGAATATATACTTTAATGAGTTTTCCCAACTGTCCCATTAAAATAAGCAAGTAATTAACCCTGATGAAGACCATAATTAATACTGCCAATAACAACTATATTCTTGAGAATATTAGCATTAATTACTCAGAGAATTACTGCTAAATAAGGACAAAAATAAGGAAAACTTCTAAGTCTGGCTCGGGATAGAATTCGTCGAGCTCTGAAGAGAATTCGTCGACTGGAGTTCCAAGTTCCTCGAGCTGAGAGATCCTGTTCGTCGACCTGAGCTCAGTGAACTGCATTCTGGAAATAACTTGCCAAATCTGCGTTCCAAGTTCGTTAAACAAAGAATCTATCTTTGTCGACCTGAGTTCAGAGGAAATAAACTGGAAAGAATCTATTGAAGCTGAACTCCATAATTCGTCGAGCAGAGAATCTATCATGAGCTAGAAATTGCTGACATGAGCTTGAATATCATCGAGCTTAACCAAGAGAAAGATTTCTGAGTTCGTCGATCTGAGATCGACGATCGTTGAGCTGAGTTCGAAGAATTTCTAACTGATAATTTTGAACTCTGAATTCTTCTATGTCTGAGTCTACTGAAGTCCTATGCTGGCTGGTCCATGAAGGTTGAACCTAATGACTAGCCTAAACTCTAAGACTCATAGACTTGACCCTGGTTATATAATGTTGGTCAAACTCATCCTAATTAGTGAACCTAGCCCAAATCCAAACTTGGGATCCAACCATCTCCCCCTATTGGGGTGAGGTCACTAATATAAACAAAAGAAAATAATCATAAAGCGGAATAAAGTATATCTGGCAGAAAATAAAACATCCAGCAGATATGTACACAGGTGTTTCATGAATAACAAATAGAGTTCAGAAAATAAAAATTAAACACAACAGTTATCTGTTCTTCTTTGACTTCTATTTGTCAGCTTTGACAGATTTTTCAGAGGGCTGTCTGAATTTAATCTCTCTATTTGGTTTTGCAGCTTCTCCTTTTGACATAGTCATGTCTGATGCTCCAATTATATTGCATGAGCTGGCCCTTAGTACTACTACTTCAGGATGCAGATTCATATAATCATCTATATTGAAAAATTTGTTATCTTTAGCATACCTATTTAGCTCTTCATTTCTGTAAGATGACATTGTGGTGTACTGAGATGGATCTTTTCCTTCTGCTTTAGCCTTGTTGATCATAGAAAGTCCAACCAGCTCTTGAAACCTGGCCATTTTTGCAGTTGTTTCCTGTTCTGGATCTACAAAAGGGATATGTGGAGATTCTAGCCTTTTAGGACTAGAGTCCTTCTTTGAATTATCAGGAGAAGCTGAAGCCCTTTTCTTATCTGTAGTAGGACGAGGCTTGCTTTGAGATGATTGCTGCTGAATGCTGCCTTGTGGTCTTGGCTTGGAATATCTCTGATAGGTCTTGGTAATAGGTGCTGATCCACGAGTCACACATCCAGAGGCCCCAGCTGATGGAGGAGGAGGAGGAGGAGGGTCTTTCCTGAAGTACTTAGGAGGAGACAAATACCTTCTTCTCTTCTTCCTTTCTTTTTGCTCATTCTTTGATAACCACATCCATGGTGGCATCCCAGGGTAAGGAGTAATATTTTGTAGAATATAGTAGGGAGTGTCATGTGTAGGATTTGGTTTGGGAGTAGCCTTTGGAGAAACTTTCCTTTTCTTAGCAATCTTCTTCTTGGCTTGAGGATCATCAGATTCATCAGAATCTTCATCATCATTATCTTCATCAGAGGATTCTGGAGGGCTGTCATACATAGCATCAATTTCCTTCAAGGCTTCCTTTGAGATTTGCTTTTCAGCTTGAGGTAGCACTTGAGATTCAAAATTTTCAGGTACAAAAAAAACTTTCAGAAACTATTTGATTCTCTTCTGCTATATATGCAAGTATAATATCATCCAAGTCTGGAATAGGACTATCATCCATTTTGTAAGTAGGAGGGGAGATAGCCTTGGAAGCTACTTCTGGGAGTGGCTCAATAACTGAAAACTTGCCTTTAGTTGCTTAATAACTTCAGGGCTTATTGGGGAAGTGTAGCAAACTATAGCCATAGGTTGCTCTGGGAAAACTTCTGGAAGATAATTCAAATAAGTTATGTCAAAAGAATTTAACAGATTGAATATATGTACTGTGGGATTGACAAGGCAATCAACAACAGTAAAAATTCTGGGAAGTCAACTTGCTCACATGTACAAATCATATCAAAATCAACTGTTGTAATCATATTTACATCTACATCTGCACCTGCATCTGCTAGATCATCTAACTTCAAAACTGCTGCTTCTTCTGTTACTGCTGGAGGAGAGGAGACTGGAACTTCTTCATTGGATATCTCCCCCTGCCTGGTTTCAGAGGGCCCTGAAGCCAGGCTCCTAGAAGAAGGGACAGTGTGGGAAGCAGAAATGAGGGCAGATAGACATGAAATATAATCAGCAAGAGGTTTAATGGCCTCTGCTATAAGCTATGAGAGAAGGGGAGTGATGAGTTCCAGAAGGGAGGGAATGGAAGGGGAATCCATTTGCATAAACTTAGAGGGTGTCTGAGTTGATATAGAAGGATGGAGGATGGATGATGAAGGGAAAGTAGTGGTGTTTGTCATGCGATCATCATGAGGTGATGCAGTATTGATGGGAGATGATAGCAGATCAAAGTATGGAATGGATGAGAGGTTATTGAGAGGGATGTCTGCTAGATGATGAGGAAGTGGGGATTGGGGTGGTGCGGTATGCTCTGGAGATTGAACTGGTGTTGGTTGATGTCCAGGAGATTGAATTAGTGTTGGAGTATTAGCTGGAGATGAGGATGGTTGTTGGAGGGTTGATGATGGAATTGAAATTTGTGGAGGTGTAGGTTGTTGAGATAGAGGTGTTGGAATCTGGGTGAATGGAATTCTGATGGAGGGGACAACTTCTTTGGGTGAGGGATCAGCTGTAACAGCTCTTGTATCCTCAGATTCTCTGGAAGAGGTTGAAGCCTTGGATGGCTTTGAGATTGTCCTCTCCCACATTCCAAACAAGGCACATGTTAGCCTTTTGGAAGCATTAATGAATATGGTTTGAGAGACTAGGGATTCAGCAGCCTTTTCCTGTCGGAAAAATCCAATAATTGTTCCAAAACACACTTCCTTCTTACTGTTCTTCTTCTTTGTCAAGTCAAACAGAATCCTTGCCCAATTTACAGCTTTCTTATTCATTACACCACACATTACCAGAAACTGTTACCTGGTAATATAATCGTGGGCAGTATGCTTTCCTAGCAATACTTTGCCCACCACATCAGCTAAAAATTTATATTCACAAGACAAATTTTTCTTTAACAACTTATTAGGGTTCTCTCCAACATGACCCATCTTACTCAACATGTCATCAAACTCTGAACTACCAATCTCAATATCTTCTTCACCATTTATCAATCAAAAAATTTTAGTTAATACCGTGGGGGTTAAAGAAACTTGGTTACCAGATATTGTTCCGGTCATCATGTCGGTGTCTGGAGTAGAGGAGGTGAATACCCAATCTCTGATTTCAGTAACAACTATCTTTATCCTGGTTGTCATGAAGTTCTTCAACTGTTGTTCCTCAAATAATTTTAGTATGTGCAGGAAAATTTGATCTGAATGTTGAAATGATTCGAAGTCTATATTGAATCCGATGTGGAATTTCATTGATGAAAGAGAGCTCGCTGGAATCGCCATTGATCACCTGCAAAAGGAAACAAAAAGATCAAGTGGAAGGGGAACAGAAAATGCGGGATGGAGCTCAAAGGAAACCTAGTTATACGGTTTTCAGAATATGAAGCGACAGACTCCGTCCTGTGAAATAAATAAAATTCTTCGATTTGAGTTCGACGAAATATTTTAGTGACAAAAGTGTTCGTCGATCTTAGTAAGAAGAATGGAAAAGTTTTCGTTGTTCTCAGGTCGAAGAAAAGTTTATGAGGCAATATCGTCGATTTCTGTTCAACGAATAGAACTTCATACACAGAGAGTTCGTCGATCTCAGGTCGATGAATTTTCTCATGAACTTTTCTCAGTTCGTCGATCTCCGTTTGACGAACTGTGGCAAATTTTTCGACCACATACAAAAAGTTAAATTAATACTTCTCCATGTATCATACCTAGCTGATTCATAAGAAACAGATGTTGCTTCTCGTCCAAGAGTTTGGTGAAGATATCTGCCTTTTGCAAATCAGTAGAGACAAAAGTGAGATTAATTTTCTTTTTGTCAACAAACTCTCTAATGAAATGATGTATTAAATCTATATGCTTTGTTCTACTATGATGCACTGGATTCTGTGCAATAGAAATTACACTCGTATTATCACAAAGTAGAGTTGAATTATTTAAGTTGACACCATAATATAGGAGTTGGTTCTTAATCCACAACATCTGTGAATAACAACTGCCAACTGCTATATACTCAGCTTCTGTTGTTGAGGTAGACATAGATATTTGCTTTTTGCAAAATCAAGACACTAGCCTATCACTAAGGAACTGACATGTCCCTGATGTGCTCTTTCTGTCCACTCTACATCCTGTAAAGTTAACATCAGAGTATCCAGTCAACTCAAATCCTGACTCAGTTGGATACTAGAGTCCTAAATTAGGGAAACTCTTTATATATCTCAAAATTCTTTTCAGGAAAAAAAGTTGAGATTCTTTAGGGTTCACCTGAAACCTAGCACAATGACATGTAGCAAACATAATGTCTGGTCTACTTGCTGTAAGATATAACAGGGACCCAACAATGACCATATATAATTTCTGATCTACAGGTTTTCCATGTTCATCAGAATCAATCACAACATTTGTAGCCATAAGTGTTTTCTTAGCTGAAACATCAGCCATCCCAAACCTTTTTATCAACTCCTTAGCATACTTGGATTGGGATATGAAGATGCCATCAGGAGACTGCTTCACTTGGAGACCAAGGATGTAGGAGAGCTCACCCATGCTGATCATTTCAAACTTGGAATGAATAAGGTTGGAAAACCTTTTGCATAGTTTGGAATCTGTAGAACCAAATATAATGTCATCTACATATATTTGTACTAACAAGATTTTATCATGATGATGTTTGATAAATAAAGTCCTATCTATTATGCCTCTAGAAAAGTTATGCTCTAAGAGAAATCTAGCTAAGGTTTCACACCAATCTCTTGGAGCTTGCTTTAGACCATAGAGAGCTTTATGCAATTTGAAAACATAAGAGGGATGAGTAGGAGAAATAAAACCTGGTGGTTGTTCCACATAGAACTCTTTTTTGAGTTCACCATTTAAGAATGCCCTTTTGACATCCATTTGGTATACTGTGAACTTCTTATAGGCTGCATAAGCTAGAAATATCCTTATTGCTTCTATACTTGCAACAGGGGTAAATGTTTGGTCATAATTTATGCCTTCCTCTTATCTATATCCTTGAGCAACTAATCTTGTCTTGTTCCTTATGATAAGACCTTGAGCATTTAATTTGTTTCTAAATACTAATTTTGTTCCAATGACTGGGTAGTCTTTCGGTCTTGGAACTAAATTCCAAACTCTACATCTCACAAACTGGTTGAGCTCCTCTTACATTACAATGATCCAGTGTTGATCTTGCTCAGCATCTTTAATGGATTGGGGCTTAGTTTGAGATATGAAGCAAACATGCATCATGTCCTGGTGGATTTGAAGCCTTGTTTGCACACCCACTGATATGTCTCCAATCACTTCAGATACAAGGTGATCTCTAAGTGTGAATAATTCAGTAGGAGGAGTTAGTTGAGCAACAGCTTGGGGAATTAATTCCTCTTGTGGAATTATAGCTGTTTTTGGCTCTTCACTGAGTTCAATGTCATAATCTTCACTGTATTCAACAACATACGGAGAAGGATGTGCAATAACCTCATTGGTAAGGGTCAACTCATCCAACTTCTCACATAGATGTGGTTCCTGCAAAGTCTCACTGGTAGAAGAAATCTTCTCCTTGTAAAACATGATAGTTTCATTAAAAGAAATATGAATAGATTCTTCTATTTTTATAGTTGATTTATTATATACCCTATAAGCATTGCTTACTTGGGAATATCCAAGAAAAATTCCTATTTCAGCCTTGGCTTCAAACTTTCTAATGTGTTTCTTGTTGTTGTTATGAATGTAACAAATGCAACAAAAGACTCTAAAATAATATACTTTAGGTTTCTTCCCTTTGAATAGTTCATAGGTGGTCTTGCCCTTAAGTTTGTGTATCAAACTTCTATTCAGTACATATTTTGCTGTGCTCACAGCCTTTGCCCAAAAGGATTGGGACAAGTGAGCATCTGCAAGTAATGTGCCTGCAGCTTCAATCAGTGTTCTATTTTTCCTTTCAACTACCCCATTTTGTTGAGGAGTTCTAGGAGCAGAGAAACAATTCCTGATACCTTCCTTCTTATAGAATTCTTGCATGAAGAGACTCAAAATCGGTACCATGATCACTTTTGATCAATGCAACTGGAGTAAAGTACTCAATCCTTATACTTTTTAAGAAAATCTGTAAGAACCTTGAAGTTATCTGACTTGTTTCTCAAGAAAAATACCCAAGTGAACCTTGAGAAGTCATCAATAATTACTAAGTTATAAGACTTCCCTCCGAGACTCTGTACAACAATGGGTCCAAAGAGATCTATATGGAGCAAATACATAATCCTAGGTGAATAACTCTTATTAAGTGACTTAAAGCTATTTTTAGTTTGCTTGCCTAATTGACAAGCCCTCCCTGTAAAGGCTTTCCTTCTTCTAGGGGCAAGAGGGTAATCCTCAAACAAGATTGTCCCTAGAGAGTTTAACAATATTTTTCAGGTTTACATGTCCTAATCTCCTAAGCCAAAGATCATTATTATTACTAGTTTGGTTAAATAGGCATATTTTAGTTTTAGCTGACTTAAAATTAACTACATAGATATTTCCTACTCTAGTACCAGTTAATACTACATAGTTATCTACATAAGTAATAATATAGGAGGTTTTATTAAAAGATACCTGAAACCTTTCATCAAATAATTGACTTATGGATATCAGGTTGTGCTTCAGTCCACTTACATATGCAACCTTCCTAAAGGTGACTGCTCCAATTTTGACCTTTCCATATCCTTCAGTCTGGCCATAATTGGAATCACCAAATATTACTTTGGGTCCTAACTTTGACTTATAGTTGATTAAGTTGTCCTTGTTTCCAGTCATATGCTTTGAATAGCCACTATCCAGATACCACTATTGCTCTGTGGTGGGATAGTCTTTCACCTGCAATAAAACAAATTAGCTATTCTTGACCCAGGTTACCTTGGGTCCTTGTTTATTTACATAATTAAAGCTGGAAATGTATGAGTATTCTTGTTGATTTTTATAACCTAAAGGATGAAATCTTCTAGGTGGAATTATCCACTGGGTGAACGGATTAACATATTATCCTGGTTGATTAAATGTTCTATAGGAATTAAAGTTTCTGTTATAATGGACTAGGTTCGATGAATTCTGGTAAGTTCATCGATCTGAGTACGACGAATGGGGATGGGTTCATCGAACTCCACTTAGAGAATGAAAGTATTCATTCTCTGGGCCCCAATATCGTCAATCTCGGGTCGATGAACCAAACTAGTTTTGACGATTGCAGTTCAGAGACTAATTGTAATAAGAGTTTGCGTTCTTATTTCATCGACTTAAGTTCGACGAACTGTGCAGATTTTGTCGAACTGAGTTCGACGAAGTCTGCTGAATATTGTTATAGTTTAGATCGTTCTTATTCTTTCTCTTTTTCTTATTCTTTTGTTCTAATTTTGTTTATTGAACATTATTATCATCTATCTTTTCCTTGCCTTTTTCTGAAATAAATTTTATTAGAGTTGTTAAAATGTTCTTCTGAATCAGTGGGGGTTGGCTTGATGAAGCACCTAAGCCCAGCTTGCCATTAAGCCTGACATTCACTGTGCTTGTGATGTCCATCAGCTTGATACTTCTCCAATTTAGGGAATCTTCAAGTTGCCTAGCCTTAGCTAATTTAGTTTTTAATGTGATGATATGTTCATTAGCTAGGGTTAATTCTTCTTTTAATTTGATATTTTCAGAAAGCAAGTTTTCTTGTTCAGTCAATTTTTCTCTAAGTTGTCTAATCTCTTTTTCAGAATTAATTAAATCAATGCATAAAGATTTAAATTTAGTTCTAAAATTTTCTGAATTTAAATCAAAGGAAGATTACACCTGATCCTCTTCAGATAGAGGTTCTTCACTATCTGATTGCTCAGCTTCATATAGGCTGCTTGATTCATCTATGGCCATAAAACAAATCTCCTTTGCCTTAGCCTCTTCTTCATCTTCACTGGAGCTAGAAGATGAAGATTCATTTTCAGTTTCACTCCATGTTTAAGCCCCAAAGCCTATCTCCTTCCTTTTATGCTTGCTGGAGGAGGGCTTGTTTTTGTGTTGCTTCCTAGGTTCCTTATCTCTTCTTCTCTCCTTCTATTGGTTCTCTGGACACTCTGAAATAAAGTGTCCTGACTTCTTACAACCAAAGCAAATAACTTCTTTAGTTGGTGTCTTGTCATACCTTGGCTTGTCATCTTTCCTAGATGAGTTTCTTCTGAAATCCTTCTTTGCCATCTTGTAAAATATCTTGGCTAAGAGACTTAGAAGTTCTTCATTAGTTGTTGGAGCTTCTGATTCTTCAGATGCCTTGAATGTTATGCTTTGCTCATTTCTTTCTACTGAAGGAGTCTTCTGCTATGTAGCTTCTCTTGTCTTTATTAGTTGTTCATAGGACTTGAGCTTTCCAAGAAGAGATTTAGTGGAAATCTCATTTAAACTTCTAGCTTCGTCGATTTGCCAGATTCAAGAATCCCATAAGCTGGGGAAGCACATGAGGATTTTGTCATTGACTTCTGTGAGGGTGATGTCCTTGTCCAGAGTCTTCAGCTCATTGATGATAGAGCTTAGTCTGTTGTACATGTCACTCACAGACTCTGACTTATCTTTCTTAAAGTTCTCATATTGTGAGATGAGATTTGATCTCGTATCCTTTCTCTCATCTGCAGAACAGGCAACCATCTGGTTAAGAGAATCCCAGATAGCTTTAGCTGATGTGCACTCTGTCACTTTCGGGAAAATGTCATCAGACATTGTTTGAGCCAAAATATTCATGGCCTTGGCATCTGCAATCTTTGCCTTCTTTTTAGCATATATCCACTCAAGTGGTGGAATAGCATGTGTACTGGAAGTATAAGTAGATGTAGTCTCTAGAACTGGTGGTCCTATGAAAATAACATTTAAAATATCCTCATCAATAGAATTCATATATAGTTAAATTCTTGCCTTCCAGATAGCAAACTTATTCAGATTGCAAACTGGAGGTCTTGTGCTTGCATAATCTTTGTTTTGTACCATGATACAAAATAAACAAAAAAACTAGGAAAAAGGAAAATCAGATCTAACAAGGATCTTTTGGTTCAAGTGTTAGCTTGTATAACCAAATGAACACCCCTCGGATACCAATTGAAAGATAGGGGATAGATCTGATTACTCTAGGGGGGGGGGGGGGGATAGAGTAACTTAAAACTTTTGGCTATTTTAAAATTTATCAGAGTAAAGTAGGTGATATCAATAGTAGTAATAGAAAATGGAAACAGTTTAAGCTAATCTATCACAACACAGCATGAACAAAAAGAAAATGAACACACACAGACAACACAAGAATTTTATAGTGGTTTCCCAAACTGGGTACATCCACTCTTCTACCACCCTGGTAGGAATCCACTATCAGGTTTTTGATCAGGAGACTACCACCATAAGATCTATTTACAGGGAGATCTCATAACCCTTTAGGCTTTTGATCAGGTGCCCAAAAACCAAGAATAAACTTTTGAAGAGAGTTAATAAACCCTTTTATAGGAGCTTGAGAGTGTTGATTGTGTTTTCTCTTTTCTCAGTACAACAGAGAAGAATTGTGGATTTCTGTTGTCAAAGCTCCTTCCGAAGTAATGAATGATTCAGAAAGCTTGGAGCCTTGCTCAGGGGGTAGGTCTTCAGCCTTATCTTGAAGAGATCCAGAAATTTTCTGACTGATTCAATGTTGTTGTCCTTGAATATTCCTGGAGTAGAAGTAGAAGAAGACTCTTGATAATTGATGGTTGTTCTTCTTCAATCTTCATAAAAAATAAGGGGAAAACAGAATGTTTTCAGCATAGAGAAGAAACAGATATTCTTCTGTATATGTCTGTATCTCTTTTATGTATGTCACTTCTATATTGTTTTCTGTCTACTGTCATCTGAAGGAAAATTCTTTTATATATTCTGCTGCGAAATTCTCCTCTTGAATTTTGAATTCCAATAACAATTGTTGACCAATTTCTCGAGAATGAAGTGGCTGCAATATATACTTTAATGAGTTTCCCCAACTGTCCCATTAAAATAAGCAAGTAATTAACCCTGATGAATACCATAATTAATGCTGCCAATAATGGCTATATTCTTGAGAATATTAGTATTAATTACTCAGAGAATTACTGCTAAATAATATGAAAAATAATGATAGAAATAAGGAACACTTCTAAGTCTGGCTCGGGACAGAATTCGTCGAGCTCTGAATAGAATTCGTCGACTGGAGTTCCAAGTTCATTGAGCTGAGAGATCCTGTTCGTCGACCTAAGCTCAGCGAAATGCATTCTGGAAATAAATTGCTTAATCTGCGCTCCAAGTTCGCCGAACAAAGAATCTGTCTTTGTCGACCTGAGTTTAGAGAAAATAAACCTGAAAGAATCTGCTGAAGCTGAACTCCAGAATTCATCGAGCAGAGAATCTGTCTTGAGGCAGAAATCGTCGACCTGAGTTCGAATAACATCGAGCTCAACCCATAGAAAGATTTCTGAGTTCGTCGAACTGAGATCGACGATCGTCGAGCTAAGTTAGAAGAATTTCAAACTGATAATTTTGAACTCTGAATTCTTCTAAGACTGAGTCTACTGAAGTCCTCTGCTAGCTGGTCCATGAAAGTTTACCCGAATGACTAGCCTAAACTTTAGGACTCATAGACTTGATCCTGGCTATGCAATGTAGGTCAAACTCATCCTAATTAGTGAACCTAGCCCAAATCTAAACTAAGGATCCAACAGTTTTTATAGAAGACCTTACTGTAGACTTAATTAGAAGTTTATTCATAGGAGTCTCTTCCCATGTCCTACATCCTTCAACTTTCTGTTAAAGTATATCCTCAGAGAAAAGCTCGCCCTGAGTTGTTGGCTCCTCCTGAGGGACAAGAACCATCAATCCATTCTCAGGCTCTGGTAGAAATAAAACCAATCTGGACTCAATGGTTGGCTCTAATTCTGAAATGTAAGGAGAACCAGGGACAACAATAGTATAAACAATGTCCATTTGTTTCTCTGGCATATTGTGAACAACATCAACCACTTCTTTATTCTGATCATGATAGTGATCATTATCATCCACTAGAATTATGTTAATGTCAATCAGTTGGTTAACAAACTCTTCATCTTTGTTGTCAAAAACTATATCATTCTCAAATTTCTTAGTTACTTTATCATATTTTTCAGAGGTCTCTTTATCCCCCGCTTCATTATAATGGCTCTGAGAAGAATCCCCAGGTCTGTCAGCAAAACTCTCCTGCTTCTTTAGATCTTTAAGAAGGATTTAAAGACGGCCGTAGGAATATGGGATTCATCGACCTAATGTTCTAGCTTTTGCATTGAGCTAGAGAGGTCATTTATATGATCTTTTAATCTTGTAATATTATGGGAGCGATTTTTTGAGAATGCTAAGAACTGTCTGGTGAACTTTGTAACAAGCTTTGTTTGGGCTTTGTCAAGAGCACTCCAAATTTCCAATTTTGTTGCCTCCATTTGTGTAACTATGAAAACACTCGACAACCAAGAGAGAAATAGAACAATAAAATAAAGAGTGGGGAAGATGAAAAGTTTTGATGATGTATTAAATTATAACTGAAGCCCTATATATATCAATGATATGATGAGATTTAGGCAGCAAAGCGACGCGCTCTAGGAAAGAATCGATGCAATTTAGGAAATCTTTCTGTGCACGCTTATTGAGTTAACATTACATCGATTAGAATTCAACGCAACTTTGAGAATACTATATTAAACTTTTTTGTCGACGTATGGGTCGATTTATGTCGACATATGCGTTGATTTATATCGACGTTACGTTAAATGAGTTCAATACTCTTCATAATTTCCAGCTTTGTACATTGCGTTGAATAGAAGTCAATGATCTGTCGACACTTATCTGACGTTACGTCGAATATAAACATAAAATTTTATGTCTTGTGTTGTTTTTCACAATAATATGTTATTGCAAAATAAATACATTTTGTGTTTTCTATAATATTGTTTATTTAGCACCATCAAGCATAACCAATGCATTGATGTAGTTCGTATGCTTAATTTCATCAAGGGGCATTATGAAAATGTTAGCCGTTTGATTTGCAATGGAAACATATTCATGAGAGATTTTCCCTTTCTCCACATTATCCCTAAGAAAGTGGTGTCTGATTTTAATATGTTTATTTTTACTGTGCATCAATGGATTTGAGGCAATTGAGATTGCACTTGTGCAATTAAAAAAAATTGTGGAGTTTGTGAAATTTAAATTATAATCAAGAAATTGATTTTGCATCCATAATATTTGTGAATTGCAACTTCTAGCAGCTATATATTTAGCCTCAGCTATGGAAGTAAAGATTGAGGTTTACGTTTTGCTGAACCTAGAAATCAGGCTAACACCTAGAAATTGGCAAGTTCCCGAAATGCTTCTCCTATCCAGTCTGCATCTAGCATCATCTTCATTTAAGTATCTATATAACTTAAATTCATATTCCGATGGATACCACTGCCCAAGTTCTAGTGTACCATAAAGATATCTTAGAATTCTTTTTATAGAGATCAAGTGTGATTCTTTGGAGCCAACCTGAAATCTTGCACATATACATATTGAAAACATTATGTCTAGTCTGCTAGCTGTAAGATAGAGAAGAGAGTCATTGATTGCTCTGTTATTTTTCTGGTCAATTGTTTGTCCTGATCCATCTCTATCAATAATAGCATTGGTATCCATGAGGTTTTTCATGATCGAGGCATTTTCCATCCAAACTTTTTGATTAGTTATTTTGTATAGTTAGATTGGGATATGAAAATGTCATCATCATTTTGTTCCACTTGAAGGCTAAGGAACAATAATAAGTCCCTTATGTTACTCATTTCAAACCTAGACTACATTAGGTCAGCAAATAATGTCTTGGGTCTATTGAGCCAAAGATATTAACATACACATAGATTTGAAAAATAAGTAGTTATTGTTTATGTGTTCTAGTGAATAGTGTTTTATCCACCTTTTCTCTTAAGAATGAGTTTTCTAAGAGGAAAGTGGATACGGTCTCATACTAAGCTCTTGCAGCTTGTTTTAAACTGTATAGTGTTTTGTTTAATTTATAAACATAAGAGGGAAAAGTTGGATTGATAAAACCTTCAGGTTTTTCTACATAAACCCCATCTTGGAGATTATCATTGAGGAAGGCACTCTTGCCATGCATCTGATATACTTTGATTTCCTTGTGAATTGCATTGGCAAGGAATAATTACCTCCAATCTGGCAACTAGTGCAAAAGTTTGTTTTTATTATATTTCTTCTTCTTGCATATATCCTTGAGCAACTAGTCTAGCCTTGTTCTTGACTATTACTCCATTAGAATCCAACTTATTTCTATATACCCACTTTGTTCCAATGATTAGGTAATTTCTAAGCCTTTTCACTATGATCCAAACCATTTTCCTCTCAAACTCATCTAGCTCTTCCTGCATTGCAACAATCAGTAAGGATCACTATCTACTTTCTTTAACTTCTTTGGTTCATATTGAGAAAGGAAGCAGTGTAGCATAACCTTAATTGATAGTTAGTTCCTTGTTCTTACTCTAACATTTACATCTCCAATCACTTGGGATTGGGGGTGATCTCTGAGAATTCCCCTCCCAGTATCTATTATAGCTTAAACAAGTTTAGGAGTTATCTCTTGATGTACTTCTTCTTCATTTGGATCATCTTCAACTACATTTTCAAGTCCAGCAACCCACTCTTGTGTATGAATTGTGACTAAAGTTGAACTAGTATTTATTCCACTAGATGCATCATCAGAGTTAGCTTCAGTATTGTCCAGCTGATGACAATACTCTTTAGATGATCCCTCTCCAATTTCCTTCAAGGTTAGTTGTTCCATCTCAACAACTAGAGTATCTTCTTCCTGCAAAATACTTTTGGTGTAATTTTCCTCCCCCTTAGACGATGGATTGGTTTCATTAAACACTACATACACAAACTCTTCTATCTTGAGAGTCCTTTTATTATAACACATATTGATCTTATTAAATGATGAATGTTCTAGAAAGATACCATCAACAACCTTCTTGTCAAATTTGACAAGATGACGGTTTCCATTATTAAGAATGTAGAAAGAATAACCAAATATTGTAAAATATGATACTAAAGGTATCTTTTCCTTCAACAACTCATAGGGAGTCTTTAGCTTAGTCTTATAAATGAGACTTTTATTGAAACATAGTTGGAAGTGTTAAATACTTCAGCCCAAAAGACCTTAGGCAAGTTTGACTATATCAATAATGTCCTTCCTAATTCAATTAGAGTTCTATTTTTTCCTTTCAGCTATCCCATTTTGTTGAGGAGTTATAGGAGCCAAAAGGTTTTATCTTATTCCTCTATAGTCATAGAATCTAAAAATTAAATGATTTTCAAACTTCGTGCCAAGGTCACTGCTAATCATAAACACTTGTGTATTGAATTCAGATTGAATATGTTTAGTGAATCTTGAGAGAATCCAAAAGGTGTCAGACTTAGCTCTGAGAAAGAACACTCAGCTAAGTCTACAAAATTCATCCATAATTACTAAAGTATAAGACTTTCCTCCTAAGCTCTGAGTGGAGATTGAACTAAATGGGTCCATTACAATAAATGAAAAATTCTAGATGAATCATTCTTACTAATTGGTTTGAATGATGATTTAGTTTGCTTACCTCACCAGCAAACTCTACATGGATTCAATTTCTTATACTTACCTTTTGGTAATCCCCTAACCAAATTATTCTTTACAAGCTTGGCCATACCTCCTATAGCAAAGCTCATTTCTATCCATATCTGAATTGAATAGACAGATTTCTTTTGCATTTGAGCTGAATTCAATTACATATATATTGCCTTTCCTAAATCCAGATAGAATTATTGTATCTATTTTTGTGTTGACTATTTGACATATATTGTAAGTGAATCTCACTTTGTATTCACCACCATAAAGCTGGCTAATACTAATAAGATTATGTTGAAGCCTTTAAACTTAAACTACCTTAGAGAATGAGATGTCTCAAGTATTGATCACACCATAGCCTTTGGTTTGACCACAATTAGAGTCACCAAACATTATCTTAGGGCCATCATTGGCCTTATAATGTTCCGACAGTTTTTTATGTCCAATCACGTGCCTAGAGTATCCACTGTTCAAATATCACAGCTGGTTTGTGGAAGGAGAGTCCCTCACCTGCACAAGCAATTAAACATTAGTTGTGGCACAAGTAACCTTAGACACATTGCTTCTTCTACCATTGTAGGGTGTGATAAAAGTGTAAGATTTTGTTTCATGATATCCTTTTGGATGACTGCTTCTAGCTTCATGACCATATCTCAAACAATTTGTGGATTCTTATTCAAGAGAATGGAAATAAGAAAGTATGGCAGTATTAAACTGGTTAAAATTTTTTATTAAGAAGTTGCTTCGACTATCATTCGACCCAAATTTCTCATTGTGTCGATATGGATTCGGCGCATAACTGAGGTTGCGCGATATGAGGTTGACACAAATCTTTGTCAGCATTGAGTAGAACTTAATGCATCTACAGAGTTCCGTCGATAGGAAGTCAACATATATTCCCAATTTATATAATTTTTATGTTTTAGGGCTTTATTATCTATGGGTTTCTTCCCTGGAATAACCCTATCATTAAATGAGCTGACCCAATTAAAATAACGACATTTTTTAGATCATCATCTAGGATTATTATAGGTTGCTTATCCTTAGCATTGATAAATGCTAAAGGATTCTTCCAAGCTGGTGTACTGGAAGCTTTTCCTGTTCTTGAAGGATCGACTCCTAATCCCAGGTGCTTAAATCTCATAGTGAGATTCTCAGTTATGTCCTTAAACTTTTGACTTCTTCCATTAAAGGAGTCCTCAAAAGTTTTTCATTTGCTAGCTCTTATTTTAAAGTCTAGTTTTCTTCAGTTAATTCATTTAGTTGTTATTTTATATTATCTACTTGACACTTAAGTTGATTGTCCGAATGAGTTTGTTCCTCATCAGGCTTTACATTTCTTAGACTTTATATTTCTTTTCTCAATTATTTAATTTATTTTTCAGCTTCCAAATGATCTTTACATAAAATCTTTAAAACATTCATTAAAATCATTTAAAGAGAAATCTAAGTCATCAAAACATGATACCTGATCATTCTCATCATCTCAGTAGGCTTTCAAAGCCATCAACCAATCTTCTTCAGCAACAAATTCATCTTCATTCTATGATGAGCTTGAATGCTTCTTGTGCTCCTTCTTGCCATTTTTGTCCTTTTTATATTCAAGGCAGTGTGCAGTAATGTGGTCTAGCTTTCTACAAGCAAAGTAAATGACCTCCTTATTAGGGGTCTTGTCAAACTTTCATTTGCTGGAGCTCCTTTCTGATCTTCTAGAGACTTTAGTCTTGTACCACCTCCTGAATCTTCTGTCTAGGATGTTAAACATCTCCTCTCCAGAAATTGAAGGTACTCAATCAACTGCCTTCAGAGAAATGGACATATCTCTAGGGGTGGAGATTTTGTCCATCACTTCAGACTCAGTCCTACTCTTCAACAGAAGTTTATAGGACTTGAGTTTGTCTAATGGGGCATCAGTTATGATTTCCCTATGACATCTGGACTCTCTCATGCCATAGATCCTTAAGTCCCATGTTCTTGGGAAGCGCATGAAAAGCTTGTCATTTATCTTAGTGAGTGAATTCTCCTTGTCCAGTCTCTTGAGTTCAGTCATAATAATGTTGAACCTCTCATACATTTCAACAACTGTTACTTCAATTTTCTTCTGAAAGTTCTCATACTGGGATATGAGAAGAGACATCTTATCCTTTTCTTTCATCAAAACTTCTATATACAATCCTAAACAAGGACTCCCATGCTTCTTTAAGTGACTGGCAATCAGCCACTTTCTGGAAGATCTCGTGTGACATAGTAGACACTAGGATGTTCATTGCCTTAATATCTCTGTCTGTCACTCTCTTTTATTCTTCTGTCCATTTAGATCTGGGAACTAGTTCTATTGTAGTACTCCCACTAGAATCTTTCTTGTATGGCCTTGGTGGTCCTGTAAGAATGGAAACAAAAATAGCTTCATCAATAGAATTCATATAAATTTTTTTTGGCCTTCTAGAGTATAAACTTCTCTAAGTTACACACTAGTGGTCACGTGGATGCAAATCCTTTAAAGTTATTTGATGACAAATAAATTTTTGAGAATTTTCCTAAGGGGGTGAATAGAGAATAAAAGAATTAAAATATTTTACTTAGGTAATCAGAGTATTTTTAGATTTGCATCTACAATACCCAGCCATAATGAAATAAGTAAATGCAAGAAGTAAAGTGCAAAAAAGTAAACACAACACATCATACAGTCATAGAAAGGCAATCCACAGAAGGCATCAAAACTATAATGGTTTCCTAAAATCTGGATACATCCATTCTTCTAGCCCCTTATTTGGAATACACTATCCCAATGCATGAGTCTTTTGATAAGGAGACTCTCAGAACCAACAAGTAGATCTTTTGATAAGAAGATCTTGAACCAAGAGTTTATCTTTTTGAAAGGAGATATCTAACTAAGGACCAAGTCTTTTGATAAGGAAACTCTTAGAACTAGTGATTGAATCCTTTGAAGAGGGATTCTAAAAACACTTTAATCAAAGTACAAGAAGAAGAGTAAGAAGTGAGAAGAAGTCTTCAAAGATGAGTCCTCTCTAAGCAAATTTCGTAGGACATTAGACACTAAGTGTATTCGATCTTCAATGTTTGATGAAATCTTGCTCACAGAAGTTGCAATGATTATATGCTCTTTTTATCCAATTTATTCTCTGTTTGTCTATTCAGAAGGTTATTTTAGTAGTCAGAGGAAAAGAAGAAAGAAGAAGGATTTTGTCAAGATCTATTTTTCCTAGCACTATGTATTCTGTATCTCTATGTATGTTATCCATTCTGAATTCTAGTTATATCAAAACCCTTAGTGATTTTGAATTTCTTCTCTTCATAGAAAATATCTTTAGAAGGAATAAAATTATATTCTTCCAAATCTGCTTTAATCAATTCTGATTTATTCTTCAAAATTCTTCTATAAAAAAATCTTATGGAATTTGTGGAGAATTCTTTCCATTAAGCTTTCTTCCATTGACTCAAAACATTTGAAATAATTTCCTAACAACTCCCTGGAAATTAGCCTAGACAGATCTTCCGAAATTTCCATATTGAGTTTAATTCGACGCTACGTCGACTTCAAGTAGAAAGTGCGTCGAGATCTGCCTTAAGAATGAAGTCCAGTCGACCTAGCCTTATAATTAAAGTTATGCTGATATTATATCGACGCATGCGTCATGTTCTGCCTTAGAGTTGCATCGACTAAATTTCTATTGTTGCTCCAATTTCTAGTTGAAGTGACGTCGAATTCCAGTCAGCGTTGCATCAACTTCCAGTCAGAATTGCGTCGACTTCCAGTCAGCGTTCCGTCGACTTCATATCGATGCATATTGACTTGTATTTCTTCTTTATTTCAGTGTGCCTACTTCATGCCCATAACCCAACTCACTTCCTAAGACATTTATGTCCATATTACCCTCACTTTATAACATGGGTAATGATCCTAGGTTGTAAAATCACTTATAAGCTATTTGTTAAGTTAAATCATAAGTCTTTCCCAAACAAAAATCCTACTGATGAGTAGTTTTGTACATATTTTTAATATGCAATTTAGTCTAATTTTAGTTAAAATTAGTAATAGTTTATAAATTTTCCTAAATAAATCATATTTTTTCTATTTGTTTTCTAATTTGTTCATTATTTCTATTTTGTAGGCTTTTGTTATTTTTTTGGTCAAATGGACTAAATTTCCAAAGGTCATGCCCATTATCACGCCTGTGACCGAGGCTGTGTCAAATTAATGTCACTATTCTAGCTAGTTACCGCCGTCTAAAACCATCTACTGAAGTTTTACATGTACACTCTTGTGTCAAATAGTTGTACCTATGACATTCATTAGTCGCAGTCATGTAATATTTGTCTCGCCTATCAGATCCATGTCATGCCGATCTGGCTGGAAGCTGTCTTACAGATATTGATGTCGTTCATTAGTCATGCCCGTATCTTCCATGCATCACTCCCGGACACGCCCATTTGTCATACCTTTAAGATAGTTGCCACCACATTCAATTTTTTCGCCCATTGTAGCTCTCGTGTCCATCTAATATCACTGTCATGTTAGAAGATTCATCCCCCATCTCATACCTAGCTCACTCCAAATCAATGTCGTCGCCTGCCTTACATGCCACACCCTAGGTCATGCCCGAGACCTAGGTCGTGTATTTCCTGAAACATTGAATCTGCTCTCTTTTGCTCTCACTGCCGCCAAATTAATCCTCCTGCCATCAATCCAAAGTCACACTCTAGGTCACGCCTATGATCACGAGTGTGTAACTTTATTTTTTCTGCTATAAATTTAGGTCGATTTCCAGAAGTTTTCCCTCCACTTCCTTTGCCCGTTTTGGTAGAGCATGTCTCTATTTTTTGCATTTCTTTCCATATATTTTAGTTTAGATTTAATTACTTGTATTTTTCTTTCATGCAATATAACATAGTTTTTATTTTATGCAATCTCTCTTTCTTCTTTTTTATCGTGCTCCTTTTTGTCTTTTTAATTAGTAGTTAAGTAATTTAGTCTTTAGCTTTACAAACTTTTATATGAAATAAATATTTTCTTTATTATCTCTCTTGTCTTTCTTTAGATTTATTCTTGAATTAAAATGTATCGAGTTTATATATCGATTATGAATTTAAGTATATGTTTTCGTATTCTAGTTAGCTCAGTGGCTCATGCTTACGAATCGATCTCTTAAGAATAAAAAGAAATTTGTGCAACCCTCGAGAGAGCAATACGTAAATTTTTCGGATCAAAGTCAAATCTAATTATGGGGTTCATCTTGATAAAGCGAGTATTAGGGGTTTCGATTATAGAACCAGAGTTCGGTCGATCAACCTAATCTCAGGTGGTTGTTTTGCTCTTGAGAGGTGTTTTCTTATTTTGAGAATTTTCATGTTCAAGAAATATATTAGAAAGTTAAAAATCTATCTTTTGTATTTTATTTCGAAATGAGATTTGATGAAGTTAGTGTTCATATTTTTAGTTTAGTTTAAATTATATTTTATCTTATGTTTTTATTCGGTAAAATAATAGTTTGTTTTATTAAAGTAGAAGTACTCGACAAGACCTAAGATATTTGTGCAATTTTGATATGTTTTCATATTCTGTTCTATAATCGATAGGCACACATGCCTTAATCGTTTATAGATTGGAGAAACTTAAATTTTCTTTGTCAAATTTTTGGCACCGTTACCCGAGATTTTTTTGTCGATATTTTGAAAAGAGAAGACACTATTAATTTTATCTTTTTTTCTTTTCCCCACTAAAGAATTAAATTTTAATGTTAAAATTAAATTATTGAAAAAAAGGAGATTTTGGGTGTCATTATATCGCATCTCCTTGTACATTGCGAGCCCTTTACCGAGTAGACTTTGAGAAGTTTAAGACTAATAAAAACATTAGAATATCCATTTCATCTAATTTATTTTTTTTAGTAAGTTTAAAAAACCAAAAAAACAAATTAAAACGTAAAATAAAAAAAAATTTAAACATATAAAAAATTTTAAAATATTTTCTTGTGTTTGTTTTCTTATTGTTTTGTGGTTTTGTTTTGTATTTTGTTGTTTTATTTTAACAATGTTTTGTAGGTGATCGTGTTGTTCTCTGTCTCCAAATCAGGGACGAGTTTTTTCTCCTTTATAATTTTTCTTTCATGTCACTCTTTATTTCCTCTTTTCATGTCATGTTCTTGTTTTATTTTGTTCTTCTTTCATACTTTGTTTCCCACATTGGGGACAATGTTGAAATTTAAATATGTGGGTGCTTTCACTTTTTAGCATCTTTAAAAAATTTTAAATAAAATTTGAAAAAAAAACTTATTAGATATTTTTCTTGTTATTTTATTTGATGAATGGTACTTAGATTTTTTTAAAAAAATTTATAAGATAGTTAAAAAAATTAAAATCTAAAAAAATTAAAAATCTAATTTCTTGGAAATAAAGGTTTGGGATATCATCTCATCATATGTCCTAATATTGATGAGAGTCTGTCACAGGGTATATGTCAGGATGTTCAAGGAGTAACCAAAAATTTATGAGTCTAACTTACTTTTATTTTATTTCCTTGTCTTTATTTTGTATGTGTATATAGAATCCAAAACAAGATCACATATAACATTTTTAAAAAAAATGAAAAAAAAACTTAAAAATCTAAAAATATAATAAAGCCATACTTTGTTTTGTTATTACAAAATTATTTATAATTTTTTTTATCCTTTTTAATTTACTAATTTTATTTGTCATAGTTTGTTATATTTAATTTTTAAGTGATTTAGTTTTAATTACTATCTTATGATTTTAATTTGATTATAGTAACTTATTTAATATTTTTTTCTTTTATTTTAATTAGCTTCATTTTGTAGTATTTACTAAACACCTTTAGATCTTAGTTATTTTTAATTCTAACTTTTTTATTTTTAGGAATATTCAAGCTACTATAGTTGCACTCAATTATTTTATTTTATAATCTAGAACTTTTTTAGCCATTACCCTATCCATTTCTCTCACCCTTTGTTTATAAAAAATTATTAAAAGATCATATGTCATAGGAATGAGAGGATAAAATTCATCATTCCCTAAATATATGCACCCAAGTTAGAATAATATTATTAAAAGATTATATGTCATCAAAACATGAGAATAAAATTCAAGGTTTTAAAATCAGACTGGAGATTGATTCAGAACAAGAAGAGGTTCATGGTTGAACCTATCGAACCTGTCCGACCGAGGTTGAACCATAATAACCTTATTATATATTTTAAATATTTGAGTATTATTAGTTATTAGATTTTTTATCATCACACATATAAAATAAAACACATTCAATTATAATATACAAAATATCCCCATTATGAAATGCAACATTCCAATTTACCTAAATAATAAATACATGTTATAATAGTTTTAAAACATAAATCTAATGTTTTTATTTTGAGTAAACTATAAAACTTAAAACTGCAAAACTAAACATAATTTCGTAAATATACAAAAATTAAAAGTGGGGTAATATTTATGTCGTATATATAATATAGTATATCCCTTTATTTTATACAAATAAATACAATATATTATATTTATGTACACACACAATCATGTCTATAAGTTAATTAAAGTGATTATTGTTATTATGAGGGGCTGATCTAGGGCGGGGGGGGGGGGGGGGGGGCTCCAACAATTTTGGTAGAATAGATAATGAATTTGAATTTCTCTTGTCGGGCCAATGAATTTTGACTACTTATATGTGAAAAACACTATCCGAATAAGGGAAAAATGATCCGGAAATGTGGAGACTTTTGAATTTTTTTTTGATTAGAAGATAAGAAAGATGACATGAGAGCTAACTAGTTTAATTAATTTTTTTGAAAATGACATATGTAAATCTAGTTGAGATATTTACAAGTAATTTTGATCTCACCAAGTCCAACTCATCTTTACTCATGGCTTCTTTTGATTTTTTGAAAAAAACGCTTCCTCCATCTTCGGCAAAATATAACACGACATATTCATTAATTAACTCTTATACTTTTGCTTATTCTAATAGTGTCACTTTATTACACCCTAAGAGTACATGATATCAGAGCCAATTAATTATGACTATGAGTTTCTCAAACTTCTTAAATGACCCCCCTTTGTTGAAATTCATGTTCTCTATAGTAGGAGCGTGCGTCCACACATTCTTTAGGGTTTATTTTGATACAAAGTTCTCTTACTTTGAGGAGGAACTTCCTTATGCTCTTAGAGGTGTTGACGAATGATGATGGAAATGAGATTATTCTAATGTTTAAATACTAATAATAAAGTTTTACACTTTTACTGCAATCCATACTTTGTAGTGGAAGTCATTTTAAATATTTTATTACAACCAACATATTTTTTCTTGTATTTATTTACTTCACACCAACATTTAGCGCAAACAAATAAATCAAATTGGAATTGTTTGTACTCTTTACATTCCAACAACTCAAATTTTTAAAAAGTGAATATTATATGTACCGCAACCAAGATTAGGTCAGTATTACGCAACATTTCATTTAGTCTAAAAGTTGATTAAGATCGAGCGTATATGTGTCTAAATAGATAAGCTGTAATAAGAAAAAAAATTTGTGACCCAACTGTGATATATTACATGTTCAAATTTTGGTATAAACATTGATCATAAAAAAATCGCCTTTTCATTAGGCCTTACTAATAAAATTTCCTGGATCCGCCACTGGTTATTTTACTAATTAATATGAGTGGGAATATTATATATAAATAATATTTCAGAAATATTCAAACAAGCCAAACAAACCCAATGGCGGGGGCATTCCACATTTACCAAAGTGGCAAGTGTAATGCACCAAAATTTCTGATAATTAATTTAGTCGCGTAATAATAGCGTAAGGGAATTACGCTAGTTCATGAGTTTCAGCGCATCAACAATTTCTTTTGTAAACATTGACTAAGTAAGGTAATAATAAGAATTTTCAATATATTTAATTAAAATCTTCCACACTATAAAATCCGAACCATTAGAAATTAGGTTTAAGAAACTTCTTTTTCTTCCGCCAAACCCGATCACGTGACAGGAGGAGAGTCAGCCCTTTTTGGAAGTCTTCCGTCCGCCGATTGTAAATAGACCTATTTTTCTGTACATTAATTTAGTCGTTTTCCTTTCTTTTTGTCGTTTTTACTATTTTTATTCAATAAAATGCTTCCTATTTTGTAAATATTATACTAACTTGTTTATTTTATTTTCAGGAAAAATTGAAAATCTGCCAAAAAATTGACATGTCACGCCCGTGACATATTGGGTCACGCCCGTGACCAGGGCGTGACACCAAATTCCTGTGAAATCTGCAATTTTGAAGTGCAAAGCCTTACACGCCCGGGGTCACGCCCGTGTCACCCGACACGGGCGTGACCCAAGCCCGTGTTCACTCCACTCGACGATTTCATCTCGACATTCGTCGAGTGTCGACACCCGCCTGTCACGCCCAGAGTCACGCCCCGTGACCTGGGGCGTGACCTTTCCAGCTAGCCCGACAAGACCCGCGCGGCGACTTTGGCGCACCGCCCCAGATCCACCTGCCTGTCACGCCCCCTGTCACGCCCGTGACCATGGCGTGACCACTGCGAGACCGCCACGTGTCCAGCCCGAAGTCAACTTTCCGTCAAATCGCCGGCCGCCTTCTCAAATAGTACTGTCACGCCCCCTGTCACGCCCGTGACCAAGGGCGTGACCCATGAAAATTTTGTCTATAAATTCAGAGGGTCTCCTTTGAATTCCTGTTCCCCTTTTGGGCACCATTTTGTATAGGGTTGTGCTGCCGAAATGCTTCCAAGGCTTATGTAAGGGATAATTTCTCCCCCCCCCCCTCCTTAGTTTTTTATTTTCGTGTCTTGTAACTCGTCTTTTCATTTAATGAAATATGTGTTTTTCCTTCTCTTATATCGCCTTGGAATGTATCTATGCAAATCTCCCCTATGCAATCTTATTTTTCATTTTGTTTTAACTTAGTTTTCTTTCGTTCTTTTTATATGCGTGTGTGTGTGTATGAGGTTAGACTTTTACTTTTATGATTTCATACGTTCTGTTTACTTAGGTTAGTTTAGTTTTAGGATTCCTTTTTGGTACGCTCTCCATTTTCATTCTTATAAGACTATAAACGGTTTATAAAAGTGGTTTTTAATTCCTTTTAAATTAGGCTCTTTAGGATTGTAAAACTTTCGTTCTCTTTTAGTTTTATTTCCACTTTTTAGGCGTTTCTATAAAATTATAAGAATGAAAACTTAATCTTTTAATTTTTCTAGCATTTTCATTTTTGCATTTATTTCAAAACTTTTTCCTTATTTAATTTTTTCGCTCTCTTTTTATGCATTTCTACCGCATTCTAGCGGTAGAAAATGTATTCGTTTTAATTTTCGAGCACTTCATTTTTCATTTATTTGCAAACTTTCTTCCCGTTTAATTTTTATTTTCGCTTTTTATGCATTTCTACCGCATTCTAGCGGTAGAAATGCAGTTTTTTTCAATTTTCGGCAACTTAGTTTTTTCCAATTTTTTATGTTGCGCATTTATTTCCGCCTACTCGTTAAGAGTTAAATGGCGCTTTGCTTTATTCAATTCTGTCGTGTGTGTGCGTGTGTTTACCTTTCAGTAGAGTTCGTGTGTTTACTTTCTTGTAGAGTGTGTGTGTTACTTTTGTCGAGAGAGTGTGTGTGCGTTGCATTTATTTTGTCCTACTCGGTTGAGTAGGACCCTATTTATTTTCTCCTACTCATTTGAGTAGGACTTGCGTGTGTGCGTTTTACTGCTTTCTTTCTCCCGCCCACGCAGTTGCGCCGGGACTCGCAATTTACTGCTTTCTTCAGTCCTACTCGTTTGGGTAGGACTTGCAATTTTCAGCTTTCATTTACTGCTTTATTTTACTGCTTTCATTTCCTGCTTTCCATTTTCTGCTTTCTTTTCTGCTTTTCTTCGCAAGCCGTCCCCATTCCGATGAGTGGCTAACAGTTCTTAGCCCTCGCCATCGAAGAGCATTGGGACAGATAAAATAGCTTAAAATAACTAAAGGTCTAATCTTTCTAATTATTAATAGTACTAAGGTTTGCCCGGGGTTAACGACGCGTAGGACCACATATCGATGTGTGGGCCCTATTTCCGTAGTCCATAGCTAGCTAGCCGAGAGGCCGTGCATATGGACCGATCACCCCTTGGCAAAGAGAGTTCCGCACTAACCCTCGAGAGAGGAGGCGCGCCAACTCTACCGGATTGGGTTCCCCACCCAATAGCGGGGTTCTTAGCGTAATGCGGGCGTTTAAGAGGAATCCTTCGTCGGACTAACGTCGTCGAATAGTCTTAGCGTTCAGGTGAGCGATAGCCCTATAGCTAGGTGAGCTCATTTTAGTGGAACCTCCACGCCAAGTCTCCGCCTTAATTAATTAGAAATTTAGGAGCTCTTTTTATTTAAAGTCTATTTTAGTTCAATTGTTTTTCGGGTTGCCATCGAGCTAAGCTCTTCATCGGCACCACCTTCATGCTTTCTTTTTTTGCTTTCATTTTCTTTCCGCCATTTTCTGTATTTTATATAAAATATCCGACAAGATAATTATCGGTAAAATAATAGTCCCCTCCAGGGAAGAGTAGAATAATCGAACCGGACCCGAGAACAATACGACCTCGATATTCCACCGGAATATCCTGTACTACTCACGATAGGTGCACTTGCCTCCTTTCGTTAAAACTCGATTCTAAACCTTTTTTATATCCAAAATAAATAAATAAATACGCGCGACCCGTTTTCTTAAATAAAATTCACTTCCGCCTTTTTTTCGCAAATAAAACCGCCGGGTCGCCGCGTGACCGCAAATAATTTTGGAGTTTTACTGCATCAAGTTTTTGGCGCCGTTGCCGGGGACATTTAGGTTCGTTATTTTAAACCCTGGAAATCTATTAATTTTACCTATATCTATATATAACAAAATTTAAAAAATGGCCAACAAAAATATATATAATAATAATAAAAATCATAATAAACAAATAATAATTACAAAATTATAAAACAAAAAAAAAAATATGAAAACTTATAACAAAAAAAAATTTTGCAAACCTTAAAAACAAAAAAACTATAAAACTAAAAAAAAAAACTAAACTAAAAACAAAAAAAAACACTAAAAAATCCAAAAATGAAAAAAAAATTAACAAAAAATTATTTTTATTTCATCTTGTTTTTGAAAAAAAAAAAAAAACAAAAAAAAAAAAAAAACAAAATTGAAAAATGAAAACTTAAAAATATATTTTCCTTATAAAAAAAAAAAAAAAAAAAAAAAAACAAACCCAAACAAAAAAAAAAAAAAAACGTAAGTATAATTTTATTTAATTTAACTTATTTTATTTTGATTCGGCGCGGTCCTCACTCTTATGCGCGCTAGGAGATCACATTTTTATCACGTAGTGGTCGCTAAGGCCCTTAGCTACCTCCGACTCCCCCACGCACATCGCCCCCTACCGCCCGCGATTTTAGGCGAGTTTCTCTTCTTATTTTTCGTTATCTTTTTGTTTTTTTCTTCTAAATTGCAGGGTTCAAACTGGGCCTCCCGCGCTCGTCTTAGGGAAGCTCCTACCCTCCCTTTTTCTTTTTGTACTTATTATAATTTGTATATTATCTGTTCCGCATACTTAGACTGCAACATTGGGGACAATTTGGGTTTAAGTATGGGGTGTTTTCCTATACTGCATTTTTTTTATTCTGTACTCATCAAAATACAAAAATACAAAAAAAAACTGCAAACTTAAAACATAAAAAAAAAATTTTTTTTCCTTGTTTATATATAAAAAAAAAACTCAAAAAAATCATAAACCACAAACAAAAATCTCAAAAAAACTTATAAAACATCAAAAATTCAACAAAAAAAAAAAAAAAATTATTTACTTTGTAAATATTTTTCAAAAAAATCTCTCTTCCCCCTCTTCTTCTTTTTTGGTAAAAACTTGCGTCTTGCCTTGCCGCGACGTTCGACTCATCGAACCAACCATTCAAATAAGAGTCTGTTCGCGGGGCGCAGTCGAGTTTTTACTTTGCCCTTTTTTGTAAAAATCTCTCTTACCCCCCTATCTTCTTTGTAAATAACTCTTCTTCTCTCCTCATTCTTGTAAATTACTTATCTACAAAAACTAAAAAAAAAAATTAGAAAAACCCAAAACCCTAAAAAGATAAAAAATCAAAAAATCCTAAAAAAATATAATTAAAACACAAAAAATGATAAACTCTAAAAATCAAAAATTGTGTTTGTTAAATATGTAACAAAATAATTCGAATACACCATATCTTAACCCTTTTTGCTTTCCAAAATCTAGTTTCGAGTTAATTTATATGCGAATTTTAGTTATTCTTTGCTTACTATTCGTTTATTAATTAAAGTTCGATAGATTTAAGTGTCTGGGGTTAAGATTTAAAAAATTTTTTTATGTCCTTTCCTTTATAATAGAGAACTTGTTTTCACACCACTTCTAAGTTTATAAATAGAAGCTCGTTTTTTTATGTTAGAAAATAACATCCATGGATTTCAATTATTCTACTTCATGCTTTTAGAAATATTGGAACTTTCATTTTAAAAAGGTTGCTCTCAAAACTTTTTTTATTAAAATCTAGTTTTCTTTTTGAAAAACTAAACCCACTTCCTTTTTTTTCATGTCTTACTTTGATATGATTACCCCTTTATCCGAAAAAAAAAAAAAATCCTATGTCAATGGGAATAAGATTTCGTTCCGTAAACATAGGCACCCAATATTTAAAAAGATTATATAGGGAGTAAGAGGATAAAATTCATTACTCCTACAAATATACATTGGGTTATTTTATCCTTATGAAGAAAGAAAAAAAAATTATTATTATGTGTTAGGAAAATAAGATTTCGTTTTCCTAACTATCCAAAAAGAAAAAATTGGAGGTTCGAGAAAAAAATTACCTCACCTCAATATTCAAGCCTTCTTCATAAACCACCAAACACTTAGCCTATTTCAATAATTCTAGACTTAATTTAAAAATTTTTTTGAGAGCATAATTGTTAAATTGCATTATTTCCTTTAACTTCTTTTAAGCTAAAGTTTTTTATATAAATCCAATCCATCTTTGTTAAACTAACAAAAATATTTTTGCTTTCTATTTTATTTTTTCTAGAAGTCTTTTTGAAACTCTTCCTCTATTTAACATTTCATAAATTAGGATTTAATTCTTTAACCCCGATGTTTATTTTGATCTTCCTTTTAATTAATTCAAGCGGTAGCTAAACTTAGAATTTCTTTTATTCCTTATAAGTTCATCTCCAACTTTTGCTCTGGAATAGCAAAAGCTTAAGTATGGGGTATTTGATGAATTGTAAATATACCTATTTTTCTGTAACATTAATTTAGTCGTTTTCCTTTCTTTTTGTCGTTTTTACTTATTTTTTATTCAATAAAATGCTCCTATTTTTGTAAATATTATACTAACTTAGTTTATTTTATTTTTCAGGAAAAATTGAAAATCTGCCAAAAAATTGACATGTCACGCCCGTGACATATTGGTCACGCCCGTGACCAGGGCGTGACACGTCAAATTCCTGTGAAATCTGCAATTTTGAAGTGCAAAGCCTGACACGCCCGGGGTCACGCCCGGTGTCACCCGACACGGGGCGTGACCCAGCCCGTGTTCACTCCACTCGACGATTTCATCTCGACATTCGTCGAGTGTCGACACCCCCTGTCACGCCCAGAGTCACGCCCGTGACCTGGGGCGTGACCTTTCCAGCTAGCCCGACAAGACCCGCGCGGCGACTTTTGGCGCACCGCGCCCAGATCCACCTGCCTGTCACGCCCCGTCACGCCCGTGACCAAGGGCGTGACCACTGCGAGACCGCCACGTGTCCAGCCCGAAGTCAACTTCCCGTCAAATCGCCGGCCGCCTTCTCAAATAGTACTGTCACGCCCCCTGTCACGCCCGTGACCAAGGGCGTGACCATAAAATTTTGTCTATAAATTCAGAGGGTCCTCTTTGAATTCCTGTTCCCCTTTGGGCACCATTTTGTATAGGGTTGTGCTGCCGAAATGCTTCCAAGGCTTATGTAAGGGATAATTTCTCCCCCCCCCCTCCTTAGTTTTATTTTCGTGTCTTTGTAACTCGTCTTTTCATTTAATGAAATATGTGTTTTCTTCTCTTATATCGCCTTTGGAATGTATCTATGCAAATCTCCCCTATGCAATCTTATTTTTCATTTTGTTTTAACTTAGTTTTCTTTTTCTTTTTATATGCGTGTGTGTGTGTATGAGGTTAGACTTTTACTTTTATGATTTCATAAGTTCTGTTTACTTAGGTTAGTTTAGTTTAGGATTCCTTTTGGTACTCTCTCCATTTTCATTCTTATAAGACTATAAAAACGGTTTAAAAGTGGTTTTTAATTCTTTTAAATTAGGCTCTTTAGGATTGTAAAACTTTTCGTTCTCTTTTAGTTTTATTTCCACTTTTTAGGCGTTTCTATAAAATTATAAGAAGGAAAACTTAATCGTTTTAATTTTTCTAGCATTTTCGTTTTTGCATTTATTTTCAAACTTTTTCCTTATTTAATTTTTTCGCTCTCTTTTATGCATTTCTACCGCATTCTAGCGGTAGGAAGTTTTCGTTTTAATTTTTCGAGCACTTTCATTTTTCATTTTTATTTGCAAACTTTCTTCCCGTTTAATTTTTATTTTCGCTTTTTATGCATTTCTACCGCATTCTAGCGGTAGAAATGCAGTTGTTTTCAATTTTCGGCAACTTAGTTTTTTGCAATTTTTATGTGTGCGCATTTATTTCCGCCTACTCGTTAAGAGTTAAATGGCGCTTTGCTTTATTTCAATTCTGTCGTGTGTGTGCGTGTGTTTACCTTTCAGTAGAGTGCGTGTGTTTACTTTCTTGTAGAGTGTGTGTGTTTACGTTATGTCGAGAGAGTGTGTGTGCGTTGCATTTATTTTGTCCTACTCGGTTGAGTAGGACCCGTATTTATTTTCTCCTACTCATTTGAGTAGGACTTGCGTGTGTGCGTTTTACTGCTTTCATTTCTCCCGCCCACGCAGTTGCGCCGGGACTCGCAATTTAACTGCTTTCTTTCAGTCCTACTCGTTTGGGTAGGACTTGCAATTTTTAAATTGCATTATTTCCTTTAACTTCTTAAGCTAAAGTTTTTTATATAAATCCAATCCATCTTTGTTAAACTAACAAAAATATTTTTTGCTTTCTATTTTATTTTTTCTAGAAGTCTTTTTGAAACTCTTCCTCTATTCATAACATTTCATAAATTAGGATTTAATTCTTTAACCCCGGATGTTTATTTTGATCTTCCTTTTAATTAATTCAAGCGGTAGCTAAACTAGAATTTCTTTTTATTCCTTATAAGTTCATCTCCAACTTTTGCTCTGGAATAGCAAAAGCTTAAGTATGGGGTATTTTTGATGAATTGTAAATATACCTATTTTTCTGTACATTAATTTAGTCGTTTTCCTTTCTTTTTGTCGTTTTTACTTATTTTTATTCAATAAAATGCTCCTATTTTTGTAAATATTATACTAACTTAGTTTATTTTATTTTTCAGGAAAAATTGAAAATCTGCCAAAAAATTGACATGTCACGCCCGTGACTATATTGGTCACGCCCGTGACCAGGGCGTGACACGTCAAATCCTGTGAAATCTGCAATTTTGAAGTGCAAAGCCTTACACGCCCGGGGTCACCCCGTGTCACCCGACACGGGGCGTGACCCAAGCCCGTGTTCACTCCACTCGACGATTTCATCTCGACATTCGTCGAGTGTCGACACCCGCCTGTCACGCCCAGAGTCACGCCCGTGACCTGGGGCGTGACCTTTCCAGCTAGCCCGACAAGACCCGCGCGGCGACTTTTTTGGCGCACCACGCCCAGATCCACCTCCTGTCACGCCCCCTGTCACGCCCGTGACCAAGGGCGTGACCACTGCGAGACCGCCACGTGTCCAGCCCGAAGTCAACTTTCCCGTCAAATCGCCGGCCGCCTTCTCAATAGTACGTCACGCCCCCTGTCACGCCCGTGACCAAGGGCGTGACCCATGAAAATTTTGTCTATAAATTCAGAGGGTCTCCTTTGAATTCCTGTTCCCCTTTTGGGCACCATTTTGTATAGGGTTGTGCTGCCGAAATGCTTCCAAGGCTATGTAAGGGATAATTTCTCCCCCCCCCTCCTTAGTTTTATTTTCGTGTCTTTGTAACTCGTCTTTTTCATTTAATGAAATATGTGTTTTCTTCTCTTATATCGCCTTTGGAATGTATCTATGCAAATCTCCCCTATGCAATCTTATTTTTCATTTTGTTTTAACTTAGTTTTCTTTCGTTCTTTTTTATATGCGTGTGTGTGTGTATGAGGTTAGACTTTTACTTTTATGATTTCATAAGTTCTGTTTACTTAGGTTAGTTTAGTTTTAGGATTCCTTTTGGTACTCTCTCCATTTTCATTCTTATAAGACTATAAAAACGGTTATAAAAGTGGTTTTTAATTCCTTTTAAATTAGGCTCTTTAGGATTGTAAAACTTTTCGTCTCTTTTAGTTTTATTTCCACTTTTTAGCGTTTCTATAAAATTATAAGAATGAAAACTTAATCGTTTTAATTTTTCTAGCATTTCGTTTTTGCATTTATTTTCAAACTTTTTCCCTTATTTAATTTTTTCGCTCTCTTTTATGCATTTCTACCGCATTCTAGCGGTAGAAATGTATTCGTTTTAATTTTTCGAGCACTTTCATTTTTCATTTTTATTTGCAAACTTTCTTCCCGTTTAATTTTTATTTTCGCTTTTTATGCATTTCTACCGCATTCTAGCGGTAGAAATGCAGTTGTTTTCAATTTTCGGCAACTTAGTTTTTTTGCAATTTTTTATGTGTGCGCATTTATTTCCGCCTACTCGTTAAGAGTTAAATGGCGCTTTGCTTTATTTCAATTCTGTCGTGTGTGTGCGTGGTGTTTACCTTTCAGTAGAGTGCGTGTGTTTACTTTCTTGTAGAGTGTGTGTGTTTACTTTATGTCGAGAGAGTGTGTGTGCGTTGCATTTATTTTGTCCTACTCGGTTGAGTAGGACCCGTATTTATTTTCTCCTACTCATTTGAGTAGGACTTGCGTGTGTGCGTTTTACTGCTTTCATTTCTCCCGCCCACGCAGTTGCGCGGGACTCGCAATTTACTGCTTTCTTCAGTCCTACTCGTTTGGGTAGGACTTGCAATTTTCAGCTTTCATTTACTGCTTTATTTTACTGCTTTCATTTCCTGCTTCCATTTTCTGCTTTCTTTTTCTGCTTTTCTCGCAAGCCGTCCCCCTTCCGATGAGTGGCTAACAGTTCTTAGCCCTCGCCATCGAAGAGCATTGGGACAGATAAAATAGCTTAAAATAACTAAAGGTCTAATCTTTCTAATTAATTAATAGTACTTAAGGTTTGCCCGGGGTTAACGACGCGTAGGACCACATATCGATGTGTGGGCCCTATTTCCGTAGTCCATATGCTAGCTAGCCGAGAGGCCGTGCATATGGACCGATCACCCCTTGGCAAAGAGAGTTCCGCACTAACCCTCGAGAGAGGAGGCGCGCCAACTCTACCGGATTGGGTTCCCCACCCAATAGCGGGGTTCTTAGCGTAATGCGGGCGTTAAGAGGAATCCTTCGTCGGACTAACGTTCGGTCGAATAGTCTTAGCGTTCAGGTGAGCGATAGCCCTATAGCTAGGTGAGCTCATTTTAGTGGAACCTCCACGGCCAAGTCTCCGCCTTAATTAATTAGAAATTTAGGAGCTCTTTTTATTTAAAGTCTATTTAGTTCAATTGTTTTTTCGGTGCCATCGAGCTAAGCTCTTCATCGGCACCACCTTCATGCTTTCTTTTTATTGCTTTCATTTTCTTTCCGCCATTTTCTGTATTTTTATATAAAATATCCCGACAAGATAATTATCGGTAAAATAATAGTCCCCTCCAGGAAGAGTAGAAATAATCGAACCGACCGAGAACAATACGACCTCGATATTCCACCCGAATATCCTGTACTACTCACGATAGGTGCACTTGCCTCCTTTCGTTAAAACTCGATTTCTAAACCTTTTTTTATATCCAAAATAAATAAATAAATACGCGCGACCCGTTTTCTTAATAAAATTCACTTCCGCCTTTTTTTTCGCAAATAAAACCGCCGGGTCGCCGCGTGACCCGCAAATAATTTTGGAGTTTTAACTGCATCATCTTCCGTCCGCCGCCGCTGGAGCTACAGTGCAGGAAATCATTGTAGGAGTAGAGATCCGGAATGCTCTCATCGAGACCTCATGTGCACGGTGAGTTTTTCAGTTTTTTTGGGATTTTTTGGGCTTGTAGCTATGTTGAAGTTGGTGACCGGAGGGTCTGTCTTGGCGGGTTGAAGACCGCGGGTCTGGCGGTTTGACTCGCCGGCTTGTAAACCGGGCGGTCTAGCGATCTTCACAGGCGACCTCTCTGCTTCTCTTGTTGTAGCCGTGCGGTTAGCCCTTCTGTCTAACCGCTGCGGCTTGTGCGGTTTACTTTGTATAGTCCGCTTAGCTTGTAAATTTTTAGTCCCACATCTCTTATTTGTATTCTCTCATCTCTCCTCCATTCTATATAAGGGAGGGCATACCTTTGTAATAGTTACTTTTTTCGGATAATAAAATTTCAGTTAAAACCATTTATGTTTGTTTTCTGTTCGGTTTCTAACATGGTATCAGAGGGAGGTTACTGGGACTGAGAGTGGTGGCCTCCCAAGTTTGTTTTCTAACCATTTCTGTTTGGTTTCTAACATGGTTTCTGTTCCCTCTATGTGCCCAAGTTTCCGTGCAATTTATTATCTTACTCTCTTTATGCAAGCAACTACGGTGTTCTGTCATATTCACCCCTAGCTCTTGTGCTTTTCAGGATCCGGACTCGCAACGGACGATTGCTACCGGGACTGAGAGTGGTGGCCTCTACTTCCTCGACAATCGTTTCTGCTCTTTCCGCCTTCTCCTCCTCCTCTACAGATCTTCTCCAATGGCATCTTCGCCTTGGACATGCTCCTCCCCGAATTCTCCGCCAGCTCCTGCCGCACCTCCCTCCTCATCATCTTCCTCTAACCTGTGATGCATGTCAACTTGGCAAACATCACCGCTCATCCTTCCCACCAACGTAAAGTCGGGGCTCTTCCCATCCGTTCGACCTCGTTCACTCTGACATATGGGGTCCCGCTCCTAACCTCACCATCGGTCGGGGTAGTTCCTATTTTGTCACCTTCATTGATGATTTCTCTCGATGTACGTGGGTATATCTTCTCAAAGATTGCTCCGAGCTGTTCTCTGTTTGGACCTCCTTTTATTCTATGGTTAAGACTCAGTTTGATACGTATATTAAACTCCTTCGTTCAGACAATGCTAAGGAGTATCTTAGCCACGACTTCTCCTCCTTTTGTATTCACCATGGCGTTCTTCGTCAAACAAGTTGTGTCTACACCTCACAACAAAATGGGGTGGCGGAACGCAAAAACCGTCATCTCCTTGATGTCGCTCGCACTATGATGACTCAAATGCATGTTCCTCGCTCCTATTGGGGCTATGCTGTCCTCCTCTCCTGCTATCTCATCAATCGCCTTCCCTCCACAGTTCTCCACGGTGCTACCCCCTTCTCCATTCTTTATCCGGACAAGGATCCCTTTCCTCTTCCTTCTGCACATCTTTGGGTGCACCGCTTTTGTGCACTCTCCCGCTGCCACCCGTGATAAACTCTCACCACGTGCCACCAAATGTGTCTTTCTGGGCTACTCTCCAACTCAGAAAGGATATTGCTGCTTTGACCTGTTACCCGCAAGCAATTTGTCTCTGCGGATGTCACCTTCTTTGCCAATGCCTCTTACTTCTCTCCCGCTTCCTCTTCTACTCCTCCTGATCCTACTTCTCATACCAACCCATCCATTCCCTCTGCTCCCACTGATGTTCCGCCCTCTCCACCCACTCCACCGTCTTCCCCATCCTCATCATCCACCCTCTACTCCGCTTTCTCCCTCCACTCCGCTGCCATCTCTCTCTACTCCCGGGCCAGCTCTCTCCACCACGGATACTCCGGATACTGAGACACCTGCTGACCTAGATCTCCCAATTGCTCTTCGCAAAGGGTTTCGGCTGTACCCAACACCCGCTTGCTGCAGTTGTTTCCTACGATCGTCTTACCCCTGCTCGCAGAGCTTTTGCACTGGCTATCTCGGCCACTGCCACCCCTCGTTCCTATCAGAGGCCCTTGCTATTCCCCATTGGAAGCTGGCCATGGATGAGGAAATGGCGACCCTCACGGAGCGGGGTACATGGACTCTTGTTCCTCCTCCCTTCGGTACTGATGTTGTTGGCTGTCGCTGGGTCTTTGTGGTCAAATTTAGCCCAGACGGCACTGTGGATAGGTATAAGGCTCGCCTTGTTGCTAAGGGCTTTACTCAGACCTATGGGGTTGATTACTTTGACACCTTCTCCTCTATGGCTCGTCTCAGCACTATCCGGGTCCTTCTCTCTGTGGCCGTCAATCGGGATTGGCCGATTTCTCACTGGACGTAAAGAATGCCTTCCTTTATGGTGATCTTCACGAGGCCGTTTACATGGAGCAACCTCCTGGGTATGTTGCTCAGGGGGAGACACGAGTATGCCGGCTGCAGAAGGCAATTTATGGCCTCAAGCAGAGTCCTCAGCTTGGTTTGATAAGTCAGCGGCATTGTGGCGGCTGTTGGTTTTGTGCGAAGCTCGGCTGATCACTCTCTCTTTATTCACAAAACTCCTTCTGGGCTGGTTGTTCTTGCTGTGTATGTCGATGATATTCTTCTCACTGGCGATGACCAGGAAGGGTAGCCCTGACAAAGCAACATCTTCGCCAACATCTGATCACTAAAGATATGGGCTCTCCAAAGTACTTTCTGGGGATCGAACTCTCTGGAAGCCCAACTCCTTAGTTCTCTCTCAGCGTAAGTATGCCCTTGATCTTTTAAAAGAGGCAGGATTAACTGGAGCAAAACCTGCCCGATGCCCCATGGCTACCGGGGAGGACAAAACCTGGACAGATGATTCGCCTCCTCTTTCAGATAGTTCGCGGTACAGGCGACTGGTTGGTAAGCTCATATATCTCACAGTGACCAGACCCGACATTTCCTATGTGTGGGCAAGGTGAGTCATTCATGCAAGCGCCTAGGGAGTGTCATCTACAGTCCGCCTTGCGGATCTTGGAGTATGTCAAAGCAGCGCCTGGGAAAGGATTACTTTTTCAGAAGAATGGTCATCTGAGGATTGAAGCCTACTCAGATGCAAGTTATGCTGATGACAAAGGGGATCGCAAGTCAACCTCAGGTTTTTGCACCTTTGTTGGGGGAAATCTGGTGAGCTGGAAGAGCAAGCAAGAAGCAGTCTGTTGTCTCCAGGTCCAGTACAGAAGCTGAGTATCGCAGTATGGCGTCAACCACTTGTGAGTTGAAATGGTTGCGGGCTCTCATGCTAGATTTAGGAGAGGTGTACAACCATCCTCTACCTATGTTCTGTGATAACAAGGCAGCCATATACATCTCCAAAAATCGGTATTCCATGAAAGAACAAAGCACATTGAGGTTGACTGCCATTTCATTCGTGAAGAGATTTTAAAAGAACAAATTTGCACTCCGTTTGTCACGTCTGATAAAGAGCTGGCTGACATCTTCACCAAGCCAGTTTCCGCCTCGTTTCTGCATGTTTGCGACAAGCTGGGCATGATTGATATATATGCTCCAGCTTGAGGGGGAGTGTTGAAGTTGGTGACCGGGCGGTCTGTCTTGGCGGTTGAAGACCGCGCGGTCTGGCGGTTTGACTCGCCGGCTTGTAAACCGGGCGGTCTAGTGTACTTCACAGGCGAACTCTCTGCTTCTCTTGTTGTAGCCGTGCTGTTAGCCCTTCTGTCTAACCGCGCGGCTTGTGCGGTTTACTTTGTATAGTCCGCTTAGCTTGTAAATTTTTAGTCCCACATCTCTTATTTGTATTCTCTCATCTCTCCTCCATTCTATATAAGTGAGGGCATACCTTTGTAATAGTTACCTTTTTGGATAATAAAATTTCAGTTAAAACCATTTCTGTTTGTTTTCTGTTCGGTTTCTAACAAGCTAGTAGCCCTAACCCTCGTTTTTACCCCAAATATTTCAGGAATTACTTGTTAGGAGTTTCTTGTTGTCAATCTGTGGCGTGGTGGGGGGGGGGGGTTGTGTAGAGGAGATTTCATCTAGATTTGAGGAAAGTGGCAGTCTATCCCTCTTGCTTTGTTCCATTATTCTTATCTATTTCTTCCCTTTCCTCCATAGGATTTAGAAAAATCACTAGTTCTGGAAATAATCGCATTGGTCAAATTTGATGATGTATAGAAATCTGTCCAAAGTAAAATTCGTCGAGTGAACAGTGGATCCGTCGAGTGTTCTCGCGTAGTTTAGTAGAATTTGTTGAGTGTTCTCGTGTAGTTTAGTAGAATTAATGGAGTGAACTCGTGAGACCAAGTAAAATTCGTCGAGTGAATAGTGGAGTCATCGAGTGTACTCATGAAGTCTAGTAGAATTCGTCGAGTAAACTCGTGAGGCCGAGCCTAATTCGTCGAGTGTTCCCGAGTAACTATCTGAGTTGGTCAAGTAAAATTTATCGAGTGTACTCATGAAGTCAAGTGGAATTCGTCGAGTGAACAATGATTCGTCAACTGTTCTCGTATAGTCTAGCTGAATTCATCGAGTGAACAGTAGATTCACCAAGTATACCTGTTGATGCGTGAAAATGGAATGACGGACCAGCAGCTAACAGGTGTTTGGTCTCATAAGCGAGGTGGAGAAGAAGGTTGAGGGGATAGATGAGAGGTTGATGATGCAGGAAAAGTCTATGCACGCTCGAGAGTAGAGCACACTTTATTTGAGATGCAGGGATAATGGGAGGTTGATGAGGAACTGTCGAGCAGACGGTTACTTTGATGGTTAGGTTTGCAGGTTGATGCCGAGAGAGGAGAGGAGAGGAGAAGAGGGGCTGCTTGCAGCGGCAACAACAAACTTCGCCCGCCGCGACTTAAATGCCACTCTTGCGACGAGCTTTCCTTTGATTATAATTCAGTGTTACAGCTTGAGTTGAGTTCTTTACATGAGAAAATAAAGTGTACAATGGGAACCTGGCTATTGGGTATTGCATCCACAATAACCCAGATTTGTATGAAGTCACCCTTGAACTAAGATGAATTAAGTTTGTATTTGATGCTCTTTTCAGTTGAGTGTTTGTATGATACAATTGCCAAGTGTAGACCAATGTCAGTCTACAATGAGTCACCAAACACATGACCATACAATGTAATCCCTCATTGTGTGATCCATGGTGTTAACTGATGTGTAGCCTCTCTATTGGGACACACTTTCTTTTCAGGCACTAAGGGCATGGGAGAAAAGTTGGATGCTGATTATAATGAAGAAATCATGATTTCAAAAAAATTCTCGAAGTGTTTTTCTCGAGTACTATGTTTTGTACTCGAGAAGGACTAAAGAGTGTTCTCAAGTAAGACTTATCATGATTTCGAGTTGCAGAAGCAGTTCTCGAGAAAGCCTATTGCTATTCTCGAGAAGGCCTTCTGTACTCGAGTACTTCATGACACTTTTTCTCGAATTACATCTTTTCTTGACAGAATTTTTCTAAGTCTTTTTCTCGAGAAGATTAAGTTTATTCTCGAAAAGACTATGCTTAATTCTCGAGATGTAGATGATTTTTCTCGAGACCTAGACTATTTTTCTCGAGTGCCAGACATCTGTTCTCGAGAACACTTATTTGTTCTCGAGTGCCAGATTGATCCTTCTCGAGAATTAAAATTCATTTTTCTCGAGTACTTCTTTCATTCTCGAGATTGTGGATTTCTACCTCCACATTTTTTATAAGTCCTTTTTCTCGAGATCTTCATTATTGTTCTCGAGAACAAAAGTTATTTTTCTTGAGACCTTCATTATTATTCTCGAGAATAGAATTTATTTTTCTCGAGTACAATCCTTCTTCTCGAGAACTGTTGTACTGTCTCTGAAATTTTTCTTAAGTCCAGTCAGACGGATTTTTAAATGTAATTAGTAGGTGATTGGTCGACGTGGCTATCATTTATTATGATTATGACCTTAGGCAATTCCTATAAAAGGTCTTATCATAATCGACCAACCCTAGAAGAAGCCGTAAGAAGAAATTCTAAGATTATGAATCGGAAATTCACTTTCTAAATCAATAGTCGCAGCTGATGTTCATTGTCATTCTTGCTGATACTCTTTCGATCGAGAAATTTTGAGCAAGTGATTAAGAGATCAAGATATTCTACAATCGATAGATTCTCTCCTTGATCTTACCGAGTCCAGAATCTTCAGATCCAGAGATTTAGCCGAGTCTTCTTCAAATTAATTCTGACAGAGCCTGAAAGTTTAAGGAAGAAGGAAGGCTGAAGTTTTCAGATCTGAGAAATTATTGTTTGTATTTCTTTATATTCATTTTATTATTGTAGGAGATTCTTCTCCGAGTGTATGAGCTTTGTTCTCCGAGATATTTGTCGGAAGATTTCTCTTCCGAGTGTAGATCCTGTTTTTGCGATCGAGTTATAGGAACTTTGTTCCGAGTAGTAGGACTATTTTCAATCCGAGATTAGTGGAGTAGCCAAGTCTAGTTCGTTGTTAAATCAGTGAGGTGGAAAGTGGATGTACCTAAGGTTGGGGAACCACAATAACTCTCGGTGTCGTCTGTGAATGCTTGGTTATTTTTTGTGCATTGCTTGCTAAATTTTTATTCCGCAAAAAGAGCACACGACTCACCTATTCACCCTCCTCTAGGTGATTTAGGTTGACAACTTAAACTTTTTGAATTGGTATCAGAGGGAGGTTGTTCACAAAAATGTTAACACCTTGAACAGATCTGCCCCAAGTTGTCTTTTTGTGTTATACAAGCATGGACAAAGCCAAGGATTTTGCTAAGCTTCTTTTGTGCAAAAAGACCAACTTTCCCATGTGGAAAGAAAGGATTAAATTTTTCATGGAAGATGTGGATCCATGGATCTTCATGATTGTTGAAGAAGGTCCTTATTTCCTATGACTGTCTCCACTATTGATCCTGCCAAAAAAGTTCCTAAGAAGTTAATGGATCTTGATAAGGATGAGATTGCACTTGTCTCTTTAGATAAGAAAGCCAAAACATCATCGCAAGTGCAGTCAATGATTATATGATGAAGAATCTGATTCACTGCCAATCTGCCAAGGAAATATGGCAGTCTGCTTCCTCCTCCACTTCGCCTTGGGCGAATAATAATAATAGTAATACTAATAAAATTCTGCGTAGCAGAAGAGTTCGTCGACTAGGTGAGAAATTCGGATTGACCTTCCTTCTACCCCAACAACAAGCTTTATAGTAACAACAATAACTCGGGTTCGAGGAATCACCCCAATTTCTCATGGAGTATTACGAACAACTCGTAGCGCCCCGCCTAACCCAAATGTGCTTGAATTCCGCCTCCTACTTTGAAACCATCTTTGATGGAGGAAACTTTTTCAAGAGATATATCGCGTCCAATGAGTCAAATATTTGGAACATCACTGGATCGCTAAAAAACCTAGAATTACAAGTTGGATAGCTGGCGGGATGATGTTGTCTGAACGTGTGCATGGGGCACTACCGGGGAACACGGAGCCCAACCCCAGGAAAATATCAATGCTATAACCCTCCGTAGCGATAAGGAGCTGGTCGATCCAAAACGGATCGATCCGCAGGATATATTTCTCCTCCGACCTTTTGTCCCTCTTCTTCGATATGCAACCTTTACCGATTTCAAAACGATAAAATCAATTTAAACACGATCTAGCGATATCCGCATAAATTAAACAATGAGCGTAAGGACGAGCAATACAAAATATTTATTTTATTATTAAAACAAATTCATATTAATGTGCCCTTCTGAGAGGCAATATCGCAGATGCCTAAGTATGCGAAGTATTTTAGGAATTGCCTTTCTAACAACAAAAATTAGAGGATATTTTGCTTATCTCCCTCAATGGAGAGTGCTCTGTGACTCTTACTAATAAATTTCCCCTAAAATAAAATGATCCGGGAAGGTTTTCCATCTTGTGCCTCTTTGGTTATATATTAGTAAAATACTCTTTAGCATATTTAGGCACGAGCCTTAATTTGATGTCGTTCTTGTTTTTCAAAAAAAAATAGGCTTGTGCACTCCTAGCCCTACTAAAATGCATGTCCAATTAGCAGATCACTAGCTTAAATTCCCATTCGGGATAGTGGAAGACGTTCTTGTCCGAGTTGACAAGTTTATCTTTCCGGTAGACTTCGTCATCTTGGAGATCGAGGAGGACGCTGAGGTACCAATTATACTCGGTCGCCCTTTTCTCGCCACTTCCCGCGCATTAATAAACGTGAGTAACGATCGTCTCCTACTTTGGGTAGGCGATGATTAAGTTACTTTCTTTATTATTCCCTCGATGGGAGACTCGTCAACGAGCGATGACTTTTGCTATAATTTGGATGCTTTTTTCGGAGATCGTTCTTCTCCTATTTTCGAGTCTATCTTTTTGAACGACGATATTTTTGCTCTCGAAAATTTCAATTACGTAGAGGATGACTCTACAAATTTGTCTTTCAAACTATTTTGTTCCAAAGACATAAAAATCAAAACCTCATTAGAAGAACTGCCCTTCCTAGAACTAAAACCACTACCCGAATCACTCAAATACGCATTTTTGGGAAAAGGTGAAACACTTCCCATTATCGTTTCCTCGCATTTGAGCGATTCAGAGACTTCCTATTTATTGGAAGTTTTGTTAAAACATCGCCACACAATTGCGTGGCAAATTTCGGATTTTAATGGGAAAAATCCCTCTTTTTGCACCCATAAATTCTTCTTAAACAATAATAGCCGCAAAACGATTAAGCTGCAACAACATCTTAATCCAAACATGAAAGACGTCGTTAAAGATGAAATAATAAAATTATTAGATGCGGGGATTATTTACCTTATTTCAGACAGTGCATGGGTTAGCCCCATTCATGTCGTGCCCAAAAAGGACTGTCTCACCATAGTGGCAAATGAAAATAATGAACTCGTCACAACTCGTACTGTTACGGGTTGGAGGGTGTCCATCGATTATAGAAAACTAAATGATGCCACCCATAAGGACCATTTCCCAATACTATTTTTAGACCAAATTCTCGAGCGTCTATCCGGTTAGCCATACTATTGTTTTCTCGATGGTCTATCAGGGTTTTTCCAAATCCCTATTTCCCTCGTTGATCCGGAGAAAACAACTTTTACTTACTGTTTGGCACTTTGCATACCGAAGGATGCCATTTGGCCTCTACAACATGCCAGCAACAATCCAAAGATTATTTGGCGATCTTTGTCGAGTGGTAAAAAAATTATGGAAGTCTTTATGGATGACTTCTCCTTATTCGGATGCTCATTCCCGAATTGTCTTAAAAATTTAGAGCGTGTCCTTCAGTGTGCGAGGACACAAATCTCGTATTAAATTGGGAGAAAATGTAACATTATGGTTCGAGGGTTTGGTCCTCAGACATAATATTTCATTTAGGGGGATGGAGGTCGATAAGGCCAAGGTCAAAATTATCGAAAAACTTCGCCCACCAACTAACGTAAAATCTATTAGAAGTTTTTGGGACATGTGGGCTTTTATAGGAATTTTATTCAAGATTTTTCAAAAATAACAAACCTGCTTACCCACCTCATTGAAAATGAATCACCTTTTGTCTTTAGTAGCGAATGCAAGTCTGCTTTTAATTCTATAAAACAAAATCTTATCAATTCGCCAATTTTAGTGGCACCAAATTGGTCCCTTTCATTCAAAATAATATGCGACGCTAGTGATATTATCGTAGGTGTCGTTCTTGGCCAACACATAAACAAATTCTTTCATCCCATTTATTACGCTGGCAAGACACTCATATCCGCACAAGGAAATTACACGACAACGGAAAAAGAACTCTTAGCCGTCATTTTTGCATTCGATAAGTTTTGCTCGTATATAACGCTATCTAAAGTTTTTGTTTTTACCGACCACTCCTCCTTAAAATATTTATTAGCTAAAACTGACGCCAAACCCCACCTATTTCGATGGGTCCTCCTCCTACAAGAGATTGATTTGGAGATCGGGGATAAGAAAGGTGCAGAAAATTTGGCGGCCGACCACCTCTCTAGTTTAGGAAATCCGGGTGCGTAAGTGCTCGTCGAATCTGAAATAAAAGACATATTCCCCGAGGAATGCTTCGTAGATATAAACAAAATTTCATCTTCTCCACCTTGGTTCGCATATTTCACCAACTATTTAGTTGTGCAAATGCTCCCAAAAGACATTTCGAGTTAGCAAAAGAAGAAATTCTTTTGACTTGAAAAATTTCTTTTGGGAGGACACTTTTTTTTCGTATCTGCGTGGATCAAGCTGTGCGGCGATGAGTCGCGGGTGTGAAGTGCATGCAAATACTAAGGCACTGCCACGAGGGGCCGGCCAGTGGGCATTATCAAGCTAACCGGACTGCATGAAATGCGTTGAAGGCGGGCTTCAATTGGCCCACTCTCTTCAAAGATTCTCAAACTTTTATGTGCTCCTGCAATAGTTGCCAGCGGTCGGGGAACATCTCTCGTTGCGACGAGATGCCCAGAAATTATTTTTTAGAGTGCGAAAACTTCTATTTGTGGGGCATCAATTTTGTTGGCCCACTACCTCCGTCTTTTAAAAATAATTACATTTTAGTGGCGTTCAACTACGTATCGAGGTGGGCGGAAACGCAAGATCTCCCCACTAATGATGCGCGAGTCATCGTTAACTTTCTTAAAAAAACTATTTTCTCGCTTCGAAATGCCTCGCGCTATTGTGAGCGATAGGGGAACACTTTTTGTAATGCCCAAATGACTATGACATTAGCTAAATATGGTGTTACACACAAACTTGCCACCCCTACCACCCACAAACAAGTGGCCAATTTGAGCTAGTAAATCGAGAGATAATGAGAATATTAGAAAAAAATCATTTAAATTAATAGGAAAGATTGGTCCGTCAAACTTGACGATGCGTTACGAGCTTATTGTACGGCATACAAAACCGCAATTGGTTGTACGCCGTATAGATTAATATATGGCAAAGCATGTCATCTTTCCGTAGAACTAGAACATCGCCTACTTTGGGCTTTAAAACTCATAAATCTCTACGCTAACCTTGCCTACCAAAATAGAAAACTGCAACTAAACAAACCCGATGAATGTCGTGCGAACACTTATGTTAGCAATAAATTATATAAGAAGCAGTCTAAGTTCTATCACGATCGAAAAATCAAGCCCCAAAAATTGTTTTCTCCGGGTGATCTTGTCCCTCATTATAATTCACGTCTTAGACTTTTTCCGGGTAAATTAAAATCCTGATGGTCTGGTCCCTTTAAAGTTGAAGTGGTTTGACTATATGAAACCATACTCGTCTCCCACATGGAAAGAGGCTCGTTTAAAGTAAACGGTCATCGTTTAAAATTATATATTGTGGGCGATCCCATGGGCGGTATAAACGAAAACATAACCCTTCTTGAAATATAACCCCGCCAATATAGTCAAGCTACATGACTATAAATAAAGCGCTCCTGGGAAGCATCCAATGTTTATCTTTTTCGCTCCTTTATTTTTTGTTTGCTATTTTTCTTAATAATGCAGGGTTTCTAAATGGGACCCCCTGAACACTTTATAGGAAAGTTTCTACCCTCCATTTTTATTTTTTGTACATAATGCAATTTCATTTCTTTTCGTTCCTCAAACATATCTTGCAATATCGGGGACAATGTTGGAATTAAGTATGAGTGTGTTTTCATGTTTTCCTTTCTTGCACTTCTATTTTCTGCACTCATTTAAAATATATAAAAAAATAAAAAACATTAATACTCCAAAAATATTTTTTGTTTTATCATCAAAAAAATTTAATAAATCAAAAAAAAATTTAAAAACAAAAATTCCAAAAATATTTTTACATTGTAAATATTTAAATAAAATAATTTTTGTAAATCTTCTTTTCTCTTTCCTCTCTCTCATCTTTGTAAATAACTTCTCTTTCTCTTTCCTTTCTTGTAAATAATATCATAAAATTTTTAAAACACAAACAAAATTAGAAAGCTCAAAAATTTCAAAAAAAAATTCTTATTTATTTCTTTAATATGTATATATTAAAGAGAATAAACACACAAAAATACAAAAAAGATAACAAATCTAAAAAAAAATTCAAAAAAAGTTTATTATGAAACATAAAATCAAATATAACGTTCTTAACCTTTTTGATCTCCAAAAGTTTTGTTTCGGGTTTATGTATAAGAAAATTTTATTAGTTCTTTATTTACTAATTGTTTATTAATTGGAGATTGATAGATTTAAATATCTGGGGTTAAGTTTTAAAGAATTTCTTATGTATCTTTACTTAAGATATGAGACTTTTTTCAGCAATACTTCTAATATATCTAAAATAGAGGCACGTGTATTATGTTATAAATAACAAATTTAGACTTCAATTATTTTTATTGCAAGCTTTTAGATACATAGGAACATCATTCAATTATATTAAGTTTGCTATCAAATTTTTTATTAAAATCTAGTTTTCTTTTTGAAAACAACCTATCTGTCCATATTGTCATGTATTACTTGGCATGATTAAATTTTTATGCTTAAAACAACCTATGTCAATGGAATAATATTTCGTACGGAGTAAGAGGAAAATTCATTACTCCTATAAATATACATTGGTTTAGTATGAAATTGTTCCAAAATATTACATGTTCATGGAAAATAAGAAAATTCATGTTCCAAAACATCCACCTACAAGAAAATTCATTAGAGGTTCGAGAAAAAAAACTCACCTTTAAACCAAACCCTCTTCATAAACCAAAACAAACTCCTTAGCCATATTCGATGATTCTAGACTTAATATAAAATCTTTTTGAAGGGATAATTTTTAAATTGCATTATTTCATTTAAATTCTTATAAGCCAAAGTTTCTATAATTTCAATCTATTTATGTTAACTAACGATTATAATTTTTGCTTGCTATTTGGTTACATCAAGAACACTTTTTGCCAAAAAACATTTCCCTATTTAAATCATTTTCATAATTTAAGACTTAATTCTTATACCTCTGATGTTTATTTAAATCTCTCTTTCAATTATTTTAATTGTTAGTTGAATTTAGAATTATTTCAATTCCTTATAAGTTTATCTCCAAATTTGCTCTGTAATAGCAAAAGCATAAGTATGAGGATATTTGATCAGTTGTAAATTCATTTTTATAGTACTTTATTTAGGTCATTTTAGGTTATTTTTGTTGTTTTTAGCTTTTCTTTATTCAATAAAATATTTCTATTTGTATATTTCCCTTCTAACTTAGCACTATTTTCTTTTCCTAAAAATTTTGTAGAAAAGTTGAAATTTCAAAGTACACGCCTGTAATCGGGCCGTGTTACTTTGATGCTTGTGAAAAACTGTTGTTTGTTGTGAATCCATGAAGTAGAGGTGCAACACGCCCGTGGCAACTCTGACACGCCCCGTGTTGGCAAAGTGTTTTCAACCTTGGTCAAAAATAGTTGTTGCCGACATCAATTTGTGCCAGGTGTCCAGTCACGCCCCCATATAAGCCTATGACCTTTGGTCACGCCCGTGACTGCAACGTGGATTTTTCGGAAGCTTCCAAAATTCTGACGGTCACCAGGATTTCGACTTCTCTAGCACGCCAACATTACATGCCCACCAGTCACGACCACGATCAGGGCGTGAAATCTGAAAAATTTTGTCTATAAACTGAACTTTCTATAAGAACCAAGAGTTCACTTTTTTGGGACCATTTTACTATTTGTGGGCTGCTTTGGTGCATTTTCATTCTATGTAAGGATTATCCCCCAATTAATGTTTGTTTTATCTTTTGTAATCTAAATTTTTCCTAAATAATAAATATGTGTTTGTTTTTTTCACATCTATGTTTGTAATGGATCGCATATGAGTGCCCCACTTTTTAGTGATCTTTTTATCTCTTATTTTTCCTTTTTATGTAGAGTGTGTGCGTGTATGAGAATAATTTTATTCTTATTGTTTATAATATTTATTTTGGCCTTGTTTTGCTTTTAGCTTTTTACTTGCTTTTTATTCATTCCTATGGATTTATAAAGATAGTTTTAAAGTGTTTTTATTTTTTTCTTTAACTGAGCTTTTTTTATTATTTTGTAAACGTTTTGTTCTTTTAATTTTTATTTCCACTTTTTAATCACTTTTACGAAGTTAAAATAATGAATATCAAGTGGTTTTAATTTTTGGAAGACTTTGAGTTTGCTTTTATTTTGAACCCTTTTTGCTCCTTTAATTTTCATTTCATATTTTTATGCATTTTTGGCAAGTTTTAAGAATAGAAATGTAGTTGTTTTAATTTTTAGATGACTTGGTTTTTCTCTTTAATTTGTGTGTCAGTGTATGAGGTTAAGTTTTATTTTGTTTTTGTCTTTATTTTCTTCCTTCAATTTTATGTAGAGAGAGAGAGAGAGAGAGAGAGAGAGAGAGAGAGAGAGAGTGTGTGTGTGTGTGTGTGTGTGTGTGTATGAGATAGTTTTTATTGCTTTCTTTCCTTTATGTAAAGTGTGTGTGTGTGTGTGTGTGTTTAAGGTTGTTTTTATTTCTTTCATTTCCTACCTACTTGTTTGCATAGGACATGCTTTTTATTGCTTTCATTTCCTGCCTACTCGTTTGAGTGAGACTTGCTTTTTATTGCTTTCATTTCCCACCTACTCGTTTGAGTTGGAATTGTACCTATTTCCAGCCTACTCGTTTGAGTATGACTTGCATTTATTTCAATTTATGCAATTTCCCCCCTACTCATTTGAGCAGGACTTGTTAACTTAGTTTCCCTTTTTTTGGTACAACTTAGCTTTTCTTTTATGATTTTGCTGAGTGTGTGAGTTTACTTTTTAGTAAGTGTTACAATTTCTAACGTTCTGTAATTTTATGTTCTTGTTTACAATCCTTTAGCATTTCATTTAGAACTCACGCCTCATCATATTCCTAAGCCGTCCTCATTTCGATGAGTGGCTAATCACACTTAGCCCTCGGTATCGAAGAACATTGGGACATAAAAAATTGCTAATAATAACTATAGATCTTTTCTCACTTTAATTAAAGAACTTACGGTTTATCCCGGGTTTACGATGCGTAGAACCACATATCGATGTGTGGCCTCTATTCCCATTATCCATACTCTAGCTAGTTGAGAGGCCGTGCATTTGAACCGATCTCCCTTGGGTAAAGAGAATTAAAGGGAATCCTTCGCCAAACGAGAGCTCGGTCGAATAGTCTTAATGTTCAGGTGAGCGATATTCCTAGAGATAGGTGAGCTCATATTTGTGGAATCTCCACGACCAAGTTGCCCTAATTTAAATTGAAATCTAGGTTCTATACTTATTAAAAATTATTTTAGTCCTAATTCAATTCGGTACCGAGCTTTATGTCTTCATCAATTTTCTAAGTCTCTTTTCAGCATTTATATATCCACTCTAGTTAGTTAAAGGTCTGACACCTTATTTTTAGTAAAATAATAGAAACTTTTAGAGGAGTAGAAATAACCAACACGCCCCGTGAAATATATGACCTCGATATTCCCCCTGAATATCATGTACTACTCGCAATAGGTGCACTTGCCTCCTTTCATTAGAACTTGTTTTTAACTAAAAACATCTGAGAAATTCGACTACAACGTACCCATTAAATAAAAGTCAAGCATCGCGCCCATTAGTTGTCCCTAGCGGACCCCGTGGCACTCCATCAGCACGCATGTAAGCTTGAACACTGATGGTATGTAAATATACATAAACATAGAAAGTAATAAAATAGGTTTGGATGTCTCATACAACAAACACGTTTTTATGTTGAGCAGGTAAAATAAAGGGGGCCTACAATGCAGCCTGTATGCAATCCTAGATTTCACCCAAGGCACTCTATAATGCAGGAATCTAACACATCATCACACATCATCAAGTAGGTACATCCAATTTTCCCATCGGTGTTCAAGCTGCAAACATATGGGTACTTCCAATTTCCCCGAATGGCATACAAGCCATCACAAGAAACTCTTGCCAAGTCTCCACCCTCTTATGGGCCAAGCTAGCAAACAATTTGATTCCTATGTATTGTACCATTTTCTGGGAATAGTTATGTATTTTGTTTGTTACAAGATTATTTATGTGTTTCTGCAAGTTGTATATATAGTAGATACAAATCAAATACTACAATATAATTGCTCTATAAAGCAGTATTCAATGCAGATATGGTCGTAAATATATTGATTATATGTATAAAAATGACTTTTATTAGCCATAGTTGTGATGTAAACAATACAGGCATGTGGTGAATTTGAAGGTTGCAAGAGAAAGCCTGCACACACAAATACAATTAAGTAAAAAAGTGACTTGTGAAATAAATTATTTTTTACATAGTGAAATATTTGTAGCAGCATGCACGCACAACTTATGAACTTCATATTTTTAAACTACTTAATTCATATTTTCACAAACTATAGAGTGTAAGCTGCATGTATTTTGTTTGTTAAAATTTTATCAAGCGTGGTCAGCAAGGTAACCCAAATGCCAAATTAATATCTTCGGCACTACCTAGTTCTCACGTTGGACCAACGGAAAACTAAGGAACAAGGCTAATCCCAACAAACAATGGAAGCACAAGCAGATCTTTTATACATTCACTTCTTTACAACACGAGGCATACATAGCGAGACATGATTTCGCTAGCATAAACAACTATAAACAGAGAGCACTAAAAACCAAGCCGGGCGGACAGCACCGGAGTCCGCCGAGACAGCCGGGGTCGCCGAGGTCACCGAGTCCGCTGAAATTGCACTAACTTAAGCTGCAATCCGCCGAATAGCCATGGAATCTGCCGAAGCCGCGAGGCCACGCGGACACACCATTATTCTTCTCCGGCTGAAGCTGAGGAACACCCTCTACCCGCCTGAAGCAGGCAGACAGGTTATTGAAGCTGGCAAAGTTGAAATAGAGTTGACAAGCCGTAGAGTGACCTCCTACTGAATCCGCAGAGACAGCACAACTTCCAAGTACTTGACCGAAGTCAAAGCCAAACTCCTGGCTCCTTGAAGCTACCCGCGCGACCTGCACACAACAAACCGTCAGCCCTGAATCAATCCGCGCGGACAGAAAAACTGAGACTACAGCTTCTTGCCCAACCCAACTTACTGTTCACTCAAGTTACTGTAGATGTGCCAGGGGGGTCCTATTTATAGGCGAGGTGAGGAGTGTGGTCACCGCCCTAGAGATAGCGACACCACCCTAGCCCGCACGATAGCAAAACATCGTCCACCGAGTCCGCAAAGACTTAGCCGGATACCAAGGCAATCAAAACCGCCAGACAGCAAGAAACATTGGCGAACCCACTTCAGTCCGCCTAAGCTATGCGGACAAGGCATCAACCCCGTAAAGCTTACAACCACTGCAGGACAGCACCCCTTTTAATGGCTGTCCGCCAAATCCCGAGGCAAGTCCGCAAGACTCAAGCCTCAATCCGCCACAAGTCACGAACAAAGGCAGATAGCAACAGTCCGCCCGGTCAACAGCGGACTTGGCGGACACAGTGGACACCATGGTCTTGGCACAGAGTGTGACCAAGTCCAAAACCATCAATGGCCAATGCGAGCATGGCGGACATAAACTCCCGTCCGCCAAACACCCTAGCACAGACCGCCAGCAGTCCGCAGGCTACTCGCACACCTGCCCAACGCAGCAGCCATCTCCCGGACTCCACACACCAGTCCGCCAACGACCTCTACAGCAAGGAATCTGCTGTAACACTAGAACTTGACAAGGCCTCAGCCAAGCACTAAGCCCAGTCCGCAACAGCCACTACCGCGGACACACTAGTCCGCAAGCTTCCCGCAGACATGAACCAAACCGCCAATCAGTACAAGCTTGCACCACGACCACTAAGCAATGCACCAGTCCGTAAGCCTCTATCCGCTCAGGATGCTCCTTGGCTAAACCAAAGCCAACGTCCTATCCGCATATAATAGACTGCATAGTTCGCGGACTACTTGCATATAACCCGCTCAGAAGAACAGCCCGCTCACTAGACTTTCCACCAGGTCGCACACAACATTCCACCCAGTCCGCCTAGTACGCCAATGCTGTCCGCCTAGGCCGCCCGGCCTGTCCCGTCAACCACTTCCACTTCACAAATTTCAACACACTCCCCCTTGAAGTGGTAAGTGGTGACAATCCCGGAAGCTGCACAAGCGCTCAAGGGCCCCTTCGATAGTGGCTTTGTGAAGATGTCAGCAAGATTATCTTCACTCCGAACATGCCAGACCAGTAGAGGACCCCTCCAACACCTTCTCCCTGATGAGTGGTGATCAATCTCTATATGCTTGGTCCTGCCGTGACACACTGGATTGTTAACCAGTTTGAGAGCACTCTCATTATCCCCCGGAGTAAAATTGGCCCTTGCAACTTCTTCATGAATGTCCTACTATAAGCCTCCATCAACCAGATGCTTCCC